>CM023491.1:48575911-49216588 GCA_013339685.2 Hyalomma asiaticum | reverse complement strand
CGTGAGTGGTAGCAAATGTAGGGACAGAGGCCACGGGCCACGGCGCCTCCGTCAGGGGCAGGGATTTCTCGATTCGTGTTTGACAATAGGTGCGCGGTGTCCTGCGACAGTTACGAGTGTAGCTTCTACGCGTTAAGTATAGTTTGGAAGCCCGCCCTGAATATATAATGATTAATAATGACTCCTCGCTTGAAGCTAGCTCGAGCTACTGTTGAATCCTCATGCTTGCCTTGCCCGAGATGAGCCTGCGCGCCGATCGCTTGGACTGCGGGAAGTAATGGCGGCCGTATATGGGCAGGATAATATAGCACCACGTCTCAGAAAATGTCGTACCTCTCCTAACAGATCAGTTCTTTCCCGTCTCCTTTCTTGTCACTTCGATTGAAGTATTATCTTTTAATAAGAAAGAAGGATTTCGAGCAATGCGGCTTCCACAGCTTGAATTGTCGAGTGGCCGCCGTAATTTCGGAGGACGTAGAGTGGGCGCCACTTGACTGTGAAAAAAATAAATGTTCGGTAGGCTTTTTGATATGCGGTTCGCCTTTGCACAAAATTTTCACCGGACACGCTAGAATTCGCTATTCTCGCTTCAAATGCCTTTACGTAAATCGTGTAGGCCCTCCTCGCACTCAAGTCGATTTCTTAAATTGGCATAATTTGAAACCGTATTTAGAACGCGCTAGAGCATTGCATTCAAAATGCTATTGAAGATATTTCTCAAATGAGTTCCTCAAAATTTTCTCAAGCCATCGTGCTTATTTAGCGCAAAAAAACAAAACACACGAAGGAAGGACAGGACAAAGCGCTACCGTATTCTTGATCAGAGCCGACGAAGTTGGAGAGTTCTTGGTGACAGTCCTACGCACTGTCGGCTCTGATCAAGAATACGGTAGCGCTTTGTCCTGTCCTTCCTTCCTGTGTTTTGTTTTTTTGCGCTAAATAAGCACGATGGATTCACACCAACTAGCCCGACAACGCATTGTGTTGAACCATATTTCTCAAGCCAAGTTGGTGTGGTCATGGTTATCATCAACAAAAAAAAAAGAACAATTTGGGGGTAAGATGCGTCAAATAGGATTGATATAGGCATTAAGCTCGAGCGAATGGGGTTGGCTCATGTGGAGCTATAAAAGAGTGAATTAAGTTGAGCCTTAGATAGCATGTATCTTCATATGCATCGAATGCTTAGGATAGTGCGGCACTTAAGGTGACTTCTGACAGGAAAAACTGTAACGCAAAATGAGACATGAACCACACCGAGCTACCAGTGTCCATTTTTGACAAGAAAAATTATGTAATCAAATTGGTAATCCCTAATAGCATATCTAAAGACACATGCGTAATATAATTTAGGATCATTGCTTGTCTTATAAGGTGGCCAAGAGTTAGCACACAAAACTAGTTTCTGGTGACGTTCCTTCAGGAAGCCGCATTTCTTGCGTCCTTATCAATGAGTGTTTACCCCAGATATACACAAATCTGAAGCGAATCTTTTACTCAAATTCATATGATATTGCGGCAAGACACACTGGTCGCATTTATTTCCCAGTTTAAGAAAGGTGGCACTGAATTTGGCGCATTGCCGTTTCAAGAAGATGTGTCACTACACAAAGAATTGGTAAAGACGTGGTGCTAAGCGGAAAGTACATCTAGGATATGTCATCGTCTCTGTGCCGATTATGGCATGTGCTTTAACAACACTTGAACACAGATAAGGTAATGGAGAACTTTTACATTTCGCAAAGAAAGCCTAATCTGCATTGCGCTGACATGGTAGATAACTTCCGGATATATGATGGATTTCTGTACTTTCAAAGCACCAGTCCTGTTATATGTTTATTGGTGTCCATATTTACAATTAGGTTAAGCTCATCTGTCCAGTTGAGAACGCCGTTTAATAACTGTGCCACTCGACTGTGTGCCACGAAACCATTGGTACCTCCTTGCAATACTATTTGTGCACAGTAAAACCAAAAATGATCAATTATTTTTTTCAGAACTTATTGGGAAACTCTTTGTCAGCGTAGCTGTTTAAACTCGGTTTGCCCTTGGGTCCTCTCAAAAACAGCGGACACACGCCGGAGGAAGAGGGTGTGTACCAAGCAACCCGTTAAGATAGCACAGCCAGACATACGTCATGCCGATGGGGTGTGAAGAAGTGAGGAGATAGGGAAGGAGGGTAAAGCTTGGCCTTGCGTTGCATAGCCTAGTTTCTGCGCCACGCTGAGTAGGTATGTGCCATACGGATCATTGCAAGGCATAGGCCAGGAGGAAGGAACGCAGGAGGGTAGAGCATGGCGTAGGCTTGTATACTATAATTAAACAAGCTAATGGGAAAGGGTAGTGATTTGAGGGGGGCATGTAATCGGTTACACGGTGAACCAACAGGATAGTCATTCACAGCATAATATAGCCAGGGATGAGAGAGAGAAGTGAGCGTGATGATTACTGCGAGGATGAGGAGAGAGTGCAATATACAAAAAGATATGTGTCAGAAGAAAGAGAATTCTTGTAGGTGTGAATGACGAAAGCAGTATGGAATAATTTAGTTTGCGTGAGCCGAGTGGTGGCGCTTGTCAGCCATGCTGGTTTTCTCAGATTTCGCAGGCGCGGAAATGGCGCATTGTATCCTTTATTTTATCTTTCTTTCCCGTATCATGCGCGACGGTTTTTACAACGCAAAGCTTGGTTCTGAGCCATCGCTTTCCAGTCTCGGCGCTTCAAATTTTGACGTCGAACCTGTTGTCATAAACATCTTTGAGTATTACTGGGAAGGGCACGGTGAGTGCCTTGAAATACACGCGGCCAATTTCCCGTTACAATTTGCCTGAAGAGCATTTTTTGTTGACAATTTTGTCGTGAAGCAGAAACTGCCCTTTACCCTTTCTTCGATAGAGCCCTTAAAAATAGCACCGAAGTGGCCGCCAAAATCAGCCATGTATAGTACCTAACCATATATTGATGGCTGTACAGTTCTTTATAAAAAAGGACATAGAGAAGTCCATCAGTAATGTTGCTAAAGCACATGTCCTTTTCGCAACGAAATCACCGAAGCGTAAGTGAAAACCACACGCGTATTTAATATTTTGCAATATAGTTAACGGTAAAATCGGCGCCGACAGCAAGGCAATGGTTATTTAGGCAGAGGTGGAGGAGGAGGAGGAAGGGGAAAACAGAAAGGCAGGGAGGTTAACCAGAAGGGCGTCCGGTTGGCTACCCTACACTGGGGGAGTGGGAAGGGGGAATAGAAAGATGGGAGAGAGAGAAGGAAGGGGACTAATGAAAAAGACGTTGTCGGACATGTCGAACTGTCAAAGGCGTTCACGCAAACCAGTCGTCTTGAAAAAGCGTAAAAGTGCTTTTAGTGCCTTGTGGGCCGACGAGCGATGAGGGCAGAAAATACTTACCAGTTGATCGAGGTGAACAATGCATGAGTGTATATCACCAATGGGCGGGTGGTATATGACGACGAAGCCACGTCCTTTCTTTTTGTCGTTCACGATTAGTCGTCACGAAGAGACAAGGAAGAGAAGGAATATATAGAATTGCCATGCGTGCAATCCGCAAGCAATGCAGCTCAGCTGCTAGAATGTGCTCCTCGGGCTCACTGAATTACTGCGGTAGCTGAGGCGATGGTACCGCTTAGGCTTTTTTTTTTTTTGGCTTTTCTTCGCCACTTTTGTCGTGCTGTCGCAGAAGGCACTATCGCATTATCGGCGGGATAATCCGTGCTCCTGACTGGGGTATGCGGAAATAGCCAATATTTCTTTAGCTTTACAGGAACTACTAGACGCCGCGCAATGAGCTTTTGTGCCCTGCGGGGAATCTTACTCTACAAAAGTGATTGACGCCCGTTTGACAGCAAAACGAGTCTTCAGCTCACGGTGTCGAGGTTCGTGGGGGACGGCGTTTATTAATGCTGAACAAGTGGGCTAGAGGTCGTAGCTTAGCAAGTTTACATGTTGTATAACGCTTTCTGAACTGTGGGCTCTAAATGAGATCGGCAGCTCGAAGCCCGAAGCAGATGCTTGATGTCTGCGACAATCTAGTTGCTAAAGGAAAAGAGATTTCGAGAAGGGTCGCAAAAATGTCGACATCGACGGCTGAGCCTTATGTGCTCCCGTCGGACACTGCTGGCGTTCCGAATTTGTGGAACGCGTCCCTGGAGAACCGAAGGAGTGGCATTTGTACACGAAGAGTGTCCTGACGATGTGGAGTGACGAGCCAATGAAGCGACAGGAGGCACCTATGCAGAGCAAGTGAATCTCGAAAAGCACAGCGTGTTCAATTGCACGCATATTTCGGTTGCGGCTGGTGGCACACGATGTTTTCTGGCATGTTCAGTTTCAGAATTACCGTATTGTCGGTCTTCCTCTTCTGGCCCTCCTATGCCAACCATGAGGTTTCGTTGATTCACTTTCCACTTTCTTCGTTATGGCAAGCTTGCCATATACGCAATGTGCTATCTCGTCCTGAACTCACAGGCCCAATTCTGTATTTCGTGGCATTTGAAATTTGGTAGAACTCGCCAACTTTCGTCTTGTGAACCTCTTTTGGTAGGTTCCAGCTTCTTCGTCACGGTTTCTCATGGGTTGAAATTTGTCGATCTTCCGATTTCGACGACGATTGAATGAAGACCTTGGATTTATAATTACCGAAATCTCGGCCGTAGTAATAGGCCCGTGGGTTAGTGAATGTCGATTCGATCACACTTGTATCGACTCTAGGACACTTTTGCAACGTCGATGCTTCACCAGCGTACAACAGACACGGTTTTTGAAAGACTCACGTACACATATTTTGTGGTAGGAATTTAGGCACTGGTGACCAATACGCATATTCTGGGTCGATGTTCAGCTGTCTGCGAGTTCGCACAGTACTTGTGTCTCGCGGTCACGTCAAATGTGCTTGGTGTTTACACAGCGACGTTTCCAAGCTTACGACGTCTGTGGCACTAACGACTCTAAATTGGGAAAATAATGCTGGCCAACCTGCGTTGGACATTCCGCCTTTTGTACTCCGAGCAACGACCCTCCATGGACCAAACGAGTCGTCAACTGCAGCATAGATGATTGGAACACGGAGGTTAGGCGGGTGACGGCACACTTGAAGCTTATAGTTCATGTGAGCGTCCTCCTAGTTGCGTGGGAGCAGTTACAAACTTATTTCATCATATACCGTGCTGGTCTCATACAAAAATCAGTTCTGTGGAAAGGCACGAAACACGGTGGCTTGTGCGATTGAAAGACGTTCAACTGTAGTGCTTTGCTCAAGATCACCGTTCACTCGACGCACATTTACCAGAAAAGCTGCGGCGTCGAGTGTAGTTCACAGGAACTCCTAATCGAGCTGAAGGATTCAACCCCGAGACCCTTGTCATTCATCGCTGAAGTTGTGGAATTATTGGGCTCTCGTGTTTACATCTCTTTTCGGTCGGTGAGACGAGGACATGTTGTTCGTTTCATAATTTTGCCGAAGACAGTCTGGATCAGATAACCATTTCGTTTTGAAGATATTTGCTGCTATTCTTGTAGTCCGTATTTTGTTTTTGTGAATGCGTATCTGCTGCACTTTTCGGCCACAGATAACCTAGGCAAAGGTCAACAGTGGCCGAGTCTCGTCGTAGTTTTCCGCCGTTACTTCGCCCCGCCACAGCAGCCTACTGGCTACGGTACTCGTCTCCTTATTCGGGGGTCGCCGGTTTCGCCTTACCTGTTCGCGACTAGCAATGGGAATCGTGCGGCCTTTTTTTTAATAGCGTTTTATTCCTACTCGTATCATCCAAGTGGCTGTTTTGTGCAAATCACGTGCTGCATTCCACTGTTGAAATGTGGTACGTTTGCCTACCCTGGCTTCATATCGCAACATCTCTCTACGACACTACGAACGCCACACACTGGCCGATCATGGAGCAGTCCTCGATCATCGAGCAGTCGCCCGCACCGAATCATTTGACGGGCATTCCAGTGGTTGCCAGCTTTCGTACTGGCTGAATTTTATGTAATATTGATCGGAACTTCCCACCATCATTGCCTCCGCCGTGTTTATTTCCTGTGTCTGAAGGCCGGTGGTATGCCATTTAAATACGCAACGTGATATCCTGCGTTGGGTGTCGTTTTCACACGGTTTCTTCAATTCTTTTTACCTCTGCCGTCCTTCAGTTTGTTGTTCCGATACTAGCCGGACGATGCGACAGTGTTATTGCTGAACGGATCCCATTAATGTCTGCGATATCTTGCGTCTGCTCGCTGTAGAATGAGGTTTCGTTGTCGTAGACAACTTCCGGAATGCTGTGACTTCCATGTAACGCACAAAACTGCGAGGCCGGTCCTTGTTTCCACGACGGTATCATCTGATCGTCGCTCCCATTTGCAAATGAATGCATGATGAAGAGACGGACTACACCTTGTCCCCGTCCCTCAAACTCAGTATGAAATGACGTCCAAGGCTGCTATGGCTGAAATGGTCACATGATCCTTTCTGATGGCTCTGGTGGTTAATTTTCCATTTGGTCACTTTGATGGAGTCTTTCATTTCATGGTCCGTTTGCGGCCACCATGTAGTTTCTCTGAACCTTCAACGAATAAACTTGGGAGCGCGCAACAGCGCTCAGAAAAACTGCAACCGCAACACGCATTCTACTGAGTTGACTTCATTAGTCAGTATTCGCGTCTACAAAAGCATTGGATTCATGCATTTCAAGTACCTAAACTAGGGCGAGGTGGCCGTCGTGAAGAGTGTGACTTCATCATAGCCCCATGGACGATCCCCGTTTTCGGTGTACGTCGGGAGCCTCCCTTGGTGCTTTTAGCAAAGACTTTACGGTTGACCTATCTGTGCGGCAGAAAAGGATTGTTGAGTGACCAGATGTAGCTCAATGTCACGCCGGCGCTCCCCATTGCTTGGCTGACGGGCATTGGTATGAAATCCCTGAAATTCCATCATCCGATTAAACACACCGGCGATAGACCTTCACCTCATGGTGTGAAAGTGGCTTGTTATCGGAAGTGCGTCATACGTTTGGTTTCCGTGTGGCATCTTGCGTACGCACCTAGTTTCATACGTGCTTACTTTTGAAACGGCAAGTGAGCATAACAGAGCTGAAAGAGGACTTGATACACGCCATTGTTTCGGCGGATGGGGACACTGCTGCCCTCTTGCCTGCCTCAGGACTACGGCTTCCACTCGCATTGTTGCCGATGGTAGGGTCACTTACCTGAGTTCGTCGGTGACATGGGCAACCGCAGCACCATTCGGCTGACAAGTTGTTGTGCGTACTTTCGCAGGCTTTTCGCGCACAGCACTTCGCACGAGCTCCATGAGCAGAGCTTATACCATGACAAAGGAGCGACGATTGTTTGGCGATCGCACATTCGGAAGTCTCGTGGGAAAACGAATTCTTCCAGCACCGACGGCATGGTCCAATTACAAGACGTTCGTTTTGCAGAATTCGCATTTTCCTATGTTCACCACTTTGGTGAACCGAAAACATCGCGGTCACGCTCTTGATGCCTTCGAGCATTCTCCACGGGACGCTGAACTATCCCGGCTGCTACGAAAACACCAAGAGGACGTCCGCTCACTTTAAACGAGCCTTTCGCACTGTTCACCTTGACATCAAATGGTGAGTGGTGCACATCAACTCCTTAGATTTGAGCCAAAACCAGCTTCTTCTCAAACTTGCTTGGTTCGTGCAAGAGCAGCACCTCAGCGGCTTTCGCTGCTTCGAACGGCCGTGTTTGGCGCGCAGCTATAGTTATTCATAAAACCTGTGGAACAGGTTCGTTACCTCACGACTACGTGATGCGGACTGCAAGTAGGTGATATCGCTGGCTCCTAGACTCGTCATCTGTCTAGTCTCTCTGCTTTCGCAAACTGACCGGTGAGGTTCACTGACCTTGTATTCAAGAATATTGGTTGTGTTTCGTCTTATCATACATTGTGCACTGGTTCTTGAGTGCATCCCGGCACACGGCTTCTAAGAGCTGAATAAACGGCTCAGCGATTTCCAAGCCACTGGATAAATATTTGTCTTCTTGCAATTCCTACAAAACTGAAGAAACTTCGTCGCAGCAGGAAACTTCCATAATTTTTCACCAGCAAAGGCAATATCGCATGCATTTCCTCAAAGTGAAATTCAGGAATCCCTTCCAAGCATCTCGGGTGGCCCTTTTGTGCATGTCATGAGATGCGTTGCAGCGCTCAGACCCCTGTAATGCCTTCAACAACTGGCGACGTTTCTCGACCGCTCAGCGCGTCGGACGCCCATAACTCTATTTTAATCTGCAGCCTTGAATCACGACCGCCTCAGAAACGTCCTCAGGATCGTGAACTCAAAAAACAAAGCAATCCCTTTACATTCTTTACAAGCCAGGTTCTTTTCCCCTGGCTACTGCCACGCAGTTACCAAGGTGCAGTATAGAGTTCCTTGTAACAAGTCCTAGTTCCATTCGAGACTTGTGAGACTTCTCATTCATCGCAAGCAACCCAACATCAGTCACAAAGCAATGACCACAACGCAAGGCATATCATGAGCACGTCATATATTTTTCGAATTTGGGGAGTATAATGTTGGCTAAAGTAGTGAAAAGTATTGACAGAAAGTGAGCGAGAGTAGTAGACGATGCTTTGAGCAACGGAACGCAACCGCACGGTCACATTATGAACATATAACAGCAGATCTCTTTCGCTCGATGAGACAGTCTGGTTTAATTTTGTAACACTGGGAATATTTTTATCACAGTGAAAGTGAGCCAAAGATGCTTC
The DNA here is from genome assembly GCA_013339685.2 of Hyalomma asiaticum. Lineage (NCBI taxonomy): Eukaryota > Metazoa > Arthropoda > Arachnida > Ixodida > Ixodidae > Hyalomma > Hyalomma asiaticum. Next base: position 49,207,822 of record CM023491.1, on the reverse strand, counting down.
ATGCTTTCAACTTCTGCAAGAAAACCTTGTTCATTTTATCATGCTCGGCAACCTTGATCTCTCAAGTTGACGCCGACAAAGCGTCTACTCTGCGAACTGATGCTCAAGACTGATACTCAGAAAGCCTGTGCTCACGGTGACCGATTCCAAAGGAGATCCGAAGTCCGTGACTCAGCAAAACGAGTCTTCAGCTCAGCGAGTCGGAAGTTCGTGGGGGACGGCGCTCATTAACTCTGAACAAGGCTGGTATAGTATGTAGCTTAGCAATTTTCGGTGTTCACTATACATTTCTGAACTGTGCGCTTTAAATGAAGGAGCCGATATTATGATGCTGTGAAAACAACGGCAATTTCACTCAATGTATTCTTCAACACGGCTGATTTGCGCGTTACACAGCATTTATTCTCCGCGTAAATGATGCGGAAGTGCGTGATAAAGCGTCCCAAACTTCAATAACAGCAAAGGGCAATAACACAGTTATTTGTGCTCGTGTGCTTAAATTACGCTCCTTTGCCATTGCTTTGGTGCTGCTTGCGATATTAGTCGACCTTCAGGCGCCAACTTAAAAAAGTATGGCTTGTGTAGTTCGGTGATTAGTAATATTTCTTAGTTCGGAACGTTGCATAGGCGTAATGATACGGTGCTTGACTTGCGCAGGAAAAGAATGAAACGAGCCGTCCTTATCTCTCACCATCTCTATCGAAGTCCACGAAAGACACAACCGCCAACAGCCATATCAACCTGTGGACTCAGTGGCAATGCCATGCATACGTGGCATTGTCCCCGAGTCCGCGAGCAAGCTTAATCGTTTCTTCGTTTTTGACTTTCTTTCAGAGGAAGAGAATCTGTTCGTTGTCTATTTATCTGCAATGTGCTAGTGGACGTAACCGGCGTTTCGGCTGCTGCACTACATTGCAGAGTACCACGAAGCAAATACTTTGGACACTCTAAATAGAGGACACTCTTCTTCTTCTTGGACACTCTAGGTACGTAGGATAGTTTTGGTGTCGTACTCTTTTTTACGTTAATAACCTCGAGTGATGCAGGATATAAGAATTGTCGTGTAGCATCATTACGGCAAGTTTTCAGCTGCAATACTCGGCAGGGCAGGTCGCAGGACCCTCACTTATCTGTGCGTTATCACCGTACGTCAAAATATGCGAGGCCTGCCACTATACAGCGTGCTTCATAATTATGTCCTGGTTCGTGGAAACCACCTAAAACCAGAGAATTTCGTATTACCCGTAATTTGTGTTCAGTTTCTTTTCTCTTGAACAGTTCTTTCCTCGTGGTGTGTACTTGGTGAATGCAGTGCGTATACGATAATATGGATATAATTAAATCAAAACGTTAGTGCTCTACAAGCTGCTCAGGTGCAGGAAATGAATGGGGCAAGTAATATTCTGAGTCTGTTTGGCATTTTTCAATTCCCTTAGCATGTAAGTGCTACCGTGTGGCGTAGCAATGACTTAGCACATAGTTTTTGGAAGCGTTGCCATGAGCTCCGCCATGGTGGAACCTCTGCTTCCAAAAACAGAACTTCGACATTTTGCATTGTGCAGGCGTGACGTTTGTTCACGGAGCTTGCAGCATCGTTTTTGTTTTTTCGTTCTACAGGTTGATGAGATATTTTGGGCCGTTGGTGGTGTATCACGAAAGTGCGAGCGAACCTCACAGAGCTTTCGACTGTTCCACCAAGGGACCTAGAGTGCCACGAATGAAGTGTTTTCGGCGCACTAGGAAGGTACGGTAGTCTTTATATAGTGCCGTTTATTTATCGTTGGATGTTGAAGTTTATTTTCACGACACTGTTACGTTGTTTACGTATTTTTCATAGTTATACATGGAGTGAAGATACAGTGAGGTGTGGAATGTGGGAAGAAAGCTGCCATATATACGCAGCTTGATTGTTAGAGGTAAATGTCACTGACCAGTGTCAAAAATACAAAATGACGTTTCTGGGTCCGTACGGATCCCGAAACGATTGTGAACAAGGGATCCGTACGGACCCCGAAACGTCATTTTGTATTTTTGACACTGGTCAGTGACCTTTACCTCTAACAGTGCCTTTACCTGACCAGACGGTATTCCGTCGAACTCTTGACTACAAACGCAGCTTGACTAGCACCGTATCCCATCAATATGATACGTGAGAAAAGCTTGTACCGTGTGTTCGCGTGTTATCGCAGGCGCCGATCGCTGGAGCATTGGGGAGTTGGGAAGGTAGCGGTTTACAAGCATAGCAAAGCGTACTAGATAATGTGAATTGCTATGATAGTGCTTATCACGCTGTAGAAGCGGTTCTTACGTTGTACAAGCAGTATCATTACAATTGCAGGTACAATAGCTTTATTTATTCTATATAAATTGTGCGGGAGGATCCGTGGTGGTAGTGTCGTTTCTCTCACGTTTTCCGCATAACCCTTGTTGCAAGGCCTTATAGATGCATTTAAATATGCGGTACGCTGAATGCGAGCACATACCTCAGGCACCTTAACCGGGGCATGATAAACAGCGCACATATTGAGGTTTTGTACGCAGTGTGCGATTGAAACAACCCCGCATGCGTCAGCAAGCTTCCACTGGCACACATCCGCGCCTCGGCTGCGTCTTGGCCTGTAGAGCGTGCTGGCCAACGTACTCGTGTGCATTAACGGAAGCCGACCCTGCAGGAGCGCCGCGATGAATGCGGTGGCTCGTCGCAGAACGGCGTGAAACTTCCGAAGAAAAATACGTCAAGAAAAGGAAGCAGATTTCGTAGATAGATAGATAGATAGATAGATAGATAGATAGATAGATAGATAGATAGATAGATAGATAGATAGATAGATAGATAGATAGATAGATAGATAGATAGATAGATAGATTCAGTCTGAGGTATGCAGGGTCGGCCTGGTGTTGGTGGTCCAACTGTGCGAATACTTCAAAGCGCAGAACGATTCCCCGTACCGCGGTGTACCATTGCCGCAAACTAGGAACACATTTCGGCTCCGCGAAAAAGAAGCGCAGAAGATCCCACGCAGGGAAGAAAGGCGACCCAGCGGGGGAGCTGTCGGAGGGCAGTTCTGCCTCCGCGCTGGCAACAAAAGAAAGGAGGAGATAAAGAATTCAATGGCAAGCGAGCCGCGTAGAGAGCGAAGCGACGCACGACGCCCGGTTTCAGTCACAGCTTGACATCAGTACGCGTCCTTTGCTGCCGCTTCGCCAGATGCGACCGGAGGATGTTTTTGTGTGCAGTCGCATTCGGGCCACAATTACGGTTCTCGAAGCGTGCAGCGTTTTAACGACGAAGGTCGTTAAAATGAAAAGATGATGACAGGGCGAGACGAAAAATGACATATCGTTAGTGGACAGGGCCGGCAAATATTCTCGCCGCTGTGTGGCGTCTTCTTGAAAGAGTCGTGGTGCGCGGGTAGGATAGCTCGAGCAGGGCCTCCAGCGCCGGCGGTCGTCTGGGCTAAGACACAGGCGACAACGTAGGAGAGAGGGAAATGACGTGTGTTGCGCAGTGAACCTATCCCCTCGGGTGTTGTAGATTGTGACGTATGTTTGACCAATGCCGTGTGTGTCATAAAAGTGTTTGTGCGTTTGGTTTCCGTGGTGTCAACCCCAAGTGTGATTGGCTTGTTGGGGGACTCTTTGTCTAACCGAGGATTGAAGTGAGGACGCCTTGGATGTGAGCGTGGAGCGGAGGTTCGGGCTTGGACCCGGGCAGACGCCTGAGTGTGGAATAAAGCTTGTCTTTACCGGGCAACGGCTTTTCCTTCGCGCTACCATCGAATACTCGAGCCACCGAGGGGCGCTGATTCGAACCTTCAAACACCCTCCCTCCTCAGCTAGTGTTGAAGCTAGTGGAGCATAGGGAAAGGTGATCAACTGATTGATTGATTGATTGATTGATTGATTGATTGATTGATTGATTGGCCAGCCAACCGCCTACAACTTCTGCTCTCCTGGCCGTTTCGCTAATGGGATGTGGACGAAAATAGTTATGCCACAGCGTGACTGCATGACGAACATAAATGACAGGTCACAACATGAAACTCTTGATATGCATGTCATGAGCGGCATGATTTACATACCATGGTATTGGAGATCTCGTGGCCTTTTCATTAACGGGATGCATACGAAAATTGGTACGCAGATTGGTACATGACCGCATAACGAACATAAATAACAGGCCATAACATGAAACTCATGACATGCATGTCATGAGCGGCATCGTTTACATGCCACAGTCTTGGTGCTCTTTCGGCCGTTTCGTTAACTGGATATATACCAAAATCAGAATGGCGAGACAATAATGCAGATCCAGTTTACGTTCCTTATGCGTGCCTCGCATTTCCTTGATTCCCACTGCACGTGGAATCTGCCATATTTTTCGGGTGGCAACCATGTACCATAACCAGTGCACCACATCGACGGAAAAGCAACTTTAGCTCTAACCCGCTAACCGACGTGGCAAAGAGTCTTGATTGATTGATTGATTTGTGGGGTTTAACGTCCCAAAACCAGTTCTGATTATGAGAGACGCCGTAGTGGAGGGCTCCGGAAATTTCGACCACCTGGGGTTCTTTAACGTGCACTGACATCGCACAGCACACGGGCCTCAACATTTCGCCTCCATCGAAATGCAGCCGCCGCGGCCGGGATTCGATCCCGCGACCCTCAGATCAGCAGCCGAGTGCCATAACCACTAGACCACCGTGGCGGGGCGTGGCAAAGAGTCTTGGAGAGAGCGTTGAGTCACGTAGAGGCGGCAAGCCAGGTAGCGCTATTCAGCAGCGGCAGCCGTTGGGGCAGCATTGGCGACGGAGAGCGGCCAGCCAAGCGCCCGCACACGCACGCACGGCGGCGGAGCGTCCCTAGTCACGCGGGGTGTGTTTGCCGCTTCAAGGCCAAGCGGAGATACACGGCGAAACTCGCTCGACTAGGTCAGTCAAGCTTTCGCTTTATCAAGCATATTGTGATCATGGGACGGAAAACTCTCTACAGCAATCAATGAATAACTGCAGCCGTGCGCATTAAGCCTTTTGCTCCGTCATATTTCGTCTCCTTGGCAGCTGACCGGAAAAACGTCGCTTAGTGTGGCGGACCGGGGTGGTCTCATTTCCGAAGAAGGCGAGAATCCCATAGGCCCGTGAAATGTGCGTGATAATTGCACATTCAAGAAGTACAGTCGCTCAATACTTCAGCAGCCCCCCTTTCTGGCGTGTCTCCCAAGCATACCATGCTTTTCCACGAAGCACACACCAATTATTTTCTAGTTCTTACATGGTCCGCCACTCGAAACGGAACAAGTGCGCAGTTTTCAAAGTCGTCGCAGTAGGCCGAGACATCGCTACTAAGGCCAGACGTTCAGTCGAGCCGCAAGGGTTATCAGGACGCATCGCCTGGTCGCCACGCAGTCAGGTTTTACGGCACAGACTGTTTGCTATCGGCTTGCAGATCGACGCCCGACGGCCAACACTAGCTCTAACCCGCTAACCGACGTGGCAAAGAGTCTTGATTGATTGATTGATTGATTGATTGATTGATTGATTGATTGATTGATTGATTGATTGATTGATTGATTGATTGATTGATTGATTGATTGATTGATTGATTGATTGATTGATTGATTGATTGATTGATTGATTGATTGATTGATTGATTGATTGATTGATTGATTGATTGATTGATTGATTGATTGATTGATTGATTGATTGATTGATTGATTGATTGATTGATTGATTGATTGATTGATTGATTGATTGATTGATTGATTGATTGATTGATTGATTGATTGATTGATTGATTGATTGATTGATTGATTGATTGATTGATTGATTGATTGATTGATTGATTGATTGATTGATTGATTGATTGATTGATTGATTGATTGATTGATTGATTGATTGATTGATTGATTGATTGATTGATTGATTGATTGATTGATTGATTGATTGATTGATTGATTGATTGATTGATTGATTGATTGATTGATTGATTGATTGATTGATTGATTGATTGATTGATTGATTGATTGATTGATTGATTGATTGATTGATTGATTGATTGATTGATTGATTGATTGATTGATTGATTGATTGATTGATTGATTGATTGATTGATTGATTGATTGATTGATTGATTGATTGATTGATTGATTGATTGATTGATTGATTGATTGATTGATTGATTGATTGATTGATTGATTGATTGATTGATTGATTGATTGATTGATTGATTGATTGATTGATTGATTGATTGATTGATTGATTGATTGATTGATTGATTGATTGATTGATTGATTGATTGATTGATTGATTGATTGATTGATTGATTGATTGATTGATTGATTGATTGATTGATTGATTGATTGATTGATTGATTGATTGATTGATTGATTGATTGATTGATTGATTGATTGATTGATTGATTGATTGATTGATTGATTGATTGATTGATTGATTGATTGATTGATTGATTGATTGATTGATTGATTGATTGATTGATTGATTGATTGATTGATTGATTGATTGATTGATTGATTGATTGATTGATTGATTGATTGATTGATTGATTGATTGATTGATTGATTGATTGATTGATTGATTGATTGATTGATTGATTGATTGATTGATTGATTGATTGATTGATTGATTGATTGATTGATTGATTGATTGATTGATTGATTGATTGATTGATTGATTGATTGATTGATTGATTGATTGATTGATTGATTGATTGATTGATTGATTGATTGATTGATTGATTGATTGATTGATTGATTGATTGATTGATTGATTGATTGATTGATTGATTGATTGATTGATTGATTGATTGATTGATTGATTGATTGATTGATTGATTGATTGATTGATTGATTGATTGATTGATTGATTGATTGATTGATTGATTGATTGATTGATTGATTGATTGATTGATTGATTGATTGATTGATTGATTGATTGATTGATTGATTGATTGATTGATTGATTGATTGATTGATTGATTGATTGATTGATTGATTGATTGATTGATTGATTGATTGATTGATTGATTGATTGATTGATTGATTGATTGATTGATTGATTGATTGATTGATTGATTGATTGATTGATTGATTGATTGATTGATTGATTGATTGATTGATTGATTGATTGATTGATTGATTGATTGATTGATTGATTGATTGATTGATTGATTGATTGATTGATTGATTGATTGATTGATTGATTGATTGATTGATTGATTGATTGATTGATTGATTGATTGATTGATTGATTGATTGATTGATTGATTGATTGATTGATTGATTGATTGATTGATTGATTGATTGATTGATTGATTGATTGATTGATTGATTGATTGATTGATTGATTGATTGATTGATTGATTGATTGATTGATTGATTGATTGATTGATTGATTGATTGATTGATTGATTGATTGATTGATTGATTGATTGATTGATTGATTGATTGATTGATTGATTGATTGATTGATTGATTGATTGATTGATTGATTGATTGATTGATTGATTGATTGATTGATTGATTGATTGATTGATTGATTGATTGATTGATTGATTGATTGATTGATTGATTGATTGATTGATTGATTGATTGATTGATTGATTGATTGATTGATTGATTGATTGATTGATTGATTGATTGATTGATTGATTGATTGATTGATTGATTGATTGATTGATTGATTGATTGATTGATTGATTGATTGATTGATTGATTGATTGATTGATTGATTGATTGATTGATTGATTGATTGATTGATTGATTGATTGATTGATTGATTGATTGATTGATTGATTGATTGATTGATTGATTGATTGATTGATTGATTGATTGATTGATTGATTGATTGATTGATTGATTGATTGATTGATTGATTGATTGATTGATTGATTGATTGATTGATTGATTCCAGCGTTTTACGGCGCTAGCCGACTGTTGCTATCATGCTTGCAGATCGGTGGCTGACGGCCAACAAAGCGCAAGGTGCCATGACTGTGCTGGATCCCCGCCGAGTGTCCTGTGGCCGCGAGTACGTCACCGCCGGTAATTTTCCACCCGTGGCTACGCACGGCGTGGCTTCTGCGCACTTTCCGTCTGCCTGTTGAATCGCCAGCAGGACGTCGTCGGCACGGGTCCATACTGCCTTGTGTGGTAAGTGCCCTGCTTCTGCAAATTAACGAAGCCTTCGTTCCTCAAGCGTTGTTGAATTGCGCGGTATCGTTAGCTAGACAACTGTTGCCGAAGTTCCCTTACGTTAAACGATAAGGAACCTCTCATTGCTTTAGCATGATAGAATTGCGCAGTAGCGTTGGTTACATTGCTGTTGCCGCATTTCCCTGTCCTTAAAAATTAAGGAGGCCTCTCTGGTGTTACGAACAGTTGATAACGCCATAGTAGACGAGGTGCAACTGTTGCTGTGGCATCTTGTTATAATAAATGAAGTGGGCCTTGGTGGTTTGGTGATGACGTCATCGCACGATAACACTGTCTGGAGAAATGTCGCGGTAGTGCTCCGCTATTACAAATTAAGAAAGCCTCTGTAGCTTTTGCCATAATTGAAATACGGTTTATTGCTCGTATTATTACGTGAGATGCGCTGACGCTGTCTCTACTGCGGCTGTCGCATTACGATGGAGACTGATTGCTCCAGACCCTTGTGTTATTTAATAGATTTACGTGGACGTTGAAGGAACAGAGGTCGTAGACAACCCCCTTCCCATTTCCCCAGTGTAGGGTAGTCAACCGGACGCCTTTTTGGTTAAACGCCCTGCCTTTTTTCCTTTCTTTCCTTCTTTCTTTCTTTTCTTTCTTTCTTTACTCCCATCTCCCTCCCTACCCTGAAAAGCCCTCTATGGCATATGTCAAAATGATATCGTGATTTCGGCGCCTGTAATCACGACAGTTACTATTATCATGCGCGTTATGTTTAGTCTACCCAGGCTGGTGTGTGGGGAAACGGGGTTTAGGTAACGGCCTTGGCGGTAGCACATTCAGTGGAGGCGGGAAGGGTAGATATCCCTGGAACTTGCGTGATAAGGTCACCTTAGAGAACCTGTGTCGCCCAAAATTATTTAAACATCCAATACGGCGTGCCGTCAAATCATGCCGTAATACTTGCACGTAAAACAAAATAAACTATTTGTATTTCTTTCGTGTATGTCTTGCTGGGTCCGTTGGTTACAACGGACCTCATTTGGCAAGCGGGTGATTGCTGAAATTACGGCAGAACGCCTTCGTATCGCTGCCTAAACTGGGCGCTCATTTCGAGACCGAAGAATTCTCAGACATGTCGTCAGGCCGCCACGCTTCCCAGCGTTTTCCGCGTTAGCGAAGGGAGCGTTCTTATCATGCTTGCAGATCGCTGCCTACTGGCCGACGCAACGCTACGCTCGATGACCGTGCTGGATTCTCGCCGAATAAGCCTCGGCACCCAGTTCGTCAGTGCTGGCAACCTTCCAACCGTGGCCGCGGACGTGGTTGCAGCCCGCTTCTCCTCTGCTTCCTGTATCGTAAGGTGCATTTTATCCCTACCGGTTCGTACTGCATTGCACGGTAAGTGACCTTGTGTTAATTATTACTGAAGCCTTGAGAGCTTTACCACTCAACTGGTTGAAAAACTCACCTGGTGTGGCCTCCCGCGTTCACCGAAAACTGCCCGAATGGCCCTAGTTACCCTAGCGACCGGGGCGGCGCCACTGAAGGGGGACGGCTCCGGAAGTTATGATTGAGCTTGTGTGTTCTTGTGTTCTTTTCTCAAAGTACACACAGAATCTAAATGCGTTAACTGCCGCTGTTGCTTCATGGCTTACGAAACTATTGTATAATTTATAGGTTTCAACCGCCCCAGATGCAACTTCGCGCACCGGTTGCTCTTCTTGGAAGAATCTCGCGATCGGTTTTCTTTTGATGTATCTTGTTTTGCATATATCCGTCAAACGCTCCTCTGGAAGCGTTAGTCGAGCCTAAATTGTAATTTCGATTCCTGACCATACAGCAGTGACCCGTAATAGTAGGGTCAGAGTATACCGCTCATGTTCCCTTTCTACCTGTTCACGTTGGTCTAGTGCCTCATTGAAACTGCAGTAGAGTTGACACCAAGCTCTTCGTTCGGCACGGAGCTTGGCACTGAGCCACGGAATGAAAGGCTTATTTGTGCGTTAGACTTTAGTGCAACACAGACGTCGCAATTCTCCTGTGGCTCGTCTATGACTGCGCACATGCATCTTTGCTCGACCGGGTCGCGGCCACTTCAACCAAGTCAACGCTGCTGCGCTGGGATCAAGGAAGCTTGCCGCTTAGTGGCATATCCTAGCACTTCAATCTGTCAATATTAACGCCGTGTAATTGACATAACCGCTAGTCACGAAGGAGCACCTACTCTTGGTAGGCCACTGGATCTTCTGAATCCTAAGTCCTCGCGATTGTCAACTGGGCTGGGTACGAGTGGCTTCGCGTCAACAGGAGGACTTGCTTCAGGAAGCTGGAATTAGCAGTCGGGTTGTGGCTATAACGCCTCGTTTTCGCCTTTGTCTATTGAATCGTTTCATCACCGATTTCGCACGTCACGGCTGGTCATTTCAAACATATAGGAGAACCATACATGATATTCATGTCTTTCGGCGGAGGATCAATAATAGAGCGACATAGAACGAAGGTTTTTCTGTGTAGACTGAGAGGCACCAATTCTATCATTTCATCCTCCATTTCTGCCTCCGAATTTGCTATCCTGCATTACTCTTCATATCAGTCCATAGCAGGATGGCTTTCCTATACGGCCTGTTGTGTAAGCACACCGTTCTCCTAGAGGATACAATATTGGAACACCTTTTTCTCGCCGTAAGAACGGTAAGATATGTCTGAATAGAGGATAACGATCATTGTTCAAACGCGTTGCCCAATCAGAGAGGATGCCTTCTTTGCAGGCAAAACACCGTCCCTACTCGTGAGTTCCCATAGCCCATTCTCTCACAGTCATGCTCACTCCATTACGGCTAACATCACCATGTCGCAAGGTGGATTCTCCTTGTCCTCCGTCCGGCTGCTGGATGAGATAGACGGTTTAGACTGTCTGTTTTTCATTTGCAAGAAGCGGGGGAGTATTTCGAGGTGTAGCCCTATGCGGACAAAAGCACCAACCAGGCTACGAAACATTCTTCGGGAGCCCATCTGTGGCATACCTTTCTTCCTTCAGCTACGCAACATGCCGATGGCCAGTCACAATGGTGAAACTACATCTGGAAAAGTTACTTCCTTCGTTACTCTTTGCGCGACTGTATTGGAGCGTTCAGGATCACGTCGACTTTGGTTGCGCAAGGATAAAATTCCTCTTTCATCGATTACGAGAGCGAGAAACTGATAGCTCGCTCTGCAGGGTTTGAAGTTGTTTTGCTCTTCTGCAGACGTGCTCTATCTAGCAGTGCGAACGCTGCATCTATTGTTTGTGTTAATGCTTTTCTACGGCATTTGACAATGTGAACCATCATCGAATCTGCGTTTCTCTGCGGAGACACCTGGCAGCAGTAGGTTAACTCCGCGGTGCACAAAAATTACCACCGTCCTACGCATATTCCAATCATGTGTAATTACAGTAAGCCGTCGGCAGTGTCCACAGTTTTGACCTCAACAACAAGAAGCTACATCAGGCTGGTAATAGGCTTGTACCAATTCCAGCTTGGTAGAAAATTGTTTGGACTACAATACGCTGATCCTCGCATAGGCTGTGGCTGTTCTCGAACGGCCTTGTTCGCCGTGCGTCCTAAGGGACCATTCTGCCTTGTATTGTTCATACACGATGGGGACTGCAAACGTAGCATCACGCAGGCTCACATAATGCTTGTTTGTATTGTGTTGGCACATCACTGAAAGCGTGCGTGACACTCATCTCCTCTTTAGGAACACGGGCTGTACTGTGTCCGTCTTTCAGAGGAGCGTGCACTGGTTTCAGATCCAGACATATGCCTTGCCAAGAGAAGCTGAAATCACTGATGGATTCCAGAGTCGTCGTGTTCTTATCCGATTACCTGAAGTCCAAACGCCATAAAACGGCCTCGTTGCACCAGGTTTTTGCTTTGCTTGTTCGCGACAACCAGTGGCAATTGTGCGCGCTTTTTTTAATAGTGTGCTTGCAGTATTCCCCTTCGCATCATCTCATGTGGCTGTTTTGTGCAAAGCACGTGCTGCCTTCCACTGTTGAAAGGTGGTACGTTTGCCAGCCTTGGCTACATATCGCCACATCTCTGTACGCCACCACGAACGGGACGCCCTGGAGCATATTTCTGTCTGCACTGTGTTGCGTTGGCTCAGAACAGTGCCAACGAATCTGTCGGCCTAGCAAACTTTGTAAAGGAAGCAAAGCTTCTGGACTTCGCTGAATATTGGATAAGCGTGCCCATTGAACTGGGGCATGTGACGAAGGGCTATGCGTCGAAATGTGTTCGTACGCCAGGAATACATAGGTGATTGCGATTTCCGGCTCTGGCGGCTCCGATTTTGGCCATGAGTTCCTCAATTAGTTCCCATGTCTGTGGCCATCTTCCGAACGCATCGTACAGGAGACGGCTCACTCCGATAATTTTGTTCAGCTCCCATCGAAGGCCAGCGAAGAAACCTCGAGCATGGAGCAGTCGCCCGCACCGAATCATTTGACGGGAACTCCAGGGGTTGCCAGCTGTCGTATACTGGCTGCAATTTACGCAATATTGAGCCTAACTTCCTACCATCATTATCTCCGCCGTGTTCTTTTTTCCAGTGTCGAATTGGCGGTGGATTGTCGTTAGAATAGGCATCGTGATATCCTGCGTGGGGTATTGTTTCCATATGGTTTCCTCAATTCTTTTTACCTCTGCCGTCATTCCGTTTGTTCTTCCGTTACTAGCTGGAGGATGTGACGATGTGAATGCTGAACGGATCCCATTATTCATTGCGAAATCTTACGTTTGCTCGCTGCAGAAGGATCTTTCGTTGCCGTAGACAACTTCCGGATCGCTGTGACTTCCAAGTAACGCACAAAACTGCGACGGCGGCACTTGTTTCCACTGGCGGTTTCATCTGATCGTCGCTCCCATTTGCAAATGAATCCATCATGAAGAGACGAACTCCGCCTTGTCCCCGTTCCCCAAACTCAGTGTGAAACGACGTCCAAGGCTGTATGGCTGAAATGGTGACACGGTCCTTTCTGATGGCTATGGTGGTTCATTTTCTATATGTCACTGTGATGTAGTCTTTCCTTTCCTTGTCCGTTTCCGGCCACCCGACAGTTTCTGCGAACCTTCCACGAATAAACAGCGGAGCGCGAAACGGCGCTGAGAAAAACTGCAACCGCAACACGCATTCTACTGAGTTAACTTCACCAGTCAGTATTCGCCCCTACAAAAGCATTGGATTGATGCACTTGAAGTACATAAACTGGGGCGAGGTGGCCTTAAGGAACAGTGTGACTTCATCATAGTCCCGTGGACGATTCCCGGTTGGGGTGTACGTGGTTGAACTTTGTGGTTGACCTATCTTTGCGGCAGAAAAGGATTGTTGAGTGCCAAGATGTACCTCAATATCACGCCGGTGCTCTCCATTGCTTGGCTGACGCGCGTTGGTATGATGTCCGTGAAATATCATACTTCGATTAAAGACACCGGCGAGAGACGTTCACCTCATGGCGTGAAAGTGGCTTGTTATGAGAAATGTGTCGCACGTTGTGTTTCCGTGTGGCATGTCGCGTACGCACCTACTCTCATATGTGCCTACTTTTGAAGCGGCAAGTGAGCATAACAGAGCTGAAAGAGGAATTGGTACACGCCATTGTTTCGGCGGTTGAGTGTACTGCGGCCCTCTTGCCTGCCTCAGGACTACGGCTTCCACTCGCATTGTTGCCAATGGTAGGGGCACTTACCTGATTTCGTCGATGACGTGAGCAACCGCAGCACCATTCGGCTGACAAGTTGTCGTGCGTACCTTCGCAGGCTCTTTGCGCACAGCACTTCGCACGAGCTCTCTGAGCAGAGCTATACGATGACAAAGGAGCGACGATCGTTTGGCGTTCGCACATTCGGGAGCCTGGTGGGAAAACGTATTCTTGCAGCACCGATGGCATGGCCCAATTACGAGACGCTCGTTTTGCAAAATTCGCAGTTTCCTTTGTTCAACCATAGATGCGGTCTCTCTGTTACCGAATGAACACAGCCTCCCTACGTTCTTCTTGTTCGTTCGGTCACTTTGGCGGTACGATAACGTCGAGGTCACTCTCGTGATGTCTTCAAGCATTCTCAACGGTACGCTGAAATATCCCGGCTGCTACGAAAACACCAAGAGGAAGTCCGCTGACTTTAAACGAGCCCTTCGCACTGTTCACAGTAAGATCAACTGGCGAGTCGTTCGCATTAGGTTTCTAGTAAGCCTGAGCCAAAACCAGATTCTTCTCAAACTTGTTTGGCCCATGTAATAATACCTCAGCGGCTTTGGCTTCTTTGAATGGCCTTGTTCGGCGCGCAGCGATGGTCATTGCTTACGTATATGGAACAGTTTCGTTTCCTCACGACTGCCAGACTCGTCATCTGTCTAGTCTCTCTGCTTTCACATACTGACCGGCGAGGTTCTCTGACCTTGTATTCAAGAATATTGGTTGTGTTTCGTCTGATCAAACGTTGTGCACTGGTTCTTGAGGGCATCCAGGCACACGGCTTCTAAAAGCTCAATAAACGGCTCAACGATTTCCAAGCCACCGGATAATTATTTGTCTTCTACTTGGAATTAATGCAGCACTTCATTAACTTCGTCGCAGCAGGCAACTCCATAATTGTTCACCAGGTTCGCATTAGGTTTCTAGTAAGCCTGAGCCAAAACCAGATTCTTCTCAAACTTGTTTGGCCCATGTAATAATACCTCAGCGGCTTTGGCTTCTTTGAATGGCCTTGTTCGGCGCGCAGCGATGGTCATTGCTTACGTATATGGAACAGTTTCGTTTCCTCACGACTGCCAGACTCGTCATCTGTCTAGTCTCTCTGCTTTCACATACTGACCGGCGAGGTTTTCTGACCTTGTATTCAAGAATATTGGTTGTGTTTCGTCTGATCAAACATTGTGCACTGGTTCTTGAGGGCATCCAGGCACACGGCTTCTAAAAGCTCAATAAACGGCTCAACGATTTCCAAGCCACCGGATAATTATTTGTCTTCTACTTGGAATTAATGCAGCACTTCATTAACTTCGTCGCAGCAGGCAACTTCCATAATTTTTCACCAGCAGAGGCAATATCGCACGCATTTCCTCAAAGTGAAATTCTGGGATACCTTCCAAGCATCTCGGGTGGCTCATTTGTGCATGCCACGAGATGCGTTGCAGTGCTCAGACGTGGAATTGTGCCTATATCTCCTTCAACAACTGGCGACGTTTCCCGACCAGCCAACGAGTAGGACGCCCGTTAATCTTTTTTAACCTCCGGCCTTGAATGACGACCGCCTCAACATCGTCTTCAGGATCGTGAATTCAGCAAACCAAGCAACGACTTTACATGCTTTACGTGCCAGGTTTTTTCCCCTGGCTACAGCAACGCAGTTATCAAGGCGTAGTGTACAGTTCCTTGAATCAAGTCCTAGTTCCATTCGAGACTAGGATGACTTCTCATTCATCGCAAAGAACGCAACATCAGTCACAAAGCAATGACCACATCGCAAGGCATATCATGACCACGTGATATATCCTCGAATTCGGGGAGTATAATCGACGGTTTGTCGAAGCAGTGGAAATTACTGACAGAGAGGGAGCGAGGGAAGTAGACGACGCTCTGAGCAACGGAACGCAACCGCGCGGTCACATGTGTGGGCACATGATGACAGCAGGACTCTTACGCTCGATGAGACAGGATAGTTAAATTTTGTAACCCTGGGGGGATAACATTTATCATAGCGAGCTTGAGGCAAAGATGCTTCATGCTTGCGACTTCGGGAAGGGAGACTTGTTCATTTTATCATGCTCGGCAACCTTGAACTCTCAAGTTGACGCCGATAAAGCGTCTACCCTGCGATCTGAGGCCCAAGTAGACTGATACTCAAAGAAAAGCTGTGCTTGCGGTGACTGATTCCGAGACGGGTTTGAAGCCACGCCGGGTCTGAAGGACGGGTCTTCGGACACGGGTCTGAAGCAAACGCTCATTGCGCGGCCTTGCTGCACGATACGGTAGAGGCGTGAGTGGTAGCAAATGTAGGGACAGAGGCCACGGGCCACGGCGCCTCCGTCAGGGGCAGGGATTTCTCGATTCGTGTTTGACAATAGGTGCGCGGTGTCCTGCGACAGTTACGAGTGTAGCTTCTACGCGTTAAGTATAGTTTGGAAGCCCGCCCTGAATATATAATGATTAATAATGACTCCTCGCTTGAAGCTAGCTCGAGCTACTGTTGAATCCTCATGCTTGCCTTGCCCGAGATGAGACTGCGCGCCGATCGCTTGGACTGCGGGAAGTAATGGCGGCCGTATATGGCTAGGATAAAATAGCACCACGTCTCAGAAAATGTCGTACCTCTCCTAACAGATCAATTCTTTCCCGTCTCCTTTTTTGTCACTTCGATTGAAGTATTATCTTTTAATAAGAAAGAAGGATTTCAAATGATGCGGCTTCCACAGCTTGAATTGTCGAGTGGCCGCCGTAATTTCGGAGGACATAGAGTGGGCGCCACTTGACTGTGAAAAAAATAAATGTTCGGTAGGCTATTTGATAAGCGGTACGCCTTCACACAAAATTTTCACCGGACACGCTAGAATTCGCTATTCTCGCTTCAAATACCTTTACGTAAATCGTGTAGGCCCTCCTCGCTCTCAAGTCTATTTCTTAAATTGGCATAATTTGCAACCGTGTTTAGAACCCGCTAGAGCGTTGCATTCAAAATGCTATTGAACATATTTCTCAAATGAGTTCCTCAAAAGTTTCTCAAGCCAAGTTGGTGTGGTCATGGTTATCAAGAAAAAAAAAAACAATGTGGGGGTAAGATGCGTCATATAGGATTGATATAGGCATTAAGCTCGAGCGAATGGTTTTGGCTCATGTGAAGCTATAAAAGAGTGAATTAACTTTAGCCTTAGATAGCATGTATCTTCATATGCATCAAATGCTTAGGATAGTGCGGCACCTAAGGTGACTTCTGACAGGAAAAACTGTAACGCAAAATGAGACAAGAACCACACCGAGCTACCACTCTCCGTGTTTGACAAGAAAAATTATCTAATATACTTTGTAATGTCTAATAGAGTCATCTAAAGTCACATACGTAATACAATTATTGATCATTGCTTGTCTTATAAGGTCGCCAAGAGTTAGCACACTAAACCAGTTTCTGGTGACGTTCCTTCACGGAAGCCGCATTTCTTGCGTCCTTATCAGTGAGTGTTTACCCCAGATATACGCCAATCTAAAGCGAATCTTTTACTCAAATTCATATGATATTGCGGCAAGACACACTGGTAGATATTGGGAGACGCATTTATTTCCCAGTTTAAGAAAAGTGGCACTGAATTTGGCGCATTGCCGTTTCGGAGAAGATGTGTCAGTACACAAAGAATTGGTAAAGACGTGGTGCTATGCGGAAAGTACATCTACGATATGTCATCGTCTCTGTGCCGATTATGGCATGTGCTTTAACAACACTTGAACACACATAAGGTAATGGAGAACTTTTACATTTCGCAAAGAAAGCCTAATCTGCATTGCGCTGACATGGTAGATAAGTTCCGGATATATGATGGGTTTCTCTACTTTCAAAGCACCAATCCTGTTATATGATCATTGGTGTAGATATTGCCAATTAGGTTAGGCTCATTTGTCCAGTTGAGAACGCCGTTTAATAACTGTGCCACTCGACTGTGTGCCACGAAAGCATTGATGCCTGTTTGCAATGCTGTTTGCGCACAGTAAAAACAAAAAGGATCAATTATTTTTTTCAAATCTTATTGGGAAAGTCTTTGTCAGCGTAGCTGTTTAAACTCGGTTTGCCCTTGGGTCCTCTCAAAAACAGCGGACACACGCCGGAGGAAGAGGGTGTGTACCAAGCAACCCGTTAAGATAGCACAGCCAGACATATGTCATGGCGATGGGGTGGGAAGAAGTGAGGAGAAAGGGAAGGAGGGTAAAGCTTGTCCTTGCGTTGCATAGCCTAGTTTCTGCGCCACGCTGAGTAGGTATGTGCCATACGGATCATTGCAAGGCATAGGCCAGGAGGAAGGAACGCAGGAGGGTAGAGCATGGCGTAGGCTTGTATACTATAATTAAACAAGCTAATGGAAAAGGGTAGTGATTTGAGGAGGGCATGTAATCGGTTACACGGTGAACCAACAGGATAGTCATTCACAGCATAATATAGCCAGGGATGAGAGAGAGAAGTGAGCGTGATGATTACTGCGAGGATGAGGAGAGAGTGCAAAATACAAAAAGATATCAGAAGGAAGGGAGTTCTTGTAGCTGTGAATGACGAAAGAAGTATGAATGATTTAGTTTGCGTGAGCCGAGTGGTGGCGCTTGTCAGCCATGCTGGTTTTCTCAGATTTCGCAGGCGCGGAAATGGCGCATTGTATCCTTTATTTTAGCTTTCTTTCCCGTATCATGCGGGACGTTTTTTACAACGCAAAGCTCTGTAGCGAGCCATCGCTTTCCAGTCTCGGTGCTTCAAATTTTAACGTTGAACCTATTGTCATACAGATCTTTGAGTATTACTGGGAAAGGCAGAGTGAGTGCCTTGAAATACACGTGGCCAATTTCCTGTTACAATTTGCCTGAAGAGCATTTTTTGTTGACAATTTGTGCCGTGAAGCAGAAACTGCCCTTTACGCTTTCTTCGATAGAGCCCATAAAAATAGCACCGAAGCGGCCGCTAAAATCAGCCATGTATAGTACCTAATCCTATATTGATGGCTGTACAGTTATTTATAAAAAAGGACATAGAGAAGTCCATCAGTAATGTTGCTAAAGCACATGGCATTTTCGCAACGAAATCACCGAAGCGTAAGTCAAAACCACACGCGTATTTAATATTTTGCAATATAGTTAGCGGTAAATCGGCGCCGACAGCAAGGCAATGGTTATTTAGGCAGAAAATACTTAGCAGTTGATCGAGGTGAACAATGCATGAGTGTATATCACCAATGGGCGGGTGGTATATGACGACGAAGCCACGTCCTTTCTTTTTCGTGCATAACCCGTCTATAACTTGATAGTTTTCTTTTACAAGGACCTCATGGCACGCTACAATTATTTGCGTCCAGCTTTAGCACGCTCCCACGGCGTCGATGTATTGGAGAGAGGTATATATATATATATATATATATATATATATATATATATATATATATATATATATATATATATATATATATATATATATATATATATATATATATATATATATATATATATATATATATATATATATATATATATATATATATATATATATATATATATATATATATATATATATATATATATATATATATATATATATATATATATATATATATATATATATATATATATATATATATATATATATATATATATATATATATATATATATATATATATATATATATATATATATATATATATATATATATATATATATATATATATATATATTGCCAATTAGGTTAGGCTCATTTGTCCAGTTGAGAACGCCGTTTAATAACTGTGCCACTCGACTGTGTGCCACGAAAGCATTGATGCCTGTTTGCAATGCTGTTTGCGCACAGTAAAAACAAAAAGGATCAATTATTTTTTTCAAATCTTATTGGGAAAGTCTTTGTCAGCGTAGCTGAGCCTGAGGGTGTGTACCAAGCAACCCGTTAAGATAGCACAGCCAGACATATGTCATGGCGATGGGGTGGGAAGAAGTGAGGAGAAAGGGAAGGAGGGTAAAGCTTGTCCTTGCGTTGCATAGCCTAGTTTCTGCGCCACGCTGAGTAGGTATGTGCCATACGGATCATTGCAAGGCATAGGCCAGGAGGAAGGAAACGCAGGAGGGTAGAGCATGGCGTAGGCTTGTATACTATAATTAAACAAGCTAATGGAAAAGGGTAGTGATTTGAGGAGGGCATGTAATCGGTTACACGGTGAACCAACATGATAGTCATTCACAGCATAATATAGCCAGGGATGAGAGAGAGAAGTGAGCGTGATGATTACTGCGAGGATGAGGAGAGAGTGCAAAATACAAAAAGATATCAGAAGGAAGGGAGTTCTTGTAGCTGTGAATGACGAAAGAAGTATGAATGATTTAGTTTGCGTGAGCCGAGTGGTGGCGCTTGTCAGCCATGCTGGTTTTCTCAGATTTCGCAGGCGCGGAAATGGCGCATTGTATCCTTTATTTTAGCTTTCTTTCCCGTATCATGCGGGACGTTTTTTACAACGCAAAGCTCTGTAGCGAGCCATCGCTTTCCAGTCTCGGTGCTTCAAATTTTAACGTTGAACCTATTGTCATACAGATCTTTGAGTATTACTGGGAAAGGCAGAGTGAGTGCCTTGAAATACACGTGGCCAATTTCCTGTTACAATTTGCCTGAAGAGCATTTTTTGTTGACAATTTGTGCCGTGAAGCAGAAACTGCCCTTTACGCTTTCTTCGATAGAGCCCATAAAAATAGCACCGAAGCGGCCGCTAAAATCAGCCATGTATAGTACCTAATCCTATATTGATGGCTGTACAGTTATTTATAAAAAAGGACATAGAGAAGTCCATCAGTAATGTTGCTAAAGCACATGGCATTTTCGCAACGAAATCACCGAAGCGTAAGTCAAAACCACACGCGTATTTAATATTTTGCAATATAGTTAGCGGTAAAATCGGCGCCGACAGCAAGGCAATGGTTATTTAGGCAGAAAATACTTAGCAGTTGATCGAGGTGAACAATGCATGAGTGTATATCACCAATGGGCGGGTGGTATATGACGACGAAGCCACGTCCTTTCTTTTTCGTGCATAACCCGTCTATAACTTGATAGTTTTCTTTTACAAGGGACCTCATGGCACGCTACAATTATTTGCGTCCAGCTTTAGCACGCTCCCACGGCGTCGATGTATTGGAGAGAGTGTATATATATATATATATATATATATATATATTCATGGTCCTGCGTCAGCTTTCAAAGGACAGCCGTGAATATGCAGCCAAATCCTAGAATCTAGTACTCCAGGTTAGCTAAATAGGAATGCTAGAATTTGAAGTAGCCGCAATGACTTGCATCTTCTATTTAGTCGTTCACGATTAGCGCAGAAGAGACAAGGAAGAGAAGGAATATATTGAATTGCCATGCGTGCAATCCGCAAGCATTGCAGCTCAGCTGCTAGAATGTGCTCCTCGGGCTCACTGAATTACTGCGGTAGCTGAGGCGATGGTACCGCTTAGGCTTTTTTTTTTTTGGCTTTTCTTCGCCACTTTTGTCGTGCTGTCGCAGAAGGCACTATCGCATTATCGGCGGGATAATCCGTGCTCCTGACTGGGGTATGCGGAAATAGCCAATATTTCTTTAGCTTTACAGGAACTACTAGACGCCGCACAATGAGCTTTTGTGCCCTGCGGGGAATCTTACTCTACAAAAGTGATTGACGCCCGTTTGACAGCAAAACGAGTCTTCAGCTCACGGTGTCGAGGTTCGTGGGGGACGGCGTTTATTAATGCTGAACAAGTGGGCTAGAGGTCGTAGCTTAGCAAGTTTACATGTTGTATAACGCTTTCTGAACTGTGCGCTCTAAATGAGATCGGCATCTCGAAGCCCGAAGCAGATACTTGATGTCTGCGACAATCTGGTTGCTAAAGGACAAGAGATTTCGAGAAGGGTCGCAAAAAAGTCGACTTCGACGGCTGAGCCTTATGAGCACCATTCGGACACTGCTGGCGTCCGGAAATTGTGGAACGCGTCCCTGGAGAACCGAAGGAGCGGCATTTGTACACAAAGAGTGTCCGGACGTTGTGGAGTGACGAGCCAATGAAGCGACAGGAGGCACCTATGCAGAGGAAGTCAACCTCGACAAGCACAGCGTGTTCAATTGCACGCATATTTCGGTTGCGGCTGGTGGCACACGATGTTGTCAGTCATGTTTTTTTTTTTTTGAGGATTACCGTATTGCCGGTCATCGTTTTCTGGTCCTTTTATGGCGACCATGAGGTTTCGTTGATTGACTGTCCATTTTCTTCGTTGTGGCAAGCTTGCCTGATACGCTATGCGCCATCTCGTCCTGAACTCGCAGGCCCAATTGTGTATTTCGTGCCATTTGCAATTTGGTAGAACTCGTCAACTTTATTCTTGTGAACCTACTATGGTAGGTTCCAGCTTCTTGGGGACGGTTCTTCATGGGTTGAAATTATTGTGTCTTCCGGGTTCGAAGACGCTTGAATGAAGACTTTGCGTTTGGAATTATGGAAGCCTCGGCCGTAATAACAATCTCGTGGGTTAGTGAATGTCGATTCGATGGCACGTGCATCGACTCCAGGACGCTTCTCCACCGTCTATGCTTCACCAGCGTTCAAGAAATATGGTTGTTTAAAGGCCCACGTACACCTATTTAGTGGTAGTAATATTGCCACTGGTGACCAATACGCATATTCTGGGTCGATGTTTAGCTATCTGCGAGTTCTCACAGTGCTTGTGTCTCGCGGTCGCTTCAAATTTGCTTGACGTTTACACCACGACGTTTCCAAGCTTACGACGTGTATTGCACTAACCACTGTAAATGGCGAAAATAATGCTGCCCAACCTGTGTCGGACATTCCGCCTATTGTGCGTCGAGCAACGAACCTCCATGGGCCAAACGTGTCGTCAAGTGCAACATAGATTAATGGAACACGGAGGATAGGCGGTGGCGGCACACTTGGAAGTTGTTCATGCGAGCAGCCACTTAGTTGCTTTGGAGCTCTTACAAACTTATTTCATCATATACTGTGTTGATGTCATACGAAAATCCGTTCTGTGGAAAGGCACGAAGACCGGTGGTTTGTGCAAAGGAAAGATGTTCAACTGTCCTGCTTTTCTCCTGGTCACCGTTGAATGGACGCACATTTACAAGAAATGCTGCGGCGTGGACTATACTTCATAGGAACTTGTCATCGAGCCAAAGCATTCAGCCTCGAGACCCTTGTTCTTCATCGCTGACGTTGTGGAATTGTTGCACTTCCGTGATTACATTTCTTTTCGGTTGGTGAGGCGATGACATGGTGTTCATTTCATAATTTTGCCGAGGACAGTGTTTTGGCAACTATTTACGCCTTGGACCATTCTGGTGATGTGTACTCTGTTTGTTGTGAATATATATCCACGGCTCCGTATTTTTCCTTTTCGTAAAAGTGGACTCTTCAAAGTGCCGCAGACACCTAAAGGTTTCTGGTTTCATTATGCATGCGCTCATGTAGAAGAAAGTTCTCGATGTAGTACCTCACTAAATATGGTCCAAGATGTGCGTTCAGCCAAGGCGACAGTGAGTACGGAGTAGACAGTTCCATTCTTGCAATCGTGAGCTCGGCAAGGGGTGCTGAGTGTCCTTCTCTCTATTAGGAATGTATACGCGGCGGCTTGCACAGCTCACGTGGATGCATCACAGGTAATGTGGATGTCGTTGCGATCATCTTCCGAAACACACAGGGGTGCCCAGGTTCTTCGAAGTTCTGAAGACTCTGCCGTGTATCACGAGACATTTCACAGTCCACCTAATCTCTCATTGTGTTCGGCATTTTGAAGACGCGTGCTAGTCTCATCCTTCTGCTGTGATCTAAAATTGTTTGGCTATTGCAGTCCTGTGGAGCCACGAAACCCTTTGGATCACGTAAAGCCGTTTGAAGGTACTCGCTATTTCTCCTCAAGTGGAGTGCGGTAGAGAAGCCTGTTTTCGGGCACATACCACAGCAGACGGAGGCCACGTTGTGAGTCTGATCTGGCAACAGTGAAGTTTCCGGGAAGCTTGCTGCACTGCCGTGAGCCGGACATACTTGGAGCCACATGCTCGTTCTTTCAGGCCATCATGTTTGTGCTAATATTGGCTGTTTGTTGCAACGTCTACGTCCTCCGCTCACTTCGATTCACTGTTTCTCTTAGTGAACGTAATTATGGCGCATCACCAAACAAAGATCCCTTTCCTCATGCATTCCTGATCTGTTCAAGTAGACACGTGGAAATTCTAGCGTTGGGCAATTATCCGAGGCATACACCCTCATTCTGCATTGAACAATATTTCCGGAGATGTGATATTCCTTGAACTAGAAAGCCGGGCATTCCCGCAGGGGCGTCTGCTTCGGCAGGCGTTTGGTGTGTGGCGGCACCACGGACCCGAGCCAACGGGGAGGGGAGGGTGGTGTGGCGGACGAGCGACAAGTTTATCGCTTGTGAGTGCAGCTGTCGAGCTGTGGTTTTTTTTTTCATGCTCGAACAAACCCGCGCAAAAGTCAATGGTGGCGACGTCTCGCTATGCCACTCAGTCGTTGCATCCATTTTACCTTCTTTAAATCCTTCGCATTGGCGCACAAAATCCGGCTGAGATCATTTATTCACGCGCGGTATAAATAAGAATTGATGGACCATGGGAAGAGGCAAAGCATTGAGACGTTGATTTCACGCATTGCGACATTTCGTGGTACCGCGTGTGTAAACTTTAAACAATTGCGGCAAGCACTCTCTTAAGCTTTGCACACCTTGTCGCTCTCGCAGTGCGGGGTAGTCAACCTGTCTAGGCACAGGTGAAATTGTCTACGATTGCGTTGGTATTATTCCTGTGCCATTCTTTCTGCTAGCGCAAGGTGAGATTTTTTTTCGTTTGTACAGAAAGAGAGAGAGAGAGAGATGATGATGATCGGCGGAAAGCAGGCAGGTTAACCGGAAGGAAAATATCCGGTTTTCTACCCTGCACTGGGGAAGGGTTGAAGGGATACAGAAAGGGATGGAAGAAAAGAATAAAGAGAGAAAGAGAGAGGTCGAATCGCGCACACACACAAGAACGGCATGTGTCAGAGAGGGTTCACGAGGCCCGTTGCGCGCAAAAACTTGAGCACAGCCTTGGTGGCTTTTTGCTGCGAGACACTATCGGTCCGGTTTCGTTTGTATAAGTTTCAGAGAACGAGCTAATTCGTCTCTAAACATTCTAGCTAGCTGCTGCTGTTAAGGCCAAGCAACCGTAGTTTTGCCGGATTGCCTTTACCAGATATCCTTGTAAATGCATGCTTAGAAGATATTATTTACAAAGTTTTCTTCTATTTCTCTTCAATTGTTTGCCTCCAATTTGTCTGTTTAATTTAGCGCCTTCGGAAAGCCAGCAGTCAGCTACAGGCTTCCCAGCTAGAACGTTGTTTTCGCCCCACTGGGCTGTCCTTCGGTACGTCGAAAATGCACGGGTTTCGATATTCTTAAAGCACAGCGACATCCCGCAGCCCTACGTCGACCGTTCATATCCCGAAGCCGCAAAAGTGTACTGGGCAGTTCGCGGCTCTCAACATATTTTCCGCGGTTGCGTGGGTTTTTAATGTATCGCTCTCCCAGATCCATGTCGGCCGGCCGAAGCACAGCGACGTGCCTAGACGATGCCAGGCCTTGGGCAACTGTCTGTGGCCCCATATTAGTTCGGCGCAGGTAAGTTTCTCCGCATGGCCGCGGACTTTGTCGCTCCTCACTTTGAAACTGCTTCGTGTATCGTAAAGAGCGCATAATCTGTATCGGTTAATACTGGCTTTTTGCGATAAAGCTTCAAATGTTACAAAGTAACGGAGTTTTTACTGGTCTGTTATGGTTGACTATCGCGTTGGCCTTGATTAGCCAGTAGTTGCTGCAATTACCCGCTGTTAATAAAAGAAGTGGCATTGATGTTTCTAAAGTGAATGATTTCCGGAGCAGCGTGACTTAGACAACTATTGCTTTAGTTCCTGGTTCTTTGATATAAAACGAATTCTCGACGGCTTTTCTTATGGGATAGCGGTAACCGGGCATTCTGGCTATAGTCTCGTGCACTTGCTAATTAAATATGGACGGGACAACTATTAGTGTTGTGGTCAGCTTAAAAAAAACTACCATTGAAAGCATTCTAGCTCATACCACGCTAGAAATATAGCATAGTGCATGGCTACACGCCTGAAAGATGCGCATTGGATTACGATCGCGCAGGTCGCATTTCGATCGACCCTAAGTGCTCTAGAGACCTGTTGCATAAATTGAGGTGCCCATCCCAGAACGCAAGGTGGTAGAGGTTTTAGGAGACCCCTGCCAAGGTGTACGTCAGAATTATATCGTGATTTCAGCACTTGATACCACCGAAATTGATACTATGCGCATGACATCTTTGCTGACCGGGAAAGCGATGGTTAGGTCCGGACCGCAGCTATGTATTTCCGACGGAGGCATTAATGCTTTATGCCTGTGAAATGGCCGTCGCAAGTTCAGAATAAAACCCCGTTGCTGAATCTTTGAGGGGTTCTCCTCCAAGGCGTGTCTCAATATTGTAGCGTGATTTCAGCAAGTAAAACCAAAATTATTCTCATTTTTGTTTTCTTCATGCTTATCCGGCCACTTGAAATCGAGCAAGTGCGGAGTTTTAAACATTCTGGCAGTAGGCCGATCTATTGCTACTAAGTCCAGGCGTTCTTTCCGACACCACAAGATTCAGACACGTCTTCCGACTGCCACGCTTCGATATTCGTTCCGCGCTCACGAAGGTGTTTATTTTGTTTGCAGATCGCTATCTGCCTACCGACGCAGCGCACCTTGCTGTGACAGTGCCCGATCGGCGTCGAATGAGCCTTGTGCTGAGTTCATCAACGCCGACTACTTCAAATTGTGGCCGGGAACGTGGTTGCTGGCCGGTTTCCCTTTGCGTCCTGTATCGTAAGGTGCATTTTATCCCTACCGGTCCATACTGCCTTCCTCCGGTAAGTAAGTGTCCTGCTGATCAAAATTGTGGCAGTGTTGAGTATTCCTGCCTTCTTCTTTCGCACGATTACGTCAGATAGACGGCTGATGGCGTAGTGCCGTGGTGGTAAAGGGCAAGCTGCCCTTGATTGCTCTGCCATTTTCTAATGCGTGATAGCGTAGGGTTGGCGGCTGTTGCCGTGGGGACTTGCTCTTACGGCTTGAGGCAGAATATGTCTGTAGAGCGATCACTTTCGGTGTAGTGCTAGAAGGACAAATGTTTCTACAGTCTCCTACGGTTAAAAATTGCCTTGCTTTGCCTGTTCCCATCACCAATGGCTGATAAAGATAATGTCGCGGTGTATATTAGGGTCGAGAGAATAGTGATAGCTCAGAGATCATTTCGGTATTGGTAGCTCCGGTGAATTGCCACCATAGCCATGCAGCTAGCACGGATCAATATCTATTCGTTCAATGGTTTTCTCAGTACACTCGTCGCTTATAACGATATGGACGCGTAAGCCTATTCCGTGTGATTTTTGCTGATTTGAGATTTGCACTGCTGTGCGGGGTATTCCCGCCTTTGGAAGAATCTCTATCTAGGAAATGTTGCTTTATTACAATCAAACCGTTGAATAATGTAACTTCTTGGAACAACTGAATTCGGAGGTGTTCTCCTACGTGCAGAGACCATTGAACATAGGAGTTCCATACGTCACTCTCGTGACGAATCTCGCGATCGGTTTTCTTTTGATGTATCTTGTTTTGCATATATCCGTCAAACGCTCCTCTGGAAGCGTTAGTCGAGCCTAAATTGTAATTTCGATTCCTGACCATACAGCAGTGACCCGTAATAGTAGGGTCAGAGTATACCGCTCATGTTCCCTTTCTACCTGTTCACGTTGGTCTAGTGCCTCATTGAAACTGCAGTAGAGTTGACACCAAGCTCTTCGTTCGGCACGGAGCTTGGCACTGAGCCACGGAATGAAAGGCTTATTTGTGCGTTAGACTTTAGTGCAACACAGACGTCGCAATTCTCCTGTGGCTCGTCTATGACTGCGCACATGCATCTTTGCTCGACCGGGTCGCGGCCACTTCAACCAAGTCAACGCTGCTGCGCTGGGATCAAGGAAGCTTGCCGCTTAGTGGCATATCCTAGCACTTCAATCTGTCAATATTAACGCCGTGTAATTGACATAACCGCTAGTCACGAAGGAGCACCTACTCTTGGTAGTCCACTGGATCTTCTGAATCCTAAGTCCTCGCGATTGTCAACTGGGCTGGGTACGAGTGGCTTCGCGTCAACAGGAGGACTTGCTTCAGGAAGCTGGAATTAGCAGTCGGGTTGTGGCTATAACGCCTCGTTTTCGCCTTTGGCTATTGAATCGCTTCATCACCGATTTCGCACGTCACGGCTGGTCATTTCAAACATATAGGAGAACCATACATGATATTCATGTCTTTCGGCGGAGGATCAATAATAGAGCGACATAGAACGAAGGTTTTTCTGTGTAGACTGAGAGGCACCAATTCTATCATTTCATCCTCCATTTCTGCCTCCGCATTTGCTATCCTGCTTTACTCTTCATATCAGTCCATAGCAGGATGGCTTTCCTATACGGCCTGTTGTGTAAGCACACCGTTCTCCTAGAGGATACAATATTGGAACACCTTTTTCTCGCCGTAAGAACGGTAAGATATGTCTGAATAGAGGATAACGATCATTGTTCAAACGCTTTGCCAAAATCGAGAGGATGCCTTCTTTGCAGGCAAGACACCGTCCCTACTCGTGAGTTCCCATAGCCCATTCTCTCACAGTCATGCTCACTCCATTACGGCTAACATCACCATGTCGCAAGGTGGATTCTCCTTGTCCTCCGTCCGGCTGCTGGATGAGATAGACAGTTTAGACTGTCTGTTTTTCATTTGCAAGAAGCGGGGGAGTATTTCGAGGTGTAGCCTTATGCGGACAAAAGCACCAACCAGGCTACGAAACATTCTTCGGGAGCCCATCTGTGGCATACCTTTCTTCCTTCAGCTACGCAACATGCCGATGGCCAGTCACAATGGTGAAACTACATCTGGAAAAGTTACTTCCTTCGTTACTCTTTGCGCGACTGTATTGGAGCGTTCAGGATCACGTCGACTTTGGTTGCGCAAGGATAAAATTCCTCTTTCATCGATTACGAGAGCGAGAAACTGATAGCTCGCTCTGCAGGGTTTGAAGTTGTTTTGCTCTTCTGCAGACGTGCTCTATCTAGCAGTGCGAACGCTGCATCTATTGTTTGTGTTAATGCTTTTCTACGGTATTTGACAATGTGAACCATCATCGAATCTGCGTTTCTCTGCGGAGACACCTGGCAGCAGTAGGTTAACTCCGCGGTGCACAAAAATTACCACCGTCCTACGCATATTCCAATCATGTGTAATTACAGTAAGCCGTCGGCAGTGTCCACAGTTTTGACCTCAACAACAAGAAGCTACATCAGGCTGGTAATAGGCTTGTACCAATTCCAGCTTGGTAGAAAATTGTTTGGACTACAATACGCTGATCCTCGCATAGGCTGTGGCTGTTCTCGAACGGCCTTGTTCGCCGTGCGTCCTAAGGGACCATTCTTCCTTGTATTGTTCATACACGATGGGGACTGCAAACGTAGCATCACGCAAGCTCACATAATGCTTGTTTGTATTGTGTTGGCACATCACTGAAAGCGTGCGTGACACTCATCTCCTCTTTAGGAACACGGGCTGTACTGTGTCCGTCTTTCAGAGGAGCGTGCACTGGTTTCACATCCAGACATATGCCTTGCCAAGAGAAGCTCAAATCACTGATGGATTCCAGAGTCGTCGTGTTCTTATCCGATTACCTGAAGTCCAAACGCCATAAAACGGCCTCGTTGCACCAGGTTTTTGCTTTGCTTGTTCGCGACAACCAGTGGCAATTGTGCGCTCTTTTATTAATAGTGTGCTTGCAGTATTCCCCTTCGAATCATCTCATGTGGCTGTTTTGTGCAAAGCACGTGCTGCCTTCCACTGTTGAAAGGTGGTACGTTTGCCAGCCTTGGCTACATATCGCCACATCTCTGTACGCCACCACGAACGGGACGCCCTGGAGCATATTTCTGTCTGCACTGTGTTGCGTTGGCTCAGAACAGTGCCAACGAATCTGTCGGCCTAGCAAACTTTGTAAAGGAAGCAAAGCTTCTGGACTTCGCTGAATATTGGATAAGCGTGCCCATTGAACTGGGGCATGTGACGAAGGGCTATGCGTCGAAATGTGTTCGTACGCCAGGAATACATAGGTGATTGCGATTTCCGGCTCTGGCGGCTCCGATTTTGGCCATGAGTTCCTCAATTAGTTCCCATGTCTGTGGCCATCTTCCGAACGCATCGTACAGGAGACGGCTCACTCCGATAATTTTGTTCAGCTCCCATCGAAGGCCAGCGAAGAAACCTCGAGCATGGAGCAGTCGCCCGCACCGAATCATTTGACGGGAACTCCAGGGGTTGCCAGCTGTCGTATACTGGCTGCAATTTACGCAATATTGAGCCTAACTTCCTACCATCATTATCTCCGCCGTGTTCTTTTTTCCAGTGTCGAATTGGCGGTGGATTGTCGTTAGAATAGGCATCGTGATATCCTGCGTGGGGTATTGTTTCCATATGGTTTCCTCAATTCTTTTTACCTCTGCCGTCATTCCGTTTGTTCTTCCGTTACTAGCTGGAGGATGTGACGATGTGAATGCTGAACGGATCCCATTATTCATTGCGAAATCTTACGTTTGCTCGCTGCTGAAGGATGTTTCGTTGCCGTAGACAACTTCCGGATCGCTGTGACTTCCAAGTAACGCACAAAACTGCGACGGCGGCACTTGTTTCCACTGGCGGTTTCATCTGATCGTCGCTCCCATTTGCAAATGAATCAATCATGAAGAGACGAACTCCGCCTTGTCCCCGTTCCCCAAACTCAGTGTGAAACGACGTCCAAGGCTGTATGGCTGAAATGGTGACACGGTCCTTTATGATGGCTATGGTGGTTCATTTTCTATATGTCACTGTGATGTAGTCTTTCCTTTCCTTGTCCGTTTCCGGCCACCCGACAGTTTCTGCGAACCTTCCACGAATAAACAGCGGAGCGCGAAACGGCGCTGAGAAAAACTGCAACCGCAACACGCATTCTACTGAGTTAACTTCACCAGTCAGTATTCGCCCCTACAAAAGCATTGGATTGATGCACTTGAAGTACATAAACTGGGGCGAGGTGGCCTTAATGAACAGTGTGACTTCATCATAGTCCCGTGGACGATTCCCGGTTGGGGTGTACGTGGTTGAACTTTGTGGTTGACCTATCTTTGCGGCAGAAAAGGATTGTTGAGTGCCAAGATGTACCTCAATATCACGCCGGTGCTCTCCATTGCTTGGCTGACGCGCGTTGGTATGATGTCCTTGAAATATCATACTTCGATTAAAGACACCGGCGAGAGACGTTCACCTCATGGCGTGAAAGTGGCTTGTTATGAGAAATGTGTCGCACGTTGTGTTTCCGTGTGGCATGTCGCGTACGCACCTACTCTCATATGTGCCTACTTTTGAAGCGGCAAGTGAGCATAACAGAGCTGAAAGAGGAATTGGTACACGCCATTGTTTCGGCGGTTGAGTGTACTGCGGCCCTCTTGCCTGCCTCAGGACTACGGCTTCCACTCGCATTGTTGCCAATGGTAGGGGCACTTACCTGATTTCGTCGATGACGTGAGCAACCGCAGCACCATTCGGCTGACAAGTTGTCGTGCGTACCTTCGCAGGCTCTTTGCGCACAGCACTTCGCACGAGCTCTCTGAGCAGAGCTATACGATGACAAAGGAGCGACGATCGTTTGGCGTTCGCACATTCGGGAGCCTGGTGGGAAAACGTATTCTTGCAGCACCGATGGCATGGCCCAATTACGAGACGCTCGTTTTGCAAAATTCGCAGTTTCCTTTGTTCAACCATAGATGCGGTCTCTCTGTTACCGAATGAACACAGCCTCCCTACGTTCTTTTTGTTCGTAGGGTCACTTTGGCGGTACGATAACGTCGAGGTCACTCTCGTGATGTCTTCAAGCATTCTCAACGGTACGCTGAAATATCCCGGCTGCTACGAAAACACCAAGAGGAAGTCCGCTGACTTTAAACGAGCCCTTCGCACTGTTCACAGTAAGATCAACTGGTGAGTCGTTCGCATTAGGTTTCTAGTAAGCCTGAGCCAAAACCAGATTCTTCTCAAACTTGTTTGGCCCATGTAATAATACCTCAGCGGCTTTGGCTTCTTTGAATGGCCTTGTTCGGCGCGCAGCGATGGTCATTGCTTACGTATATGGAACAGTTTCGTTTCCTCACGACTGCCAGACTCGTCATCTGTCTAGTCTCTCTGCTTTCACATACTGACCGGCGAGGTTTTCTGACCTTGTATTCAAGAATATTGGTTGTGTTTCGTCTCATGAAACATTGTGCACTGGTTCTTGAGGGCATCCAGGCACACGGCTTCTAAAAGCTCAATAAACGGCTCAACGATTTCCAAGCCACCGGATAATTATTTGTCTTCTACTTGGAATTAATGCAGCACTTCATTAACTTCGTCGCAGCAGGCAACTTCCATAATTTTTCACCAGCAGAGGCAATATCGCACGCATTTCCTCAATGTGAAATTCTGGGATACCTTCCAAGCATCTCGGGTGGCTCATTTTTGCATGCCACGAGATGCGTTGCAGTGCTCAGACGTGGAATTGTGCCTATATCTCGTTCAACAACTGGCGACGTTTCTCGACCAGCCAACGAGTAGGACGCCCGTTAATCTTTTTTAACCTCCGGCCTTGAATGACGACCGCCTCAACATCGTCTTCAGGATCGTGAACTCAGCAAACCAAGCAACGACTTTACATGCTTTACGTGCCAGGTTTTTTCCCCTGGCTACAGCAACGCAGTTATGAAGGCGTAGTGTACAGTTCCTTGAAACAAATCCTAGTTCCATTCGAGACTAGGATGACTTCTCATTCATCGCAAAGAACGCAACATCAGTCACAAAGCAATGACCACATCGCAAGGCATATCATGACCACGTGATATATCCTCGAATTCGGGGAGTATAATCGACGGTTTGTCGAAGCAGTGGAAATTACTGACAGAGAGGGAGCGAGGGAAGTAGACGACGCTCTGAGCAACGGAACGCAACCGCGCGGTCACATGTGTGGGCACATGATGACAGCAGGACTCTTTCGCTCGATGAGACAGGATAGTTAAATTTTGTAAGGGTAAAATTAATTTGAAGCGTTCTATGCGAGTCGGATGTGTTCCATTGCGAGTATAGGGAAATGCTAAAGGAACGTGACGAGACATAAGTAGAAATATGTGGCATTACATCGACGTTTGAGTTAATATCAGTGTGTGTGTGTGTGTGTGTGTGTGTGTGTGTGTGTGTGTGTGTGTGTGTGTGTGTGTGTGTGTGTGTGTGTGTGTGTGTGTGTGTGTGTGTGTGTGTGTGTGTACACGCATAAGGCGACATCCACATATCGAAGACTTCAACAGGCCATAGGCCAGTCCTTCCACGTTCATTTCTTATGCTAACGGCGACTGAAAGAGTCCGTCAGGAGTTCAACTAGAACGCAGTTTCTTTCCTTGGATAGTGGAGCTCGAACAAAAGACTGTTCGAATTGGAAAAGGCGCAATAAATTCCTGGTCACTTTTAGCCATCGCTTAAGGGACACAAAGGCGAAAGGGAAGACCTGTGGTAGCCGAACCCGGAACTTCTTTGATTAGAATGTCACGTCAATGTAGTTTGACAGCTCACATTGAAATCACGTGTAGTCCATGCACGCACTGACGACAGGGAAGGGGTCAAGGGCACGTTTATTAGTTAGATACAGCTGGATGAACCAGCAAACAGTGAAGCGTAGGAAAGAACACGGGAAGTTATTGAAGATCCTAATTGTGGTATGGTAATTGTGGAATAAGTAAAGGGGGATTAAAGTGGGCAAAAAGACAAACCTGCCTTCGGTGGGAACCGGACCCACCACCTTTGGATAACGCGTCCAATGCTCTACCGCTGAGCTACGAAAGCGGTTATCCCCCATCCACTTTATTGGGTATTTATGTATATGTAATTCTGGAGTGTTAGGCAGCGCCACTCGTAGCCATTGCGGCCAGTGTGGCAGACTTTCTAGCCGGGTACTCCACAATTACTATGCCACAATTAAGATCTTGAGTACTTACCCTATGCTTTCCTAGGCCTAATTGTTTGTTGGTTCATTAAGTTGTTTCAAACCCGCACTGGCAATACGAGTGGGAGCCACATGTGATTCTATTATTGTTAATTATAACGTAAACGGCAAGGGTGTGAAGTTATTGATGCCACGACCTTCTAGTCGTAACCGTGTTCGTAACCTTGCATGAAAACGATAGGGGAGTTCCCTGCGTTCTTCTTTCTTTTTTGCCACATTTTTCGTACCATATTTCGTACCGTTTTTTCCAGGTCACCTTCGCACTAGACATACGTCTTCCACCTTAACAGCCGCTCGTAACAGGACTGGTCTGTAGAGCTTTCAGCATACGGCACGTTGCACTCAGACCAGGCACTTAAAACAAGCAGCTGCCATCAGCTCCGCGCATGCGTCAAGCGCTCAATAACTCGCCTTTTAACGCTCGACACCTTCGCCATATCACTGTTTTATTTCTCCGCTTTCGTAATTTGTGCTGGCGCTATGCCACAACACGCGAGGTATCAGTCTCTCGACACAAGCGACTCGTGAAACACTCTGTACACGATATCTCGCCGTGCCGCAGCAGAGCTTGTTCAAAGCACATTGCGCATAATCGGCGCTTCGAAAGCTGCAGTGCTTCTCGCAAGGGTATTTCGATTACCAGAAAACCCGAGCTGAACCGTTTTAGACCAGATTTAACCAGCTAAGGCTAGTTCAGCTGAGAAAACTTCGTCTCTTAAGTGTCACTGTATGGAGATGTTACGAACTATCTGGTTATACTATGTTACGGGGTGGACACTAACGTATTAACAAGGAAACTCGTGAGGAAGTTAAGGTCCATGCAGTGGACTATACGTTGCGCCTATCATTTTTTTTTTTTTTGTCGACTGCATGGACCTTAACGTATCGGGGGACAGGGGTAGCTAATATTGATATCCTAGTTGAGATTTCAGGGGAAGAAATGGGTCTGCGCTGGCCACGTAGCGAGAAGGCCCCATAGCGTTAACGAACCCCAGATGGCCGAAATTTCTGGAGACCTCCACTACGGCATCTCTCATAACCATAGCATGGTTTTGATGCGTAAAACCCTAGATATCAATCAAGGTTACATACGGATGGTCATTTGGGCCGAGGGTACGGATACCACGATAAAGGAAGAGCGCCTGTTGGCGGCAGAAATATGGGGAAATGTTTTTTTTTTTCTTCGAATTTGCAGACAAAGGAATAATCTCGCGCAGGACATGTCAAAGTGGAGGTAGTTTGGAGAAGCTTTCTTGCTCTGCAGTGCACGCATGATGAGCTGACGATTTTGCAGTTTTTGCTTGCAAAGGAACCAAACCCGGCCAGTCAGTGTGAATGAAAGGGTCATGGGGTTTCACTGGTAAGGTTAAGTCTAATGGTTAATGTGGAATCGCTGTTCATAGGCCGAATGCTATGTACCTGTAATCTGCTGAAAATTTAGAAATGCTGAAATCACGCTGCGATTACCTGGTGTCGTATTCCATGCATATAAGGAACGTGCACTAGAGGGATGGTGATGCGGTATGAATGTAAAAAGGTCATTATTGGTAGTTAATAAAAGGCTGTGCGACAGGGTCACCAAGTGTCTTATAAGGGCATAAAGGCACGTGCCATAAAAGATATAGCAGAGCCACAGCGGTTTCACAAAGGAGGCATGCTTTTCAAGTGTTGGCAGGCAAATACGTTAGCTGTAGCTAAGAGAGGCCTCAACTAGTACAGGTACAGCAGCTTGGTCAGAAACTAGCGCTACTATTTTCAACATAATAATACTCCGTTACAGGCCTTCGGAGACATTGTCATCGCAAAAAGATTAAGTACTTACAATTTTACAAAATATATTCCTCCGCATCGAAAACGGAAACCATGGTTCTTAAGGGACGCGCCTGCTTTAGCAACGCAAGTGAATAACCGTTGTGTTAGTTTATATGTTAAGTAGTAACATGTAAACACGTGTGCCACTTGAATATTCGTCGTGTATACTTTAGTTGTTTAATAGTACACTTGACAACACCGGGAGATGTGAGGATGCCCTTTATCGATTCCTTTGAACGAGCACCGTACAGAGCTAAGCAGTTTTAGTGTGTGTGTGTGTGTGTGTGTGTGTGTGTGTGTGTGTGTGTGTGTGTGTGTGTGTGTGTGTGTGTGTGTGTGTGTGTGTGTGTGTGTGTGTTGGCGGGGGGGGGATGGAAAGGAACGCGTTCTTCTCATACTTTCCGCCAAAACTCCAATTACGTTCCATCAGCGAACAGTATAGAAGGCCGCGGTCGAATGTCCAACGTGGAATACACAGGCAACTTCTTCCAGTTACGGTGTAGACCTCAGCATAGGGATACTGATTTCATGGCGCTCATACTTTACATGTTGGTTGCTTGTAACCACATAGATCCCGCTGTGGCGGCTTAGTGTCTACGGTAATTGATTGCTAAGCTCTAGGGATCGCGTTCATTTCCCTGCCGCAGCAGCCGCATATTGATAGGGGTGAAGTGCACAAACGTGCATATATATATGACACACGTCAGAGTACCCAAGGTTGTAGTAATTATCGTGGGGACCGGCACCACGGCGTGCTTCAAATCATGTGAAGGTTTCGGCTCGCAAAACGCCAGTGAATGAACAATGACTGAATGCACTACGCTCGCCACAAAAGCGCCTGTTCTGCTACATCAGAGCAAGGAGGGGTTGCCGGGGAAGTGGAATAACACGCTGTGTTCTGTTCTTCTACTTATTTTCTTTGAATGACAGCAGCAACCCATTCACAGTTATCATCCGCAGTAGCTCCATTCGCAGATAACTGACTAAATCGTCACTTCAACGATGTAGCTGTGTCGCCCCGTTTCGTCTCCGTAGAAATTATATCGCCCAGCACTTGTGAAAAGGAAGCGATTCACCTGTGCATTGTGCACCGTGTACCGCAGATTGCACATACGAGCAGGAGCCTTTGTCTGGCGGCAGTTCCTGTTCTCTTTTTTTTTTTTCGAAGTAACGAACTAACAATAATATAACTTTCATAACCTTCGAACCCAGGTGGCGTCGTTGGAAGTTTATGTAGCGCTGGCAGCATTTATCGGCATAGACCTACATGCTCGCGTATTTTCTATTGCAGGAACTGGAGAGTGAAAATTTAACCGGTCATTTCCGCTAGCCTGTAACAAGGGGCGTTCGTGTTGTAACTGTAACAAGTGGCGTTCGTGTTGTTCACTTCTCCCCTTGTGTCCGTGTCTTGCACGCCTCTTCTATTTGTACGATTCGCGTGTATTTTGTCCGACCCCCGAAACTGCGCAGTGCGTGAAATAGTGGCTCATAACCGAAATAAGATGTGAATATAGTGGAAACCAGGCCCGAATGAGAGACTTGTTACAGTGGTCTTAAGGTGAATAGTTTATACTCGAATGTGAACTATGCGAATCCATTGTTACTTGAAATGATTGAAGCGTCCTATATGAGAGCCTTTGGCGGGGTGCATTTAATTGTCGCTGTCGATGATCACACGTAGCGAATTGCTCAGTCGACCTCAAGTGACCTCTTATTAGTCAATCGAGTCCGCTAGTACCGCCTTCACAAGCTGGAATGGCTCTGAATTGTTTTGGTATATGTGTCGGCAACGCCGCTACGGACGACCACGTCCAGCTTCTCGTGAGCCACCTGCATCTTTCACCTTTACATAACACCAAGGTACGAAACTCACCTGGTCAAATTTTGTGATGATTCCCGACACCACCTCTGCTACGTCGCGCAGACCGCTCCATCTAATATACCAACATGCAAGCACCTATCCTTGGCACGTGGTAGATGCGTGCATTGTACTTGTATGAGCTCCCTTCCGGTCTGTGCACGATTTTGTTTACCAGCTAACGAACGTAGCTACAGCTGCGGCATGTTGCAGCTGCTTTATTGCGACAGGCACTAAGTCATACCACGAGGACGTCGTTGAACGCTATTGCTAAGCATGCCATCATATACAGGCGTTGGGCTTAGTTCAAGTAACGTCACACTCGGACCTTGAAACCACTGTTTCGTCATCCAGGGTTTCCCAGCAGCTGCTCTCGCCTAGCCTGGTTTCATAGGTTTTCTTGTTTCGTTTGTTCGTTTTGACAGGAATTTCGACATTTAGTACCCGCCAGTACTGCCGCAGGTGCAACTGAAAATAGGGCATAAGAGGGATCAGCTTTTGCGTATCGGTGGTGTTGCCTCAACTGCGCGACGGCCACGGGAGCTAACTCGCTATGCTACTGACATGATTTTTTTCTAGTTCTTGCGACACGGGATTCATAAAGCATCTGTGCGTGAAATGCGCACGGGAAATTTGTTCGATCAGATGTGCTGGCAGCACCTGTTGCGTTGCCTGTTCCAGCACGTGTTGCGTGTACGCCAGTTGGACGGCAGTAGCAGCGGATGCAGTAGAGCAAACCGCTCGTGTGGATGCAGAAGCAAATACCTCGTGCGGATGCAGAAGGGCAAACTTCATAGCACTGCGATAGTTCAATATATTTGTCAGCTCCGGATACTCGATAAAGGAACGTAAATCTCGGTGTATATTAGGCTTAAAAGGGCAATGAGATTTCAGATTTCTTCGATAGTAAGTAAGGAAGGAAATAGTAGAGATAGAAAGGCACGGAGTTTTAGCAGTGTGCGACAACCGGTATGCTACACTGCACGAGGCCGAACTAACCCCCTCCCCCTCTGTAACTGCTCCTATGTCCTAGAAGAATGTGGCGCTAATGTCTCTGCAAAACGCAGAAAACAATAATAAAAATAATCATTCTAGTTACTATTATTTGGCATTTTATTTGCTTTACGATTCCTCCAGCTGAAGCAAGGAAGTGACGTATCGCGCAAGGTGCGCAAGTCGCATGCCCTTCGTGAAAATTTGAACCCCCCCCCCCCCCTGACAGGAATCCTGGGTGCGCTACTGAAATGTATGGTATGCGACATCACTGTTCTGGTCGCTTGTGCAAATCTGTTGTCTTCAGGAACTGCAGCAGAGCTTTTGTAGCCTTCAGCTGCGATGTCTTATGTGGTCTACATTACAAAATGGTCGCATGTCGGGGTGAGCAAGAGCGGACGCCAGTGATTGCCTCTGAATATTACAGTACTATATCGAGGACAGGCGCTAAAGATGCGCATAAGATGCTGATTTTCCCTTTCAAGATGCTGTTGCAGCGTCTCATCGCGACGACATGTGTTCTAAGAGAAAGCTTTCGATCATTCCGATCATAAACGAATAAGAATTCGTAAACGTCACTCTCCATAGTGAAACTTCCAGGCATGGCACGCCACATCCACGTACAGCAGCAGGTGTGAACATCCATCGGCGCGCAATCGTTTACTGCGTACTTTCCGCCCTTAAGGAGCGGGCTCTTCATCGGCGTTGATAGAGCGGTACTTGCAGACATGAAAGTGATTCTTGGGCACTACGGTCCGTGTTATTTTCCGCCGGTGAAAGATCCTCCATCTTGGGAAGGTTTACTTGTTAGAAGCATAGTTTACTTGTTAGAAGCAACCGAAGCAAGAGAGTGGCGCCATACACCAAAGAGCGGCGCAGGAAGCAAAAGAACTTGGCGTCTTCTTCAGTACAACGCACAATGCTTCTAAACGTTAGTCATGACGAAATACTAGTCTTCAGACTAGTGGATGTTCTCTGTGTTCATGAGCGCCTCGATTGGACTGGGGCATGTGACAACAGCTTCCACATAGACATGCGCTGGTACGCGAGGAAGCCATAGGTGATTTAAGGGTTGCGGCGCTGACGGCTCCGCTGTTCGCCATGCGCGTCCCATTTGGTTTCCTTGTCTTTGGTGCGCGTCGCCATTATCCATACTCACCAGACAGTAGACCGGTCTCTTTAACAACTTCGATGAGTTTCCATAGAGCGCCATCGACGAAACTTACAGCATGAAAGAATCGCCATACCGAATCATCTCAATTCACGCGTAGGCTATGACTCGTAGGCTATGGCTCGTGAATATTGGTATTGTAGACTATGCCTCGTAGAATATTGGCAAAATTGGCTCGGAGAATATTGCCGCCACAGTCAGGATCACCTTCCGTGGATATGTTCGCAGCCACGTGACGTGGCTATCTCGAGCAATTCTGCGTGTCAGTTGAAGGACTGGAAAGATCGATGTCTCCTTTTTTAGTCAGCAACGTAGAACATTGGGGGTAGGGTTAGAGCTGCTAAACGCAAGGACTTGGACTTGATTTGCGGCCCGCACTTAAAACAGGCTCGAGATGCACGAGGTGCACGAGTTAAGTTATATTTTGTCGCACGTTAAAGAGTTCCAGTTGTACTTTCCCTCTTTTGCGGCCTGCATCGTAATTACAAAGTAATTCTGGTACGTCAAACCACGTGATTTATCGCGTGGATTCTTTGATCCTTGCGAAGACGCGAATGACTTGACACGTAGCGAGCGTTGTTCTTTGCTTCCGCATTGATTCTGTCTAGCCTTCACCTATTCGGGATAATCGTACGTGCCGTTCGGACGATGTAGCAAGACGCACGCTGACCTTGCGATGACGTCAGCCAGTCCGGCGGCGACGCGATGACATTGAACCCGCCGTCGCGCGCAATCTCGAACGTGCGCGAAGGCACGGGACCTCCCGGAAGCTGGCCGTGCCAACAAGAAAAATTAACAAAAAAAGGAACGGTGCGGTGATTTGATAATCGACGTATACCCGAGCTGTTGCTTCATCACTCGTCGCGTTTCGTCATATACTTATAGCGAAGGCGGAGAAGTCTTAGTCGAGCAAGTGAGGGTGACGGGCGTTCGCGCGGCGTCGCGTAGAAATTGCGTGCCAATAGCGTAATAGGTGCGCCTTCTACGCGCTTGCTCATCTAACTACTAAGCGTCTTCGAGACCGGTCCTTCCATAACGTCGCGTGGTAGTAGTTACGCCAGGTAAATGAAGTGCGTCAGGTGTTCTGTGGCCGTGCTTCTCGGAAAAACTGCGCCTTCGTGCACGAGACAACGCACTATGGTTCAGGGATACATGACAGACAGATGAGGAAAGCAAGGGGGTTAACTAGAAGCTGGCATCCGGTTTTCTAACCTGCACTGGGGTGGGAAAGCAGAAATGATAAAGTGCGAGAGATAAAGTGAAAAATGAAAAGAGAGAGAGAGAGCTTAGAGATACATATTATGCATCTCAAAGTTCATCCAAGGAAAGCCATATCTAAGGAGGCTGCAAGGAGGTTCATCCAAGGAGGGTGCATGGAAAGCCATATAGATTTCTCAGAAATACGGATTATCGTATGGATTTCTTGTCCATCATGTGGACATATGGGATAATGCCATAACGCTTGCATTGCCGTATAACAGCCATATATACCGTGCTATACAGTTGGCGCAAGAAGCACCAATATACAGTCTCGGCAGTATATCCATACCACGCAGTCGGAGCATAAAGAAAACAAACGGTCCAGTTCCCACAAAAATACTAGATCGCCCATTCTGTAGCGTTGGCAAAATGTCTAATGTCCGCTAGTTCTATTTCATCGCTGAACAATGAAATTCCCCCACCAAGCAATTCTTGCTGTAATATTTTTTCCTTGTAAGACTCGCCTCCAAAACAGCTGACACTGAACTATAAATCGAACGTATTCATTTCACCTGTGAACATGTGAACCCATGAAGACGTGCACTCGTGAACACGATTCGCTCGTGAACACGTGTGCGGAATTCAGACGACGACGTGTTAATGCCTTTAACTTCACTTGAACAGTGATGCAACGCAATGGTTTCTGATGCAACCGGAGCGGCGAACGGTTGCGAAGGATTGAAAGGCGAGAAATTATACTCGGGAATAATTCTGGGCCTTCGTAAGCAGGCAGCACAAGGCCTGCGCCCATTGAGCCATGACGTCACGCACGAAGCCCGACAACTCATTTCGTAAAGCGGAACCCCGTCGACGCCTCGATGCCCTCGTCTCCTTTCGCATATTACACGCATGGTTCGCAGCGCGGAGCGTCAAGCAGCCCGGATGACGTCATGACGCACGATGCGTGTAGTATGCAAGGCACATTTTAGGAGAAGGATTCACATCGACACGACTTTCAAATTGTATTTCTTTTTCTTTTTTCCTGATGTGCTAGCGGTCCAAGTGGAGTAAACTCTGGTAAATAGTGTGGTTGACGTTTATGTGCAAATGTACCGCATTTATTCACATACTGGCAGGACTGGCCACCGTTGGTCAAATGTTGACTACTACTCGCTACCGGTTTGTTTCCGAATTAGCTGAAACTGCTGAACACACTGTATTCATGAATTCTTCTATTTCGTCTATAAAGACTACTGATTGTTCTTCCTCTAAATGGATACCTATGCGTCTCCCGTTTTCGTAACCTTTTGGTTGAGCTAACGAAGCGTCATTCATTGCATCTTACAGCCTTATGAGACGGTTTTCCTCCTCCTGACTCACTGGTACGGGTTCGCAGTATGGACAAATGCAAAAGCAAATATAATAGTCTTAAGTTGAATATGAAGATGATTCAAGGCAATCACAAACAATTGAGGGTAATATCTAGTACTAATGCATCGGACGCATCAATCTAACCAAAAGCACATATAGCCGGTGTGAAAGTGTACCATGTTTCAGCTTCGGTTGTAGCTAATGTTGACTTTTGTTGGTTATTTTTGGCTGGCTTTTGATGTGATCATCACTGAAGAATAATTACGGGTAATTAAATGAAGTTATAACGTGTTAGGACGTACGTTACGGCGGATTGCGCGTAATTACCGATACGGGCGCCATAAATTTGCCCACATGCGCACCTTCCGCACTACATAACGGTGGCCGTTAAGGTAATCAATCAATCGATAACTTTCAACAATCAACAATTGACCCAAGGTGATTCAAACGCCTTTTTCGAGCACTGAGTGCTAAACGGTTCCTGACGAATTAGCAAGTAAAGCAGCTCAACTGCGATCCTCTGAGCTGATTTGGCGTGGCAGTTGCCATGACGACGCAGCCGGGACCCCCCTCCGCGCTTCCGCAATAACAGCAAACGCAAAAATATTGAAGCGCTCTTCCATAGGAAATCGGCCAAAAGGGAGCGAACCCTCCCTATTTGGTCCACGTCGGTGCCAGGCCGCTCAACATTGTTTGGACGCGATAACTTTTGGCGGCGTGTGGCCCGTACATTGACGTACAGTTTGCCTATCACGTGAGCGGGGGCGATTCCACACTCTCTCCATTATTGTCTTATGACTAAGCTTCAGGAATGTCACGTGACTTCCTCATCCTAGTTTTCTTGTTTCCTTCCTGCACGATCGCCACTGTGCGCCGTCCTTCGGCCAACGGGGCTGCCAAAACTAGCGTCGCATTTCTGCCTTCACAGGAACCACTTCAGGCCGCACTGTCTGCGTTTGCATATAGCGGCCATGTTGGCCCTCAGCGAGTCTGACGCGCACTTTGACGTTGAACAACTTACACCGAGCTTGTAGTCAATCAATTTCGATGTTAACTAAGTTTTAGTGAACAAAGGGCGTTGATGCGATAGCTGGAGTTCAAAGAGTAGAACGGCCATTGAAGTCAAGGTTCTGCCTTTTCCGGTAGCATTAGGCTGTATGTTTAGAACAATTGTTGATTGTTTCTCGCCTAATCAAGCGAATCGACGAACAGCCACACGCAGCTATGCATTACTTCCCGTACACGCACTGTGCGTATTGGGGGACGCTGAAAGATGTCACCGTCTGACAGCCATCAACTCGCAAGTCCGTCCTTTCGGTTCGCTTTTCTATTTGTCCCACTTATTTCTGCGTGACTGCACGTAGTGAGCTCTTCAGTCGAAATGCGCCTTTGCCGACAACACATCGCCTGAACGCTTAGCCCTTCATTAACTTATTTACCGACCGCGGTGGTCTAGTGGCTACGGCATTCGACT
Source organism: Hyalomma asiaticum (assembly GCA_013339685.2). NCBI lineage: Eukaryota > Metazoa > Arthropoda > Arachnida > Ixodida > Ixodidae > Hyalomma > Hyalomma asiaticum. The sequence continues at coordinate 49,163,822 of CM023491.1, read as the reverse complement.
GCTGATCCGTAGGTAACGGGATCGAATCCCGGCCGCCGCGGCTGCATCTCGATGGAGGCGAAATGCCAGGGGCCAGCGTACTGTGTGATCTCAGTGTGCGTTAAAGAACCCCAGGTGGTCGAAATTTCCGATGTGCATTACGGCGTCTGTCATAATCATATCGTGGTTTTGTGACGTAAAATTCCGAAAAATTATTTACCTCATTCTACTTTTTATCACGTACATGTCTTTACTGCAATACTCTTGAGAGACATAAGTATTGTGGTGATTGCCTAGAATTCCGCCGATTGAACAAGACTAAGCTCTTGTTCAATGCATGACGAATTTTTCGTAAACAGAGTATTTCATTTCCGAGAAATCCGTGTGAATTTCCTTGCGGTTTTGTGCCGCAAACGGGTCGACGCTGATCTTCCCTTTCAGTAGTAAAATCGAGGACGCGGGTTCGATTCCCTGCAGCAACGGCCACACGTGCAGTTAGGTTGCGATCCCTTTATTTAGGTTTAGAGGTCTTCTTATCGCGACCACAGTGACGCGCTCTTTTTCGCAGTTGTCTAGACTTACAATGACGCGGTAGTGTTCGCTTTCAGTCAATTATTTATTGGGTAGTTCCTGTAGAAGCGATCAAGGTCCGTTCCTTTTTCACGGGTCACCGTAGTTCGCGCCGCGTATACGTGTAGTTGTTGCACTCATCAAAGTAAACGTAACTTTTTTTCTTCTTTTTCTAGTACATATTATGGCCTGCGTGCCGCACTGTATTGGAGCAAAGGCCTTTGTCAGGCTACAAGCCTTTTTTTCTTTGCTCCATTTTCTGTCCTTTGTGCAGGAAGAAACGAATAAATAGTGTGAATAATTACGATCGTCCTGTCGAGATCCGCCTCAGGACGAAGTACTTCGCTAGGCTCGCCTGCGCTGCATTGCCCGATGCGATAATATGTGTACAAATATTGTAATCTCAAACCTCCAATCACACTACCGCCCCTCTATGGTCCACAAGTACACCTATAGTTCTCCCGCTTCTCACGGTGCTTTTTTTTTTTCTCTTCAGTATACGGTTCTCTCTTGCACGCCCGCTATGCATCACTTCCTCCAAATCACAATTCTATCAGCCACCGGCGTTCCCTCGCTGACTCCCAGTGCCTGATTCTGACGATAATCTTATCGCCCCTCGTTACACACGCATATTTAATACTCCTCTCAGACATAAATGAGCTAATGAAATGGTAACGCGTTTCACCCACATCGCGTGCTATCACACAACGTTGCGAGACATAATCGTCTCGGGAAAGACTGCGTACGCGAAGCAAGGACAAACGAAAAAAAAAAAGTGACTCTTGGGGTTTTACGCCCGGAAACCACGATATGATAATGGGAGACGCCGTTATGATAATGAGATGGCTTTGGAAATTTAGACCACCTAGGGTTCTTCAACGGGCACTGACATTGCACAGTACACAGCACTTCGCCTTCATCGAAATGAGGCCTCCGTGGCAGGAAGTCGATGCTGCGACCTTCGGATCAGCGGTTAAAGGGTAACTGCGGCGATGTTTGTGTCCACAGATCCCAGTTAAATTTTCCATATATGTTCTCCTCGGCACTGTAATAATATATGCCAAGACAGGCGGTTGCAAGTCGTTTAGTTTTCCCTAAAACGAATTTTTAAAATTTTTAGCGGACTCCCGTGCGGGCCACACTGTGCTTTTCACGTCATTATCTTCAGCGCTGCCTACCCGGGCAGGCGGGCGGTCAAGAGCAATACGGTGACACCTCAGCGATCAAATCGTCGTTGTGGAGATCAGAATAACTGTCATAACTGAATATATCGTCAAATTACATCGCCGCTTTCATTTTCTGGCCACCAGCTCCATATTTCTGATGGCGGGGAGGCTGTTGCGTCATCGCGTACGCTGCCCGAAGCATCTACCCGTTTTGGTATCGGTGAAGACACATCGTTCACTCGGTTATATAAAATTACTGGTGAGCCTCTGAGCAAATTCATCCGCCTCGTCTGCTACGGAGCTATCAGTGCCATTGGAGAAGAGCGGTATCAGAATATGATGGGAAAGCTTCCGGGGTTTCCTTTTAAGTGGCTTAAGCACTAGACCACCGCGGCCACTAATTTTTTTCGGCTTTCGGTACCCCAGAATTGATGAACTTCATGGTGAGCCCACGATCGATTATAAGCCCTGAGCTGCGGGCGCGTGCTGTTAGAGTTCTGAAGGCGAGTGCCATGTAAAGAGGAAAAGTGTAGCCCTCAGTGCACGCACACTTGCGTCAGAAAGGCCGGCCACTCGCCGTGTCGTAGGAAATGTACGCGCCCTGACCAGTAAGCGTTGGCGACTAGCCAACTGCTTTGAAACCTTGACAAGGACGTCAAGTGAAAGTGTGCGCGCTTTTCCCAGCAGGGTCATTCTATCGCCAGTTTGTCTCCAGAGAAAGGGCCATCAACGCGTGCTTCGAACCAACGGAAGTTGAATGGAGGATATGCAATACGCGCGTTGTACCGGGCTTTCTACGTGACAATGTTGTGCGTTGTGTTGCTCGATAAGCTGGACAACCACCTCTTGCTCGAGCCCCCACCTTACAGTGGTAATATAAAGTGTGTAACGGCTCATGACTGGTGTAATCCTGCCTTCCTTCGTAGTGTGTCTCTCTCTCCGTGTGTGTGTGTGTGTGTGTGTGTGTGTGTGTGTGTGTGTGTGTGTGTGTGTGTGTGTGTGTGTGTGCGAGCGAGCGTGCGTGCGTGCGTGCGCGCGCGCGCTCTTACATGTTAGGTGCATTTAGGTGCATGTTGTACAGCCCGACGTTGCCAAAATTTATAGGAGGTTCTGCAAAGGCGCTAGTCTATGACGCCGCATGTGGAAGCGCAAGTGACACAACGTAATAGTCTATCAAATAGCTTAGAAAGACAGAAAAGCTGAGCGCATAGGTAAGGATTAATTATGTAAAGAACAGGCGCGCAAAACGCGGACACAAGGGGAGAGGAGTGGCGTTGGTGTTGTACTGTTCTTTCTTGATATTTCTTTCCATAGCAAATAGCCGTGCCTACCTCTTCACGTAGCAGTTTACCTAGCGAGGTCTTCAGTCTCCCATTCAGGCTCTACATACGATTAAACGAGTTTAGCTTATCTTCCATCTTCATCTAGTGGAGGGGTTCTGAATTTTGTCCTGATACGATTAGGTTAGATTGTTTTGTCAAACGATGGTTGCCTGTTCCTCGCTGAGTCGAGCGAATCGATGAACAGCCGTACACAAAAGGGCATCGTTACTTCCCCCGCACAGTATATCCGTATCGGGGGACCCGAAAAGATGTCATCGTTTGACAGCCATTAACTGGGTCCGCATTTGCATTTTGATGCTTATTTCGCGTGAGTGCCACTAACAGGCTGCTCAATAAAGACGTGGCTTTGCACACGGCACCTTTCCTCGTCAGTGGCCTCATGGTTTCCTCGTCATTCTTTTACTTCACTCTATTTTTATTGCTTTCACTGCGTATCGTAACTCCTATTCTGGACACAATTGGGTATTCTTGTGACACGTAGAATTCTGCCAATTACCAGCCTTGGCACGTCAGCGGCTGTAGTGTGTTGGCTGGCGAAGATCTAGGACGCGAAATCATAGCCGGTTTTTGTCAAGTGAAGCCGCACCAATTACCAACTGCTTGCCGCTCCGTGCCACACTTGCGTTCTCTTCGATTTTGAGGTGTCTTCTTTGGGATAAAACGTTTTTTTTTTTTTTAGAGCTGAGGTTTAAGAGGATCAATAAGCAACAGCCCTGCGACGTCATCATGGCAAAAACATGTCCCTCGCATTTCTTCTTTCGAGAGCCTTCGAGGGCTTTCACCACTTCCAAGAGCTTCTTCTCTTGTTCTGCACAACAAAAGCTCACAGCTCGAACTCCAAAAATAGAAAAGCATCGGCGCGTACCCTGTTGTTCCCATCGTCCCGGTTAAGCAGTTGCAGCCCTCCCGTCGCTTCGTTGACACATCCACCGCAGTATCGTCTCGTCTTATCGGAAACACAATGGCGCCTTGTTTGTCAAGAAACTGTCATACAGACATGCAATGACACTGTAACATATACCGTGGGGCGTGAGGCTTCGTACCTGCAATCGAAACGTTTGGCCCGTAGAGCAGTGCACTGCGCCGTTTGTTAAACCAAGAAGGGTTTCGTATTGTAAGCGGTGCAGACGGCAAACGGTGGACATACGTCATCTTCCAAGTTGCCAAGACCTGCTGAGCTACGCGGGGAGTGAGGTCGCTGATTTTGTTCCTCGCCAAACGGGGGAGGACGCTTAAAGGGCAACTCCGGCGATTTTAGGGGCGAAGCTCCTTAGGGTGTGGGTCGTTCCCTCCTCCGTACATAGTATGCAGCCACCTGTAGTTTTATGAAGTGCTCACTAGATGGCGTGATCGCGCCGCGGTGCTCGTTTCATTCAGATGTATGGGAACGCGTAGCATGGGAGTCTGTCTGTCTGTCTGTCTGTCTGTCCGTCCGTCCGAGCGCTGCGGTGCTGCGTAGCTAGTACGTGAATTGATCAATAGATGGCGCGGAGGCGCTCGCTGCGTGCTCTAGTGTGATAGGAGAGCGCTAGATGGCGACACACAGTGTTTGTCACGTCTTTGATGATGTACTGGGCAAGATTCACGGAAGATTCACGGTTTTTACCGATGAACCTTCGGAGCTTCGCCCACTCATCATCATTCACTTCGTGGATATGCGTGGATTTTTTTCAGTGTCCGCTGATCTCAGTGAAATTTTCACTATATATTCTCCTTGGTAATGTAATATTATATGCAAAGTCAGGCGGTTCTAGGTCATTTCGTTTTCCTGTACATGAATTTAAAGAATTTTTAGCGGATTCTCACGCGGGCCGCCCTGTGTTTGTGACGTCATCACCTTCAGCGCTGCCTACCCGAGCCAGCGGGCCTTCAAAAGCAAGACGGCGATACTTCAGCGTTCAAATCGTCGCTCTCAAGAAAAGCTGGCATAACTCAATATATCGTCGGATGACCTCTGTACTGGCATTTTCTTGGCGCCAATTCCGTATTTATGGCGACAGGAATGTTCTGACGTCACAGCACACGCTCCACGAAGCATCTACCCCTTTCGGCTTCGGTTTGAACACGACTTTCAGTTGCTTATTTAAAATTATTGGTGCGTATCTGAGCAAACTGAACCACCCTGACTGTTACAGGACTATCAATACCATTGGAAAACATTGATATCAGAACATGGCGAAAAAACCGCCGCAGTTGCCATTTTTAAGGTTCGCCTTTAAGTTGATGATGATGATCGTGGTTCGCTGAAGGAAAGGACGCTAATTTTGTGCCCCATGTAGGAAGCACGGCTAAGCTTGCGTGGGGGTTGGGGAAAAGGAGTGAGAGAAATAGAAACGAGAGGTTGACTTTAGTGGAGGGCTCCGGAAATTTTGACTGTCTGGTGTTTTTTAACGTGATCTGACAACGCACAGTATACGGGCCTCTGGCATTTTCACCTCCATCGAAAATGCGACCGTCGCTGCCGGGATCGAACCCGCCATTAAGGATGAACGCTATGGCGTAGTTGATCCCCTTTCGCATCGCCTCCTTGCAACAGAATTACAGCCCGAGCTATCGTGCTTGTAGGTTTTAGTTAAGCCCTAGTTTACACATCTTCCGACGGATTTCACTTTGATAATTCTGTTGATTGACGCACCTGTACCATCGCCAAAGGCTTGCAACCGGGTGCTTCCGGAAACATGGCTGTAGCACGTGATTACTTCCGCAGCGGACGCATACGCCGACACACGATTTTGAGCGACCTGGGCTCATTAATAACACTGTCGCGTTCAATCTGTCAATGTACCCGGTTTTTGCTGCATGTTAACAAAAATCTGTGGTCAGCGCTGGTTTTCCTGTAGCGCGTTACCGATAGAAGGGCAGTAACCGCTCGCAAGGACGCGAACAGTGTTACGTTGATTTCCGCGTGCGTGGTCTGTTCGCGGTCTTGCGCCGTTGTCTACGCGCTGCTTACGTCATTAGTCGATCGTTAATCGAAGAGTTCGCGCTGCGGACGTGTTGGTCGTTCTCCTTGCGCTTGTGAGTGTCGTCGCGCAACTTCGATGGCGGGCACCTTTAAACATGCATGAATAGGCGGCAGCAGAGGGGGACAATGGGTAAACTTTAACAATGGGATGACAAGCGAATCCCTACCGAAGCACATAGACACGGGCACACCCAGCTGCAAACGAACAAGACGTCACACAAAGGCATAAACAGATTTAGCATCTCCCTGTGGTTATCGTTCTATGAGAGTTCGAGTCTGCTGGCTGTGGACTTAATTTCGTTGCTCCACTGAAGCAACTGGAAAATTCCTGGGCGTATCTCTTGCGGTAGCCTATAGACAAGGGTGGAAGATTTGGACATCTCCTACATTAAAGACGCTTTTGCAAGTCGGCTTTCGCGTTTGCTTTCGTGTATGCTTTTGTAAGCTCCTACGTTGCACATATCTGTATTGAGTGAGCGGTGACCTTGGGGACATTAAGGTGCAGGCAGTTATCATAATCACTCTGGCAGTTACCAACTGCGTTGTTTATATGCCATACAATTCTATAGCGCGCTTGTAGGCATGCTGTAGCACCTCCCGGTTCGCTTAGGGATTTATCGCGTTTCGCAGCCTCATTTATTTTTTTTATTTTCTCAAGATCGCTCTCCTGTGAGCCAAAAAGCTTTTCGGCCTCAAAGAAGTGAGGGCCAAAGTCTGGACTAAATACTGAAGGACACCAAAGTACGTGGAAGGCGAGAATATGCCAACTGCGGTGGTAGACGTACTATCTGCCCGCGGCGGATTCAGATAGCGTTTGGAAATTGGAGAACGGGCCAATGGGAAACAGAAAACACGGTAGTTATATGGCGCTGGGTGACATCCTACACCCCGGACGTCGTCGGCCAGCGGCGTAGTCGCCGATAAGCGAAATCGGGCACCCTAGCCAAGCTCGACGTGTGTACATATTTTTTGATTGCGGCCGCGTCACGTTGCGGTCGTGTTTGGTCCGATCCGGTATTACAATTTTTGTTGTTTGGCCTATCTCGGTTATCTTGTGTTTGCGGCACCGTTTTATCTCCAAGTAACCCTTTCGAGCGAACCGTGAATCAGCTTCCGTTGGGGCGACTGTGTCAGCTTTTTCTCGAACTCTCCGTGTCCCAGGAATGTTCGTATATAACTCAGTTTTAGACGCTTCGGTGCTTCGTTTTGCCGTGTCCTTTTGCGTCGCAAGACGGTGTCCATGCCCGCCATTTTGTCTTGTACCAATCGGCGTTTCCCGAAAGTAACTTGTATAAACCATGTACTGTTTCCTTCACACCGTGATGTTTCCTAGAAATCGTGGTGTTTTCTGGGAATACTGCCACAAAACGTAATTTCTTTCCCGCAACTCACTGCAAGTAATCAAACAAATGTTTCGTGCAACTAATTCTGCAAAATCGCAGCGTCTCCCACAAACATTTATGCAACCCACTGTTTGCTACAATCATTCCTACGAATCGTAATGATTCCTGAGGGCATTCGTGCAAGTCATAAGCGTTGTAATACAGACATTACTACAAACCGCCTGTATCCTGCAGGCATTCGTGCAAGCCATAGCGTTTCGCAGAATTCCTACTTGCTTCGACCACTAATACAAATCGCAGCAATTCCTGCAAGTATTCCGACACAACATAGTGATCCCTACAGGCACTCCTACAAACATTTAAACGAATAGTTTCTATAAGCATTTCCCAAATCATAGCATTTTCTGCAGGCGTTCCTACAAACCATAGTGTTTCATACAGGCATTACTACAAAGCATTGTGAATGCTGCAAGAATTCATATTAATCATAATGGTTCTATAAGTATGTATGCAAGTCATATTGTGTCCTACAAGCAATTCCTACAAGTGATAATGCTTCCTGCAAGTTTTCATGCGTGCCGTGGTATTTGCTACAAGCGTTCAATCGCACCGTAGCGTTTGTGGGAATACTTGTGTGCTTTAGGGCATTAAACCACATTGTTCGGTCACTTGCAGTTCAGCGACAAAGTAACTTTAGTGCAGTCCTTATCTCAACGTAAATACCAAGCGCGCGGAGAAACAATGTCCAAACGGTATCGGGAGGTGTCATGTCGTTCACCCCAAACATTCAGTCACGGCTGCCTCGCTCACCCAAAGCATCACACTACTTGTTTCAAAACTCCTTGTTTCACAACTCCTTGCTTGACTCAGACAAGCTCATATGGCCTAGTACGAGTACTGAATTATCATTTTCTGGTGTGTGAGTATTCAGAGGAGAAGGAACCTATGCAGCATTACTTTTTTTTTTCTTTGTAGAGCACGCGTTGCTGCCGCAAGGCGTAATGATATAATCGAGGTGCATGCTCGCTCTTGACTGACCTTACTCGCGTATCTTGAATTACATCGGCACGTAAAGCTTTCATGATATGTGGACTAGAATGTATACCTCCCTTTATCTATCTTATCTTTCTTGCAAGTAACTGGGCCTTGCCGAGTGTGCATACATCGCGGGAGAAAAACACCGTGCGCTTTGGCCGCTGCCGAGCAACGCACTTCTTCTTGGCCATTCAGACCGCGAGCACGAATTATTCTTAAAAGGAAAGAAAATCAATTCTTCATGTATTCCTCCGACATTGTTAATCTAAATCTGCAGTGCAGTGTACTTTTCTTTCTCCCTTATCACTCGAAAGTAAACATGTGCTCCTTTGATAGCAGAATATTTTTGTTTTCCTGAATTATCACTTCATTAGAGAAAAGAAGGGTGGGGGGCATAAAGTAGAATTCTGTACTACTCACATAAATGGGATCCTCACGCGCCAAGCTTGGCCCTATGGTGGCGTTGTGCATGCACACGCAAGTGATCAGTCTGCACTTCCTTGAAGTTTGACGAGCAATCGATGGCTTTACGGGGGCACTCACATCCGAAGTTTCGTCGATGATAGCGGAGAGGATTTCTTATTAATCGCGACACCCTGCAAATGGGAGGTGGCGTTAGGCAGTCACGTGGCTTCGGAAGTTAGAGCCGGCGTCTCCCTTGTGGCTTCCCAGAACACAGCCGTCGTTGCCTCAAATTTGCACGTATGCTCACAGAATGACTGTAACCGTACATAACGCCTTTCAATACATTGCCATGCGACGGGGGGGCCTAGTTCGCCGTATAGTTCGTTACCCTGTACAACTACAAGGACTTCGAGAAGCCTGTTACAATCACTGCGTCCTTTCCATTCACTCGATGTCTTACGAAGCGATCGCTCGACGTCGAAGTCGTCTTCAGCCTTGACAGAAAACAAATATCAAAGAGTGCAACTTCTTTTGCTGTTCTCGTAGCCTTGCGTCAAGGAAATCCGTCTCTCCGTCACGACTTGTTTTCCTGCAGGCGCACGATGTCGACGCCGTAATCTTGTCTTGCGTGTCCACTGACACCTTCCGACTTTTTTACACGTCTCCCGTGACGTCTCGTGCAAAGTTCACCGTCGACACCGTCATAATCGAAAGTCAACGAATCGGTGTAGCCCCGCAGTGATCTTCTCCAAAACTGCGATCCGTCGTCCTCTCGGAAGCACGTCAATGATCGGGCTTCACGCAACGGACCTCTCTTAGAAGTTGCTGGTCAGCAGATCTTTGAACGAGGTTTCCTTTCGGCTGAGTTCACTGTCCTTCGAGCTCTAATACAATAGCGTTTCGACCATCGAACCAAGCGGGGCAGACCACGACGACTTGTCCGTACAAAAATTCTTTAAAAATTTTTGAAAACTCCAGCACACAACCTCGCGTTCTACAGGACCCTGGAAAGACCGCCGCCTCCTTTGACAAAGTGTGCAATAGCGCCTGCTGTAAAGGAGTCTCTCGGACCGAAACCGTGACGCCGGTCGAAGTAGTAGTAGTAGAAGCCGTAATCCTTCGGAGAAGCCGTAGTACGTACACGCTCGCGTCCTCCGCGACGCCGCGTCGTCTATGTCCCTCCGGTACGGCGAAAGCGTACGCGGTTTCCCCTTTTCTCGTAGCCTGACGTCGCTCACGCTCCGGCGCGACCGGAAATATAACTGACGGCTCACTGGGTCCCAACGCGGATAAGATATGTAGCGCCGCGGCTTTTCAACGTCCTCCCCGCCGCTAGCGCGCGCCGCTCTGCCTGCTGCCACTCCCCGACCGTCGACGTTTCGCGGTTCACCACCCTCTCACCCATCAGCTCACCTTGCCCGCCCTCCTGCTCGCGCCCTTCCATTCTGTGAGAAGCGGCAGCAGCAGCGCGACAATCGCCGTCGTAAAAACGCGCCCCAGGCGACGTTTATTGACGTCGTTGTGTTGGCGAACTCGCTCGCCGAGCCGTTAGTGCTTGTTTGCGAGAGGGAAGCTAAGCTGTCATCAATCCCTCTGACGTCCCACGGCGGTATCGTGTATGATGCGTCCGGTTCCACGGCCCTCGAATCCGTCGCGTTGGGCTAGTGGCTATGGCACTTGACCCCTTACTCGAAGGTCGCGGGTTCGAATCCGTGTCGCAGCGGCCGCATTTCGGTGGGGGCGATATGCTAAGTCTCGTGGACTGTCGCGATGTCAGTGCATGTTGAAGAATCCCAGGTGGTGGATATTTTCGGAGCCCTTCACTACGGAGTCTCTTCAAGAACATCCGCGTTTTGGGACATAAAACCACAGAAATTGGTATTTATTGCAAGAGGGCACCCAGCCATCGTTTTTCTTTTTATTTTAGAACTAACCAGATCAGGCATTGGGTAGTCCGATCACACTCGTGTGACAGTGGTTTGATGACGTAGAAAAGACGCTTATTCAGGCGAAAGCCGTGCCCAGCGAAACGAGAGAAGTGACCGTTGTAAATACGAATGATGCCAAAAATACGGTGAGCTCAAAAAAAAAAAAAAAAAGTGGTCCTGGTTACTTGCTATATACCGAAATTGGCATACAAGACTAACACGATTGACAGATCGAGACATTGATGACACACTCGTTATTTACGTCATGATTAACAATAAGGTGGTGTACGTTTGTAGCCGTATGAGCGACACGTGATTGCGTGTATCTCTAGGTACAGTATCAAATTGCACATGGGTTAGGATGAGTTTCTGTTTGCAAGTGCCTCAAAGCAATATACCAGCTGGCTCTGGTCAGTTTAATGCGAGGCGGCGGCACAGTTCGCCTCCAGTTTCGATAAAATATATTACTATCGCTAAAACTTTCTTAATCTGTCTTTTCTCTCTCTCCCTCTCTCCAGATATCGTCCTCGGCGCACCCCTTACGGACGGGGCTTACATAGTTCTCCCTCAGGACTCGCCCATGTCGTTCAGTGCCTTCCTGCACTCTGGTGTCCTGCATGGACGCCATACTTCGGTAAGTATTCCAGTCATGACCACCTGACAGGTTCATTCATTCACTTAAATGTGTTAACCAAATGAAATCTGTGTCCAGATCGGAGCTGAGTCATTCGTTCGTTCACTCTTTTGTTAAGTCAATTTTATTTGTCAAGTGAAGTCGACGTGGTCAGCACTGCATCGTTCCTCCGTTCGCTCGTTCGCTTTTTCATTTCGTCAAAATAAGTCTATCTATATTGTGGGACTGAGCCATTCATTCGTTCGTTTTCATTGATTCAGATATGTTCATCAGATGAAGTCGGTGTCGCTATCATTGGTACTGAGTCGTTCTTTCGTTTACTTTTCATTAATTCAATTTCATTTATCAGATGAGGTCGGATTCGGTTTGGGGAGTGCTTATTCATTCGTGGTTACGGCATTCACGGTTATGGCAGTGGTTAAGGCTGCTGATCCGAAGGTCGCGGGATCGAATCCCGGCCGCGTCGGCTGCATTTCGATGGAGGCGAAATGTTGAGGCCCATGTGCTGTGCGATGTCAGGTGGTCGAAATTTCCGGAGACCTCCACTACGACGTCTCTCATAATCGGAGCTCCGTTCGTTCGTTCGTTCGTTCGTTCGTTCGTTCGTTCGTTCGTTCGTTCGTTCGTTCGTTCGTTCGTTCGTTCGTTCGTTCGTTCGTTCGTTCGTTCGTTCGTTCGTTCGTTCGTTCGTTCGTTCGTTCGTTCGTTCGTTCGTTCGTTCGGTCGTTCGTTCGTTCGTTCGTTCGTTCGTTCGTTCGTTCGTTCGTTCGTTCGTTCGTTCGTTCGTTCGTTCGTTCGTTCGTTCGTTCGTTCGTTCGTTCGTTCGTTCGTTCGTTCGTTCGTTCGTTCGTTCGTTCGTTCGTTCGTTCGTTCGTTCGTTCGTTCGTTCGTTCGTTCGTTCGTTCGTTCGTTCGTTCGTTCGTTCGTTCGTTCGTTCGTTCGTTCGTTCGTTCGTTCGTTCGTTCGTTCGTTCGTTCGTTCGTTCGTTCGTCGTTCGTTCGTTCGTTCGTTCGTTCGTTCGTTCGTTCGTTCGTTCGTTCGTTCGTTCGTTCGTTCGTTCGTTCGTTCGTTCGTTCGTTCGTTCGTTCGTTCGTTCGTTCGTTCGTTCGTTCGTTCGTTCGTTCGTTCGTTCGTTCGTTCGTTCGTTCGTTCGTTCGTTCGTTCGTTAATCGAATGGTGTCGGTGTCGATATGGTTGGGACTGACTGGTTCATTTGTGTCCCTTGACTCATTAATTCAGTTTATCAAATGGAGTCCGAGTCGATGTTTTCAAGACAACGGAGGCTGCCCAGGACCCTCTATCCAAGACTCCACTGGCACTTGCTGCCCGCCAGAATAGGTGCAGGGTTCGTTCGCCTCTGGTGTCTCCTCATTGACATGGAGACGAGAAAAATTTCCTGCTCGTCTGCTGCACAGCTGCGCAGTCGGAGGTATTACACGGGTCCGGATGTAACAGCACGTTAGATTATTCGTGACAACAGCTGCTGCTGCTGCAGCAGCCCTGACGCAATCGGCGAGTCTGCCCCGTTGTCTGCGATAGCGTGCCCGCGCGACTTCGGGGCCTACGTGCACGTTCGTATGTTTTGCAGGATTTCACGAAACATGCACCGTGTTTCGCAATGTCACGGCCGCACACGGCGTCGTGTAACCGCTGCGATTTTTCACTCGACTCGCGGCGTTCGCAATAACGCGGCAATAGCGATTACCCGAAGCCGGTCTGAGTCGATCCCTTCTCGCGCCGTGAGCTTTGTCGAGGTCTGTGTGTACAACTGGCGGAAGTGTGGACGAAGTAAATCCTGCACACTTCACGCATAGCGTCAGTGGGTTTTTTTTTTTTTCAGTTATTGTGGTTTAGGTCGTTCCGTCCCAAATCCTCCCGGCAGGCACCTCTCACGTATCACCGTCGATTCATTTCACTTTTTAGCGATACTTCAGGCGTGTTATTAGGTTAGTCTTGCTGGCCTCGAAAGCGCTTTGTGCAGTTCTTTTGCCTGTTAGTTCACTTATCTTATTGCAAGACAACCTAGCAGGTCCGGATCTAGTTTCTTTCTTTCCACAGCGAAGGTGTTAGCCTCAGGCAGGACGTGTAAGGAGCTTGAGTACGTACTGCTATGGCCCAGTGCAGGGTAGCAAACTGGTTATTTTCCTTCCCGTTAACCTCCCTGCCTTCCGCCAATCATCTCTCTCTCCCACTACTGCTATGTCACCCGTTGTTCTGGCGAAGGATTTGGTTGTGTTGAACCACTGTGGGTATAGCCACGCGCATTTCGGACCATTGAAGAATGGGAATACGAGCGGCAAGAAACGGAAAAGCGAGATCTTGCTACAGGCTCTTTTAAACTGTGGTGTTTCCTTGCTGACGCTTCTTCTTTGGCGCCGTGACCTTGGAGCTCTAGGAACAAGCAAAGAGAGTGTGGTCAGCATCGGGTTGCGGTGTTGGTTGTGTAATGTCTGCTACGAGAGTGGTGATGCTACTTATGTAATGTCATTGTGATAGTTGTGCTCCTCTGACAGCTTCGCTGTACACCCACCTTATTTGAGGCCCGTGTTGTCGGTGCACGTTAAACCCCAGCTGGTCGAAATGTTCGGAGCTCTCCACAACGGCGTCGCTCGCAATCATACCGCGGTTTTGGGACGCAAAACCACAGAAATCATTCAGCCGAATCGAAAACTCATCGATCACCTCTCAACACTGAACAGCGCGTCGGGTGGAAGCGATTCGTCGGCGCGTCTTACCGAGGTAACTGAGCGGGAACGAGAACATGGATGTCTCTCTCACATTCATTCGCCTAATATATCGCCACATAAATGAACGCAAACAGCCGCACTAATATTTTCAATTAAAAAGTATGACGAAGTAACGTAATCGCAGGTATTTTTTCGCACGTTTTTGTGGCTTTGCTCTAGTATAACCATATGCCAGTAAGCCCAAACAGCAACACTCGCGAACCTATGATATTTCCTATGTCTGGAATACAACACGCTTCTTCTAAACGCAACGACGCCGTTAGCAACAGACATTTGGGCGTGCCGTTGTGGACACGCCTAATTGCTGGCGAAACGTTACGGGGACAGCAGCTAAAATTGTACAGTGCCGCAAGTAGCGACGCATTCGCTATCATCTTAAGCGGAGGACGACGTGATAGGTTTGCAGGGTGTGTACCTCGTTCATTTCCTTGATGCTCTTTCAGTCGTCTTTACTGCAAGGTATAACGTAATGTTGGCACGCGTCGTTGTCGGCTATTAATACGTATCGCTCGCTCATCATCGCCTTTCAAGCTCCACCCGTAGCTGTATAGGCACTCTGGGGACCTGTTCAGTCCTGGTTAGAACGGCGGACAGTGCTAAATGCGACGCTTGTGACGTAAATTAGACTGTGAAATACGGTACTACTGTCCTATCCTAATTGATCATTTCTAGGCCTATTCTGATTGGTGATCTCTGGTGTTTAACGTCCCAAAACCACGATTTCACTATGAGAGGTGCCGTAGTGGAGGGCTCAGGAAATTTCGACCACCTGGAGTTCATTATAACGTGCACAGACATCGCACAGTACGCGGCCCTCATTATTTCGCGGGCTTCGTCATGATGATCGATTGATTTGTGGGGTTTAACGTCGCAAAACCAGCTCTGATTATGAGAGACGCCGAAGTGGAGGTCTACGGAAATTTCGACAATCAGGGGTCCTTTGACGTGCACTGACGTCGCACAGTACACGGCCCTCAACATTTCGCCTCCATCAAAATGCAGCCGCCGCGGCGGGGATTCGATCCCGCGACCTTCGGATCAGCAGCCCGGTGCCATAGCACCTAGACCGCCGTGGCGGGGCGACTTTGCTATTCTGAACGTCTTCTCTGCTCATCCACCTTCATGTTTATGGCACGAGCACATAGTGACACCGTTTACAGCGCTGCAGCACCTCCCGTTCGCCTACGACCATAAAAACGCGTTATGAAAAAAATTTTACTCGCAATGTTTTGCATTGAAACGGGTTCCTCGCATTCTCCTGAGACAAACAGAATTTACTCAACTTGCAAATTGAAAATAAGAGCAAACGGCCTCACATTTCGTATTTCACTCACCCAGAGACGACTTTTCTTGCAGTACCGGAACCGTGTTCTCCAATTGCCTTCCTACCACGACGGCAACCGCGCTTTTTGACAGCGTGGTTAGCTTGAACTATACAGCAACCAGGTTGAGCCGCACAGTGCTTCTTATGTCACTTGCACACAAAACGGAGCTGTAACGCGCAAATTTGTCCTTTAGTAGCTTTAACAAGCATAAAACGAGTATTAGTCTTCAAATTAATTACATTCCGCTCGTTGTAAGCATGTGTGACAGCTTTTTTTATACCCGACTGTTCCTAGCCAATCAGAACCAGCAGCACAACCAGCATAGCAGTCACATCCGCTCCCACAAACTGTTGATGTGTCTGCCCGGAAGCCGATTTCAGGCACAAATTAAAGTATAATACTCTTCGATTTCGCCACTCTCACTGGTGCTACGCTGGCTGTTGAGTCCCACATCGGACAACCGCGCGATATAAGCAACGAGCGTAGTTCACGTTTAAGGGCCCCTTTAAGGGACACCCAAGACAATGATTATAGGGTCGCCGACCAACCAAAGGTTCATATAGAGACAGCTAAGTTAAGAATCAGTAGGCGGCGGTCGACTTGGCCGATAAAAGTTTGGGCGTATATTGTCCTTTAAAGCGGCAGCATTGCACTCGCAAAGCGCCCTCGCCACCTGTACGCTGAGTACACACGGCCATAACCCCGCCTATAAAGATGGTACGACCATAGGTATGCGGGCCACACTCAGTGCGGCATCCACATGACTTGGCTATCGAGTGATTGACCGATGATAATGACTCCTTTGGCAGCTGATGCGTTATCTTGTCCGTATAGCACTATTCCCGAACTCGTACAGCAACCGATACGCAATCTTACCGCAATAGTATCGTTCAGTCCATGGATGTCCTTTAACCTTACACGCAGTGATAAAGCCGCAAGCGTTTTGAAGACGGGTTCCATGTTTGGCCTCAACAATAGATGGCTGGTACCGTGAGCGTTGCCGCACAGTGTACAAACAATCCAAAGCGCTGATCATTGCTGTCTGGCGATAGACCAGCCCTTATCAACGGCTCTGCCGTTGCTTAACTTCGTGCGAGCTTCGCTGAAAGCATTCATTCAGGTCATACGCTGGGTGATACGCTTGTACGCCGCAGTGTTAAGCCCACCTTTCTATACTTATCTGAAGTAGGCACTCGGTCATGAGCGGGCGAGACCCTAAGTGTAATCTCGTGCTAGACAAAGCGGTGCATTGCTTCATGGCATTTCGTATTTCGGTGCACTAAAATCTTTTTCTCTAGCATCTGAATATCCAACTGCAGACTGAAATCTTGCGTAAGGCCTTGAGAGAGCTGTTTTGTGCTGATTCTGCAACAGCGTTTTGCGGAAGGTAACGTCCATGACCGATTGAATACTCAAAATGTCCATAGTTAGTAATTGCTGGTGTTCTGGGCGCCAAAAGCATGGTTGTGAGGCACATCGCAGTGGAGGGTTCCGGAAAGTTTGGCCACGTGAGGTTCTTCAGCGTACACTGTAACTCACCGTGCGCGTGCTTCTAGCATATTTCGCCTTCATGTAAAAAGCGACCGCCGTGGCCTGTAAGCTGCAGCAAACCCGCGCCCTTCGGATCAGCACCCGAGACCAGTAACCCACCGCACCACCACAGCTGCCCACGAAATCCCCACACACAGAGCCTAACAGAGTGCACGAAATAAAACACTTCAGTGGCATAACTGTCAACTATAGTCCCCGTAAAACAGTTCTGAATGTAAACGCAATGCACAAGACGATGCTTTATCTACGTGACATCAGTTTGTCGCAGAAAAAAAAGGCGCAAACATGCGGAAGCAATTCTGAGGCGCAATTTTGGGGCGCAAATTGGGAAACGTGTTTTAATGTTCTCTTTTTTTGTTTTTGTTTTTTCGGTTGCCTAGTTTAATCAATGCCAAGTAAACTAGCCACACAGAAGAGAAATAAGCGGCGTTAGGAAAAGCGCACAGTTAAACATTGTCAGTGTTTTCCCAGCTAACTATATAGTATGTATCTTCTGCAAGCGCCGCCCTGTGATCGCAAAAACAAGCCCTTTTGGGCCGCCGTTCATTTCGGCAACTTGCAGTGTCAGAGAGTATCTGTATTCACAGCGGTCTCGGACTTCGCATGCACCGCATCATGAACGACGACGTTATGAGCAGCGGCCTTGCTTATTAGTATGGCTGACGGCATTGTCTATACATCCAATTCCTGCGTCCTGTGTAAGCAAGCAGACAATAATAGTTCGCTCCGACGACAGGTTGGATTTCACGATGACCTGCTAGAACGCTTCAGACGAGTGTACGCACCGCTCTCCCAAGGAGATCGCTCTAGTGCGGAGGTCAAATAAATTGCATCAAGGGCTTCAAAACTGAGCATTCATATTGCTTGGGGTACAGCGCAACAATCACACGGACACAACTTGTTATTCTTCCTTGTGTCCGTGTGATTGTCGCACTGTACCCCAAAGTGCACAATGAATCTAAAACAGCCCAACCTGAAGTTTTGCTGAGCACTGATAGTATGCTCGGCCCATGTCGGTGTGTCCTAGCATTTTTACGCAGCGAGGTTGTAAGCGTATATATCGACAGCGTTCCCTGTGTACGCCCTATGCCTACGGAGGTCGCTTTCTTCGCTGCGAGGGCTCGTCCCTGGCCTCATTGTCGCTCCGTACGCAAGCTGACAGCTCGTCTCCGGCATCGCAGAAAGTAAAAAGAAAAAGATCAGCAGTTTGCTGAACTGTCTATTGGCACTCGGCTGCTAAACACGAGATTGAGGACTCTGTTCGCGGTCGTGACTGCGGCATTCTGCCTTGATGCGTAGAATGCAAAATGTGTTAGGGTATTCCCGCTGCGTCGAAACCGCGAGGCAAGGAGGAAGGGAGTCGTTTGTGGGGCAACGATATTCTCGAAACTGAAGCCGGACCTCCGGCTTGTGACCCGGGATACAGGATTAACCGTCATGCAGCCCACAGTGAAAACAGCGAACGCCTGACACGCACTACGTACCCATTTATATGCACTGTCCATTTGCCAGTGTCCGCTTTTCATTGGTCTTTTATTTCGCTTTCGCGCTGCCAATTAGTTAGCCTTCTGATTAGTTGAGTCAGTAGAGGGACAGCTCCTGATAGGCGTCGGTCGCGGGTTTGATCCCCAGACCTCGACGAATTCAGCTATGAGGCTCATCTTCGTGTGAAATCTGCATGCGTTTTTTTTTTTTTTTTCTGTAGGTTTGTAGTTTCGAGCGGGTGGGCGCCAATTTCTCCCTTTCACGCCTTTCATGTTTGCAGTGCCCCGTCTCAGCGAAGCTCACCATCTAACATGAAAAGGTTGGGGCGCACTGGTCTACTGAGGGGGGTCGCCAAATCTATTGCAAATCTATACCATGTAAGTATGTTCGCTTTGCATCCAGCGGCCATGCATATATATGCACTGTACTGCGTTTTGACCATGCAGGATGACCTCAGTGGGAGGAGGTTGGAAAGAGGTCGGGGTCGCTGCAGTTAACGATCGTTCCCCCGCCCTCCTCCTTTTTGGAGAACCAGCGCATATATCTATGGTGGCATCAGCTGTGCATGGTAAGACTTTTGCGCTCCAGTGCCACGTTCACAAATTACTGTTTCCGGTTATCACAGAGGGACACGGCCGAAATTACCGCGATACTTTCAGCAAATGGCGTCTTTCGTGTGCGTTGTGGCCTCATACAGTCGGTCAGATTTATACAACAGCTTAGGTGAATTCTCTCCCCCCGCTCTCCCTTTCTTCTCGATATGATGATTGATGATTTGTGGGGTTTAACGTCCCCAAACCAGTTCCGATTATGAGAGACGCCGTAGTGGAGGGCTCCGGAAATTTCGACCACCTGGGGTTCGTTACCGTGCACTAACATCGGACAGCACACGGGCCTCAACATTTCGCTTCCATCGAAATGTAGCCGCAGCGGCCGGGATTCGATCCCGCGACCATCGAATCGGCAGCCGACTGCCATAGCCACTAGACCACCGTGGCGGGGCCTTTCTTTTCCAAACACCCCCTGCGTTCTGGTAACACCATGTGTAACACCCCCACCCATACTCGAAATTCTGGATAAACAACTGCAATTATAGCAATACTCCATCTTGAGATGTCAGGAGAAGAGGAATTAGCACTATTACGAAATGCGTCTCGAAGGGCGGTAGTATCGCTTTGGTGACGTAAGTGTCGCTTTTTCTCTCTCCTGCGATGGCGATTGGCTGGTTGAACAAACCGGAAAATGTGACGGCGGGTCTCAACGGCTTGTTCAACGAGCCACTCACACTGCGGGAAGCACCAAAGGCGATACTATCGCCTATATGGTGACATATCTCTCAATACTGCCGCTGATCGCCTTATTGTTGCCGCGTTCCCCGTTTATATCGCGCGTACGCTATTTCCCGAAGAGTCGTGACTCTTAACGCTATGCGATGCGACCGATAAACTTCGAGTGCCGAAGATTCTATACTCGACAGGAATCCCGCTGTTCTTTGACACGCACCATTGTGTAGTACGCACTTATCTGTGTCGACAGCTGCCTTGTTGTTGTTCTTTCGCAAATACGACAATTGGGACCATATACAAAAAATAGATGCTGCGTCATTTTATTTGCCCAAGCAGCAGTGAGGTATGCAGCATGAATAGTAAGCGCTGTCAGCGCAAACTATGTGAGTGAGGCGAAAGACTGCACCACCACTGCTCCACCTACGTATTATTTGTGTACTGTATGCGGCCTTCCGAACTCGACCACGCCTTGGTACAGAGAGCTCAGTGGCTGTCATGTTTGGCTGCTGATTCCGAGGTCGCGCGTTCGGTGCCCTGTCGCGGAAGCTAAATGCAAAACCCGGGCTTGTATCACATTTCGGCTCACTTTCAACAACCCCACGAAGCCTGTCATCAACGCTAATCCGAAGCTCTCCACGGCGATTCCTGACAGATGTTCTCTTCCGGCGGCGTTGACCCCGGCAACCTGTATCTGTCCGCTTGTTATTCGCCCTCCTTGATTAGCTCACTAAAATCTTGCTTGACTGAATAAGTAAAATGAATATAACAGCTTTTCGAAGTCCCAGAGTGTGTCTTTGTCGTCCCTTGTGTCTGCAGCTGCTCGCGATCTTTACGAGCGCACACGAAGCGACCCGGCCGCGGCCATCGCAAGCAATTTTCTATCTCTCGTAGGCGCTCGTTTCGGGCGACAATCGGCGCGACCTCGGCTCGGTATGGTCGTCGCGGGTCCGCTTTCACATCCTGCCGCGGGGCTGTTACTCACACGCGCGGTCGCGGGCATCACATTTTTAACGGCCGCTGGCGGCGATGTGTGTGTGTACACACACGCAGCACTTCTCACGGCACCTTCTTTCCCCGTACTTTGGGCAGCGGCACACGGTGTGTAGACGTCATTCGCCTTTTGAGCACCTGATGGAGTCCAGACATTCTGCGCGCCGCTGTTGCAACATATTTAGCGAATCGTGGTGGGGACAGCCTTTAAGGCACAAGATTCGGTCCTGTATCTTTATGTACCTTCCATGTCCGCCTTCAACGAGACGAGTACGAGGGAAAGGAGGGTAGAAATGGAGCGGGAAGTCGGGTGTGAATGTTCCTGCCGTCAGTTGCAAATGCAAGAGGCCCGTGTGGCCGCCGCGGGGGTGTAGTGGCTAAGGTACTCAGCTGCCAGCCAAAAAACGCGGGTTCGATCCTGGCCTCGGTGGTCGCATTTTCGATGGAGGTGAAAATGCCAGAGGACCGTGTACTGTGCGTTGTCGGTGCACGTTAAAGAACCCCAGGTGGTCTAAATTTCCGGAGCCTTCCACTACTGCCTTTCTCTCCTCTCTATCTCTTTCATTCCCTTTCCCCTACCCCCAAGGACGTTTAGCCGAGCTCCCTACATGGGCTGCAGAAATTAGCGTCCTTTCCTCAATCGAACCACAATCAGCATCACTCATAATCCGTGTGCGGACGGTGAGCCGTGCTCCCGCAAGGGCTGCAGAAAACAGCGTTCTTTACTTACCAGAACCACAATTATGATTATCATTATTATTAACAGCGTACCTCTATATGCCCGAAGTAAAACAACGCGGAGTGGCATTCGCAGTTAGCAGGGGAGCTCTCACGCAGAAGGGAAAAGCGCGTTGGTTTTGTTCCCTTTGGTGGTGATTGAGGAAAGGGCGCTAATTTCTGCAGGCCATGTCGGGAGCACGGCTAAGCGCCGGCTGGGTTAGGGGGAGGGAACTGAAAGTTCCACTGTCCACATGTTACATGATAATGATGATGCGAAGGACAAAGAAAAAAAATAAAGAAAGTAACAAAGGCTCCTAGCGAAGCGTACATGATGCAGATCGACGGGTGTACATGAATTCCTAACACGAAGTTTTCCTGGCTTTAGGTATTCCGGTTTGGACCTGAAAGACAACCCCGGGGGACCTGCAGGAGGAGTCGTCGTCAAAGACTGGAGCATCGTCATAGCCGAGCCGCCGGTATACAAATGCTCACATGGGCTGGGAAGTCAATCAAAACTGTCGGTAAGCGCAGTGCGTTTGCGCATCGAACGTGTGCTAGAGAGAGGCACTTCAGGATTGTACCATACCATTTTTTTAGGGGCGAAATGTTGAGGCCCGTGTGCTGTGCGATGTCAGTGCACGTTAAAGAACCCCAGGTGGTCGAAATTTCCGGAGACCTCCAGTACGGCGTCTCTCATAATCAGAGCTGGTTTTGGGACGTTAAACCCCACAAATCGAAGCTCCTCTTAGTCTAACCTTGTCAGGCGTCAGTCGTCAGGCGTCAGGCGTAACCCGCGTGCCTCCCGGCACGCGCTCGCCCTCGGCGTTCGCCTCGGCGCGTGCCTCCCGGCGCGTGCCTCTCTCTCTCTCTCTCCCGGCGCTGCCTCCCGGCGCGTGCCTCTGCTGTCTTGTGAGAGAGAGAGAGAGACAGATGAGAGCGAAAGGCGCGCGTTGGCTATGGAAACGCTCTTTCTTAGAGGAACGCTGTACCAGCTCGCAAAGAACGAGAACGCGCCTTCACCCGCGAGAGACAACGTTGGCGCAGGCAGCGTCTCCTAGCGAGTTTCTTGATTGAGAAATACTGACTGCTCGCGTTGGAGAAGCGTTCACCGGCAACCCATATATATATATATATATATATATATATATATATATATATATATATATATATATATATATATATATATATATAGGCACTGGATCTTTGGGAGATTTCACTTGTGCATAGTTGAACCATGAGGATTCGTAGCGTGCGCGTTAACTAGATTAATCCAGAACTCGGCACGATCTACGATGAACCTCCCGAGCTTCGCCCACTCACCATCATTCACTCCGTGGATATGCAGTAATTTTTTTAGGACCGCAATGACCACGAAACAAATGCGTAAACAACAAAATACGGTGCCGTAGACGGCCTGCACACGCTGCGATGTTGTCGCGCCATGCCGGACATTTGACCAATCAAGGTGGGTTCCGTACCCACCGGCATGACCACAACAATGCAGTCACCTGCGCTTACGCTGCAGCGCCACAAGACACTGCAACATCGAGTCTCCAGAAAAGGATGAAACAAGCCTGAACAAAGGAATAGGGCCTTCAGACACGTACAGAGCGAATGCTAACGAACGCCCCGCGCATTGACACTGCGTTGCACACATTGAGGCGCAGCATTTCGGACATCCAGTGACCAACGGCGATGCGATGCCGTTTAGTACAGCATCACTGTCTGTCGCGCTACAGTGCGCTAGATGCGGCTTGAGCCTACTTTATTCTTTGTACATTACAACGCGAGCTAGGAACAATGAGCTTTGAGATGTTTTGGCGTTAAAAAATACTTAGTAAAACTGGAATGGGGGCCAGTTTCTATGATTTCGCAATAGTTCCCACTGCCAAGACTTCATGAGAGTGCGAGGAAAACGCGGAGTCCACGAGTTACATCAATCGTTCCTTTCGTCTTTCTTTTTCATTTTTCTGCGTGTTTTCGCAGGCCCCCCTTCTACGCCACGGTGACGCCTGTCACTCCAGCGGTCGTCGCGCTCCATTATAAAAGAATCGCTCGTGGGGTAAACAAGACGGTCGAAGAACAATGCTTCGAAAATGTGATGAGCCAAGTGAAAGGCACAGCGCGACAGCTTCCCGTAGGCGGTCGCTATCTCTGTCGACTTCTTTTACGGGCACAGCTGCGGTTTGTTGTCCCCTGCGGGCGAGAGCACACAAATACGGTTTGACGCAAGCGACGATAGTAGACCGGACACGGCCGGTGTCTTACTACTGGGCCGTGCGAGACCGGTTCCGACTGTCCACATTCTCGGCGGGCGTTTAGATACAGTGAGCTAGTCCGCCACGGTGGTGTAGTGGTTACGGTACTCGGCTGCCACCCCCAAAAAACGCGGGTTCGATCCCGGCCGCGGCGGTCGCATTTTCAATGGAGGCGAAAATGCCAGAGGCCCGTGTACTGTGCGTTGTCAGTGCACGTTAAAGAACCCCAGGTGGTCTAAATTTCCGGAGCCCTCCACTACGGCCTTTCTCTCCTCTCTATCTCTTTCACTCCATTTCCCTCCATCCCCACGGACTCTTAGCCGTGCTCCCTACATAGGCTGCAGGAATTAGCGTCCTTTCCTCAACCGAACCACGGTCATCAAGGACAACAAAACCGGCGCGCTTTGCACTTCTGCATGACAGCTCCGCTGTTACTACTACAAAGGTCCCTAGATACAGGAGAAATACCTCGGGACTTTAACTACTACCACTACTACTACCACCACTACTACTAATAATAATAATAATTCTGGTTCTGGTAAGGAACGCTACTTTCTGCAGCCCTTGCGGGAGCACGGCTAAGCGTCAGTGGGGTGGGGGTAAAGGGAGTGAAAGAGAGAGCGAGGAGAGAAAGGCCGTAGTGGACGGCTCCGGAAATTTCGACCACCTGGGGTTCTTTAACGTGCACTGACAACGCACAGTACACGGGCCTCTGGCATTTTCGCTTCCATCGAAAATGCGACCGCCGCAGCCGGGATCGAACCCGCGTTTTTTGGGGGTGGCAGGCAACTACCGTAGCCACTACACCACCGCGGCGGACACAATTGACGGCCGGAAAATTCACACCTGACTTTCTGCTCCATTTCTACGCTCCTACCCCTGCTTGTTCGCTGATCCGCTATACGCTCTTTTTCAATGTTACCACGTCGTACTAACTCGACCAATAAGCGTCCAAGCAGAGCACTACGTTTTCCAACGTGGTCGCACATTCCATCATCTTAACTCTGTAAGAGTTCAGCGTCTTAACAATATAGCACCAAAGCCTTCCTTTTATTGTATTCTTTTTCCTGCCTATACATACCGCCATGGAATAATAAAGCGCACGACATGCCAAGTTCTTGTCCGTAGCTGCCGCATTTCCTGCTGTAGTAAGCTTACTTGGGCCATTTGAAAGAAGACCTTTCCCATATTTCCCATAGGGCCATTTCTGAAGGCGATTCGGCGTCAAGGTTACAGCGACACATCAATACCGATCTCCAGAACGATTGGAGATCGGTATCGCCTGGGTGCCGATTCTGATGGAATGAAGGCAGTCATGCGCGGCCCGGGCCGCCAGCCAGAGTACAGCGGGCAACGTGTTTGAGATCGCCGATATAGGCCTTTTCACAGGAGGCAATGGAGCACCGTCTTGTTGGGCTGCGCACGACAGCAAGAAAGGCTTGTGTTGTTTCGTTCCCTTTGTCCTCACGTGCGTATGCTGTTTGATAACGAAGACCTCCCAGCTCGTCAAAATTGCTACTGCAAACCCTCGGCAGTGGTTTTTTTGGGGGGTCGCGCATATTTGGCGCAGCCAAGCGGGGGGATTATGGCAGCGCTCAGCTATCCCTCTGTTGTTTGCTTCGTTCAGTTTAAGACGTCGCGTACAATAAAAGCGCCAAGGACGTATTCAGTCACTGCCGCAGAACGCCTTGAAAATGGCGCCAAAAGTCATAAGTGGATGAATGTTCAAAGTATCTGCTTCGAGTCAAGATGGCCACCAAGCTTCAAGCGCCACATGGTGGCGATTCCGTCCGGAAGTTCGCTCCACGTATCCGCGTTCGCGCCAACTACAAAACGTGCTGCATTCTAGTACACTGTAGTGCTACACCATCAGAACGGGCGAGCAAGCCATCTCATCACCGTCTCCTGTTCCCGCTGTCGTCTCCGTCAGGTGACTCGTGGCTTTCGTTAAATCGCAATCACAGCTTGCCGATATCGCGGTGGTAGTAACAGCAGCGCTGCTACGCTTTTGCGCTTCATTTCCTTTAGACACCGGGGGAACCATCAAACGGTCACTTCGCGGGAAAACAGCTGCTCCTCATTCGATGTACTTCAGACAAGCGCGCGAAGTGCTCGACTGCTACGGCGCATGGCATTCAAAGTGCACGGCACTGCCTTCGTTTGAGCAGCGTACGGGCGATGCGTACGCGTCAAGGGAGTTGGCCAAGCCACCTCTCTCTGTCAGACTCCGTTAGCTGCTAGTGTGCGCGGTGCTGGCGCTCGATTGCGAGGCTCGTGTACTGTGCGTTGTCCGTGCACGTTCAGAAACCCCAGGTGGTCATAATTTGCTCAGCCCTCCACTACAGCTGTCATTCCCTTTCCTGCCAGGACGCGGAGCCGTGGGCATGGGCTTACGTTTCGCCGTCACCAAAGGGTGCGCCCCCCCCCCCCCCCTCCCCCAAACACCACTTTCACCCAGCCGACCTTACGTATACTCACCTGCCTCCATATTATAGTACCTACCTCTATATTATTGCAGTAATCTATACCCTACATGTAAATGCTGGTCTGCAGATCAGCTGGCAAACCATACTTCCCAGAGACGGCCCCAGCTCACTTTGGGTGAAGAGGTATGTGTCGCAGTCAGCACAAAGTTTGCCACTCCAGAAATGAAGCTAAGAACAGCACAAACCTGAGCTAGCTGGTATGTATCCATAACAAAGCATTTGAGCTGTCCTCTTGCATCAGTGATTGAGCACCATACCTTTTTCCAGGAATCCAGTGTCTTGTACTAGCTAGGTCGGTATGCCATGACCATCTGGAACATTCAGCCCTGCCAACATAAGTGCCTCGGCATGATCAACCCTTGCAATTATAATTCTCGAGTTGGCAATTGCTGTGTAACCAACACTGACCCAAAAGCACACATTATGAAGTGATGAAACTAGAGCTAACCTTTATTCACTGAAAACCAAATAACAGGTTGCAACAGAACAGCTGTTTGCAATTTCATTTTTGCCTTAATTGCATGTTGGTTAATGAACTCTGACAAGTTGATGAAAAAAGGGCAGAAGGCTGGAGCAACGGGTCCAAGCATACAAGCTTAGGCAGTAACTATTTACGACTGTGTAGAACAGAAAAAAATGCAATGCACATGGGCTGTCGCCTTAAGTTGATTACATAAGGGTTAGCAATTACATGCGCAACCACATGATTTAACAAAAACTACAGAGAATTCTGAATTCATGATGTGCTAAACATGAATTTTCTTCAATAGTTCCAGGAGGCCATAAAAATATTCCAAACAGGAAAATTATATTGTTACAGAATTATTCTTCGGAGTGGCAGTCATGACTTCATCGGTGAAACTAAGCAACATCACATTATCTGAAGAGGCTGATTCAGTACAACAATATAGCACCGATACATTAAGGGGCAAAAAGCGGAAACTTACACAAAAGAAATGTTGGAAACACATGAAAACGATGCTGGGGCAAAGTTACCTGGAATTTGAGAACTTGTGCGTGACAGTGTGCATGTGCACATGCCAGCAGAGATGGATTCAAATAAATGACAGACATCTCAAAAGAGGGGTGGAGTCTCCACCCATTTCTTGCTCTGTGCAATTGGTGCCCAACATTGGCAGAAACTGAAGGCAGGTAAACAAAAAGAAGAGCATGCAAATGAAGGTTTGTGAAACAGAGTGGGCCGAGTTACAGCATGTAGCTTGGAACTCGCAGGCAGGTCCCTTCCATACATGGTCTCTAGGTGGTATATTTTCAGATTCATTGAAATTTCATTGATACTTTTCAGTGAAACTTAAGGAACTGCAAAAGCAAGTGCTATCATGCATTCAGTGATAGAAAAGGCTGCTCACCGTGCAGGGACTGGCCAGCCACTTCCAGCACGCAACACATGGTGCAAAGAAAAGTAACAGGAAAGAGCAGGTATCTTGCACAAGTGAACCTCCATTGCATGGTTCCGTGCAAAGAGGAGGACTGAACAAAAGAGAAAGGACAGTGTAGACAATGTGAAAAGAGAAATTTTATTGCAATTCAACACAGACATAAAAAAGAAAGGAATCGCAAAAATTGAATGCGGTCGTGCATTCACAGATAGAAGAGGGTCGTGTTGAGGCGGCTGTGGTGCTCTCCATGCAGCGACTGGCCAGCCAGGAAAGCCAGCTTGTGAGCGTACTGGCAGGGAGCTGGCACGCGGATGGTGCCCGGCCAGTTGAAGTACAGGTGTGTCAACTTGTACGACAGGCGCTGCATGTGGTCAGGCTTCAGACCTGTCGTGTCGTAGATGATGTTGTAGTGTGTTGGCGACACGGTGCCCTGGCGCACACTCTGCGAGACCAGGAAGAAGTCGTAGCGCTCAGGTCTCGTCACCTCCGAATCGACGACAGTGCCTGGCGGTGGGTTGGTGAAGCCGCCATTGGGCGTGTGAGCGAAGAAGCGCGTTGAGATGCGCTTGGTGACGACGACAAAGGCCAGCTTGTGCTGGACACCCGGGAAGAACCCGTTCAGTGAGCTCACGATCTGGTCGATCTCCCACTCGCGCACCTGCGCACATGTGTGCAAGAGAACATTTGGCGTCGTGAAAGAAATGAAGGGTTGCCAACCACAGCTGAAGCGAAATCTTGTGAAATCCAGATGTATCAGACCAATCTGAGCCGAATTTCGCTACATTTGAGAGAGAGCTAAATTCTAAAGAGCATTGGAAGTATATCCATCCAAGACTTGTAAACAAACATTTTGTAAAACTCCAAAGAACTATGCATTTGAATTATTTTGTAAAATCTTGGAAATTTGTTTGTAATATTGCCTACAGGATATTAGCGACAGCTGACACATTCTGCTGTTAATTCAGTGTGGAGCCTTGGTGCTTACGTGAACATGACTTGCACCCCCACCTCCATCATTTGGGAGCATAATGCGCTTGGGCCGGCCAGCGGAGGCAGAACAACATAGTTTCCGCTTCTGAACTCTATGTATAACTTGCCCTAGTTCACTACTATGGACTGACCTGAAGCAATTTTTCAGTAAAAGCCTTCTCCAGGTGGCAACTTAATCTACCAAGGTGTGGTCAAAATTTGCAATTGGGCCTGTCAATGGGCCGTTTTACATATTTGCAATCACTTACCGTGTTGATGTGAAAAACGTGCAGACTCATTTCAGAACCCCTATGGCTTCCCTGACCACACTGATGGGAGCCTTGTTCTGCACCTTCGTTGATGCTACATCGAGCCTTAGTGTGACAAAGGAACAGGTCCTGAAACGTCTCTCTTTCACCTGACTTGGTCAGTGACTTCCACATTTTCATCGCAAAGAGGGGCCTGTTTCAATGGCAGTCATTAAGACCAAGTGCAGGCAAAATTCGGGCGGGCGTATTTTCAAACCGCTTACAAGACGATAGCCCAACCTGGCACTTCTTTGGGTACACCAAAAGGTCAGCTAGCTTATCTGCTGTAAAGAGTTAGGGCATGCTGCAGTGCCTACCTGTGGTATCTGGCCATCGGAGACACCGTCGCGGAAGAAAATGATCCGCTCAGGCGAGGCACCCTCGTTTTCCTGGGCATACTTGCACAGGGCATCCTGCAGGTGCTGGGACAGCATGCTGCCAAGCTCCTGGTGCGTTGCGTGGAACGACACGCGCGAGTACCAGCGCGTGAACGTGCGGTTCAAGCTTGCCACAAAAGCGCCTGCCGACCGGTTGCGGGCGCCAGCATCGTGGTATGTGTCATACCCGATGACCATAGTGTTGGAGAGCGGGATCTCCAGGCACCAGGCTTCACCACCCAGCTTGCAGTTCAGCTGGATGGCCACCTTGGTGGCCACCGAGCGCATGTTCTTGCGGTTTCCTATGGTGCGAGACAGGATCACCTGCAAGGAAGTTGCATGCAGTGCGATACAAAGCTTGTCTTGTTGATCCATGAACAATGATGAAACACTACGCCCTTCCAAATGACTGATGGGTTGGCGATTGTCACCGTACAATTTTTAATAGCACTCCTTCAGGTGGTAAAGGCTGCTGCTCTGGTCACTGGGTACAGTCTAAAATGTATTCATCAAGAAAGTTTTCTGCATGCATACAACAAACGAAATTGTAAAGCTAGAGTACAGCGAGAACTTACCTGCCTTCTGCTTTACACATTTGTCCCTGGCATATAAATTATTCTTCAGAAAAAGACCAAGCTTTCATTATACTACTGACACACAGGTACGCTAAAGCACTTGAGGTATGGTGTTGGAGAGGTGCTCATGTGCACTGACATATGACAAAGGAGCATCTCCCTGCCGGCAAAGTTGCTTTGCAGAGGGATAGCTCGTGAATCTACCTTTCAAGCATAGCGGGCGTACTCTCGATGGCAGTGTAACACTACTCGTAAACAGAAGCAAACTTGGCACAAAACTACGGTTCTCCACAATAGGACACACAGTCAACGTTTTGAGTGTCTAACAATTCTCACTGCCAAAAACACTCCACAACCACTTCATTTTGAACAACAATGCTTAGCTGGATATGTCTTGCTGTCCATGAACCTGCTTATGTTTGTCTAGAGCAAAATGAAGGTTAAAATTTTTAATGTCTCTTAAGGCAGCGATTACCAATTCAGGGACCAAATCTTGCAGTACATTATTTCACCTTCTATTGGTCATTCTTCACATACCAGCACAGCCCTAGAGTGGCAGGAAGGAAGAAAGTGTTCAAAGCTGCTCTCCAAATCCTATACTGTAACAAAAATCCCACTGTTACCGCTACTTCACCTTTCCACAGCCTACAAATGTTAGGCGATCAGGGGAGAGAGGAACTACGTGTACCTGGGTATGGAGGCCGAGGTCAACACATGCCTGCTTCTTTATCATGTCATAGCGGTCCTTGCGGTTGTTGGGCACCACGACGAGCGCCAGCTGCAGGTTACCCGAGCCGCACACGTCGTGCAGTGCGCGGACGTAGTTGCCCGCCCGGTCGTCGTCGAGCTGCAGCATCTGGGGCTGGCCCATGCGCAGTCCCATTGGCGGGCACACACTCAGCAGGGTGCGTACAAACTCCGTCGTGTTGACATCGTCGCGCCTGGGGCACACCACCAGCCAATTGTCGATGTTGGCGGTCATGTGGAGCCTCTTGTCGCGCATCTCGCGCGAGAAGTCTGCGGTGGTAGGGCTGTAGCGGTACACCTGCTGGCCCTGCATCACCTTCTCGGGGGGCAGGGTGCGTGCATTGATGCTCACAAGGGCCTTGTCGAACGTCAGCCCCCACTGCTCCATCTCCTGTCGGATGGTAGCGTTGCCGTTGATCCGCTCGATGAACTCGAGGAGGTTGCGCACACGCTTTGGCGGGTCGATGCGGGTGTGCTGGGCCAGGTCTCTCATCACGGATACGTTGGCACGCATCTGCGGTGAGTCAGAAAAATGCAAAATGAGATGAAACAGACAGAATGTTGAGATTAAGTGATGCGTTACTCATTAACTATATGCAGTAATCAGTGACCGAAAGTACTGCTGTAGGCTTACTGATAGCATTACACCATCAGCGCTACTGCATTCCCATGAAACGAAAGCATTCAGGCTGTTCAGGTGTCTGCGTATGGGACAGACATATCTTGAGCAAAGAAGACAGCAACCCATCAAGGTTCCCGTAACTGTTCCAGTGGAAGGCATTGAAAAGCCACAGTCAAGTAAAGGAAGTTCACAGGTGCAGTTGAACATTCCACTACATACAATCAGTAAAGCTTCTTGTGATAGCTAAGTAATGCCATGATAATGGCATATTTCTTTAGAAGCTTTTGCAGTACTCTCCAGGCATGGATGGAAAAATTAGATGTGCTGTGACCACAGCAATGGGCATTTATTGATGTGTCAAGATGCGATGCACCATTTGGCCCTTCAATTCCCAATCAATCCTCATCTTTGGTTTGCATTCATATCGCAACGCCTCGACGCCTGCGGAATGTCAACATTTCCAAACCACTTACTTTGTAGCAGAACTTTAGCACAAAATCAGCGTATTTGAACAGGCTGCGAATTCTTTGTGGTACCTTGCTCCTGTACGAGCTGCAGAACAGCATCTTGCTCCCCTAGCAATAAACTCTCTTGAATTATTCTACTTGAAAGATTACAAGATTCTAATGTGTCTTGCACCTAGTTTTAAACGATTATTGAATGACAGGTAGTGAACTGGCAATCTGAGAAATTTTTTCTTTTGAGAGCCATGCTGGAAAGCTGCAAAACAATATGAAGCCCAGTGTGCTTGGGAAATGCAGCCAGTGTGAATGTCACTGCGTTCCTAACACTCCAAGCGAGATGCCTACCCTTTCTGCTCTTTTCACCGCAGCGGTCTAGTGATTACGGCCCTTCAGACTCGAAAGGCGCAACTTCAACCACAGTGGTCGCATTTTCGATGGAGGTTGAAATAACAGAGGCCCAAGCACTGTGTTGGTCAGTACACACCAAACCCCAGGTGGTAAATGTTTCTGGAGCACTCCACTACGGCGTGCCTCATAACTGTGTCGTGGCTTTGACACGTAAAACCCCAGCATTTATTACCTCATCTGTTAGCCCGGTGAGGACGCACAGCTCTGGCACCAGGTAGATGTTGTCAGTGCGGCCAGCACGCAGGTCCTTCTCTTTCGGACGACACACAAGCAGTGGCTGATTGATATCACGGATGCGCTTTTCGTACTGGTCCTGTACGGGGATGAGAAGGCACCACACAATTGTCACTCCACGCTCCACAAACGTTATGTACAAGAGCTGTTGTGGCCTGGACAAAAACGACATCAACGTGAAGGGAGGCAACTCTAGAAAAAAATGAAGGCTACAGACTGGTAGCCTGCTTCGACTAACATCTTGGATTGTCTTCTTGGATTGACACCTTGGATTGTCTAACATCTTGGATTGTTTTCTCAGTTTAATTACCCAACCAGACAGACTTCTGTCGAATGTTTACCTTCAAATGTCAAGATGCATAGCCAGCTTAACCAGCAAAGCATTCTTGCCAAAAGCACAAGGTGTTGATCTGTTCCGCAACTACTTGAGTTAGAAGAAACACGTCTGGTGTACTTATACAAGGAGAGTAGCTTGTGCGAGGCCGTTTCATCAGGCTTTGACACCTACACTTTAAGATCATGTAAACACCAATATTGTACAGTAAAGTGACAACATAAGCTTTAGATGCTTTGAGAACACTGACGAATTTTGACTGAGGGCAGCTGCCTCAAAAGCTGTATATTTTAATATAGTAGTCTACAAAGTAAGTGTTGTCCCTTTTCCAATCTTGCTGCGATGGCCACAAGCCAAAAATGTTGATTCACAGGCCAAAAGAGGCAATGCTGGAGATGTGTGTGCTAAATATCGACATTCGTTTGCTCTCATCCAGAGGTATGCTCTTTGTCAGATTAGTTGGGTGATAATGGCAATTGAAACATGGCTTCAAACTGGGACAAGCATGAGTGCACATTTTGATAGTGCTTTCATCGCAAAACACAGATGCCCATGTTGCTGTTGTCATTGATTTGGCAGTCCACACCATGATGGCATTAGTACATGCCATTTGGTTTCATCACTACCTCTCTGGGTGGGATTTTGTTAGTAGTGAAGTGCCCATGTAATATCATTGCACACCACTTAACATGGTCCCCGATAAAGGGCCTTTAAAGGGCCCCTAAACCACCAAAAGGTCGAAATTTAGTTGTGGTGTTGCTTTTGTACCAGTGTCCGCAAGAAACACGTAGCCGCAAGAATTTTTCGAAACGGTGCAGAAATAGCCGAGTTACACCCGTTTGATTATAAAAACGCGGCGCTTGCTTGTTTCACTCTCTCCTGCGCCCGCCGGCCGCTTGCCAGTGCCACCTCCTCGCCGAGTGCTCCTCCGAATGTCACGTGACATACATCGCCGGTGACGCGCATCCGGTTGACTTGCCTCCGCCGGGCTCCCGCGTTCGCGCAAATGTCTCGTTGGTGCTGCGCCAACGCTCTCTGTTAGCGCTATTCGTCGTGTTCTGAGAGTTGCTGCAGTTCCTAGTCGGCTGTACCTCACTTGCACTTGCGTAGCGTAGCGCATTTACGAATTCACACACGAACACCACTCGAACGACACACGACGAGGAAAACAAACAGGCAGGGAGCGCGTGCATTTTCTAGCAGACTAACCGGAAGTCGACGTCCTCCTTCGACCAATAAGCGGAGCTCGGACTCTTTTGACGTCAGCAAAAACCACAATGTCGTCACGGCTAACTTTGGCATGCCGGAACTGGCCGGAGAGGCGCACGGGATTGTTTTTCGAGTTTGTGGCGCGCCCGCGGCGCGTAGCGCTGCCGCGTTTGACATCGTTCATCGTGACGGCATTTTCAACTTGATGCGCGCGCTAACTTGAAATGTTAAAAAAAATGTTGGGGGTGGTTTAGGGGCCCTTTAACACAGGATAGTTATCTACAATTTTGGTGTCTACACACTTCTAAAGGATACCATGTAGGAAGACAAGGCAGGCAGTCGAGTAATGATAGCCAGAGTTTGGTGACCAAATAATCTTTGCAGTGTATTACGCAGTAATTCGGTACTCAGAAAAAAAGAAAAGAAAAAGCTCATTTGAGCATTTTTTTTTTTACTGTGGTTCACCGGACTTCCCTTTATCCAACACTTGTTGCTAGCCACTTTCCTGTCAAGTATGCAACGTAACGCTGAGAGTGCAGCCATGCTTTTTGACCGGAAAGCACCCGGCACAGATCATTTAGTGAAGGAAAAAGCATTTAAATCGGTTGTTGTTCTGTGAGAATGGGATACACCCTGGACGATGAACCTATTTTTTAAAGCACATCTCCCATCGACAGATCCAGCTTTAAAGGAGTACTGACACGATTTTGCGGCGGCGCAAAATATACATTTTTCGTTTTCTAGTCATGTATTGTTAACGCCCTCCGCACACGGAAGCCAGGAAACACACACGAAATGTTTTAGTTTGGTTTTAAAGTTTCCGTCGAAAATTGCTGCAAGCCAGCCCCAGTGCAATGAACACTACGATGACGTATGAGCACAGTCTCTTAAATATCGCTGAAATTGCTGTCAGCATTATTGGACGACCGTGAAATTGTCGTTGTTTACATGCCACACGTGTAATAGAACACAGATGACAGAGTTGCAGTGATTGTATCACGAATTGCTGTCCCTATGTGACCAGACGTACGTCCGACCATGTTGACATGTCACTAGGAAACCGCCCCCTCGAAATCGAAACCGAAAGTGAGGTTTTTAGAGAGCCGTTATAAAGATATATTCATTGCGTTGCGAGGCACCGCGATGCTCTTTTTGGGGTTCTCCCCACCAGCGCTTTCACTTACAGCAACAATACAAGAATGTCAAAAATTCGTGTCTGTACTCCTTTAACTGTACTTATTACCAATCATATAAACGGATAGCAGAATATTTTTCTAGGCAACTACATGAACTTGGCCTGGCAGTGTAAACGCAGTCAAAACTTCCCCCGTACCTCATAGTACTTTATGTACGACTTGGGCCCTTCTTTGGTATCGAAGATGCTCACTGGCGTCTTGTTCCAGTCTATGTCATCGACACGGTACGTCTTATTGTTGTATGGTGTCATTACAATGCAGCCAGCCACTTGCTTCACAGCCTCCTCTCGGTAGTAGGGACCTCTTGAGACCTGTGACAGGAGATCCAGCACGCTGTCACGCCGAAGCACCTGTAAAGTAATTAAATGCAAGGTAATGAGATTCTGGTGCCCAGCACATTTCTGCAGCGCCCTCAGCTCAACAAGGCACTGAATTAGTACAAGGCTACACTCCCAAAATATCGTAAAACTGTTCTTACCAAGTAGGCATTTGGTAAAGCCCAGAATGTGCAAGAGGATGATACAGATGCCGAAGCCACTTTTAATGTTCCTGCACCAACTGGGTGTGGCATATGCTTTGGCTTCCAAGAATGCAGCAAGGATTTTACTAATTCGATGTACCTGCAGTTCCTTCATTTGTCGGCCAGAATATTGCAGCAAATCCCTGAGCCTGACACACGGAAGAACAAAACGCTGCATAGCGGCCATGACATATTTCTAGTCATTGTAACGAGTTCCTGTTTTCCCCCTCTACCTGCTTTTGCAGTGTACTTAAGTGCATCCTTTGAGATTTGCCACGTGTTGCCTCAGGAGTACAGTCAAACCTTGCCATAACACTGCAAAACCTGATACGACAATGGGTTTGTTCCATTTGTCAAAAAAATCACTGCTACTTGTGTCAAGCACAGGTGGCAAGATTATACTCAACAGTTTGTCATATCCGGATTCACTGTAGCTGCTGTTGATGAGGGGTGTCCGTTCATTTTGCCGCTGCTCGATGTTGGTGCACCACTCGAACATTTTGCAACTGCTTGTTGGATGCACGCGTGTTAACCTGTGCAATGTGTAAGTGAAAGGTCTCTTTCCTTTTGCTTAAGTTTGCGTCTGCAATCCTCCAGTGGAATACAACTGAAGAAGGCAGCAATTGGCAAGAAAAACAGACAGGTGCTAGGGGTTTATGTAGCTCCACCAGGCAATCACAGAAGCAAACAAATCGATAATATGCGACATTGGCATTGTGAATCATTTTGGCGCTAGTTCAATGAATAGGCTTTCCATGTTCCACTAGAACAAACAAGTGAAAACATGTACAGTAATGCACTTATATTTCTGCGGTTTATCGGTTCATTTTGTATCCATCGAAAACTTCAAATGCGAACTACTTGCAGCCATTTGTATAAACAGTAGCTGGCGGTTATGACGGCATGGAAGGGGCTTGACTGCACGATAGCATTGTATATGATTGCAGGTATCATTTTTTCTACAAGTTGTGTAGCTTTTGGCTAAAATCTTGAAACTGGAAAATTTTGTGGCTCCGGCTGGAGCTATACTGAACATTTTAGTTGGTCAACGGTCTCTTATTTGCAAAAAAGAAAGTTCCATCCAAAGTGTGCAGTTGGCCGATTTCGCACGACCACAAAACCTTAGGCATGAAGGCATGTTCTGCCATGTATTGAAGAGTGTGTCCACTTCGTGCTTAATGTTCATTCATGATCCTCCTACTGAATGCAAGTGGAATCACGCAATGCACTAAAAGTCGGACACTCACCTTGTGCACAGTGTCGGTGACCATCATCACTCCAGTCTCGTACTGGCCAATGGCGGTGATGAGGCCCTGCCACAGCTCGAGGCCATGCTGTGGAATGGCCGATACGGCACGCTTGTCGAAGTAGTGCCGGTTGATTTGCACGAAGTCCAGGTGCTCGAGGTTGCGCCGCATTTGAGTGTTGAACAGCCGCAGCAGATCCGGGTTGGTCGGGGCCAGCTCTTGCACCCACTTGATGCGGATTAGGAT
This sequence comes from Hyalomma asiaticum, assembly GCA_013339685.2. Taxonomy (NCBI): domain Eukaryota; kingdom Metazoa; phylum Arthropoda; class Arachnida; order Ixodida; family Ixodidae; genus Hyalomma; species Hyalomma asiaticum. The sequence goes on along the minus strand of CM023491.1, from coordinate 49,126,750 downwards.
AGCGGCACCGTCAGTGCGTCGCTGCAAGAGAGTACACATCTCTATATAAATATGAGGATACTAATGATTGCTAAGGTCTGGCATGCCAAAACTGTGACAGTTATGAGGCATGCCGTATTGTAGAGCTCTAGAGTCACCTGAGCTTCAACATGCTCTGACATTTCATAGTGCACAAGCCTTCAGCATTTTGCCTCCATCGAAACGCAGCTGCATGGGTTGGGACCTCTTGCAACACATCTCAGAATATGGCCCCTGCTTTGGACGTTCCCCACCGCAGCTCTGAAAGCTAGCGCTTGCGGCTGTTGAGCAAGATGTGTTTCTGTGCAGTTTCTCTTTGCTTACCTGCGCGTGGAGTTCTGTAATGTCTTGGGGTAAACGTGCAACTGCCTTCAGGTCGGACATGCCATCGAACACGAAGCAGCGACCAAACACCTCACGGTGGTCATTCATGAGCGCCCGGCGGATGCGGCTAGATTCCACCAATGGGAGGAAGTCCACATGATACTGGTGGACGCACCACTTGGGCAGCGACACCAGCCGGAAGTAGTTGGCCAAGACCTTGATGGGGGCGCCTGACTGGCCAGTCTTTTCAGTCAGGTGCTTGGGCCGCGTTGGTGGCCCTGACAAGTCCTCCCGGCGGCCCCGGTGAGAACCGCGGCCAATGGCGGCGGCTGCAACCATGGCAGCCGCACCCGAAGTGGTCACAACATCTTGGAACTGTCGTGGAGCAGCATACTCCTAGGCGGGGAAAAGGTGGGCTCAAGTAAGTGCCTTGCGTGCTCATCCTTGCGCCACTTAACTTGACAACTTTATGGGCCTTTGCATCCAGAAGCCCCCAGAACGAATTGAGCATACGATGTCATAGCACTGCCGCATGTGGCTTCAAGTTTAAACTGTGGCACTTTGTGGCACACTGAATGACATTGCAAAATTCTCCTCTACGCAAAAGTGCCTCACATCAGGCTTCACCGAAAATCTGTGCTGTGTTGACATAAAGGCAATGAACAATAAGTATGTTTCACTGAATTTGTGCAAGACAGCTCAACTATGCAAGTACGGTACCTCCGGCCTTATACATTAAGCAGCACAGCCTTAGAGAGCAGTACCTCTCGATTACACATAGCATGCAGTTTTATGCATCGGGGGGGGGGGGGGGACAAACAAATAGATGCAGTAGCAAAACAGCACAGAACTGAGACTATGAAAAGTTTAATAGTGGGAAAAAAAAGTTTAAAACAGTGAATGTGCAGCACACCACAAGGACAGATGAATGCCAAGAGAACTAATCAAGAAGCCTACTGTGTTTCTATAAATGCAGAGAGCCAATATAACAAACATCAACAAATGTGACTAGGGTAAATTATTACATGTTGTTATATATATGAAATTCATTTTATGCTGCATGCTTCTAACATAAATAGGTGGTGTGTCGAGGGAATATGTAAAAAAGAGCACTGTTTATGCCTGGATGTTCCTAAGTGAGACACCATTGTACTGTAGAATGGCCGCGGTAAGCGTGTGCAGTCCCAATAACGAAGCCTTTGTGAATTAGTTGCGCTGGAGTCGTGCACAGTGGCAAATGTGTACAGTTCATTTTATGGTTCATTCTTAGCTCACATTTTGGAATATGGCACCACGTTCTTGATGTTCATAAAACAAGCTGAAGGGTCTTTTGAAACTGCTATATTTAAAGCTAGAGAAATGCACACACATGAGGTTGCATTAATCTATCATTGAGGACTGTACAGTAGTGCTAAAGAAACATGGCAAAAAAAAAGTGCATACGCATGAATTAAAACAGTTCATGCGAGACACAATGAGGATGTTAATTGCCAAGAATTCAGGCTTCCCAAAGAAATATCTGACAGGACTCTGATGACAGCAGCGTGCAGGATGCCGTTGGTGCTATAAATTTGTTTTAGGCTCATCAGTGAGCAAGCCATCGTCAGTCAGCAAATCTTAAACAAAAGTGTTAAACCTTTCTAAACTTAACCACCATTCCTTTCCAGACATGTTGCATTTAAAACCACAGACTGACATGGCTAGAAATTATATTAAAATGGAGTTTGTTTGAGCAGTCATTTTTACCAGGCAGATCTTGCCGCAATATAAGATGCAGCAAAATGTAGTAGCCGCTAGCAGTTTAGTTGGGTCTAGTTGATGCCAACACATTTTGCTTATTGCACCATTCAGTTCGCTGCTCTTGCTTAGTACATATTGCATCAGAAATGGGGTACTGCTGCCTAGAATGAGATGGTGTGACCAGTACAGCTCAATGGCTTCCACATTTATACCAGAGGGTACACATTCGTACATGAGGTAGCTTCGGCACCACTGTAATATGCTTTCTTTTCCCATCATTCTTTCAGCACTTCTTGCACCGTTTTCCCTCAGCATGCTACATACAAACCAGACCATTTTCTTTTTCCTATCTCCTGCGATCAAACGACTACCTTAACCACAGACTGAAGCAGAGCCTTTGTTTATTCACATTTGCTGTACTAATCGTATTAATGGAAAATTGGCATATTAAAAAGAAAAATCTTACAATTTCTTGTCAGCCAAAGGATTATGGTTCAAGAGGACACTAGTTCTTTGTGCAGTGTACAGTTAAGCAACTTCAAAAATTCATCAATTAGCGAGGGGCTTGCATGTGGTCTAGTGGCTCCAGCACTCGGCTGCTGATATGACGGTTGCGGGATCGAATCCAGGCCACCATGGCTCACTTTCAGTGGAGGCAAAATTTTCAGGCCCATTTACTGTGCGATGCGAGTGCACGTTCAAGAAACCCAGGTGGTAAAAGTTTCCGGAGCCCTCCACTATGGCATCTCTCAGAATAGTAGATCATGGTTTTGGGACGTAAAACGCCACAAATCAAGCTATCACTAATCAGCTATGTAATTAATCATAAGTGGGCCATCATACCCAGTCAATTTTTTATAACTTCGATGACAGAATATGGCAACAGTTGCCACACCTTGGCAAGACTTGCCTAGATGGTATAGGGCGCCACAAGAAATGCTGTATCACCAAAAACTCTCCACTTCTACCTCTGAAGGACGGAAGTATGAAATAAAGGGCAATGATGAAAGGAGTGCACATCCGCTCATAAATTTCCTAAAAACCTGATTTGGGGGTACTCCTGGTGTATACAATTACATGTAGTCGGCTATAGGTGGGAGAGTTAATCGGTACATATATTTTCACCTTTGTCACACTGGTGGATTGAATCGCTCTCAAGAAATTCAAGATTTTGTTTCTGGATTTCCAAGCTAGTAATTTTTCAAAGAACACTCAAAACACGCTGTGTGACCATCAACCCCAATTCACAGTGCAATATTTCCCTGTACATAATCTGCACAAATATTACATGATTGTATGATTATATAAATAATTATGCAATAATTACGTATTTGTATAATTTGCCTAATTTACGCAAGGCCCCTCAGAAGGCAGAAGGTATAGTTTGTGTGACTTAGCATATTCCCCATGAATTCCTTGCTCGCCGAGCTGCCCTGCTGCTCACAGCTCCACATGGGTACTGTAACCAAGAAATGTATACTTAGACATGTTAGTGCCTAGGCTAGGAGTGCACACTTGCTTGCGATATGGAATACGCATCTGGAGGCTTGTATCATCAAGAACCGTGTACTTGTAGGGAACTAATGAAAATGACACCATGAGACACCATGACAGCACCGGTGGCACTCTCATACAACGACCTACCTTTGGTCGGACCGATGAGGTCCTAGCGACAGAAAGCTGTTCAAATGAAGCAGACAGGCTGCTGACCCCATCAGAGAGTGTTGACGGCGATCGAGAACTATATGGAGACATCGTTGCAGGAGACATCATTGGAGATGCCATCATTGGAGATGCCGGAGGAGCAGCCAGTGTTGGAGGGGCCAGAGGCGCCATGGCCCCATGCATGGCCATGTGGTACTGCAAGGGGGTCTCGGGTCTTGAAGACAAGCTCATCGAGCTGCTCTGTTGTGATGGGGCAGACAGCTGCGAACCAAACGTGCTGGATGCTGGGCTGCCCGGCATGGGAGACGGCGGATCTCCAAACGTGCCAGGTGCTGCTATGCGAACACGTCCTCGGGAGCGCCCCCGGGCTCGACCGTAGGCTTGTGGCTGATCATCGCCGCTGCTGGCCATTGTGGCTGCTCTCGCTGTGCTGCAGGATTCGGGTGCCAGGCGATGACTTCTGCAAAGCAGGTAATGTGGCACCTTCACCTTTCAAAGCAATAGAACTGCACGGCCTCTTAAGAGGTTGAATTCCAAACAATTGTGAGGTGTCAAATTCAACATCTGATATGGTTATACTAGGCTTTCTGGAAGGCTCCTTCATGTAACAGTCATGCTACTACTAGCTTCATGGGACTCTCTTTCAGTGGCAGTGTTGCTTTACGTGACATATACGTAGTCCCATGTATCTGATTAACCACCTTAAATGACGTACAATTTTACATATCCAGTGACCAAAGCAACTGCTTCACCGTCTTTCCTCAACGAGCTAATTTGTGTAAACTGAAAGCAGCAGCTCCAAAAATGAGTCTCAGAATCATGGTCTCTATTCGTGGCTACATTCTGACGTACACAGCTACTACATTGTGCTTCATGCCTAGGGCAGGAGCAAATTTTTTTTCAAGGGCGGAGAGGATTCTGACACCCCCCAACCACTTCCCCACGTGTGTGGAGAGCATTTGCTGAGAAATCAAAACACAGTAATCACTTTTCAAGGGGACTAGCAATTCCATGTGCCAAGACTGCTGGGGACTGCCTGATTGCTGATTCTAGTTGTGATTAAACTGAGTGTGTTAGTCCAGAATTGTGGCAATGTTTCAGCTCGGAGAGATCAGCCAGCTCTTGCACGTGCCGTGAAGAGCACAGGTTGCCATGTGAACCAACTGTCTCATTTTAAATGCCAGTTCACACATTCATACAAACTACAGACCAGGGTTTACACTGGTTTGCAAAGCTGAAAAAACAGTTTATTCAAAGATCTTCGAATCCCCATTGAAACTTGGACATACAAAGTAGCAATTCTTCACTAAGCAGCTTTTCAAAAATACTACAGATAACCTTACTGCACTAGAGGTACAAAGTTTATTTTTAAAAAAATCCAGTCTTGTTGGGACTTTCTCCTTGGTGAAATTAAAAGGTCCAGGGAAAGCATTGTAAACCGAGGAAGCAAACTAGCACTGAGCACTGGTGTCACTTGCTCCTAGTTGTTGTAGAATTCTTGAGGTTAGCACAAACTGTTCTTTTAAAGGTAAAGCCCTGAATACTGAAGACAGATTTAAAACTTGTTTCGTATACATACAAATTATGCAACCCCATGGGCCATGGTTGTACCATCAGTGTCAAAACATGAACAGCAGATTGCATGGCCGAAGCATTAGCAGTGGTATAGTAGGCCCCATAGGTGCCTTCATCTGGTGTAGCAGCACTGCGCAATCACCAGTAGAGCAATATTTTTGCTTCTGTCCTAGTTAGTGTTTGAAACTAAGTAAATAAAATAGAAGCCAAAATAGTGCAGGTAACGGCGAGTACAGTAGCACAGTTCGCCAAAACTTTGATACCTGCGCCGAATGAAAGTGAGAAGTGGTGCGCAGTGTGTGGTTTATTTCAAGGGCTTGACACAGGTGTACAGTCAACAGCAAAAGTTTGCAGGATCTGAAACTTCATAAAAACCACTACTACCACTTAGCTTCGCAACATAGCCTTGAATTAAGTTTGCTATGTACAGGCTGTAACATTTGATTCAAGGCTATATGGCGAGGCTAAGCAGTAATACAGGTTTTTACGAAGTGTCTAATCCCATGAACTTTTGCTGTTAACTGTACGTTGAAACCTTGGTGGTTGAAATTTCCAGAGCCATCCACTACGGCGTGCATGAATCATATTGTTATTGTAGTCTTGGCATGCAAATCCCCTGAACATCAAGGGAAACGTCTAGTCATACGTTTTTGCAGATGGCATACACAGCAAAGCTTCTCAAGATAGATTTCTTGCACAGCAAGGACCTCATACGCACTGCACTTGCCTTCATATGCTTCACCGCAGCACAGATGTGCAGTGCAGCGAAGTTTGCTGGTGGTGTTAAGAACAAACATGCAGTGAAGCGTGCCACCAGCTGTTTAGAACGACAAAAATCTGCGCCATTTCGTAGGGATTCATGAAATACGGTAAGGCATGTCAACATGGTGTCGCCTGCTTATCTCATGTCCTTGTTAATATGCCTTACCTAGCTTACTTCAAGATGCATTACCTGGAGTATATACCTCTCCTCAAATTACCAATATACAAGTGTATTTAGTGATCTCATTCATATTGATGCACTTAAGTTCAACTATGTCATTTCTTTCCAAATCCGGCAGCATTCCAATTCCTCGCGGTAATCAAACACTGAGCGGTTCAGATAATATCCTCTCAATTTCCATGGAAACGTCTCCCCCCCCCCCAAAAAAAAATTACAAATTTCAAGGGTTAGAGATTAATTCCATGGATTCCAAGCGCCTCGAATGCATGCTTTTTAATTCAGCCTCCGTATCGATTCCAGCACTGTCTGACCCCCTCCCCCTTATCCCGTTCCTCCTTCCCCACACCGCTTACGCTCGTAGCCAAAACGTGGCATCAAACGCAACGAACGACGATTTACGGAATAGTCGTATTGTACAAGCGTTTGACGCGTTTAGTTTGGTTCCAGTATATGTGGAGTCCAATCCTCTCTGCTCATCTGGAGCCGGCAGACGCGCCACGGAACGCCGCCGAAAGCGAACGGCGGCCGCGACCAAACGCCCCTGAAAAGGTTGACAAAAAATAATAATAAAGAAAAAATATGATGCTCAAGTAAAATCAAGGTCCTGTGAAGATCGAGGCGCATTTATCGTGGACACGGAGTGCGGTAATAAGCACTGAAACGCGCGGGAAACGCTGCTGGCCACTCCCAGGCGTCAGCGTCGATGTACTATCGTGAGCAATATGAGCTCGAACACGCGAGCGCGTGGAAAATAGCCTCGAACCCTACATCAGCCGATTCGCAGCGGCCGCTTTTGGAAACAAATTGGAAAGGGTGCTGCGCTTCCGCTGGCTGTTGACACTCCCGCCTCGACGTCATTGCTGCGAAACGGTAACTTGTAGCATGTCAGTGGCCGCTAGCCGTGATATCAGCTCACATCAACGCGCACAGCTATGCAGCTGCTGAGATATCGGCTGTGACGTAGCCTGCCGTGATGCACAGGCCATGCTCGTATTAAATCTAGGCGGTGTTGGCTGAGCCTTCTTATACGCCTCTTTATCATTTTTTTGTGTGTGTGCCAAATAACAATAACGCAGGGCGCGGCAACCTGCGCCTAGTATTGATATGCGTTCCAGTGCCTAAACATGTCGCGAGTGCCTTTGCACAAGCGAGAAGAAGTCGTCCAGCTTTCATTGAAAGGTTACACGCAGCGCAACATTGCTAACTTGACAGACTGTCATGTGAGCACTGTCAACAGGATAGTCCAAGCATACCGAGATGAAGGGCGCATTAAGGATGCGCCACACAAAAGGCGACCCCGCGTCACATCGATGGACCAAGACCTACAAGTTGTTGCTGTAGCCAGTGAGAAGCCATTTCTAAGTGCGAAAGATGTGCGCCGTACTCTCGACCTGGCGAATGTAAGTGACAGCACAATACGGCGGAGGCTAAGGGAAGCCGCACTCCGAAGTCGCATCGCCGCTCAGAAGACGCTTCTCACATGTGCCAACAAAACTGCTCGCCTGAAGTTCGCTGTCGATCACCGCAGTTGGAGGGTGGAGGATTGGAAATATGTCATCTTCTCCGACGAATCTACTTTCTCGAGTCGCTGGGACCAGCAGAAAAGAGTGTGGCGCATGGAGAACACACGCTTCTGTCCGCAGAACATCAAGGAGGTGGCCGCAATTGTGGACGCACATCGGTAAACGTTTGGGCAGCTATTTCGCGTGACGGCCTAAGTCCCCTTGTAAGAATCTCTGGGAAATTCACAAGTGCTGCATATTGCACGCTGTTGGAGCACGAGATGATCCCATATGCATTGAATGGTCCACACCCGGATGGATGCTATCTATTCCAACAGGACTTGTCTCCCGTGCATACAGCAAAGGAAGTGGCACGTATTTTAGACGAACGAGGGGTAATGCGTCTTGAGTGGTGCGCAAAGGGTGCGGACAATATTATAGAACACATTTGGGCACGTATGAAGGCTAACCTTTCTAGGCTCTCTTTGGACTTGGTGACAGCTGATGAACTGTGGGAAGCTATGCAAGAGGAGTGGAAACGAGGCTCTCTACAGGTCTCTGCCAGAAAGAATGGAAGCCGTGATTCAAGCAGGCAGAGCGATGACCTGTTATTAGCCCAGCAAACATATAAGCAAATGGCAAGCTACCTGGTAAATTGTGTGCAATTGAATTTTGTTATTTGGCAGGCACCTAATAAAATTTTTAAACCAGCTGCAGCATGCATCTTTTTTTCGTCCACAAGACCATAACACAGCGAATTGATTATAAAGAAACAATGGCCGCTTTTTCCTACGCTGGCGCAACGATATCAAGCTCGGATATCTGCGAGACGTTGTCCGCTTGCAAAAAAAATGGAGAGAGGGATGACGTGCGCCGAACCCTACGCAAACGGCTTGCTTTAACTGCCTTATCATTGCTAGAGGCCGATCACACGTAATCAGCTACCATTTCACAGCAACGCTAGCGAAGCGGGAGTGCCAACAGTTAGCGGAAGAGCGCCCCTCCTTTCCCCTCTGTTTTCGGCAGCGCCATCCACATATGACGCTATCTAGGTTTTGAGGCTATTTTCCACGCGCTCCCGCGTTCGAGCTCATATTGCTCACGATAGTACGCGCGTCTACAATACGCACGGCTACAATATTGTTCTTTTTAGGGGCGAAGCTTCTCTTAGTCTAACCTTGTCACGCGTCAGTCGTCAGGCGTAACCGCGTGCCGGGAGGCACGCGCTCGCCCTCGGCGCCCGCCTCCCGGTGCGTGCCTCTGCTGTCTTGTGAGAGAGAGAGAGACAGGGGGGGGGGGGGGTTAGGTTGAGGAAAGGACGCTAATTTCTGCAGCCCATGTAGGGAGCACGGCTAAGCGTCCGTGGGGGCAGGGGATAGGGAGTGACAGAGATAGAGAGGAGAGAAAGGCCGTAGTGTGGAGGGCTCCGGAAATTTAGACCACCTGGGGTTCTTATCTTTAACGTGCACTGACAACGCACAGTACACGGGCCTCTGACATTTTCGCCTCCATCGAAAATGCGACCGCCGCGGCCGGGATCGAACCCGCGTATTTTGGGTGGCAGCCGAGTACCGTAACCACTACACCACCGCGGCGGACAGAGAGAAAGCGAAAGGCGCGCGTTGGCTATGGAAACGCTCTTTCTTAGAGGAACGCTACCAGCTCGCAAAGAAGGAGAACGCGCCCTCACCCGCGAGAGAACGTTGGCGCAGGCAGCGTCTCCTAGAGAGTTTCTTGATTGAGAAATACAGACTGCTCGCGTTGGAGAAGCGTTCACCGGCAACCCATATATATATATATATATATATATATATATATATATATATATATATATATATATATGCACTGGATCTTGACTTGCAATGAAGTGCCAGTGGGAGATTTCACTTGTGCATAGTTGAACCATGAGGATTCGTAGCGTGCGCGTTAACTAAATTAATCCGGAACTCGGCACGATCTACGATGAACCTCCCGAGCTTTGCCCACTCATCATCATTCACTCCGTGGATATGCTGTAATTTTTTTGCTCCAGCATGCCGTGCAGCATAAATTAAATTTTACAAAGATGCAATTCTGTATCCCAGATGCAGTCTCAGTGAGGCCGGTATAGCGGACCGTCCGTCCAGCGGGCTAAGTTAGTGGTCGACTTGGACGACATCCAAGGCCAACGCAGCTGGCGGGTGCGCACTGGGTGACGGCCCGGGCATGTTCCTAGGCAATGTCCTAGGTATAGTTCATTTCGGAATTGACTACGGCTACGGTCACGAGACAGCTTATCTAGTTGTTCCAAGACATATCGCAGTCGGCGGTTACGCTATCCAACGCGCAACACTCACGAGCAATATATCCGCGGTCTAGCTGCTGCTGTCCGCTCAACCCCCTCAGGGAAAAAAAAAAAAAAACCGCCGCCGCCGCCGCTACTACTACTACTACTACTACTACTACTACTACTACTACTACTACTACTACTACTACCAGCAAAAAATTTCTACAACAGGCCTAAAGAAGAGAGAAAATCCAGCCGTACCACACCCCAGTTTCTGGTAACACCCTCTCAAAATCGAAGTTCTGAACAAACGCCTGACTACTACTACTACTACTACTACTACTACTACTACTACTACTACTACTATTTAAACGAGCAGTCGACAGACACGCGGGCAGTTGCAACGCCACCGCAGCGTTCAGCCCAACGCACTCCAAAGCGCAGCAGCGGTCAGGCATGAATGCATCGGAATGCCCGTATAAGTCAAAAACACTGTTTGCGTGCACTTGCTTGATTGCAACCTAATTAGCGTATGGCGGCAGCTCGTGCAATGGTGATTTCGGTTGGCGATTCCCACCCAGAGGATCACCTTTGTCCGTTCGCAGATTGTGCGAACGCGCGATGGAAAAATTACGAAAACGGGCAAATCTGGCGTTCAAACATTAAATTGGCCACTTTCGCGACCGCTATGACGTCTCCGGACCACGACTCAACAATATTCGGTCCACATCCTGAGCCATTGAGGCATTGTCTGAGAACTCGCTAAAGGAGTTAGCTCGATTTGGCCAATTCCCGAAACGCCGCACGCGCATTTCCAGCACATATTTGCATCGACTCGGAAACACATTCCGTCAGTACGACTAAAATTTAATAATTCTCTCTCACATATCGCTCGGGATCGTAACGATTGAATCGACAGCGCGGTCACAACGTACGCGTCGGCGAACGCGACGCGTTCCTCGATCGCTTGAGGATCAAGTGCAGCAAAGTGGACGGTGAACGTACCGCAAGACCAACCGCGACAGCTTATGCCACAAAAGACACTTTCATAGTTTTACTCTATGCCAGTAGACCTATATATGCGTCTCAATTGACAATCGCACGGAATGCATCACCATTACCCGAGGAGGAGAGACGCGGCGTCTCCGGGTGGCCTAGAAGCCGTTGTGATCGTTATCAAAACAAAAATTCCCGCGGAATACAGTGCGTGAGTTCAATATTCACGTGAAATTACATTTACTCACGTGTATCCGTCCCAGGCTGTCTCCTCTCGAACCCAAGGACAGCTCCTTGTGGCTTGCAATTACCGATCGACGCTCGCACGAAGCCGCCGATCGCCGCGTGACCCACTCACGTCCGCACGCTTCTATTCTTCGGCGGTAAATGCTTCAACCAGCCTTATGGACGCCGACGCTGCCAATACCAGCCTGATCGACGCCGACGGCGTCACGCGTTGTCTTCCCGACGCTGCCAATGACGCGATTGAACTCGTCGAACCAATTGCGATCGCTGAGAGCGTCACGTGAGGGCGCGTATTGGCCGCAATGAAGGTTTAAAAACAAGAAAACAAAACCTTCCTGATTGGCTAACGCATCGTTTGCAGGAGTTGGAAACAGAGTGTTAGGGCGCGGAGAATTTGGACGCCCGGGATCGTAACCACGTGACCAGCGTGCGGTGTTCTGTACTCTGTACGTAAACAGTGTTGAGAGCGTCTCCGTGAGACCCGTGTGTCCGGCGCCCCTCGAAATATTCGTTTTCTAGGGGCGAAGCAGCTTAGGGTCTCTAACGGGTTGCTGCACTGTCGGCGTTTAACGTCGTCGTCCAGACCTCGGTAAAGCAAGCCCATTAGCAGCTATTGACGTTTCCTGTGGAAAACGCCGACGCACCATTTTTTTCCCCCCGAACGCTATGAAAAATATCCCGCTTCGTCGGACATGGTTTTGCACTGGCACAGATACTAGCGCATACAATAGCTAGTCACACTGCAGCGGTTCTTTTCACACTGAAAATAAAGGTAATTTAATGGCAAGCTGAGCAGTAGTGCGGATATATGGCCGGCATAATGTCTGTGCGTTCACGTTCGGGCCCGTACACGTTGCGTAACGGCCTGATCGTTTTCGAGCAGCACATTATTTCGTACGTGTATATTGCGCACGCAAGAGTGCTGGATTTTGTGTCTTCAATATGCTCGGCTGTCACGGCTTGAGAGTTACTGAGCGCACGATGTCCGCAGTCCTAGCGCCCGCACGGCGTCGGACCATGCTCGTCTTCGTTGTATGATCAGCGATTAAGTCTGCCGACGCCGAATGTTCATGCATTGAGTTAGGATTGTTCTGCACTGGGTAATGTTTGCCGAACAGACGACCTCAACGTTAAATACTTTTATTCACGCTGCCGCGGCACGTGATACGGGATCGATGCTTTTTCGTGTATTGAACCACATCACCGGTATGCGTTTCATGAACACTGGTTCATTACTATGGCCGCGTTCGCACCAAAGCTAGCCCTTGCAACCATTTCTGCTTACAGACAATTATCTGTAAATTAAAGGACTCTATTTTGTGGTCACTCGGTTACAGAAGCGCGCTATTTTCCGCAGCCCACGTCGAGAGCACGGCTCAGGGCCTGTGGGTGTAGGGGCAACGCCTCCTCTGAAAAAAATAGAGGAGGCGTTGGTAGGGGAAAGGAATGAAAGAGATAGAGGAACACTATGGAGGGCTCCGGACATTTCAACCACCTGGAGCCCTCCACCACGGCCTTTCTATCTCGGTTCCTTTCCCCTACTCCCACGGATGCTTGGCTGTGCTCCCGACATGGGCTGCAGAAATTGGCGCCCTTTCCTCAACCGAACCTCAGTCGGGCATTTTGACCACCTGGGGGTTCTTAAATGGGCGCTGACAACGCACAGTACAGGGCCTCTGAAATTTTCGCCTTCATCCAAAAAGTTACAACCGCGGCCGGGTCTTGGAGCCCGCATCCTTTGGGTTCGCACTCGGGACCGCCGCGCGGACCATGTACGGCAAACTGTGCAGATTACGATGCGTTTGAGAACTCACCCTCTTTACTGGCTGTTCCTGTGCTGCCAGGCTTGGACTGGTTGGACGCGTCAAAAAGTTTCTAGAGCTTTAGTGCTGGGGCCCCTAAGCACTAGGGGCCCTGTACCAGGGGGTTTATCCAGAATTTAGATCTTGGGCGAGGGGGGGGTGCGGTGTTTTGGGGGTGGTTGATTGATTTGCGGGGTTTAACGTCCCAAAAGCAGCTCCGATTGAGAGATGTCGTAGTGGAGGTCTTCGGAAATTTCGACCACCTGGGGTTCTTCAACGTGCACTGACATCGCGCAGCACATTTCGCCTCCATCGAAATGCTGCCACCGCGGCCGGGATGTGTTGGGGGTGGTGTGTACAAATCCTTGTTCCTGCATTCCATTGTTTCTCTGCCCCCAAGGAGAGTAGGCAAGGACGCAAGCACGTGCGTACACAGAGCCGCTTGGGCACATAGCACTAAATCTCTACATTGTGTCCGCGGAAAATCGAGGGACTTTTATTTGAGCCCTGCTCCCTCGAGGGCTGCAAAAATCGGCGTTCCTTTCCGGCAACCGTTACAGCTATACTGGTGCAGGTGGGGACGCTGCAGCGTTCATGTACGGTTTTAGTACTGGCATCGCGCGAAAACGAACCTCCTTAGGTAACTAAGGAAAATGGCTTACGATCCATGCAGTCAGCTGAGCCAAAGCCAGTGCCAGTATCTTTAATGGGGAAAGGAGGGGGTGCGGGCACCTTCATTGGAGAATGTTCTTAAAGGTACCTCTTGATTGTTAAGGAAAGGAAGCTAATTTCTGCAGCCCATGCCGGGAACACGGCTAAGCGTCCGTAGGGGAAAGGGAGTGAAAGAGATAGAAAGGAGACAAAAGCCGTAGTGGAGGGCTCCGGAAATTTTGACCTCCTGGGGTTCTTTGACGTGCCCTGGCAACGCACGTACTCGGGCCTCTATAATCTTTTTCGCCTCCATCGAAAATGCGACCGCCGCGGCCGGGATCGTAACCGTTTTTTTTTTTTTTTTGTGACGTCCGAGTACCATAACTACTACACCAACGCGGCGGACATCTCTGAAATAACTAGCTATAGGACCCTATAGGATCCGCCCAGGCCCGTAGCCAGGGAAAGGATGGGGGAGGGGGAATGGAAGAGTACGTATTATGTAAGCCTCCCCACCCCACTCCGGTTGAAATTCGTACGTTTACCGCAAACAGTTACTGAAAAATAGGTCATTTCCTCAAAAAGTCGAGGCTTTCAGTAAGTGCCCCCCGACCCTTGAAAAAAATCCCGGTCTACGGGCCTAGGCCAGCCCATAGTCAGGATTTTTTTTTTTTTTTTTCAAGTGACAGGAAGGGCCAGCCTGCACCCAAGTTAGTTCTTGGGGGCAGCTAGGGGCCTGGGTGCAGGCTGGCTCTTCGTGCCACTTGTTTCCTTTGATGCGGTGTAACCTTTTCTGAAATATATCGGCATTCCTGTTGTTCGAAAAGTATACATAATTAACCTGCAATTTATGACGCTTTTGACTGGAATTGTGAGTTGTCTATGGTTACTATACAAAATCGGGATTTTCGCTAAGCAGGCACGCCACTCCACTGCTGCACAGCACCGGCTTCTGTTCCGAATGTATGCTCTATAGAACGAAGGCATTTAAGGGCTGATTAGCGTATTCCAACTGATGTACGTAAACTATCCATCAAATTACATGCACTGTTAATGCCTGCCTTCTAGCATGTCTTCAGAAATGACTAAGGGGGATCTGCTAGATTCTTTGAAATAGCTATCCCTGTAAGAGGGAACACTAATTAGGGTAAATAATAGCTCGTACTGCCAAGAAACTTCAAATAAATGTGGCATATAGCCTAGAACTTTGCTGTTGTCGTTCAAAAAGAAAAAAAAAAACAATGCGTTCGTTTTTAAATGTGAGCTGCCACTTAAATTGCTGGTTTAGTAGGCATGGGTGAATATTCGAATATCATTTGCTATTTCATTAGATCCGCACGTAACCTTTACTGTCATAACTATTCAAAGTTTGTAATTAAAAAAAAAAAAGGAATCTGCAGTGTCCCGCGAGAAGTGGCCCATTCCCGCGTGTAGTAAACTTCGCCGCATAGCATTTGTGTACTGCGGCGAAGTTTGCATTGAAGCACTGCGGTGAAGCGAACATTTGTGCACTGCGGCGAAGTTAACTCATTGCACCAGCACATTTTCTCTGCTGACCTCCCTGCCTTCCGCATGAAATTCATTTCTCTCCTTTCTCTGCTGGGCTGTTCTTTCTAGGAAAACCGCTGAAGCGCACAAGTTGTACAGTAATATTTTTTTCAAGTGTAGCAGCCCAGTTTTTTTTTTTTAGTTTAATATGAAAGTGTTAAAAAGAGATATTCAGACATTATTTGAAAAATATTGTTTGATTTGCACTGAAACATTACTATTTGAAATCGTTTTACACCCAATATATTGCTATTCACATGGCTCTACTTTGTGGCATTCATTTATTTGTTTAAAGTGTACCACTTTTGTTTAAAGCAGATACAGTTGATCTAAGAGCACTAGTGCTCTTTTGTGCAATGCAAGGGATGACTTCAATACAAGATGAATGCATGATACCAGAATTAAGAATATTATGGTGCTCAGACACCAGATGTGATCTTGGGACTGTAAGGTATTTTAACAGCAAAAATCTTAGCATGAACAGTAGACTGTGTTACGGTGTATACAGAGCATAAAATAGTTTCCTTAGACAATTATGGCAGCAGGGTTATGCAATTGTATCTCAAATCTTGTACAGAAATAATACACAATGATGCAAAGAATACACAACCTTTATTTACAAGAGGGCATCATGGCAACTCTCGGCACACTCCAAACGATCACCACATATGTACAAGTTTGTCAGTTCATGATGACATTTTACATGTTTATTTCTTCACGGAAAGGAAGTGGTCCAGAAAAGCTGGGAAAAACAGTAAAATGAGAAGGCACAGAAGTGCTTTTAAGTGCATGCGTTTGGCACATATATGTGTGCAATAGATCTCTGCTACGTTGGTAAATGTTGCTAAAAGCAGAGAGAGTTAAACATTATATTACACATCAATCATATCTCCTATAGATAAATGTAAGACCAATTGAAGCTGGTTGTTACATTAGTACATGAAAAAAAAAAAAGAAACAAAACTGTGGCTACAGTGACCTACATTATGAAAACTGTCAGATAAGTATAGTTAAATAATAATAATAAAATACATTTGGGAAGCATGGTTGCTTTTCTCCCAGGTTACAGAACAAAAAGTGCAGCCCTTACAAAACAGAGGGGGTTGTTAGGAATCTTTTTGTATCACTATGTTCACTACAACTTCTAGTAAACATGTACCATTCACAAACATTCGAGTATTTTATAAACATGCACATTAATTCACGCTTTGTAAATTGGACAGCTATGATACAAAACTCACTCGTGCATGTAAAAGTTCAGCGACATATATACCCACCGAAACCAGGCCAGACAAGAGCCTACTTCAAACAGTTGTGCAGGTATGATATGTCAATTTTAGCCTAAAGAAATTGTCAGTGAAAGCAAAACTTGGAGGAATTATGCCGGTTTCTTTGTAGTCAGTCACTCGGATATTTTGTCGCTGTTTTTACGTGAGTAAAGAAGAAGACAGCATTCAATGCATGTGGACAGAAAATGGTAGCATTTGAAAGAAGTCACTCTTGAGCACTACGTGGTTATCACTAAAAGTATAAAATTAGAACAAAGTCATCCTAGTCCACTGTTCTATGTGCACCATTGATACACAAGCCCTAGAGGGGCTACCTTTGGATACATTGTTATTCAATAACAAAGTTCAAAATGAACACTTGGCAAATGTTACATGGCAGTGTTATGTCATAACAATGTGAAGTCACACACTAGTATGAGTGCACATAATCCTTAAGTATAGTTCAAGGTCAGCTTATCTCTATATTATCATGTTCCGCTTTACAGTATGGTGGTTTGTTCATAATAATGAGTCTACAGTTTTCCTAACACCTTCGGAGGAACGTTGTTAACTTCACTGATGCACTTTTTAACACACATATGCAAGCATACCTTGGTTAACCACCTTATGTTGAAGCCACATCCTACACACAAGACCTTTTATTACATGTGACTTTCACTCACACGCATAGATAGAAAAAAAAAATGTTGCAAATGAATTTATGCTAGTGATGAAACAGCTGAATACAATACATGCACTGCAAGCAGATTACTGTTGCTGCAGGATATCCTTGTCGAGGATCCCGAACTTTTGTGAACAGAGCATCAATGTTCCAAATAGCAGGCTAATTTTGTCTTTCTTTTAAAAAGCAGTGCTTTGGAACTGGTGTAAGGGGCCTTGTGTATATCCATACAAAACCCATTTATGTAAGTTTATCAACCATACTCTTTAAATTTTGTACCGGGCAGCTTGAGTACGGCTATAGTGAATTATGGGTTATAACAATTTAAGCAAAAAATTGTTTCCCCATCAAGAGTATGCATTTATAACTAAATATTACATATAACAAAGGTATTCCCATGTCATGTTGTATTAGTTGTTGTATTTTCCGCAATTATCGCATCAGAACGGAAGTGGTAGCATGTGGTGTACAGTTGGTTTCTAGGACAACCAAATAAAACGCTCTCAAGCTTGAGCATGTAGACCAAGAAAGGGCTGGAGCTACTAGGCACAGAGATATAGGGTCACCTGAATCCCAGTGAATGTTCTTTCTTTTCTTGATGTGCGGCAGCTACTGATCAACAATCTGAGCCCATGTAATAATTGCTTGCACTAACTGCTATCTGTGCTTGCAACATTACGAAGCTTCCATGGTCAGTCTGTTGCAGTCACAACTAGCAGAGTGCTGCTGAGGTGCGAAGGGAAAATAGATTGACATCTTAGCAATGTCCTTGATTTTCTGCATGCACCGCTTCATTACATTGTCATGCGACGTTCTGGCACATCACTGTGAAAACTTGCCGAAAGCTTGGCACTGAGTGTGATGCAAATCTGATGTCTCATACTTCACGTGCTTGCTATCATTTGGTGTGTTTATTCTTTAATAAGTGAACTGCTTCATGGCATGTGTGGCACGATAAAATGGTGACACTGCTTGCTTAAACCAGTGGGTGAACTACTTTTAACATGCAAAATAACGGAGGTTCTGAAAGTCTAAGCTCCATGTGACTGGCTTGACAATGGGCAGTAAGCATGTTGTGTTGTGGGAGGGTGTCGGCACCATATTGTTATTACTATTGCGTTACTTCCACGTTCAATACCTACCATTCAATATGTGGTGCAGAAAACTATATACAAAACATTTTGATATTGAACTGCACTGTGTGGGGAAAAAACCTGTGCTTGGTAATTTAGGCACACATAAGCACATCCCACTCGGGTTCCTCAGACAGTGACACATGAGATGCCTCAAGTTTGGGAACACACACTCAAGTTTGGTTTGGAAAGGGCATGGCTTGAGCTGGTACATCCACTCCAGTGCACAAATTGCTAAGGAAAGCAAAAATGGTAGTGACACCGTAAAACAACAAGCACAGATGCCTATATAACAGAGTAAAAGAAGCAGTGGCATCAAAATAGTGTTCGATAGATACGTTTATAACGAACTTTTGGGTATAACAAAGCTATTTTCATGTCTGAAGTACTTCATTGTAAAGAGGCCTGGCTGTACACATGCTTTGCTGTCGGGGCCATCATCAGCAGTGCTTTAAACATGCAGGCTCTTGCGTGGCACCAGATCGACGGACACTGCAAGTTCTTAAAAGATGAGAGACGCTGCACACCGTGGTACCTGACCGCACAGCATCGAAAGAATTCAGGCGAGGTAGAAGAAAACATGGACACACCATTGCAACATGTGAACCTTGCTGCAGAAGTTGAAGCTTCTTGTCGTAGATGGTAAGTCTAGAGGCTTGCGCACTTCAACAGTATAGTCTGTGGACTCACTAAAAGATGACCTCGTTGCAACACAGTGGGCGCCCTTGCATGCAAGACTGTAGAGCCAAGCTTGACGAAGCATGAAAAGCACTTCAGGGAAAGTGCGAATGAGCAGCACAGCTTGCGTATAGTGACATAGTTAGTCAGTAGTTACAGCACAACAATGTGACAGCCTGTGCACAGAGAAGGTCACACGGAATTCATGGCTCGTAGAACACTCTGCTGTCATTCATGAGGGCCAACATTCTGAGCAGCACATAGAATTCACTTCAGATATGTCATTCCAGTCGCAGTCACCTGCCATCTGGCTTTTCCTCTATGCCAGCTGCAATTACCAATCCTCGCCCGACGAACCCGTGTGAGCGGTGTCAGCTCCTTGTTAAAATGGCATTATAAAAAAAAAAAAAATTATGCAAAGATGCCACGCTGTCCAGAAACTGGGCACTATGCATGTATTCATTGCACTCAAGCAAAACAGTCCTTAGGAGGAATTTTCTTTTTCACATCTTTCTCATGCTTCACCGCGTCTTCTCAGCATCTGGTGACGACCCAGGGCCCCTCATCTTCAGCGCAATGTAGATGATCGACGCGATGATAAACACAGCGTGAACAGCGAGCACGATCAGGATGGGCTGTGCAGTAGGCCACTCGCGGTGCAAGCCGAACAGGGCTAGTGCGTGATTGTCCGTCACGATGCCACATATTGCCTTGACCTGCAAAAACAGAGCAATAGATTTTGGTGAGCTCAGTGAGAACAGGCCTCTAAAAGCACTAAGCACTAATGTTGAAGAGGCATCTGTGCACGTAGCCTCGATTTTCTCAGCAGTGCACAATTTAAGCCAAACCTTGCCTCAAGGAATGCACTTACTAAGAATGTGGATATAAAGAAATAATTGAAAATGGCAGTAAAACAGCGTTACGAGTGTACATTCGTATGGAATTGTCGGATATAAGGACGTTTAAGCAGAAGACCCCCTGAAACGCTATTGTATTATGTATCCAATGTAACGTGAGCCCACATAAGAGTGTACTCCTACATTTGAGACTTTGTTTCTCTCAGGGAAAAAAGCCAATTACACATAATCATAATGCTTGGTCCCATACAGCGTAAATAAACTTGCACTAAATAAGTTAGCCCTTCATTGTTCCAGCTCCTTTTCACTTGAAGAGCACTTGAGAGCACTTCAATCGAATGAAGAAATTTACAAGCTTCACAATCACCCTCAACCCCTGTGGCGTGGGAACTAGTGGAAAGTATTCATGGTTAAGAGGAACTAGGTCAAGAAAGAACTGGAAGAATTATGCATTAGGACAGCATGTATATGAACAAATAGAATTGCATGCTCTCATTGCATGTACAACATTAATTTATTTCTGAAG
The DNA here is from genome assembly GCA_013339685.2 of Hyalomma asiaticum. Lineage (NCBI taxonomy): Eukaryota > Metazoa > Arthropoda > Arachnida > Ixodida > Ixodidae > Hyalomma > Hyalomma asiaticum. Next base: position 49,106,330 of record CM023491.1, on the reverse strand, counting down.
TGGTTATGAAGTACTCCTTGAGGTTAGACAAAACCTATGCAGTACAAGAATAAGGAGTCGAATGAGTTAATGAAAGTTTACACTATTAAGAGTGAAGCTCTTTAAGCCAAGCATTGTTTAATGAACCGCAAGCAGAAAAACTACCATAATCAGGCGTGCGTGCGCTACTTCTGTAAAATACACGGCATTTGCGTGTGCACTGTTCCTCTTGTGCTCATACCCTCGGCCCACTACTACAGGGTGTGTTCCAATACTCACGGTAGACGGCTAAATAGACAGCTGCATAACAGCGGCCATTTTAAGTTCCATTTCACTTCTCACGTAGACGGCAAAATAGACAGCTTTGCGAAGACAGCGTATAAAGACAAAAACGATGTAGGCTACTTTCCTGTCCAAACAAGATAGCGGCTGAGCAGATTGCTTAAATATCCATGGACCTCACCAGAATGGTCGTCTGCCTTCAAATGAGCACTTTCTTATAACCTTAATATGAGCAAAATGGGTTTTTCATAGATTTGCACATACGTATAATTAACGACAGTTGTGAGCGTTTTCTTCGGCTTTTTGTCGACGCGAGGTGGCATCTCGTCACGCAAACAACGTTTGGACGCATTCCATTATTCGAATGAGAAGGGCGTGAAGCAGTTTTCGAAGCTGTCAACATAGACTGTCTATGATGCTGTCCAGAATTGGAACGCAGCCATAGGCACATGCACGGTATAGCACAACAAAAGGTGGTAAAGAGACATGAGGGTGACGGGGAATGACATGAGGGTGAGGAGGGAAAGGAAGAACGTGTCGCACCTGCGAATTGCCAGCCAAGCCAACTTGAACCGAGACACATGATCCCAATCATGTAACACATCGCAGCTAGTCACTTGACGAAATAATGCGACTTAGTTGAGCTCTTGCATACCGAAACAAGCTTGTCACAAGCTCTGCTCTAAGTCCAGCCTTGCACGACTAGTGCAAGGTGTTCACATTATTTTCAAATAATGCTTGCCATGTACAACACTGCTGGAAGGCTTCACATACAGCAGCTTTGTGTCTGAAGTAGTTTAATAGTAGCATCAGCAGCCAAGTGCAGGTGTGTCTGGATAAATCCCAGCGTCACCTCATCACAGAGTACCCAAGTAAACTGACTGAGTTATCACGTTTTATTTATGTAGCTGAACCATAGTCCTTTCCAGTCATACCTTCGGGGCGTCTGTCACACGGCAATAATCATCAGTTTGAGTTTGCAAGTCGGATAACTGTACTGCCAGTAGGGTGTATTCCATTAATTCACTTCAAAAGCAGTTGCATCATTCGAGAAGCCTTTCTGCCACAATGTGTTAAGCATAATTTGAATTGTCTGTGCTCCCTTTCCTTAAAAATCAGTGTTCGCTCCTTTTCTATCAAGACTGCTATGTCATGCCGACTCTGGGCATGTTGTTCATGATCTGTATGTATTGGTTGCATGGCATTACAATGAGAAAAGGCATGCAAGATGACACGTGTATGTCAGAAATGTGCACAAAATGGTGCAAAATGGTTTATGCAGTGTCCTTCCCTCACCTGAATGCCATTCTCCTGAAGCACCACTGGACCACGCGGACAGTCGTACATGGGGGTCATCCCACCGGCAAACTCGACCATGGCGAGCTGCTCGAGTGTCCACCGGAGCGGTGACACCCACTGGAGCCACGAAGTGACCAGCGACAGGTCCATGAGGTGGACGGCATAGCCGCCGCTCAGGCAGAACACCAGAACCACCAGGCCCAGGAAGGCGGCTGCACGCTGCCGCGTTGGGAAGGTCCACGCAGATGTCATGGCGACGGCCCGTACGGTCAGCAGGTAAAGCAGTGTGTAGCCCATGTAGGGGCCGAAGTTGCGCGTCTCTTCACGCTGAGGCAGACCCGTCATGGAGTAGGCGGGAAATACATATGCTGACGCGATGGCCGCAGCTGTCGGAAGGCTGTACGTCAGCTGTGAGAGGAACGTATTTCTGTATTGATGGTAGGCACGTGAGGTAAAATAATGGTAATTTTACAGGCAAGCCTCGATATAGCGAATGTGAATATAATCAACTATTGGATGTAACACAGTGGAGAGTAGCCTTACATCAGCTGCAGTGTCACAAGTATATGGCCATAATTAATTTTTGGGTAGAATCAAGCTGTTTTAATTTCAAATGTGACTTCGTTTAACATGATTTAATTTTATAGGAAGCTGTTTATTAACATGAACAGAGCACTGCAACCAAATAGGCAGTTTACTTGAATAGGTGAGTACAGACGATGATGGCTCACTTGATAAAGTTGAATGTAAGTAACTGAGCAGGTTACAGAACATGCTTCATTTTTTTCTTTTGCCATTCTTTAGCTTTTGTTGCTACTGGCACTAAAGTTGTCACACTACTGCTTTAGTTCTCTTCTTCACCGTGCAGACTTGGTGATGTCTATTTTAGAACTATTTTATGAATCATTATCCACTATTCAGTTCGAATACCGCCCAAACAGGGTAGTATTTGACCTCGCATGTAATTGAGGTCAAACATTCGAGGGTTTGGAACATTTCCAAACACCCTATTTACTCGTGTAGCCAGCAGATATCACACTAAGCGGGCACAAGTGGTAACTGCAGTAACTCGGCTTAACCAAGCTAGGATATCGTTATGCTACGAACACTTGAAGTTGTTTTTCATTCATGTTTGAGTGGTGCCAGAAGAACCAATAGCCACTGGTCCTGTTTCAGTTAAATCCATGCTCACTTTGGTTACATTCATATTTATATAGCACCCATGGCAGAAAAAAAACTTAAGCAGTAAGTTTTGTGATGTGTTCAACGACAAGAAATTTTAAGCAAAATAATGTGGGGCCCAAATTTGTTAAAAAATTCAAAAGGCCTCTCCTTAAATGTACTTGAGTAACTGAAAATCATAAATGAAAGAGGTGATATTACCTTTGATATGATGTATGCAATGCCATTGTACAGCCTTTCATTGATATCTCGAGACACGTATGTCTTCTCTCGCCACACTGGAATGAGAGAAAAACGAGTCTGAACCACAGCAGCAACAGGTTCTATCCATCTGCCATAGAAGTCTGGAAGCATTGTTAATGGAGTTATGAAGAAATATTTTTTTTTTTTCAGGTTGCTCCCCAATACCCACATGTAGTAGTAATAGTTGATGAGATTTTTACGTATGATTGTACAATGATGACGGATGCTCCTTAGTAGAGGGCTCTGGAGGAATTTTGACCTGAATCTGAGTGCCTAAATCTGAGTACATGGGTGTTTTGTGCATTTCACCTCGATCAAAATGTGGTCGCTGTGGCTGGGACTAGATCCCATGACCTCGAGCTTAGCAATTCAAGCTATCATGGTGCATGAATTGCCACATATAGCCCTATAGTAAAACAGATTCACGAAAGAGCTGTTGGGAATATTGTGGTTCTCATCAGCCAGGAAATTGGCAAGAGACTCCACTTGCAAAACAAATTGCAAGGTGGTATTGGGTAAAGTTTTGTTAAAAATGTTAGTCATGCTAAAGCCCATTGTGGAGACGTGGGCTCAGTTCCCAGTCAAGGCCATTGCACTTTCTATCGCAGCAAAATACAGAAGCACCCATGTGCTTACATCTACATGTATGTGAAGAGATCCTAAGTCGTCGAAATCAGTTACCTCACTATGGCAGTGGTCATGGATAATATTCATATAAAATTATTTATATGAATCATTAATTGTATATGAAAAGGAAGAAATAGACATTCACATGTTTCTAGGACAAAGCTGCAAAGGTAATCTATGTGGATTTCTGAGAAAGTAAGGCTAAAGTTTGTGGGAAGGGACCTGAACAACATTCTCCCCTTCTTGGAGCTTTTCCCATCTTTCAGGCTTTTACAAAACTGATTTACTACGATCGGTTATGGTCGTAAACAGGCTGTCATGTTCAACGTCAGAGCGAAATGATTAGTAGTGGTTTATTTTTATTGTTGTAACACCATGCCTCTTGCAAAGTGTCATGAGAAATGACCGAGCCTTTTTACCATCAGTGACGTCGCCAAGTAGAAGTGGCCAGAGACAGAGACCGAGGAGGGCGTAGTGAAAGCCGAGCCGATCCAAGACATGCTCCTGGTCGAGCCCCGCCCTCACGTTCCAGAAGATGGCTCCCAGAAGCACGGATATGAAGGCAGCAAGGAAGAGACGCCGAAAGAAGTGAACAACAGTTGTACGGGAACGTGTAGATCAACGCCCGTCTGGGCAGAAGAAACAGAACACCCAGGGACAGGTTAGGTAATGATTATTCATTTATTTAAAATACCTTACAGGCCCTACAAGTGGGCTTTGGGTAAGGGGGGCATACAACAAATACAAAAGCATAGATTAAACAACATCGATTATCAATGAAAAAGACATATTGTTCAGTCATACAATCGAAATAACTATTTAAGTATTAATGCTTTGATTCCAACTCTATTTCGCATCAGCATTGGACATTGTAGCAAGTGGGTGACGCTGTTAATCACAGATGTGTGGGCAGCGGTGGTGATAACAAAGGCTAGGTGCCATGCCAGCCATTTTTGATGGGCAAACGGGCAAAACGAACAAAAATGATGAGGCTAGTAATTACGTCCACAGGAGGCAAGGGTCAGTATTATAATACAGCAGACTTTCAATAAATAAGTCTGAAAACTCGCTTTCAGGTTATTCAAACAAATTTCTGGCTGGCCTGCTATGTTTTCAATGCATGTAAAATGCTTAATTCAAACTGCACTATTCAATAAATTCCATCAATTTATACTGTTTTCTTATCCTTGGCAGAAATATTGGCTGCTTTGGTTTCTTTTCGGCGAACATTCATGCTTATATATTTTTTTTAACAGCCAGATGTGAGGCCCATCATCTGCCAGCATTTCTCAAAGCATTCAAAGCGACTAGCAGAAAAAAACAAAGAAAATGCTGAGGTGGTAACAATGCACTTAACTGGCCATTCCTGTTTTTCATAGTATGCTGCACTGGGCATCTGATAATGCAAACTTATAATTTAAACAGAATGCTGGGGACACCTCAAGTTCATGTACATGTGACAGGAGTGGGTTCCCTATTGTAGACAGCTTCAGAGTGAATGCTTAACTACAGGTATAGGTGGGATGAAACACATAATCACAGAGGGCATTGCTCCAAGAAAACTAATTCAATTAATGGTCCTTCTCTGTCCTGCATTGCCTTTTTGTGCTTTAAGTTTCATTTGAACATACATATATGGCACGTTAGGGTTATAATTGCATGCATCTTATGGCTCGGATACAAAAGTGAAAACCTATGCAAACTTGCTCGCGAAAATGAGTGTGCCTGGGAAACTACGAAGCACATCAGTTTTTACAACCTTTGCAAGTTGCACTGAGTATGTAATACACAAAGAGTCATCCGTCCAGCGCACAATAAAGGAGCCAAATCTTTTTTTTTCCCCCACTCGTACACTAATGCTGCATTTAACAGCGAAATGTCTTAAAACATGTTCTTTAAATTCATTAGCAAACCCCACCAGTACGAGATGAATTAATGTTCTTTATTGCAGCCATTCCTCATACGATGTATGTACAATCTTTACAGTCCCATAGCCATAGGCTAGTATAGGCCAACTTGTAAGTTTACGTAACAGACCTATTATAATTATACTTGTAAACAGTAGCAGAAGTAGGGGGAAAAATATAACGTTTAGCTTTTGACATAGGAATTTGAATTTGATTAAACCAAGATACCAAGGAAAAAAAAACAGCACTTCACAGCAAGCACGACAATACCAAGTAAAAGTGATATTAGTGCAACTGAAAGTTGCAGTATAGGTATCAATAAGCCTCCTCAATAGGTTTATAGAAGGAACAGAAACATTACAACAAAAATATTAGTGTTACGAAGGCTGGTTCTAGTGAGGGACTGAGATGGGTAATTGAAAAATCAGGAAAGCATTCACTCACATCCACAGGGCTAGCATCTGTCCAAAGAACCCTGCCCTGTAGACGTCCATGGGTGCATTACCCGGAGGTCCCGGGTCGGACAATGCCACCTGTCGACGCCGGAACACCTCGACCAGGTTCTCAACTCGCTGGCTGGACTCCAGCATGGCCTCAGGAGAGAGATTGTCCAGTGTCACCAGGTCGACTGGTGTGAAAAAAAGATAAGTACATATGGAGTACTGTTAAACTCGTCCTTTACAGTTATTTTTATCCCTATTCACTCCTTACTTTTCATTTACATTTTCATTCCGTGCTTCCCTTATGAACCAGATTCAAGCAGGAGGTAGGCACACTCAAGGGAATGCTATTTCCATGCACACCTTGCAGTGGACAATCAGCCCAGTCAAACGGTTTTTCTAACAGCAATTAGTCTGTGGTACTCGCCAGGATTCTGGTATTTCTTGCAATATGTATGGTATTTAAGGGGATCACCAACCATTGTAACTTCGTGGTTAAGGTGTTGCATTGCTAAGCTTGAGGGTGTGTGGCCACAACGGCCACATTTCAATAGGGAGAGAATGCAAAAGCACTTGTGTGTTAAGCTTTATGTACATGCTAACGAGAGGCGATAAAAATCAGTTTGGTGTCCCCCACTCTGCTGTGCATAATAATTTGTCTTTTTTTATGTAACAATACACAGTTGAGTTCACTGAAGCAGAACTTTTCACTCGAGCAGAAGCACAATACATAATTAAATTTGGTGGTTTTATGTGCCTGAACCATCATCATAATGATGACATGTCATAGTATAGGAACTCTGGATTAATTTTGTAAACCTGGTATTCCGTAATATGCATCTGAGTCTAAGTAGCTGCAGGTAATCGAACCTGTGTCGTATTTTATAAAGACGGCGCGTCGGCTGCTAAGCTATCACAGCTGTACACGTAAAACACTTGTATTCATGTACTCTAAGTAGATGTAGAATCTACAGATGCTTCAGGGCATTCCTGGACTAATCTGTGTTATATTTCAGAGAAAGCAAGGTTCTAGTAACTCTGGGGATCATTTGAGTTCAAGGTCTCATATTTTTGTCCACTAATCTGTGTGTATATGATTAGAGAGTTACAAAACAGGAAGTAACAATTATTTTTTTTACTCTTCTGGAATAAATTTATGAAAATGCATCGCACAAGACACCAGCAAGTTGAAAAAGAAAATTGTGGTATAGCACTCACTACAACCTATAACGCAGGAAAAATATTTGTTGACACCTACTCAAAGCAATTTCTCTGTGCCATGTAGTAATTCAATGTAATGTTTTCACGCGGGCTTCTTTCTTTCCAAACATTCAAACATTGTTTAGGTAATATTATTGAGGGGTGCAGTTGACCTTCAAGCAACAGTGTGTTCGTGGTATGCAGTAACCAGCAGGGATAGGACGAACCAATATATAGCAGCAAATATATATCGTAAGATTTGTTTTAACAGTACTCTGCCCATGCAGAAGTGTAGTTAACTGAGCCAGTTGGTAGATATTCGTAGAAAACTGCGCAAAGAGAGAAGCCACAAAGAAAGAGATGATAAACAAGCGGTAGTTTGTCGCCTCTTTCTTTGTGGGTTGTTTCTTCACGCTGTTTATTATGACTATGGCCATGTACTGACTGGAGATGTGTGAATGATATTTTGTTTTTAACCAAAGTCTTTGGGGTCTGACAATTTTGAAACAATTTGAATAGCTAGGAGCAGTGTAAGGAATGAAGCCTTGCAGTTTAAATTTGTCTCCTGTAGGAAAGAACCCTTCATTCGTGCACCAACTATATTACCCAGAGAATCATTTGATAACACATCTTAGATGCTTATCCAGTAAAAACTTTTTATGCACCAGGCTAGCCGCCCAATGTGCAGTAAGAGGAAGTGCTCCTTTGAACACAGGTAACAAGGTTAAGCATACCCTAGCGCTCTACATTCGGTAAAGTGTACACCTTTCAAGAGCTAATGATGCAGAAAAGAAGGATCGGAAGTCTAGGCTTGTGAGACTATCACTTGCTTGGTTCGAAGAAAATTGGACTGCCCCAGTGGGATTTGAAAAATAGAGAGTGCAGGTTAAAGTGGTAAAGTATGCTGTATTTTAGTATTTATCATACTTGGACAGTACAAGCTCTTGTAACCAGCTCTACGACTAAGAAAACTTTAGATGGGGTACAGGTAACATACATGCATAAAAATCCATTTGTTGTGAATACTTCCATATTTCTGAATGTACTTATTCATGTCAAAGCAAACTCAAATATAAAAATATTCATTTGGTTACTCACACAAATATAGCATTACGACAGCATTCGAATCTGTCCGACAATTCGCCACAATTACTGCGCGGCCAAACATTTGGGAACATCCAAATAATGGATTTTTCAAATCAGCCTTGCTTTAAATAAGGAAAATATTACATTTCCATTTGAAATTCTGAATGTTTGCACACCCCTACAATTTATTCTAGAAGTATCAGAACGACATTGATAGTCGGTCTGTTTCAATGCAGTCAGTAATTTTTCTGAAGCTGAATCGAATCCATACTGTATTACAAGCTTAAACAGCTTCTGAACCATGTTTTGGGCTTGGTGAACAGGTACATCCTGCGGATATCATTTGCTGCAACGAGCAGCTAAGCCACATTCTGTGGTCGTGCATGGCACGTAGATTTCACAAGTGGGGCACAGTGTGGCCCTTACTCGGGAGCGTTCTTCACAAACAACAGCTACAGTCCTCACTCTATTCGACTGTACTCTATTTCACCATAGAGCAGACTGCTGCTACTGGCCAATAGCTAACATAACCCATTCGTCGACGCCGGCCGTGCGTTTGTGTGGTTCCATGTACCATACTTTTTTTTTCACAAAAAGCGCACCGATAGCTTGCATAAATCAACCCATTTGCCGCCACTCGCAGTGCATGCGTGGTTCGTGAGACCACGCATATTTTCATCAAAAACGTGAAAGTGACATATGCTCACTTTTCTTTGCACCACAAGAGCCTAGGAAAAAATATCGGTTGGGAATGTGTAACATTTTATTTGAAGGTGAAAGCCTTATACGTTGTACTAGAAGGTGTCCTTGAATGACTTGAGATTCAACACAAATGGTACACTACAATTAAATATAGTAAATTAAATATCGTGTGACCAAAGAAAGGCCAGGTATGAAGGAAAGCATGGAGGTGTGTTTCAGACATACTTAATGATCGCCGAAGCTAAATGCATGAATGATCAGTTATTTTTGGACAAGCTAAATATAACACTTGAACACTTGACCTTATAGGACGTGAACTTAAGAGCTTAATAGGTGTCAAGTGCTGACCTACCATGGCTCCAACCTGAAACCTTCTGGGACTTCAGCCCCAGATGTAGATAGAAGTCTAACCCTAGACCTTGCTTGGATTAAGGTGGATTACGAAAAATAAATATGGATTAAGGTGGTATGAAACGGATTGAGGCACATTAGGGCGGATCAGCATGGATGTACTTCACACCTTATTTACCTTAACCTTTTTAATCTGTCTTAACACACATTAACCAACCTTAATATACTTTAATCCACAATAATGTGCCTTAATCCATCTCGTATTGCCTGCAGTTCCTTAGTCCACACTCATCCATCTTAGCATACTTTAACCACCTTAAAAAGCCCTAATACAAGTTTTTCCACCTTAATACAAGCAAGGGCAAGGGTTTGACTCCTGTCAACACCCAGGGTTTGAGTCGTAGTGTTCAGTTGGAGCCATAGTAAGCTGGTGTTTGTCTTCTTACCAAGGTATTGGGCTCCATAGGACATTTGAGCCATCTACAATCACTATTCATCAATAATTTTAATTACCTTAGCAACTGCACTGCTCTGCCTGATACTGGCATTCATGCAAGAATAGAAGACAAGCAGCACGCTGATGATGTCATGTGACTAAGAGGAAAAAAAAACGACAGGTTGGAGGATCAAAACGACGCGAGATCATTCACACTAAGCCACTTTCAGAACCAAGTGCAAGGTATGGTTCAGGACACCTTTATGTCAAAACCAAACAGCACAAGCAAAACAGGTTAATGAGACATGTCGAAGCAACATATAAGGCTCACGGTAGTAGTCAGAAGGGTTCTTGAAAGCTGGACAGGGAAAGTCAATATAGGAGAAGTAAGGGAGCAGGTCGCGTCGCTTGCCGTGGTACACCATGCGTCCCGTCGATATGATAGCCACTGGAATAAGACAAAAGTGACATCAATTTCTTTTTAGTCACTTGGAGGGAAAGTGTGAAACCAGTTCTCTCTCTATAAAAAAAAAAAAAATCTAGTTGGGTCACTAAGCATAGTTCACAACCTGTTGTACTACGGTCAAACTTGCTTGTAATGCAGCTGCATGTGACAAAAAAATGAAGCTTAATTATACAGTGAAACCTTGCTGATACGATCCTTATGGGGGAACCGGAAAATGAAACTCATACGAAAATCGTGCCAACCATATGAACATATGTTGTGCCTGTGGTGTGTTGGTCTGGCTATAGTTAAAAATAAACATACCATCCCATTAAACATATTGAGTGGGATCATATCAATGAGGTTTCACCTCGTCCAGAAATTCTGCCATATCCAGAAACTAGTGATAAAGTTATATTTGTAGCTTTAAATACCACAGCTATTTTCATTTACTTCATTACGGCCGATTATCTCCATGAATGTCACTGGTGGAGGCAAATATCTAACAAATGGGTCTGCTCCAGTTAAGTCCTCTGCTTTACCTATGAAGGTCTTATTACAGTTGGAATATTGTACACAATACAGGTACTGTTATTGCATGTGTTGTGATGCAGCTATGAATTGGTATGAAGAAAGTTTGCTGGTCAGCAAACATGACAATGTATCCAAAAGTTAGAAAGACATTGATTGAAGACTTCTTTATACTCAGTGTCAGTACACCACGAGAGCTACTCCTCAGGCTCGAAGTGAGAGTTAGTTACCTAGAATGTTAGGTGCGCTTATGTCAGCATGATTAAACGTAGTGAAGCACCTATAATAAATTTCTTTATCGGTGAATGAATTCACACAGCATTACTTGTTCTGAACAAGAACATAGACGTTCAGAGTGATATAAAATTTGCACCAGGAATGTTACTTGAGCCAACATCTTCACAAGTGGACACGTCTTCGTTAGCACAGCAACGTGGGAAAGCTGCTGTGCTGACAAAGACAAGTTCACTCGTGTAAATGTTGACCCTAATGACATTCCCTGTTCAAGTATTTTTCATCACCTGTTCTGGTTGTCGGAGCTATGCCATGTAAACATAATGACAGCACTGTACACTGTCCACTTTCATCATGCAAGTTAGGTACGATATTATTTTGGTGTTGTAAATAAATACCCCAGAAGTAGAGAAGGTGTGAAGAAGTCTGAGTGCATGCCTTCCTTGATCATCCAATTTGCATAGGCAATATTGGCCAATGAAACAGGGATCCCTGATGTTCAGTAGTTATGGGGACATACATTCAGATTTTCTTGCATTGCAAAATGTCACATAAAATAAACAAACTTTTTTTCGCAATTTAAAGGCAACAGATAGAGCTATGGTTTTAAAACGGAAACAATTTACGTCCATGACTTATGTTCAATGGTAAGTGTCTGCCTGAAAATGATAACGAGGTGCATCCACAAATGCTGTACAGCCAAACCTTGGTATCACTAATTCTGCATGGCACGGGAATAGCTTCGTTATAGCTGATAATTCGTTATGAAAGTATATTTGTAACATTGTTCTAATGGCAATACTATTTTTTTGCTTAATATGTTATGACCGATAATTCATTATATCTGAATGTTATATTGAGATTCAACTATACATATTGGCCCATCTGCAAATTTAATAGTGTGTGCTGGTTTTTTCGATACACCAGCATAAACTGACACAACTGGCACAATTTTCACGTCTGTCTGAAGCCATATTTATTGTGGCCAGCCTACATGACTGTTTACTGAAGGTGGCGAAACAACTACCTCTTGTCATCATGGTGAAAATTTCATAGGTGGGTGGATGAATGGTCATGATGACAATGCGACCCCTGGCGGCCCACTGCCGAAGGTAATCGATGAGAAAGAAACTGTCGAGGATGTCCATGCCCGAGATTGGCTGGTCGAGCAATACCACATCTGCATTGAAAGAGTCAAAAGTTTGCTTTCATAGCAAATGTCACGGACATCACTGCGGTTAATAAGTGTGCTACAATTTGCAGACGTTAGTACCAGAAAAATGAAATGCCACAACCTCAGATGTTGCTGCTGAAGTCTGGCCGCTACACCAAAGTAACCTTTAGGGTTACTTTGAAATTACATTCCATTGGCCACATTGACTTCAATGGCCAGTCAAGGTTTCATTGCTGTTGTAAAATTTTGCACACTTTGAAACTGCAACCTCATGTCCGAGAGAATTGAAAAGTAGCTTAATAGCTTGGTGCTACTGCAAATATCTTTTGCGGACACTGACCTGTGTCAAGTAGTAGTTGAGAGCCGACGTTAAGTCGCCTGGCTTCGGATTCGGTGAGGTCTCGGATTCGCGTGTGCTTCAGCTGGCCAAGGCCAAGGTCCTCGAGCAGGGCGTTGATCTGTACGAGACATGTGAATTAGTTTGCTAGTATTGTACTGCACAGGGCAGCAGTGCCATCACATGTCGACGATTATATTTATATAATAGGTGTGATGTACAGCCTTCAGCATTTTCAACCATATAGCGTGAGCATTGACTGCACGGAGTATCAGCACCTTACAGCAGCGATAATCTGCGAGACCGGCAGTAGTAGGCGCAGGCGCACAAAACTGTACTAGCGCAAGCGTCTTCTGCCAGGCAGTTCCTTTCAGGACGATGTACCCCTTACCATAATGACTCTATTGGTTTCTTTACATAAAAAAAATGGAAAACAAAGTGGTGTGAACAAAACCATGCGTGCGACTTACAACCGCTATCTACCGTACTGGCAGCAGCGCATGCTGTTGAATGCAGATGTAGAAATAAAAAATCAAAATGTCTGTGATGTTTCTATCTGCGACTGTGTACATTGCGGGTGCCTTTAACAAAAATAAAAGGGGGAGTGTTTCGTCCTGAAAGGAACAGCCTGGCAGACGACGCTTGCACTAGTGCTGCTCTGTGCGCCTGCGTGTACTACTGCCAGTCTCGCAGATAGATTATCGCCGTTGTAAGGTGCTGATCACGCGATGTAGTTAAAAATGCTGGAGACTGTACATGTGTGCAGGAAAAGTTATGCTGTATTTATAACTTCATTGCACAAATAATCTGTCCCGCATGTGAGTAACGTAATGCCCTGCAACTTCTGTGTAATATACTCTACGTGCCCAAGCCGAGTGAGAGCAGGTGAGTTGGAAAAAGTGCACTTGCAGGGGCGTAGCGTGGGGCAGCATTCAATAATATATGTAATATGGAAGTGAACTGGAGTTTGATAGTGGTATACCACAGTGCACTGCTGTTACGTGGGATGACCCCAGGATTTTGATTGATTGATTGATGGGAAGCAGCTTATGGTCGGGGCTATGTCACTTTCTCCTTCCGTCCCTCCCTCCATCCATCCGCCGCATCTCTCCTCTCGGCATTCCTCCTCTCCTCTCCGAACGGCGCGCGTTGGCTATGGAAACGCTCTTTCTTCGATTGACGCTTTACCAGCTCTTGTCCGCCGCGGTGGTGTAGTGGTTACGGTACTCGGCTGCCACCCAAAATACGCGGGTTCGATCCCGGCCGCGGCGGTCGCATTTTCGATGGAGGCGAAAATGCCAGAGGCCCGTGTACTGTGCGTTGTCCGTGCACGTTAAAGAACCCCAGGTGGTCTAAATTTCCGGAGCCCTCCACTACGGCCTTTCTCTCCTCTCTATCTCTTTCACTCCCTTTCCCCCACCCCCACGGACGCTTAGCCGTGCTCCCTACATGGGCTGCAGAAATTAGCGTCCTTTCCTTACCGAACCACGATCATCATCATCCAGCTCGCAAGGAACGAGAACGCGCCCTCGCCCGCGAGAGAGCGCTGACGCAGGTAGCGTCTGCTAGCGTCAAACCGATGCAAACGCGGTGTGCACACCCCGTGCTGCTTCGCATTGCCTCATGTCCCCTTTAGCTGGAGATTGATTGATTGATTGATTGATTGATTGATTAGCTGGAGATGGTGTAATTTTTCAGTATAGGGAACGCTTGGGTATACATCGGTCAGGGTGAACGTGAATAACTATTTATTCGGGGACCCTTCATGGCGTATTTTCCAAACATGAGCCGGATAAGGTAGCATCCACGCGCGCCCCGCGGTTCCGTGACCGCAGCGCGCGACGAACCTCCAAGACGAAAGGTTTTACCTCCCGTTGCTATGGCGACCTGCGCCTCGCGGAATGATGATGATGATGATGAAAATCGCGGTTCGGTTAAGACGCTAATTTCTGCGGCGCATGTCGGGAGCACGGGCCAGCGTGCCTGGGGGTAAGAGAAAGGCAGTGAAAGAGATAGGAGAGAAAGGCCATATAGTGGAGGCCGGAAGTTTTGACCATCTGGGGTTCTTTAATATGCACTCACAACGCACAGTACACGAGCATCTGGCATGTTCGCTTCAATCGAAAATGCGACCGCCGCGACCGGGATCGAACCCGCGTTTTTTTTTTCTTTTCTTTTTTTTGTGGCAGCCGAGCACCTAATCGCGGAAAATCGGGGTCGCCGGCGGAGAATTAATCGTTTGTTCCACTCGCGCCTAACAGGAGGTCAGACCCGCCAAGTCACACACGCGATAGTCTGTCGTTAGATTACGTACCAAATTGCGGGCGCATTCAGGTGCTCTTGGTCTGAGAGGTGGCCATTTCCACTAAACGCCATTAGTAGTCTACCAGACCAATACGCTGTAGTGTAAGGGGGAAGGGATTAAGGGCTCGCTTCTTTGTTTTAGACACACCCTCATAAATCCAACAGACAGTGAAGGCAAACCGAGGCATAGGGGGGAAGGGGGGGGGGGGTGCTACTTGCAGCTCCTATCTGTAGTGCCGCAGTCATGGACGAGAAAACGCACCTGCCATCGGTGTGGACCGCGAACCCCACAACCTTCGGATAACGCGTCCGATGCTTACCAACTGAGCTCCGGCGGCGATCATTCCATCGTCCACTTTATTGGGTATTCCCGCATGCTTATGGACGTATGGGTGCATTTGCCATTTCAGGAGTTCGCACATTTGACATCACGACATTAAAAAATATTGTGAACTAGTTACGTAAAAGCCCGCGGTGGTGGCACCCATAAGTCTAAAATAAACGCCAGGTGGTCAAAATTTCCGGAGCTTTCGCTGTGGCGCTTCCCACCTTTTATTCTTCCATTCTCTTTTGCCGTATGGCTCCAGGGGCGCTGAGCCGTGCTCCCGAGAAGGGCTGCAGGGATTAGCGTCTTTAACCAAGTGAGTTACCATTCAGAGAATTAGTGCTTCCCGCGAAGTACCGGCTGCTATGACAATACGAGACAAAACCATTCCTGTACTGACGCTTCATGCTACCGATTGCAAGCGCTCCCGTCACCGGACCGACAGGCGCGCGCCACTGCTACTTAAGTGGAATGGTCCCCGACTCAAGTAAATGCTCGAGTGGACACCTCGACCAGTCAAGGATCTTTATTAAAAAATGTCCTGTGACTTTGCGGGATGGGCGAAAGGTCCCGCCTATGTGATGGCCAGGGGTACTGTCTCGACAGCTTCCTCGACCCGCTGGATGGCCCAGTGTTGATATTCAACGGCAGAGCTGAGCAGAAAAGTCTGCCACTTAACGTTTGTCAGTCAGTCTATACGTAGCACATCGTAATTCCCCGTTTATTGACATACATTGATAAACATACCATGAGGCCTGACGGGCAACTGAATCGTTAGGCTTAGGAAAAAGTGACGTCTGCGTTTCTCACTCTGGCCTTGGTGTCCCTCCCAGGTCCCCCTGGCTCTTGGAGCAGCGAGGTGAACAGCATCCACTGCCGCACGCTCATGTCGGGCCACAGGTGCCAGTTGCGAGCAACGTAGGCGACGCAGTGTTCCAGCCTCGCCGGTGGCATGAACAGTCCGTTGAACATGATGTCGCCGCGTAGCCGGCTGCCCCACTTCGGATGTCGGTTGGCCAGGATGTCCAGAAGGGCGGAACCTTCTTGTTCTGCATGCCGAAGAACAACGTGAACGGTGGTGGAAAAGCGTGCTTCCTATTAACGTTTGGCTATACTGAGGTTGTCATTCCCGCCACTATCGTGCGCTTTCGAAAGGTGTGTTGGTACTGACTGAGAGGGAGAGAGTTATCGAGAGAAATAAGGAAGGGGAGTTAATCGGTATAGGCGTCTTCTGGTTTGTTACCGTGTGTTAGGGGAAATGAAACGGTGGGAATAGCCCCTGATGTGTTGTCACTATGCAGCTTACCAGCGTGTGGTTGAGCCGGGGGGGGGGGGGGGGG
Organism: Hyalomma asiaticum; assembly: GCA_013339685.2. NCBI lineage: Eukaryota > Metazoa > Arthropoda > Arachnida > Ixodida > Ixodidae > Hyalomma > Hyalomma asiaticum. Next base: position 49,089,906 of record CM023491.1, on the reverse strand, counting down.
GGGGGTAAACTTCTATGGAAGGCCATGTGCGCATATCTGTCTCTAATATGCTAGCGTATCTGCACGGTTGTAATAGACCTATTTCGTTCAATTTTGAAATCCGATGTGGGGGGCTGACTTACAATCGAAACCGCTAGTCAGTTCCTTGTGATTTTGAGGGTTAGTTCGACCTACATTTGAGCCGACTTACAAGCGATCGTGTAAGTGTATAAAATGAGCATACAGTACACGCAGTGAAATTTTCATTCTTTTATTTTCTTCTTGCCAGTTGCAGTACTCACCGGACGTGGCAATGATGGCTAATATCTCCCCACCGCGGACTTCGAAAGACAGGCCCTCAAGCAGGAGCAGTTTAGTGCGTGGTCCGCCGCACAGCCGTTGACCCAGGCTCGAGCGGTCCAGTTCGAACGTCAAGTCTCGGACCTGCGTTATGGAGCGGCTTCACGCTGACCGCCACGGCGACTTCGCCACAATGCCGACAAACGCGCGCACACGATAAGGAAATGCACACACATTTGCACGTTTAGATGTAGGCTAGGCTATACAGATAAGGAAGGAAGGAAATAATAGAGAGGGAAAGGCAGGGAAACCCTATGATATGACAGTAAGGCATCTGTCGTCTTCGCACTCGAACTCCGCGTCGAGGCGAATCTATACTTTGCCGCTTCTAAAGTTCCACTGGTATAATGAACAAACGCTCGTATTATAGCTCCTATTTGACTACCGAATTCAGGGCAGTTTCAGCTCGTCGCAATTTATGGCATACCCATATTCCAGAAGTCCAAAAATATCGCGCGTAATCTGAGATGGCAACGGTTTTCAATAGCGACATCGAGACTGGGCGTCGAATGCCATGGAGGAAGGATCTTCCTTGACGTGGTCGAGTCTGAAACACACACGTCAACCACTTATTCTTTGCGCGTGTTTATACCTTCAACGATGAGTACACACAAAGCGGTCATCCGCCTGTCGCGCTGTCCGCAAGCAGGAGCGCCGCAGTGGCTGCCGCCGAGCTTTACGTTGTAAGCTGAGAAAACGTGTGGCAATGGCGGTTGCATTGCGAACAGCGCGAAAGGAACACAGTCATTAAAGGCATCGCATGCACGGGCGGGGCGACCCACTGGTGCAGGCGAGATGCTTTTCTTCGTTACGGGAAGTTCTGGCGTGGCAGCTGCTGCATTCCCCGGGACGAAGTCGTAGTCCTTCGTTGCGCAAAGTTCCGGTCTGACGTAACAGCGCGCTCACACTTCCTGCGACGAAGACTTGCTTTGTCGCGATACGGTTGGGTCCGACGCCACAGACCTGCCGTATTTCCCGCGATGAAGCAGTACCGCTTCTTCGTTGCAACACAGCTGCCGAATTTCCTGCGACGGAGACCTAATCCGTCGCGGTACGTTTCAGTTTGACGTCGCAGAACAGCCGCATTCATTGCGACGACGAATTGCTTCTCCTTCGCGGGACGGTTGCTCGTGACGTCACAGAGCGTGTGTCCTGTGGTGAAGTGTTCCTTCGTTGCCGGACGTTCTGGTCCGCGTTTCTGCGGCAAGTTCTGGACCGACGTGCCAGAGCTGCCGCATTTGATGCAACAAACACTTCCCCCTCCGTCGCGGGACATTCCGGTACGTCACGGAGCGACCAGATTTCCCGAGACGAAGACGACTTGCTTCCTTCGTTGCGCGCACTTGCAGTGCGACGTAACGATGTTCCACACACCCTGTGGACCCAGTTTCGGTGTTGCACGCCTTTGAAGTTGATATTCCAAATAGCTCGAGTTGCGCGATTATTTTTGGTACTTTAAAGAAAGGGGTATGCCATAAATTGTAGGACGCTTTACAAATGCCCTGAACTTCACGAAACGCATTTTCAGGGCTGGTCTCGCGATTTCAGTATATCGGCCGCCGAAGTATTTGCGACTTGGCGCGGAGGGCCAGTACGAAGACGCAGGTGCCTCAAAGCAATCGCATAAAAACCTAAACCGCCGATCGGCGTCTCGTAATCCTGACGTGGTTTTGGGACATAAAAACCCCAGAACCGAGTCCACTAGTAGTAGTAGTACCATGTTTGCACGATTTAAGGGAACGGCGTAGCTGGCATGCAAGGGCCACCACATTACAAATTTCATGGTGTCCTCCGTCTTTGTTTCGTCACCTCCAAATACTTTTCCCCCTCTGCTTTTCCTCCACACGTCACTCCTAATGCTTTCCCGGTCCCATACTGTAATAAGGTGGCTATGTTGTGCCTTCTTTTTACAGTCGCGTTCCAAAAGTCCTCGCCGTTCCCCTTCCCAAGCTGAGAGGCTATGCCATGCTTTGACCTCACCAAGCGTACTTCCTCTCTCCTACCATCGCATTGCCCCACCTCCTAAGCTGCAGGGCTGTACCATACCGTCTCCTATCCTCCTCCTCCCCACATTGCCATGCCACACTATTGCATGGACGTGCATACGTGCATCAATAAACGAGTGGAAACTGAGCCCTTCATCGCATTTCCGTTGTCGAGGATGTAGCCATTGCGGTCCACAAGCTGTCGTCGCCGACTAGCACCGAAGGGTTTGTGCGGCAGGCAGACTTCCTAGGGGGGCACGGGGAGGGACTAGGCGAGGCTTGCCGAAATGCTTCGCGTGCTGTGGTGTCGATTAAAGTGCTGTGGAGGCAAGTACCTTCGAGTCTACAGTGTCTTCACTTAGGAGTGCAAAGCAACGAGGCCAATTTCGTCGCATTGCAGTGCAGCAGCGGTTCGACGCAACGTGCAACGATGTCGCCGGCGCAAGCTGCTGTCGGGTAGGTCTCCCCCACAGGTGTCCTGGCTGATCATCGCGTAGCTACCAGACTAATCGCAAACCAAATCGGCGAACCAGGTAGGTCAGGTAGGTGTGTCCACGTAGTTGCAGCAATGTTGTGGGTACGGATGCTGTAGGGAACGCACACCGCACGAATCTGGCATCCGGATGGTCGCCTGAACTTCGGCATTGTCGCAGTAACCGGATTTCTGCTATGTAAAGCGCGAGTCGTGGCCAATTTTGCACGGCCAGGGGGGGGGGGGGGGGGGGTGGCATGAGCCAATCGTCGGTGTGCGGTCCTGCTCTGCGCCCGAGCGCCCCCACGTGTGTGCACCGCAGCGCAGGCGCTCGATCCCACGTATTTCACTTGACGTGATGGAGCGCTCAGCACATGCGCAGGTTTGCTACGAGTTCGTAAACGCACGGTACTATGCGGCTCGTCGGTGGAGAGCTGCGGCAATTGCGCAGAGTACGCGGGCCTGAACGTTTCGCCCCCATCCGCATGCAGCCCGTCGTGGCCGGGATACGGTCCCGCGACCTTTGGATTGCCTTAGCGCATAGCCGAGTGGGTACCGAACTCGGCTCGTACCCGGAAGAGCGCTGGTTGGAATCCCAGCACCTGCGAAGATGCCACGGAGGAGACCGGTAATGCCGGGGAGAGGCACGGCTCTGCACGGTGCGGCCGGCACCGTCGGAATTCGCCCCGTTGAATTTTTTTTTTTTCAATGTGCGGCGACACTATCCAGAGCAAGTTCTAAACAGCATTCGTTGAGCCGTTCCGGTAGCCGAGTGGGTAAAGCGTTCAGCTCGCACCCGAAGGGACGGTGGTTCGAGTCCCCGTGCCTGCCTCGCTTAAAAAAAAAAGGGCGATGCGGGTGCAGAGGCTGGAACTGTCGTTCAGGGGCGAGATGGACGTGACGCGGAGACCAGGACTTTAGCATCGGCGCGCGCCTGCACCCCACCCGGGTGGGTGTGGGGGTCGGTGCCGAGGTCCAGGTCGTTCCGGGGTCTTCAGTGCCCCGGCTGTACGCTCGGCCGCCGGAACGTGGTGGACAAGGGGAAGTAGTGTGCCAAGAGGCACATTATTTCTTCTCGCTGTCGCCCGGGTATCCTAAAGGGAAGGATGCTCGCTGCCCGCATGGGGCTTATCTCTGCGGTTAATCTGCACAGCTCGGAAGCAGCGGCCATGCACGGAAGCGTAGCAGCACCACGTGAGTAGTCGCTACCACCCCATTTGCATGTAAAAAGAGCATGCGGGAGGTTGCTAATCGGACCCCCCCCCCCCAATTGCATGTGAAAAAGGAGTGCGCGACCTCGTTAATCGACCCCCCCCCCAACTGCATGTAAAAAAGGAGTGCGCGACCTCGTTAATCGACCCCCCCCAATTGGATGTAAAAAAGGAGTGCGCGACCTCGTTAATCGACCCGCCCCAATTGCATGTAAAAAAGGAGTGCGCGACCTCGTTAATCGACCCCCCCCCGACCTCACGTCAAAAACGAGTGCGCGACCTCGTTAATCGACCCCCCCCCCTACTGCATGTCAAAAACGAGTGCGCGACGTCGTTAATCGACCCCCCCCCCAACTCCATGTCAAAAACGAGTGCGCGACCTCGTTAATCGATCCCCCCCCCCAGCTCCATGTCAAAAACGAGTGCGCGACCTCGTTAATCGACCCCCCCCCCCCACCGCATGTCAAAAACGAGTGCGCGACCTCGTTAATCGACCCCCCCCCCCATTCATGTCAAAAACGAGTGCGCGACGCTGTTGAATGCGGTGCGTCGATTAACGACGTCGCGCACTCCTTTTTTACATGGAGTTGGGGGGGGGGGGGGGTCGATTAACGAGGTCGCGCACGCCTTTTTACATGCAGGTGGGGGGGGGGTCGATTAACGACGTCGCGCACTCGTTTTGACATGCAGTAGGGGGGGGGGGTCGATTAACGAGGTCGCGCACTCGTTTTTGACATGTGGTTGGGGGGGGGGTCGATTAACGACGTCGCGCACTCGTTTTTGAAATGCAGTAGGGGGGGGGTCGATTAACGAGGTCGCGCACTCGTTTTTGATATGCAGTGGGGGGGGGGGGTCGATTAACGAGGTCGCGCACTCGTTTTTGACATGGAGCTGGGGGGGGGGGGTCCATTAACGAGGTCGCGCACTCGTTTTTGACATGGAGCTGGGGGGGGGGGGGTCGATTAACGAGGTCGCGCACTCGTTTTTGACATGCAGTAGGGGGGGGGGGTCGATTAACGAGGTCGCGCACTCGTTTTCGACGTGAGGTCGGGGGGGGGGGTCGATTAACGAGGTCGCGCACTCCTTTTTTACATGCAATTGGGGGGGGGTCGATTAACGAGGTCGCGCACTCCTTTTTTACATGCAATTGGGGGGGGGTCGATTAACGAGGTCGCGCACTCCTTTTTCACATGCAATTGGGGGGGGGGGGGTCCGATTAGCAACCTCCTGCATGCTCTTTTTACATGCAAATGGGGTGGTAGCGACTACTCACGTGGTGCTGCTACGCTTCCGTGCATGGCCGCTGCTTCCGAGCTGTGCAGATTAACCGCAGAGATAAGCCCCATGCGGGCAGCGAGCATCCTTCCCTTTAGGATACCCGGGCGACAGCGAGAAGAAATAATGTGCCTCTTGGCACACTACTTCCCCTTGTCCACCACGTTCCGGCGGCCGAGCGTACAGCCGGGGCACTGAAGACCCCGGAACGACCTGGACCTCGGCACCGACCCCCACACCCACCCGGGTGGGGTGCAGGCGCGCGCCGATGCTAAAGTCCTGGTCTCCGCGTCACGTCCATCTCGCCCCTGAACGACAGTTCCAGCCTCTGCACCCGCATCGCCCTTTTTTTTTTTAAGCGAGGCAGGCACGGGGACTCGAACCACCGTCCCTTCGGGTGCGAGCTGAACGCTTTACCCACTCGGCTACCGGAACGGCTCAACGAATGCTGTTTAGAACTTGCTCTGGATAGTGTCGCCGCACATTGAAAAAAAAAAAATTCAACGGGGCGAATTCCGACGGTGCCGGCCGCACCGTGCAGAGCCGTGCCTCTCCCCGGCATTACCGGTCTCCTCCGTGGCATCTTCGCAGGTGCTGGGATTCCAACCAGCGCTCTTCCGGGTACGAGCCGAGTTCGGTACCCACTCGGCTATGCGCTAAGGCAATCCAAAGGTCGCGGGACCGTATCCCGGCCACGACGGGCTGCATGCGGATGGGGGCGAAACGTTCAGGCCCGCGTACTCTGCGCAATTGCCGCAGCTCTCCACCGACGAGCCGCATAGTACCGTGCGTTTACGAACTCGTAGCAAACCTGCGCATGTGCTGAGCGCTCCATCACGTCAAGTGAAATACGTGGGATCGAGCGCCTGCGCTGCGGTGCACACACGTGGGGGCGCTCGGGCGCAGAGCAGGACCGCACACCGACGATTGGCTCATGCCACCCCCCCCCCCCCCCCCCCCTGGCCGTGCAAAATTGGCCACGACTCGCGCTTTACATAGCAGAAATCCGGTTACTGCGACAATGCCGAAGTTCAGGCGACCATCCGGATGCCAGATTCGTGCGGTGTGCGTTCCCTACAGCATCCGTACCCACAACATTGCTGCAACTACGTGGACACACCTACCTGACCTACCTGGTTCGCCGATTTGGTTTGCGATTAGTCTGGTAGCTACGCGATGATCAGCCAGGACACCTGTGGGGGAGACCTACCCGACAGCAGCTTGCGCCGGCGACATCGTTGCACGTTGCGTCGAACCGCTGCTGCACTGCAATGCGACGAAATTGGCCTCGTTGCTTTGCACTCCTAAGTGAAGACACTGTAGACTCGAAGGTACTTGCCTCCACAGCACTTTAATCGACACCACAGCACGCGAAGCATTTCGGCAAGCCTCGCCTAGTCCCTCCCCGTGCCCCCCTAGGAAGTCTGCCTGCCGCACAAACCCTTCGGTGCTAGTCGGCGACGACAGCTTGTGGACCGCAATGGCTACATCCTCGACAACGGAAATGCGATGAAGCGCTGAATTTTAACGCGATATCGTTAGAGAGCTCGTTCCGCAGTATTACCACCGTCGGTGTCGGCGTCTGCACGCGTCTCTTGTAAGCGAAAAAAAAAAAGAAAACTTAATAATAACAGCTCTAAAAATGGACAACTGTGCTGTGGTTGTTTATAGGGAGTCTTCGCCGGACTTGGTTTTTATGCTGTCTCGAAGGATCATCATCATCATCAGCCCATCTTATGTCCACTGCAGGACGAAGGCCTCTCCCAATCCTCTCCATTCTTGCCTGTCCTGCGCGAGCTGATTCCATTTGACGCCTGCGAATTTCTTGATTTCGTCCCCCCATCTTCCTCTCTGTCGTCCGCGGCTCTGTCGTCCGTCTCGAGGAATCCGCTGGTACAAACCGCGTCCCGTCACTCGTTCCAGCGGAGAAGCAGCGAAATCGGGTCGTGACCTCCTCCCCTCGAGGGCGGAGACGACACTTCTGGTTCGATTTGACACTACTGTATATATCACTGTGTAAAATACGAGCGCAAACGCGCTCAAGGAGCTTCGTTAACCGTTCAGCACACAAATAAACATCTATCTCTCCTTCTAAAACGTCATCGGTCTCCGAATCCACTCCGTATACAACGGCAACCCTTCCTTCAAGTACGGATTTGGAACCGTCGACCTGCAAGCAGGGATGCGCGGAAGCCAGGAAGACGGAACGGCCTGTCCTCCCCACATCCAACAGCAGTCAAGGACTCTTTTTCTTTTTTTTTTTTTTTCGTGTGGGCTCATTTCTGGGGTTTTATGTTCTAATACCACGGCAGGGTTACGAGACACCGGAGCGGAGGCTTAACTGCAGGGATTTCTATGCGAATGTGATTAAGGTTTGGGGCACCTGCATCGGAAGAGCACAGGGGTCCCGCTTTGAAACTTCCTCTGAACAATGTCGAAGTCGATGCTTAACGAATTAAACAAAGGGGCGGCGTATTTATGGAAGAGGCACCACGACTTCGTTTCGTTTTTATTGCGCTACTCCCTCTATTTGTCATCAGTGCAGGCGTCGGGATTCGAACCACATGTACGTATCGAACGCAACGCTTTCACATTCCGCCCGGCCACGATGGTCCGGTGGATGGCACTCGGCTCCTGATCAGAAGGTTGTAGGATGGAATTCCGGCCGCTGCGGCTGCATCTAGATGAAGATGCGCCTGAAAAATTGCGTGCCAAGCGCGTCACCACCACGCGAAACTCATGGGCAAATACAATATGCTCGTGGTCGGTCGATTAGGCGCGCGCATTTCCGGGCGTCTGATGCTCTGTAACATGAAAGCAATCGAAGCAATCATGTTGACGTAAATGCGCTGGGCGCTGCGCTTTCGTGTTAAAACCAAGGTTGCTTACGTACTACGAATACTTCGGATGTTAGAACAAACGCACACAGTTCCGAACACTACATATGTGGTGTAGTGATCACGCTTTTGAGCAAAGCTCATCTGAAAAAAAAAATAAAGGTAGTGAGAAAATGCAGCACGCTGCGCAGTGTGCCAACACACTGCGGACACCAAACCTGGCAATGTGGCGAGTACCGTTTCTCCTTGCAATGCAACAGGAACACATAAAAAACACGCATCCAAACATCAACAGGAGACCAACCGGAACCATGACCGAGTCCCGAGGCCAATAGCTACATTGGACCTGCCGGGCTGTCAGCACACCGCGGCTCTCTGAAATGCTGGCAGCGTATATCCGTCCATTAACGGCTTGATCTATACGCAATTTGATGAATGTTATGAAGTGACTACGTAGCGGCTATACTGATTTATCCCAGCAATGTCTCGCAGTCATAGAAGCAAAAATGCTAGGTGTCACGTCATCGCTCTAGCCTCGGCAAGCCAACGTCTTCTTCGTGCAACCTCGTGCGCAGCGCCTGGAATACGTCCAGATGGTTTCCGGACCGCTCGAGGTTGTTTAGACGCGGTAACTTTCAGTAATGCTTGAACCGTACATTAATCCACCGCTTGCCTATCACGTGACCGGGACCCATTTAACACGGCTCTCTCCATCTTACTAGCCTTGAGGATTTCCACGACTCCTAACGTTTCTTTTTATTCCTTCATTGTAGTATGGTCACGTCTAGAGAGATGATCGCGCCGTTGCCTTACCTGCAGGTGCGGGTGCTTGACGAGAGATACGTCAGTCTCCCCGCCCGGCAGGCTGGAGTAGAGCGAATCCCGCGGGAACAGCGAGGACCGGATGAGCCCCTGCTTCTGCGAGGTCGCCCTTGAGCCCATGGAGACGTGCGAGCCGGCCACGCTGCGACGGTCTCCCGCCATGCGTGAGTCGGCGCGGCTAGGGGGACCCTGCGAGAGGCAGCAATCAACGGGAAGAACCTTCACCGTTTGTATACTATCGTTGAGCTGCAGAGAAATACGGAGAAAAAAAAAAGACGAACAGACCTTGTTTAATAAAGAAGGCCGACGGTATCGAGTCGTTCAACGTGGACGGCGTCCAGGATCATTAAAAAGTAATAATAATAATAAAAACGGAATCAATGCCTTCACAGCGACGTCGCTTGCGGAGGCTGGCTGTTTCACGTGTTCACTTCCTGCGTGAGTAGGCTGAAAGGAAATCCTCACATGCCTTATGTCGACAGGTATATGTGATGCCCTTAACAGCACACATGTCACAAAATGTCGTGAACTCGAGTCAGGTTCACTCATGAATGTCAAAATTGGCACGGAAGTGTACGAACGTGAGACTGACATGAGGGATAGCTGAATAACTTGACACGCTCGCACGCCATTTACGTCACGAGTAACGATGAGATCACGTGTGGCGCGTACCCGCATTCCTCAGCCAGGGTATTGCGTGTATCCGCGTAAGTCCGATTACTTTTCGCGTCACTGAGTCTGAGTCTTTATTCTAGACATGCATACATAAATACATGGCTGAGGAGAAGTACAAAAAAATCCGCTCAGTCGCGGCTTGACGATGCTTCCTTCCGCCCGTATACATCGGTACTGCGGTATGCACGGAACAGAAATAGTACAGGCATGAAAATTCAAAACTAGGAGAAAACGCGATGCACAATAAAATGGACAATATTACAAATACATTAAATCTCCGGATACATTCAAAGCAAGTTGCGATCAAAAAAAATAAATTACAGTGGGGGGGGGGGGGATGCACACATTAACTAAATAAGTTTCGAAGGGAGTTAAAGGAAAGTACGCGTATCGCGAATGTATTCCCAAAAAAATCAATGCCACCTGCGTCAAAGAGCGTTTCATTATCATAGTCATCATCATCGTTATCACCACCAGCCTACTTTTAAGTCCACTGCAGGAAGAAGGCCTCTCCCAACGATTTCCAATTTGCCCTAACCTGAGCGAGTTTATGTCCACTTTATGCCCGCGAACTTCTTAATTTCATCGCTCCATCAAACCTTTTGCCTGCCTGAGTTACGTTTTCCTTCTCTTAGTATTCATTCCGTGGCTGTTCCGTGTCCATCTGTTATCTGTCCTCCGCATGATATGCCCTGCCAGGTCCACTTTCTTTTAATTGAATATCAGCTACTCCTGTCTGTTCTCTGATCCATTCCGCTCGTTTTTTATCTCAGCGTTACATCTATCATTTTTTTTCCCGCTGCATGCTGCGTGCTCCTTGATCTCATCTTTAGATTTTTAGTTAACCTCCACGTTTCTATGACTATTTTGACTATTCAAAATGCCTTTCAACGTCGGGCCGCTTTAGCACGATAATATCTTACCGGTGAAGGGTACCTAGTTCACCCGCAGTGCTGGATCGCATGCGTTCCGCGCACAAGCTAGAAGCAACCGCTTTGACTATAACAAGTCACAGGCTCCCCTCCCAGCTTTCGACAAAAAGGCGGGTGTTCGAACCTTGTGCGTGGACCCAGGCGGCGCGGCGGCTGCTGTCGTCGACGCCGTGCTCGGCCTCGGGATGACGTCCCAGCGCCGATCGTCCTCGCCCGCGATGAGGTCAGCCTCGCTGTTCGCCTTGAGCCGGTGGTTGTGCTTGCGGTGCCGCTCGTACGCCGCGATCGCCGAGGCCACGCCCGACGGCTCGGTGCTCACCAGGTCGTGGCTGCGGAAGTCCGGGTCGCTGCGGGCCCTCTTGGGATTGGCCAGCCGGCCGTTCAGCTGGTTGTGGTCGTCGTCGCTCGAGTCGTAGCCGCTAGAGTTCTCGCGGCCCTGCGCCGGCTGCGTGGTGACGACGCCCGACGGTCGCTCGCTGATGCCCAGGCACGAGCTCGGGTGAGGAGGCAGCACCCGGGGCAAGCCGAACCTTTGTTTCGTGATGACGGAAAGAAAACCACCAGACTCATGTGCTTCTCTCGTTCAATTACAATTTTGCGCTCCACTGATTGTAGTTTCGATCCTCGCAGATCACCGATGTCACACAGCATATTACGCGGCCCTGTAGTTATATACACGTTCCTCTCAACCTTAGTCGGACTCAACCCCTGCCAAATTCCTACTCAGCAGTCTTACGAATAAACAACACTACACCCAGTTCTGCTCGGAATTGAGGTGTCGCGCTCATTGAAATTCATTAGAATTGCAACCTGAGCTAAGGACGTCGCCATCCTGACGAAGACAAGTGCACTTGGTCAAAACGTTGGCTCCTGCGACATTCCCTGTTCTACACCGTGTTTAGAGATCTGTTCATCGATTTAAGCCTCCATCCTCCGCTGAGGTTTTCCTTCAGCCTGAGCTAAGTATCACATTCAGGAGAGGAGCTTTGACTTGTTGAAACGTCAGTGGCTCGCTTCTTCCGGACAATTTCAAATGATTTGTACACATCGATGTGTGGAATGCCCACTCGCTACCAGTCATGCATTTAGGTGAGTCTGTCTCTATTTACAGCACACAAACATTCGTTGAAAGTTAACGTTTCTGCCATCTTGACGGCATTGCCCTTATCTAAGTGCTCGCTAGTCCATTGACGTAATTAGTACGATGTCGTACATCGTACATCGATAACGAAAGGGGTCAAGGGCTCGTTCTTTATTTGTTAGAAACGACTTAATGAGAAAAGAGACAATGAAGCCTAGGAAAGCATAGGGGAAGTTATTGTAGTATTGTAATTCTGGAGTAAGTATAAAGGAATTAAAGTGGGCGAAAAGACAAACCTGCTTTCGGTGGGAACCGAACCCACGACCTTCGGATGACGCGTCCGATGTTCTGCCGCTGAGCTACGAATCCACCCTTGTCCACAGGCCGGTCTGAATCTGAGTGAGCCCGAATGAATCGAATCACGAATGACTATGCCGTAGCTCAGCGGCAGAACATCGGACGCGTCATCCGAAGGTCGTGGGTTCGGTTCCCACCGAAAGCAGGTTTGTCTTTTCGTCCACTTTAATTCCTTTCTACTTAGTCCACAATTACAACACTACAATTAACTTCCCCTATGCTTTCCTAGGTTTCATTGTCTGTTTGCTCATCGTACATCGATGTCGTACGTGGGGCAGCGTTCAACCAATGCACAGAATTCTCGTCAACTATAGAAGAATCGCACAAGTCACGCTCTGGACTCAAAACTCGCATTGGCTGATCCAGAATGGTGGCTGCGAGATTTGGGCCACCCCCAAGGCAGATGTTCTGTATTCTGTGTATTTTGTTAAAGATCCCCCCCTCCCTTTTTTTTTCTCCCTCTCTCTCCACAGCTTCGCCACTATTGCGTGCAGTTTGCTCAGGATGATAGAATTCCAGCGTCCGTATCACGTAGTTCGCACGTAGCATTGGAACGTGCTTCACGAAGAGCGTATACGACCGACAGGAAACATACGGGACGCATGTCGTGGAAATGAAAATCCAGTATTTGTCTGGTTTTCTCAAGGCGCAAAAGAACACGTGCGCGTTATTTTTTTTTTTCTTGTAATGCGCCACAGTGCTCGTAGGACTACCCCCTTGAGGCTACCCTGGATCCACCCTCACCCACAGGCCGGTCTGAATCCGAGTGAGCCCGAATGAATGGAAAATCACGAATGACCATACCGGCCAATTCACGCACCTGAGGTAGGTGTTGACGTTGACGCCGAGCTCGGAGCTGCGCTCCTTGGGGCCGTACTTTGGGTGGTTGAGAATGGTGTGCACCGTGGACTCGCGCAGCTGGAAGTTGCCGAACGGCGGCTGCGACTTCTCGGACGTCCCGAGCGCCGAATCGGTGAAGTCCGAGTTGAGATTCTGTCTGCACATGCACAGTTTAAACGAAAGAGAGAGGCGACACTCGCATAGGAGAACAAAAAAAGAAAAAAGAATGCCGACCTGCGCCATCTCTCCAGCATGTCCCTCTGCAGGGACGGAAAGGAGGAAGAAACACTAAGGAGCACGTAACGATCCTAATTATTTATTAATTAAGTGGTAATATTATGGTACCATGCTCCATTTGGCGAGTGCTTTATATACTGACGCATGCCACCAGGGGCCGTATTCTGAGATGTGTCGCTAGTGGAAAACAAACAACAAAAAGTTAAGGTACGCACAAGCTAACCATGTTTCTTCCAGAATGTCTACTTTAAGGTGCGGATACCCCATCCACTTCGACAAAGTCTACTTTAAGGTGCGGATACCCCATCCACTTCGACAAAGTCTACTTTAAGGTGCGGATACCCCATCCACTTCGACGAGAACAACGGCGTTAAGCAGTGTAGTTACATATTTAGCAACAAGCTTTCGGTAAAATGCACTGCGGATGCGGCGAAGGTGGTTCGGGCTGGAGAGAGGGACACTTGCCATAGGAGCAACCCCTGTTCCGAGTGTGTGTTCCTTTTTTCATCCTGCTTTCTAGCGCTGTGCACACAATGTATTTCCAAGATATGTACAACAAGCGGATTCTTTGGAAACTTTCGCTCTTGCCATTTATATTAGGCACGCTAACAGCTGTCACCCAACTTCCCCTACACCCTACTTCCCCCCCCCCCCCTCTCCTCTCCACCCCTTTTTTTTGTTATTGTTCGCACGTGCTGCTCTTCTTCTCTCTGTCTGAGGACGGGGGGGGGGGGGGGGTAGTGTGCAATAGCGTACATAAACGAAAGCTGGAGAAGGCAGTCGCCGCCCTGACGAAGACAAGTCCACTTGTCGAAACGCTGGCTCCTGCGACATTCCCTGTTCTAAATCGTATTTTGCCGCCTGTTCATCCACCCATCTTCCCCTGAGCTTCTCTTCTAGTTTGGATTTCAACCAACGGAAGATGACGGAACATGGTGAGTGCCCCCTGCTTTCTCTAGCACACATAGCTCTGATATATAGGTGATAGCCAGTACAAGTACATACATGAACATTTCCCAAGAGGCGAACATGCACCGTACATTAGATCTAAAAGCGACGCCACAATTCACGACATGAAGGATCTCATTGCCGCTGCACCATGGAACATTACGCACTTCATCATTCACGGCGGAACTAATGACTTGACACATAACACGGGTGACGACACTGTGCAGGCCATAAAAACACTCATAAACGATTTCCAGACCAACAGGCCAAACACTAAGCTTACCCTCACAACAGTGTTCCTGGGGATCGAAAACAAGCACAAACCGCTTATCGTACAGACACACACACTCCTAGCTCACGCACAGGGTACGCGCAAGGTTAATGATTTTCTTCTCGACACCGAACACGGCCACGAAAACGTTGACGTCATCCATCACGCTGAAATCCACCAGGACCCTGACATTCTCCTAGCTCGGGACGGACTATACCCAAATTATTCAGGCGTCGCAGTCATTAGCAGAAATATTAAGTATAGAATCAGGAATGAATTTAAGGAGACGCAACCAAGGACACACTCCAACGAAACGTCACATACAGAACAAGACGCAGCACAATCGACCAACATTAGAAAGAACACGCGATCCACCAAACTCACCGGATGCCTCTACTCATACGGTGGACGTGAAACCAACACCACCAACAAAACACATACAACAAGCAGAGGTGACAGAGACACGCACTATTTTTACACAGACCTCTACATGTGTTAGCAAACGCACAGATAGACAGAGATCGTGGCAGACCTCACCACTAAAACTAGGAGCAGCAAGCAACGACTACCCCTAAACCCTAGCCCCCGGAAATCTGCTCGAAACAAACACAAATGACTAACAAACTGAGAACTCAACATAGATAATCACAAATCGCGTTCTTTCCTACAGCCGCGTAAACTCACCGCCAAACAAACAAACTACAGATTACATTTAGCTAAATACTCTAGCTACACCAAAGAAAATAAAATTCCGGAAGGTCTAAGTATTAAGGTCAAATGTGCGCTTGGTGTACTTCCTCCTAGCCTATAGGAAAAATGGAATGGCGTCCTAGAGAATGCTTCACTGCAGTGCTGGGCAGTATCGAAGATACATGTATCTTAGATACTATCTTAGATACTCTTTGAGTATCTTGTATCTGTATCGCGATACATCTTGAAAGACGTGTATCAGTATCTGTATTTTCGATACATTGAAGAATGTATTGAGTATCTTAAGATACAAGATACTGATGTCGGAACATCACCGCGCGACACTAGAAATACTGGCAGAAGTCCGCTGCTCAAGCAGGTACTGCTGCCACTAAGCTTATAACGCTGATCCGCGGTGTAAACGAACAAACTGTACTCCTTTCTCATGTACTCCTTGGACGCTCATGAGAAAGTACTCCTTTCTCATGAGCGTCCCCACCCGCCACGGCGGCCTAGTGGTTAATGCGCTCGACTGCTGGCCTGAAGGTCGCGGGATCGAATCCCGGCCGTAAAGGCCGAAATCCGATAGCGGCGTTGAGTCCCGTGCAGTACTGTACTTAGATTTAGGAGCATCTTAAAGAACACCAGATGGTCTAAACTTTCAGAGCCCTCCAGTACGGCATCCCTCATAATTATATCGTGGTTTGGAGATGTAAACCTCAACAATTATTATTGTGACCATCCCCACGAGCTCTTTCATGACATTTTCCACAAGCAGTGAAATTTCCAGTGTGTGATCTTACTTGGTAGGCTGACGACGCCTTTTGCTGAGAAACATCGTAACTAATAATGTTACAGCACGATTCGTTCTATTATATATATATATATATATATATATATATATATATATATATATATATATATATATATATATATCCATCCTTTCTGAGTCACATTGTTTTTTTTTCGCTGTCACAAATCACAAGGTAATTCGCGCAATCAATGTCAAGAGTATGATTAGCGGAGGTATCCTGCGACACTTTGTACCGCTACGATGTCTGGAATTCTCTCGTAGAGAGAAATTATTACAAAAATTGCACATTCGTGAATCCGTCGATGACGAGCGCTTTACGCGAGCACATAACTAGAATTTAGGAAGTCATTGCGGTTTTATGTCCTTTCTGTATAGAAGATCCGTCACAAAATATGTCGCTACGAGCGTTCTTACTCCTG
This sequence comes from Hyalomma asiaticum, assembly GCA_013339685.2. Lineage (NCBI taxonomy): Eukaryota > Metazoa > Arthropoda > Arachnida > Ixodida > Ixodidae > Hyalomma > Hyalomma asiaticum. The sequence goes on along the minus strand of CM023491.1, from coordinate 49,073,701 downwards.
TACACTTGTCCCGTGGTCCGGTACTGCGTAAACGGTATACGCGTACGGACCAGGTTAAACTCAAAGTCGTAATTGCGGCATCGTGCCGAGGTTTTGCATCGCCATTTTTGTTATTAGGTGGGAAACCACTACCTGGTTGGCAAGTAGAGCATCGAGTTCCATGAATTACAAAAACCACAAAAAACCGCCGACAGCGTAGCTTATACATAGCTGTCATGTTTAGCAGCCAAAAGAGCCCCAATCAGTTGTTTGGGAATGAAAACAATATAATTATAGCCAGAAAACAACAGTTGTTGAGATACTAACACATGTTTCATTCAAGTTAAACTTGGTTGGTCGCAGTTCTGAAATTCTAAAGCAAACACTCCTGTTCATAGGCGTTTTCTGCTGCATTATATATGTCTATAATATGAAATTTATAAATGTATCGAAGTATCTTAAGATACAAATGGCAAGTATCGTATCGGATACAATTATTGAGGTGGTATCTTGTATCTGTATCCGAAATACTTCTTGCCCGAGTATCTTGTATCGTATCGCGATACAATTTCAAAGTATCTTTGCCCACCCCTGCTTCACTGTCGCTAATAGATATCTTAAAAGAACATTGCTGCAATCAGCTTATTGTAATAACCGACCAATCGAATGACATTAAACTAACTGGTAAATAAATAGAAGAACTAGCCAAATTTGTCGAAAGGAAGGAAACCAAAATAATAGCAATACAAAAGCGAAAACACACTCATCCAATGAAGTGCGTCCAAAATAATTCTGTAAGCGCAATAGAAACAGTCTGTCCCTCGGTGCAGCGCCGAGAACACACTAGCAAGGGGTTAGATATATCACGGAGACTAAATGCGGTTGAGATAGGTCTTCTAGAACGCTGTCTAACATTCCGCCCGACAAATAAAGCGGTTAACGAATTCGAGCTACACAAAGACATAACAGAGTTTTCAAGGCGTCATGAGATCAGAGCATTCTTTTTTGATAAAGTAGAGGCATGAGACACATAGTGACGCGCTCCTACCGCCAAGCACGTGGACACCAGATTCTGAGCAATGCCAAGAGCTAGATCAGCACATAAAACTAGCCACAAGAGACATCCTGAATACAAGACACAGTCGCAAACTAAAGAACCTATCTCGCGAAGCGCACGATTTCCTGAAATATCTCGCGGACAGAACCGACATCATAATAAAACCAGCAGACAAGGGTGGTAGTATAGTAATATGGCCAACAGAAAAGCACAAGAACGAGGCAATCAAGCAGCTCACTAACAACGCACATTACCGAAAATTAGATTCCGACCCAACAGTGGAATACAGCAAAAGGATACTACGTACGATAAAACCTCTTTTAGCCAGCGAATTAATACACAATCCGAGTACCGCTTCTTAATGCCTGATAATAAACAAGCAGGCCGTTTCTACCTCCTTCCTAAGATCCATAAGGTTAGCGTAGATGAACTACTAACCGCTGAAACACCGAGCAGACCCAGAGTGTCTAACAACGCCCCGACGGAGTCATTATCGAAGTTTCTTAATCACCACCTATCCGACATACCGCCCAACTTTCCGTCCTTTATTCAGGATACACCTCACTTTCTGCGGATTATAGAGTCTATTAACGAAATTCAATCACTTTCGGATCAGGTAATTCTGCTAACGCTAGATGCCACCTCTCTATAGACGAATATACCTTTCACAGAAGGAACCGAAGCGCTCTCGAAGGCAATACAGAATAGCAAACGTGCACATGCCGCCGAAGTTTACATGGCATTACTAAAATTAGTATTTGCACTTAATTGCATTGCATTTGATTCGACCAACTACCTGCAAATTTTTGGCACCAGCATGGGAACCCCTTCTGCGCCGACATACACCAATATCTTCATGGGGCAATTAGAAGACACACAGCTTTTGGAATCGTCGCGGCTAAAACATCGCACGTACCTCCGGTACATAGGCGATATCTTTATTATTTCGGAACATGGTGCAAGCGCAAAAAGCACATTTTTTGAGCATTTTAACAACTTTCATCCCAGCATTAAGTTTTCCATGCACCACTCTTCTAGTAAAACTGATTTCCTTCGACACGACAGTATCCATCGAAAAAGGAAAACTAAAGACGACACTTTACAGAAAGCCAACGGATAGCCAGCAATATCTAGATTGTAATAGTAAACACCCGCGACACTGCAAACAGGGGATATTTATAGGACAGGCAAGACGCATAAGAAGAATTTGTAGCAGCGACGCGGATAACGTTCGCCACTTAATCAATTTAAACGCAACCTTAGCTGAACGAAACCACCCGCACGACGCTCTCAACAAGGCATACAATGACGCGCGTAAACTAGATAGGACACCAGCACTAGAAAAAGGAGCCCCTAAAGCGCAGGCCAACCAGCCGTTAGCATTCATAACGAAATACTCCGATGGGCTTCCAAACATAAATAATATTCTTCGCAAATACTATCCAATACTAACAAGCTACGATCGCCTTAGAAAAGCGTTTCCGGAAATACCAAGAGTCACCTACCGCCGTAATCTTGAAGGACCTGTTAGTACATGCCAAAGCAAACTCTCAGCGCACCGCCTACGTAATAACTTGCTCCGGTCCCAGATGTAAGACTTGCAAGCATATTCAAAATGATCTTAAAGTTAAAAGCACGGGAAGTGACTATGTACATCATATAAAATAGTTTTGCTTGCACCAGTTCAAACGTTATTTACATGTCGGAATATTCACTCTGGCACAAGCAATACACCGGCGAAACTGGGCAACCAATTAATGTTAGATTAAACGGGCACCGCGCGGACACCGCGAATAACGAAGGCAGTGGCACAGCATTTTAATATGACAGGTCAATATTTCGACGAATTGAAACTACATATTTCAGGGAAACTTCCGCTCGCCGAGGGACAGAAAATACAGGGAATCGTATCTCATATACAAGTTCAACACTCTCCAGTCTACAGGCATAAAGCTGTCAAAGGGAACCCTTGAGTCCATTAGACACGGTGGGGGGGTGACAAAGACAGGGGGTGACAAAGACGACAAAAAGGTAAGGTATGTACAAGCTAACCATGTTTCTTCCAGAAAGTCTACCTTCAGGTGCGGATCCCCCATCCAGTTCGACGAGAACAACGGCGTTAAACAGCGTAGTTACACTCTTAGCAACAAGCTTTAGATGAAATGCACTGCGGGTGCGGCGCAGGTGGTGCGGGGTGGAGAGAGGGACACTTGACACAGGAGAAACCCCTGTTCCGAGCGTGTGTTCCTTTTTTCATCCTGCTTTCTAGCTCTGCGCACACAATGTATTTCCAAGATATGTTCAAGGAGCGGATTCTTTGGAAACTTTCGCTCTTGCCATTTATATTAGTCACGCTAACACCTGTCACCCAACTTCCCCTACATCCTATCCCCCCCCCCCCCTTTTTTTTTTTTTGTTATTGCTCGCACGTGCTGCTCTTCTTCTCCTCTCTTTCTGAGGACGGGGGAGAGTGTGCAATAGCACACATAAACGAACGCTGGAGAAGGCAGTCGCCGCCCTGACGAAGACAAGTCCACTTGTCGAAACGTTGGCTCTGGGGCATTCCCTGTTCTAAATCGTATTTTGCGGCCTGTTCATCGATTCAAGCGTGCATCTTCCGCTGAGCTTCACTTCTAGTTTAAATGTGATAGTGTCGCTTTATTGGCGTATGTATCTCCGTTGGCGTCTACTTTGGGGGCGACTAGCTGTCTTAAACGGGAAACCCGCTGTCACTTTACCGGTTTGTTCAACCAGCTAATCGCCCCCGATATAGACGCCAAAGGTGACACATCAAAGCGTCATCAAAGCGAGACGTCTCAGAATACGGCTCCTGAACTATACTGGACTTCAAGAACGGTTTTGAACGATACACCCCCGCTAGTACTTCTTGCATGTGTTGACACAAACTGTCCCTTCGTTTACTATTTCCTGATCTCCTTTTCTTTCCTCTCTATCTATTACTCACGCCTCCCAAGATATGAGTGAATATCTTGGGAAACCAAGCACGTGCTACGTGCTTCCTTTTTATCTCTTTCGCTCGAGTCACATTATACAGTGAGCCAACCGTTAAACAGCTCTCCTGCAGAGGAGGCGTTCGCGGGTCCGATTAACCATTCCCATATCAAATAGCGGGCGGATGACTGGAAGTGGTCGCGAGAAATCCAGTGGATGGGATAAAGTATCCCTCTGTCATGCCATACACATGCATGTGCTCGTGGCCATGTCTTACCTGTAGATGCTCCATGCGTGCAAGTCCTCCGTGGTCTTGTACGTTCTGGCAGTGGCCGGCTCGGACAGCGTGGACGGCGGCACCGAGTAGCGGCGCTCGTCGCCTCCGTTCAGGTCCCACATGCTGCTGGACCACGACGAATGGCTCGTCTCCGTGTAATCGCGCGGAGGTTCGGGCAACGCACCCTGCTCAAGGAGCCCCTGCTGTTGCTGCAGCTGTAACAGCGGGAACGGGTCGTCGTTTCCTGCTCCCTTCTCCTGCATAAGGGCCCGTATCGGACAGAGAGAGAATTTCTGGGGTTTAACATCCGGAGATCACGATGTGATCATGAAGGACGGCGCAGTGGAGTTCTCCAGAAACTTCGACCACCTGGGATTCTTTAACGTGCATTGACTGTGATGTTTGAAGTTTATTTCAAATATTAATACAAACAGAATATTACACGGGATAATTATACAGGAGGAGGTCCGAAAGCACTAGGCTGCAGGGGGACCTCCTGTCCGCAATTGCAAAGAAAAAATAACGTAATTAGCAGTGATAGCAACATTACAAGAAAACGAGTGATTTGACGGTATAACAATAAGACGATTATAAATAAACAAAGCGATAAAACAAATGAATCATGAAAAATATGCGTTTAGTAATTAAGCAAATAAGAATACACTTCTGTTTTAAAAGGACCGATTGCGCAGTATACGGGTATCAACAGTTCGCCTCCATCGAAATGCAGCCGCCACGGCCAGGATCCCATCCCGCTACCTTCAGATCAGCAGCCGAGCGCCACAGCCTTGTACAAAGCCAACATAGCACGGCGAGATGTGTCTCCAAAAGATCAGAGAAGATCTTGAAGTGCCCCCGAGGAAGCAAAAAGGACGCGGGTTCAAACCCGGCTGCGGCGGTCGCACTTACGACGGAAGCGAAAATGCTAAAGGCCTGTGTACTCTGCACACTTAGAACACCAGGTGGCGATGAGTACCGGAGTCCTCTACGGCGTTCCCCTACGTTCTGCTCTTCCATTCTATTTATTCTATCCCCGCGGACGCTGGGACGTGCTCCCCCGAGAAGGGCTACAGGAAACAGCGTCCTTTCCTTAACTGAACCGAAATTGTCATGATTATTATTAGTCCCTTACAGTCGTACCAAGGCAGTCGCACTTCGACATTCTACAATGCTGAGCATATGCCCTACAAAAGAGCTAGTATGCGGTGCTAAATAGCAGAATGCCTTTAGGAAGACACCCGAAAGGCCAAATGCGTATAAATTGTTGCATAGTCATTCACGTGCGCACATGTAAGTGGCTGCTTGATTCCCCTAAACAACCTCTTCATCATGGTTCAGACGTTAACGAAAGTTGGACATAACCAGTGCGATAAGTAGCGACTTCTCAGCGTGCTCACTAGTGTTTGTTAGCCTGTCTGCTAAACAAGCAGTCGCAACAATCATCATTACACGTAGTTGTCTTCAAAACATTAACCTACGCGGGCTCTACGAAAATACTCAATACCAGTAGGACAATGTGCTACTGTTGCAGCGACGCATCTTAAATTTACCCTTCCCTTTGACGATTAAGAAAAAAAGAGCGCGCGTAGGACGCACTTGGAGCAAGTACAGGCAGCAAGAGACTCCCTGACCGACAGCCTCATTAACTTGTGGGCAGCGTAAAGTGCCCCTGCAGCGAATCTCGTCGGCATCCATTAATCTCGAAATATCGCGGAAGTTTATATTAAAGCCATATCGCTCTGTAACCGAAAGTGCATGCAACTGTGAGTGTGCCCTTTGAACGAATGACACAAGCATCCCATTTCAAAAAAATGGGAAAGAAAGCCGGAATAAAGGTTGCACGAACATGCGCAAGGTGCCTCGGACAGGGAGGCCACATAGGTAACGTCGTGCGCATACCTTACGTCGGTGGCGGCCATCCACTAATTATGTGACAGTAGCGCTGCAACGTTTAAGATGTCGTCTTCGACGAAGGTAGGCCCGCCTCTGGAAACGTCGGCGGCTCTCAGCCTGTCTGCGACGCAGTTGCATTTCTGCACAGCCCCTCGAATTCTGCGACCGTATTGCGCGCCAGCGACGCGAGACAACTTGCCTTCAGGTCGAGGCTATCGCCCGGCGACGCTCGGCTTCGGCCGTTATCTGCTAGGCTGTTCTTTCGTGCGGTAAGGCACCCCTGTATCAGCTTGATTCAAACGGACAGGCAGCATGACTCGGCGACTTGTTTTGCTCGTATTTTGTGTACCGAAAACGGACATTGCATCATTGCCGGACGCGACGCCCGCATTTCGGAGCAAAACAATTCGCCTAGTCATGCTGCGTGTTCGCCTGAATCAAACTGATACAGGGGTGCCTACCGTTAGAAAGAACAGCCTAGCAGATAACGGCCGAAGCCGAGCGCACTGCGTAGCGGCGGGCGCATAGCGTGGACCTTTTTGCAAGTCATGCTGCGCTGACGCGCAAAATGGTCGCCGCTCGCGCGAATTGGGCGGCTGTACATGTGATACGCTGCGATGCTCTTGTGGTTATGGTGCTTGACTGGGGACCCGAAAAACGACAGCTCGATCCCGACTACGGCGGTCGTATTTTTTTTTCTATGAAAGCGGAAATGGTAGTGGCCCGTGCTTTACCAAGGAGCGTCCAAGAACCCCAGATGGTCGACATTTCCGGACCTTTCCACAATCGCGTCCCTCACAATCGTATTGCGGTTTTAGCGCGCCAAAGCCCTAATAATTACACGTGTATTGGGAAATCTCGGCACTTAGCATCTGCAACTCTCTCTCGCTCGTGCACACTTATTCCGCTGTAATCACGCAGGGTAGCAAACAACGCAAATATCCTCGCTGTTTTTCCTCCTCCGTTCGTCGTCTCTGTGTTCCTCTCTCCTTTCCACGGCGTGTTCCCGCATATGTTGGCTGCGACCTGTACCCCGGGTTTTCAAGCTCTACTTGCGGCGGTATAACAACACATACCGGAGGAGAAGCGGGTTGTTCCTGTGGCGGGGCGGGCTCCGGCGTGGACGGGAAGAGCGGGTCCTGCTGTTCGAACGCCTCCGGCGGCGGATGGTATCGATGTTGCTCGAGTTCTCCTGGTGCCAAGCTCTGAGCTCCACGGCTCGACGGCCTGCTGTACGGCAGAGTCTGCAAATGGCACGCGGGAAGCACAATTGATTTCGATGCAATTGAACATTATTCGACGTCTGTCAAAGGTTTGGAGCACGGATGAAGGGCCTGAATGAGGCTTGACTAGATCCGTGCACCACGCCATGGCACACTGCACACGGCGTGGTCATTTTTGTAAGGATTGCACACGTGAGAAACCCCCACCGGTGAATTCACGCGTGTAATAAATAAATAAATAAATAAATAAATAAATAAATAAATAAATAAATAAATAAATAAATAAATAAATAATCATACGACCAATACTGAAGCGCCCAGGTGACGTGATGGACTCTATTACAACAAGGCTCGAAGAACAATACTTACCTTCATTCCCATGTTCCCACATTTAAATAAACAAAAATACTTACGTTTGTCTGGCTGGAATTGAAGAAAAAGAAAAGAACTATCAGTTCCTTTGAATCTCGCAAGGTGGAGTAAGGGTTATGAAAGACAAACTTGACATCTAAATATTAGCAGCAGAAAAGTGCAAAGAAATGAACGATTTCTCAGAAATGTGAAACTTTCAAAGCTGACGAAAAATTCCACCTCTTTGGAGGATCGAACCCGGAATGAACGCGTGTATTGGGCGTTCTACCAAATGAGCTAACCAGGAGGCCCGGATTTGGGAGCGTCAGTATGAATTTAAGGTTTATGTACGTTAGTAACCACACGAAAATTGGTAGTCAATACATGTACGTTAGTTAATACATATGAGGTGGTCGAAACGATTCCAATGACGTCAACGATTAACTGCTTCAAAATTTGGGCCGCAAGTACCTACAGACGGCCAAATCCGCGAACATGAAGCGCCGGCTAATTTCAATCAAATAATGCGTTGTTTAACTTTTGAAGTGATTAATTCTTACCAACTAATTAAAGGATTTGTCTTGCTGACGGAAGAGGGCAGACAACTCCAGAAACAACATGGGTCTTACGACCGACATGTTCGTTTTCTTCGCACTTTGGCATGTCGTAAACGCAAGTACTTATCAAGTAAATATGTCACTCATTCCGCAAAGCATGAAGCACTCGTCAACGCTTCACCAGAACCCAAGCAACAGTGGCGGCAACGGATGCGACATATACTGCATAGAACACCCCCATAGTTCGCGCAAAATAGGTTTCCTAACGTTCGCGGGACGATGCGAGCGTAGTGAGCTTACAGCCCACCGGGGAACAGCACGCATGTACGCTACGAAGCGTACATACGTGCACGCACAACACTTAACAGGGCGAAGTTGACCTATGCGGGAATGTGTGAATAGTGGCTTTTAAAACCGAATGAAATGCCAGTTGAATAGAGACAGAATCGAATCGAATGTCGATTGCGGCTCGAACAATCAATCTAAATATAGATCTTCACGTTTCTGTGTTCATAACATTACCATAAAAAGCCCGAATGCGCCGTACCCGTAGAAGTGCTCAGAAAGCGAGAATGATAGCCCGTAATGTCCCGCTCGTGATGTACAGCTCGCAATGTCACGCTCATTGAGCTAAGTATGTATTTGCACTACACATATACACCAAGCGCTGTTACACCGGTTACGCTACTACCAAGACCGTGTTTATTTTGGTGTAGGTAACATTTTGAAACGTTCGCAAAATTCCCGAAATAGATATTCCGTACAACGTATAGCGGCTATACCATGCGATATCGAAAATAGCCGAATAATCTTATGCCCCTATAAAAACTCCATTCGAGTGGCAGGAAAAGCCCGCCACCGAAGCTACCTTAATGGTTGTTCGTCTGATGGCGCCACCACAGCAGCTTGGAAGAAAGGCGGCGACCCTTGCTGACGGCGCGAACTATGAGAACATTTTATTTCTTCGGGACGTACCAAGTGTTTCCATGGCGTTAAGTATGAAGCAGGCATTTCAGCTATTACAACACACACAATGCATGCTGCCAACCACTGACATAGCCAAAAATATTTTTTGGGGGTGGATGTCGTACGGTGTTATACCCGGGGGTGTTATACAATGCGGCGTGTAAATAACATGGGCGGGAAATAGGTCGAAGGGCAAGTTTCAAAAAGTTTAGGGGGTGTTCTGACACCGAAACACCTTTCCTGGCTACGCCCCTGCCGCCCAACAGTCCCTACAATCTTGCGAATTTTTTAACGTATACTTTGTCATATCTCAACGTCGTTTTAAATGTGACGAATTTCTTGGCGAAACTGAGCAACTTTGACCGTACCATCTGCCTCTCTAGCTGCATACATCTCGGTGCCCTCCTGGTAGTCTCGTTCGCCTGATATACCCGAATATTTACATGGTAACGTCTTAATTAGCCTGACGCAGCTTCCTTTTGGCTGAGAATATTCGGCTTGATTTCCAGATCGATGTCTTTTCCTTAGATCGCATTCCTCGCACTGGATTTTTTACATGGTACGCGGGCATTCACGCTGTGACATTTTCTATTCTCGATGAGCGCACTTGCAATAGTGGCATGAACCCAAAAGAAAAAAAAATAAATAAAGGAAAGAAGAAGAAGAAGAAGAAGAGAGATAGAAGGACAAAGAACAATACGCGGAATTCTTGCGCGAACTTCAAACACGACCAAACGTATGCAAGGAAAGGAATAACACGGCAGAGAGTCACGGCAGCACGGTCTTAACTGCCGCTTTAACGATTGGTTTAACACAAAGGGAGAGAAAGGGGTACAGACAGACAGACAGACAGACAGACAGACAGACAGACAGACAGACAGACAGACAGACAGATAGATAGATAGATAGATAGATAGATAGATAGATAGATAGATAGATAGATAGATAGATAGATAGATAGATAGATAGATAGATAGATAGATAGATAGATAGATAGAACGGAGGTCAATCAAGCGCATAGCCGGCTTGATACACTTACACAAAAGGGAAGACGAGTCAATACTTCTTTAAAGAAAAGATAGGTAGTGTATGTCGCCTCGATTTAGAAAGCGGTACAAATCGGCAGACGGGGAAGACAGCCCAAACGGCCTATATCCTGGCTGAGGCACACAGAAACTCGACTCCACAAAGCACAAAGCGATAGAAAGCATGTCGCTCTCCACGTTTCTTCGATGCCTACAGCCTAGCCGCGCGATGAAACGCAAAATCGAAAAAAATATTTAGATATATTTCGTGCTAGGAATGTAAGTCGAAAGTTAAACAGACGCTAGAAAACGCGAGCCAATCTATGTGCCCTAGAGCTCTCTTCTGAGCTCTATTCACGCAGCTAGGTCCTTTTACTGTTGCTTATAACTCGCACTGCCCCCTTGACCAAGCTTGTGAACAGCCTCGCGAGTTAACCTGCGTATAACCAGAGGCACACAATGACGCTGGTATAACTTATCGGTCTGGTTTGCGCAGTTGATTCCCAACGACAGCCCCTGCGGCAGTGCACGAAACTATGTTGAACGCACGAAATAAGGAACAAGGAGACAAAATGAGAGCCGAAAAAAAGAAAAAGAACAGTGCGTATTTTGGGAGCCCCGACAGAGACGGCTCAAAGCACGAAACAGCAAAGGGGCAGCCTGTTCTTCATCAGGCGATGTGCTAATGTACACTGAAAAACATGACAAATGAAAAAAAAAAAAAAGAAACGTAAAGAACAAGTCCAGAGGATCTGCGGGGCGTTCTGAGATTCAGCTGTAGTGAGTATCCAGTCTTGCTACGCGGCGAAAAATGAAATAAACTAAGAGAAGTGTAATGTCGGCATGGGCAGTCCGAACGCTTTAAGACAGCCTAGTGAATTAAGAAGCGAACAAGCGAGGCAGACGACAGCTTAGAGGAACGGGAACAATGCTTAATCGATGCAATGGTGAAACGATGCTAACAAGGAAGGGAATCCTGCTATGGTGAAAGGGTTTGTGTGCGTGTGTGTATGTTTTTGTGTGTGAATGGTTATGTGCGAACAAAAGAACTGTCGAAGTCGAAAGCAAAAGACAGAGCTACCGAACCGTACTGTGGATGAAACAGTCAATGTGCTGGAGCCCCTGTCAAATTAGCGCCTCAGAATGAGCAAGAAGAACAGAGGCGAACATAGACTGACGAAATACGACGTCTGCTCGGGAGCAGACAGATACAGTGTAGCAGCACGCACAAAGCTGACGAAAACTGGACGCCAAAATTACGCTAGACGTGAGTTAGGGGGGGTCTTCAAGCGAGCAAAAACGAGCCGGACAGCTCCAGGCCAAGGAAGAAACTCGTTTATGCGTGAGACAACTGTGGAGTCTCTTTGTTAGAGCCCCCTTTTTCAACAGTGGGTCCTATGAAAGAGTTCACATGGGGGGAAGCGCCTGGATTTCAGACACATTGTTCTACCCTTTATTATAGTAAAGGCTTTCCTTCCCTTTATCCCATTGCTTGGAGAGCAGTATGCAAGGGAATACAGGCGTTGTCAGCTTTTCAATAAAGATCTCTCTCTCTCACACACACGCATACACATACATACATACATACATACATACATACATACATACATACATACATACATACATACATACATACATACATATCGAAAAATCTCATATGCCACGTATACCACGTATCCAATAACCTCGTATGAATCATACGAGAACACATATCATTCATATGTGTTCATACGAGGTTATTGGACGTGTGGCATGAGGTATGTATTGTATGTGTACGTACACATACATACATACATACATACATACATACATACATACATACATACATACATACATACATACATACATACATACATACATACATTGTTTCAGCTGGGAGTTCTTTGGCTACGAGACGTCTATGTAGATATATGGCGCTCATCCTTCGTTAGCGTACGGGTTGATTTTTTTAGGCCATATCGCAAAGAGAAAAGATCCAAAACAGCCTCTGCTAGCGTGCAGGGTTATCGAAGTACATGTACCGGAGTAGGCTGCAGACGACATACGACTGCCCCAACCGCCTCGATTACTTGAAATACTGGGTTCAACTTCTCCGTACCGTTTTCGTTGGATCCCTTCCAACAGGAGTGGGCGTACATACAGTACACGGCCCTCGCTTCAGCTGTGTCCTGGTGTCTTCAGATGCTAACTCGACAAGAGCCTGCATCATCTGAATTTTACTCGAGCCCTTGTGAGAACAAACTGTTCGTAGTGAAGCCCCCCCCCCCCTTCTTTTTTCCAACTTCGTCGTTGCTATTCCCGCACTTCTTAAGAAGTTGGTGTGGTGTGTTGGTGTGTTGGTGTGTTGGGTTTTATGGCGCATAAGCATCTCAGGCTATCATGCGCCAAGAGCATCTTAAGAAGTGATTTACTATAAATCGCACATCGTCTCGAGCGCCCAGTCATGAGTAACGACTGCTGTACAGTTTATAGAATAAAACTATAACCATTCAATTCGACTTCCAGCAAACCACAGATAATGTAGTAACTAACACTTTTAGCGCGAGAAGTTAACACCCGGAAACAAGAGCAAAGGATAGACGAAGAACCGTGCTTCTATGTTTGCACTTATGTCCGTTTCCTTAACTTCTACAATAAATTTGTTAGCTAAGATGTCAGACGAGCTGTAGCCCAGTGGACTGTCCTTCTGCAGATAATGTGACGAGACTCTGTTCCCTTGAAACTTGCTAAGCTCCTCGCATTCGTAACCTGCTACATGCATGAAGACACCGTTTACAAATATACATCAGCCATTGGGGACACCGTGGGATCCTACCTTGTGTTGCATCAAACGAGAGAGATGCGAAAGTTGCTACGTTAAGGTCCTTGAAGTAGCAGTGCGAAGCGACGGTACGGGGATTAAGCCAGCACGACCGCCGCTGGCTCACAACTATAGTCTGTTTCAGGAGTTCCATGCAGCACAGCCAAGGCTATGAGGCCATCGAGCTCCGAGTTCTTCCGAGGCGGGACGAAATGTCATTGTTCGGACACGCACCTGAGAGCCCACTCTGTCCTCCTCCAAGGTGGCCGCTGCCACTGCAGCGTCCACAATTGGCAGATACCATGGCGCGGAGGGATACGCTTAACACGTGTTTGCCCTCGTGATTGGCCGAAAGGGCCTCTAGCTTCCGCAGTGATGCACTAAACTCCTGAAAGAGACTATAACGCTTCACTGCGATGAGCCGAATCGATGTCCCTTGGTAACGTCACATGTTGTGCGTGCCATATCAGCAAGCACACACGGGCGACAGCAGTTTACTGCTTGCGGCTATCACCACTTCAGAAATGTCCGCCATGGTGTCGAATTTGCTTTCATCCTATGATCTGGTTGACAGAGGAGGCCTTCGAGTGGTTTTCTCCGATTGGTTCGAAGTGCAGCGCATACATGAATAATGCTTGTTGGGGTTGTATATGCCACGAATGCGTGGCATGCCGTAGTGGGGGGCTTCTGGCTTTTTAACCTGCACTGACATCGCACAGTGTACGCGGGTCACAATTCGCCTCCACTGAAAGTGCGACGGCCGCGGCCGGGATCGAACCCACGTCCCTCGGGCGAGTAGGCGAGCACCATGACCTATGTGCCACAGTGGCGGACATGCAGCTAATGTAGAACTTCAATTCAATTGAATGTCTATCTTTCAAAGAAAGAAAGAAAAAAGAAAGAAAGAAAGAAAGAAAGAAAGAAAGAAAGAAAGAAAGAAAGAAAGAAAGAAAGAAAGAAAGAAAGAACGGAGCAGTCACAAAAGGGATACTGCAATTTGACGATATGTGCGGAGTTCCGAGTACTTCCTGAATGTATCCTCAAGCAAAACTTTCAACTTGAAACCCTACACAGACGCTCCAGTCGATATGTGTCGGCCCTACGCACGTGGGTGAAATAAACAGTGAGCGTAAAAAGTGTACGGCACAATAGAAACACTTTCGCACCATTGTTTCACGCTCCAGGAGTCAAAGGACGATGCCTGGTATAAGGTCGATGAAACGGGAGTGCAAGAGTACAAGGGTTGTTAGCTGGGCGCAAACGACGGGACAGGTGAAACGACGAACGGAATAAAGTACCGAAGGTGTTCACGTGTCAAGAGAGGGGGTGTCAAGAAAGGGGGCGGGGGGGGGGGGTGTAAGAGAGAGCGGGAGTCTCGAAGGGGGAGGCACTGTGACCGTGCACCATGGACGAGAAAATAATAATAATAATACCTTGGCTGCCGCGTCGGATCGCTGCACAAACGTGCGACTCAATGAAGCGCAGAAGAATGCGCGAAGGACGAACTCCCGCGGGTGACGACGGATAATACCGATCGAAATACGTGCAGCGTATCTTGAAACGAGCTTCAGCAGTCGAGCTTCGAAACAGTCGTCCACAATGAATATTCAAACGATTGTCAAGCGGAAGGCACGACTCCGCGTTCGACATTGTCACGTTGTTGTGACGGTGAAGAAGTAATCAGCCACCAAGACCTCAACAATACAGTGGGCACACTTGTACCCAGCAAAGCAAGTAACTTTCAAAGTTGTAACACTCAAGTGCATTCGCTGGGCGATAACTTATGTAAGTGTCAGCGGGTCAAGCACCGATCTCGCGTAGCTGCTGCTGTAGGGAGGTGCCAGATCAAGTACTGTCAATGTACACGTCATAGTATATTTCTGTGTACTAGTTTGAGGAAAACCCTGCTGGTTTTCTACGCCCATTCGAAAACTTTCGCTACACTGTAAATCACGGCCCAACCGAAGGCGGGCCATGCGGCTGGGCTAGAAGTGGGTGGGTCTGTTTCGCACAGTTTGTATGTTTCGGTTGATGAGTGAATGAATGAATGAATGAATCAATCAATCAATGAAGTCAGGCTCTTAACAGGTCGGCGCTCGAGGTTGCGTTCACAGCAGTGCAGGG
Organism: Hyalomma asiaticum; assembly: GCA_013339685.2. NCBI lineage: Eukaryota > Metazoa > Arthropoda > Arachnida > Ixodida > Ixodidae > Hyalomma > Hyalomma asiaticum. Next base: position 49,058,497 of record CM023491.1, on the reverse strand, counting down.
TTCTAGCGACACGTTGCTGGAGAGCAGTGTGCTGTCGGTAAGGGGCGGAGGCGTAACCGTGACGGAGTACTATACCGCGTTGTGTGTGTATGTGTGTTCGTGTACAATGAAGGGCGGCTGAGTAGAAGCAGCGTGTGTGCGTTGGAGACTTGGAGGAGGGGGGGGGGGGGGACGAGAACCGGAACGAACCGGCGAAGCACGAAGGACCGTGAGCCATCCCAAGGCCAAAACGCGCCCTGCGTCGTTGCAATATTGAAGGCGCGTAAAGCACTAAAGAAAAAAGGGGTAAAGAAAAGGAGATGACTCAGGCACATTGAGAAGTGCATGCGTGCATGCGTACAAGGATGCCAGCGCAGGCGGAATAACACGAAGACACGTGGCGGAAGAGCCTGGAAGGAAAGAATCCTCCGCACAGATCCCGGAAGAGCGAAAGCCCGATGCCTGTTCCGGTTCTTTTGCGCACTTCGATGGCAGGGAAGTCACGCGTCGCGGGTTCGGATAAGTTGCGAGTCGTCTAGTGGACCGTGAAGAAAGTGGAGGCGAAGCTGCGTTCGGTTAATATTGGCACGACCGCCAGGCCACGTCCTGATGCTTAACGCGCTGGTTGGTTCCCGTACGGCCCATTCGATGACTTGACAGGAGGACATCAGAACGAAAACTACCTGGGAGACGCCAGACTGAGTGATGTTGGCTCTTGTACCAAAACATTAAGACTTGTTTCCGACATTCAGGATGCTAAGGGGTGGAGTCAGAAAGCCTCCAATGCGTTTAAGTAGGACCGCGACTCCTTGCCACACAAATAGTTGGGCAATCTTGTATTTACGGCTTTTCTTAAAGACACTCTTCCAGGGCAGGCTACTTGCTTACTTATTAAACACCTTTGGTTTTCTGAGGATACAGTCGTCCGTTTTCTTTGAGAATTCTATTGTCACTGATGTCATCATCGTGGGTGCGGTATTAAAGGAGAAAACAAAGGTCAAAGTTTCATTTTTGAATTTCGCGCTGAAACCTCCACGCTTCAACGCAAGCTCGGCGTGACAGAGTTTACACTCCTTTTTTAATATTTTGCCCGCATAGGCTCCATGGAATTTCACGAAACTTTCTACGTTAACTCTCTTGCTACATACGAACGCAATGCAATCAAAATTTTACCGGCGGATAATTATGTGGGCCGTAGTAGGCGCCTTCAAGATCTATGACGCCACAGTAAGTTGGTGCAGGAACCTCAAGACGGCGTCGTCAGCTGTATTTTTTTTTTTCGCGTTTTCTCGCTCACCAAGCGCCTTCTCGCGGCAAGAGTCAGGTGCTTTTGGTATTGTGCAGGAGTGATTTACTGATAGGAGAAAGACAGAGAGAGAGGGAGAGATGAAGAGGAAAGGCAGGGAAGTTGACCAGATATTAGTCTCCGGTTTGCTACCCTGCACTGGGGAGAAGGCGGAGATGGGTTAGAAAGATTTCAGTGAGAGAGGGTACAAAATTCCAGAAACTTGCTACGTTAGGATAGCACAGGATAGGATAGGAGAAAAATCGGTTTGCTCCTTAAGTGTCCGTTTAATGCTGAGATGAGATGCTCTCGGGAAAGGGGCGGGGGAGAAGGATAGATTTAATGAAGTAAAATTGTTGCGTAATTACATCACCTTGATGGTCTCGCATACAAAGGTAGCGCGCGGTGATGTCCGATATAATTATTAAAATATTCAAACAATGTAATCGAACTTCATAAACTCAAGAGCAAGTTGCATGCCTTGATAGAGACATGTACCGGTTACGTTGCAGCAAATTTCGCTCTACCTAAACCAACTAACCATTCCGACTCCGGCACCCGTACTCACGGCCAAAGCCATCGCGAATCCACTCAACCAAGGCGACACAACCAAACTCCAAACGCCAACAGAATGGCCTGTATGTAACAACCGTGCATTCCAATTGTGTCAGTGTCGCATTAAAAAAAAAAAGAAAAAGAACGGCAGCGCATTAGCCGCAACAAAAATGCTCCTCCTGCAGACAAAGCAATAACAAATCGCTCGGCGTCGCACATCTGTGCTTTTTTTTTTTTGTACAGTACATAGCTTTCGCTCCACCGGAGACGTCGTCCCAAGCGGGGTCACGTCATGCCAATCAATACCTCCGCGCTGAGCACACCGAATCAGGCACGGACATCAGGGCAAAAACCAACAACGATGACAAATTTGGTAACGGCAGGCAGCAAAAGAAGCGAACCCTGACCCTAACTGCAACCAATCGGCCATACAGCCATTCTTGACGGCGAACTGAACACGTAAGCGAATCTCTACACCGACGGTGGAACAAAAAAGAAGGACCTTCGACCACTGGCCTCTATGTATTCATCGAGCTTGAACAGTGGTCCGAGGCAACGCCGCGGCGCCCAACGACAAAAAGATGAGTGCACGCAGAGGTCCGCGGACCGGCTGGGAGACCTTAACCTTCGACTCGGCCCGCCGTACTCTACACACACCCCCACGATTTCTTTCATCGCGAACAAGGACAGTTACGAGTGAGATGAGAATAAACTACGAAAAAAAGAAAAGTGAAGACAAGGCCGTCAGCGACTTGGCATCCCTTTTTTCATCCGAACAGGGCTTCGAAGTAGTCGCGCAACAAGAACTTACGACCTCTCCGACCACGAAGTTCGCCGGACCTGCTCTATCATGCGGGGGCCCAGCGGTCGCTGGAAGCATTGTCTCCCCCGAGCAGCCCCGAGGCCGTTTGAAACGTGAAACAGCGACGACCTCCCTCACTCGCCACGCTTGCATCGCAGTGGTCCGGAGAGTGATGTGTCGTGAACCTTATGCGGGCACCGTAACCGTTATAGTTGGCCCCAGCGGGGTGGCCTGCTTACCTTGTTCTTTATTTGGGTGCAGCAGAGACAAAAAAAAAAAAAAAAAAAAAAACGAAGCAGGGAAAGAGAGAGGTGAGCGTGTTGCAAAGCGATCCGTTATGGATAGATCTGCCATGCGATATCGTAGCGATCCGCCATGATATAAAATATGAATATAGAGAGAGAAACAAGGAAGGGCGTGATGCATGATCAGACGCACGCGCCGTTCGCTACAATGAAGGGGGGAAGGCAATAAAGGCGTAAAAGGAAATAATGGAGTGTGTGTGTGTGTGTGTGTGTGTGTGTGTGTGTGTGTTTGTCTACGCGCTTGACACACACACACGTGCAATCAACCAAGAAATATTCAATCACTTGATACCAACACCAGAGCAATTCAATTGAAGTACTTTGGTGTTTTATAGATTTCCGCAAAACGTCGTCAAGTGCACCGAATAAGCACATCGAAGCACAAGTGCATGAATGAACACACTTGCGTGGCGACTTGACAATGATCCGCCGTGACGTCACAATTTAAAATTCTGGCGAACATCCTCCATCAAATTTCAAAGACTGAAGTGATATATGAAGTCGTATAATGACAGTAATTACTGTAATTATAACAACGACGGTATACTTTTCGACCGTTGCGTTGCTTCGCGGGATGGGTTCAGTAGCTTCAGAAAGTGATGTTTCACATGGGTTGCTCTGGTAAGTTATTCTACCATTACTGAAACCTGAATCCTTCCTTCTTCCAGTTTAGAAGCCCGATTATGAGAATATGAAAGCTTGCCCGTTTCATCTTTTGCCGACGGAACAACACGAAGACGCTACCTATAGAGTGGCCTCTTACCTTAACTGTTACACGTCGCACGTACTCTCACATAGGCGGCGTAATGGTCGCAGTAACGAGAACTGTGAGACTTTAAAGTGCCATTGTTAAAAGGCAGTGAACTGCAACTGTAGCCCGTTTATATAATGCCTGCAACTGATAGTTAAATCGGCACTCTTTCTGGGAACGCAGCACTAACGCACCAGAAATAGTTATCGTTACTAACGTTTCTTCATCGTAGTCTTTTTTTCTTTTTTGTTGTTCTTGTTTTTGTTTCTACCTATTTAGCTGCTGACTTGAGTACATGTCGCGTTTCTTACATGTTTCGCTATGGTTTTCAATGTCAGTATTTGTCATAATTATCGCTTCACTTTTGACATCACTGCGCACTCTCACGGGCTTTCAATTTATTTCCTTTTCTTTTCCCAGCATGCTCCTGTTGCAACCGTAATTGAGACGGAACGGTCGGCAGCAAGTTTCCTCAAGTCTACATCTATATATGAATCCTACGTCACGTACAAGCTGTACACTGTATGCTATTAGAAATAATGGCTCTGATTGCAAGGCTGTTGCACACAGTAGACGGCGCCTGCGGGGTCATCATTTTACATAGAAAATCAAAAGTAATGACGCAGACAACGACAGCTAAAGAAACGCATTGTGGTTATTGTGCACCAGCCGCGATAGTTTAACGGCTAACGTACCGTGATGCTACGCTCGAAGACGCGGGTTCGACTCTCGTCCAAGGCGACCGCATCGAACGAGGGAGGAAGTGAAAAGACACTGTAATGTAGTTAGGCACGTACTCATGAACCTACCTTATTTCTTGTTTTCCTTATCGCCCCTGTAACATTAGGCGCATTAAAGTGGTTTAAATGATAATCAGTGCGAAAGAGACTATCATAACGCTTGTTTGTAGATACTGGACTAATCTGTTCATGAGGCATGATAAGGGCACAAAGAAGATAAGGAAAACAAGCGATAAGGATAAGGCATACGTTTATGAATACGGGGCTTAGACCTGGATGCACGTTAAGGAATATCAGGTGGTTAAAATTAACATGAGCTCCCCAAAACAGCGTCTCACATCATACCGTGGTTATGTTACTCAAAACGCCAAAATTTACTACAAGTAATAGCTGTTCTACAGGTTAAACTGATGTACCACGGTGCCACAGCTTAGGCAAGTGATAGTAACAGCAAAAACACCTTAAATAAATGTGAAGGTTTACGACACCCTCAAGGTATCTCGTAAATGCCGCCCATAAGGATTTACACTTCGGTTTCGGACTCGGTCATTAATTCGAAGCAATGCGAAGACGTAAGATTGTCCTCTCACGCTTGATAAATGAAGAAACATCACACGGGTACGCGTTTTCAACGAAACTCTCGACGATATGAGCGATATGAGCTCTAAACGGCAAGATATAAGACGACGCGATACGGTACACATGTGCTAACTTCAGCGCGATCGTGTCCACCAAAGCTACGCACAATAAACGAGCTCGCTATACAAGACAGCGTCGTAAACCGACGGTCAAGGCATTAAAACAAGACATCAAGCAGCAAGAGAAAGAAAGAGAGAGGAAGAGCATATTAGTGACAATGAAAGCAGTTACAGAAAAAAGAAACAAAAACAGCCAAAGGAAGGTGCACTGACTACGACCGTTATTTGGAGGGGAGAGGCAAGCGCTCATACGTGCTTACGAGTGCGAGCCATTGGGGACAGCATTGGAAAGGCGGCATTCCCGCGGCATGCACAGACGCGCGCGCAGACACGGTCCTCATTCGCTCATTTTTATGTGTGCGCGCGCAAACGTTCCTCGTATAATGGATGCGTCTGCGCAGAGCCTTTTCCCGCGTACCGAGTGAGACGACCTTGAATGGCACCCAGAGAATCGCAAGGCATTTATACGGAATGCGTACCAGAACGCCGCGGTATAAATGTCAGATAATGGATGGACGCTTGCAAGAAGAAGAAGAATAAGAAAAAAAGCAGACGACATGCCGTGGTTCGTGCAGTAGTCTGCATGGATGAAAGCTTGCAAGACGACGACAGTATAGGCTTACGTCTGCTAGGCTGCGGGCCGGGTACTTAACCACACGAGACGACAGCCGCAATCGCGTAGATGGTGTTGTCTCTGCTCGTAACGTGACGTCAACGCCGGAGTGGTTGTAGTACTAGTTCTCTAGGGGCAATCAGAGCGTAGCACTCGAATGGGACCCTCTGATAAGAATAGCATTCCTTTTTTCAAGGCTACGTTTTACTAGGCTACTTTCATCCATTGCCTGTAGCGGCGAAAGCTGGCTATATCGGATTGAGTTCTAAGTATGGTTGTTACTCGAATATTACCATCATGCCATGACGCCGACTAATGTTTGGTTATTGTGCACTTTATCATAGCTGTAGTGTGGACCAGTTCTTGTTACCTCTGTAATATAGCGCCTTGTGTTTGCCAAATTTGCTAAATTACTCCAAACGCTAAGCATTGATGACTAGTAATTGGCAGCATTGACAAAATGATGGGAAGTTATATTAGCGGTGGCTATTAGTAAGCTACCTGCTGTTGTGGCAATATCAGCGTTGCGTTCATTCAATATAGCTGCAAGGATGGACTTGTCTATTAATTCATCCTTTCTATAAAGCCACGTAGGCCTGCACGTACTCCCACAATCTACGAGTAGCCCTATACAACGACGCATTAGTGGTCGTGTTGAGTGTGGGTGTCGGCTGCTTAGGTCAATAAAGCGGTAAACCAGGGACGACTGCGCTGTCTACGACTGCAATATACACATGATCAGAAAGTGTACATGTGTACGCTGGTTAGAGAGTGTCGTAATACGGAAGGAGGGTCACACAATAAACAATCTTCGTTGCTTCTAGGAACATGCGTAAAAGGTCGTTTTATCATGGCCGGCATCGTAAACCCGCGGAGTATTTCGAACGTCTGCAATGAGACATAATTGCGCAATGAGTCTCCAGATGCAAGGCGACAAATTTTGGACATAAGTGTTCATTGCTTTGTCAAACATTGCTTTAAACATCCTGCATGGTTTGCGAGCTTGCACTTCTCCTCATGCGGTGAAAGATGCTTTGCAAGACGTATGGCGTAAATTTATCTCAGTTTTTTCAGTATATACACTCTTAGCACGGTGACCTTTTAGGGGCGAAGCTCCTTAAGGCGGCACCCGTTCGTCCCTCGTCGTGTCGTAGTATGTAACCAGTCTTACGCTTTGACCTCCAAGGTGGTGCCGGTGGGAGATTTCTCCTGTGCGTTGTTGAACAATAAAAAATTCGCAGCGTGCGCGTTAACTAAAAGCCGAATTCTTCTGTCTCTCATTCCCCATTAGCAGCCATTGGTACGTTCCAGTAGTAAACGTTAGTAGAAGTAGAAGTGTAAGTGTTAGCTAAAAGCCGACTTCTGCTGTCTCTCATTCCCAGTAGCAGCCATTGTTTACCTCCAAGGTAAACAAGGCTCCCTCGCCGCGAGCGCTGGGAGCCACGCGCTCCCCGGCAAACTCGACACTGCCCCGGCAAACGCGAGAGACAACGTTGGCGCAGGCAGCGTCTCCTGGCGAGTTTCTTGATTGAGAAATACCGACTGCTCGCGTTGGAGAAGCGTTCACCGGCAACCCATGTATGTATATATATATATATATATATATATATATATATATATATATATATATATATATATATATATATATATATATATATATATATATATATATATATATATGCACTGGATCTTGACTTGCAATGATGTGCCGGTGGGAGATATCACTTGTGCATTGTGCATAGTTGAACCGTGAGGATTCGTAGCATGCGCGTTAACTAAATTAATCCGGAACTCGGCACGATCTACGATGAACATCCCGAGCTTCGCCCACTCATCATCATTCACTCCATGGATATGCTGTCATTTTTTTTATAGGCGCACAAAAATGTGAAAATACGCTCCTTTATAAAGGTTAAAAGCACCTTAACCTTTATAAAGGAGCATATTTTCACATTTCTGTGTACCTATAAAATAAACTAAAGGTTACCGTGCTAACAGTGTACCACACATATGCGGTGATAATTTCTATACGCCGCCGACTACAACGTGTAAATGTTTGCCACTGTGCATCACTTCGCTCCACGTTTAATATGCCACTGAGTGATGCTGTCGGTTGCTTTTTTCTTGAATGCGCAAGCTGACTAAGAAATAGCCCCGCCAAGCAATCATGTTACTCGTCAACCAAGCATAATCGTTTTGCCCATTGTTTGGAATTCACATCGAAGAAATGAAGGAGAACGTTCTTCTCGCGCAGTTTTGAAAACTTCTAAAAAGAAATGAAGGGGAAAACAGAGCTGCAGGGAAATGTTGCCACTTTATTATAGCTAGTTAAATCCGGTGGGCGCAGATGATTCTGATTAAGCCCTATATTAGAGCGTAGGTTCGATTCAATGACGTACTTCAATTCTTCTAAAATTTCAGACGGGTCATGTTGTATACCTCGCTGAATCATGAAGCGGGAGGAAGTTCGACGTAGCGAGAGGCAGATCGCACTTTCTGCAACTGACAGGAGCACATAGGCCCTTTTTTTCATTTTTTCCTATACACATTCGTCAGGCGTGGCTCTCCACCTCTACTCAACGTCCACTGTTTCAAGTATACGCGAATAATGTGCATGTCTTGCAAATGCCTGGGAGGCACATTAAGGAGCAACCAGAGCGCGAAGATTGCTTCTACAATGTCGTTTCTTCGCTCATGGGTGCGTCGATGTGCAACGTGACCTGGAATGGCACCGACTCGACGGGATTTCAATTCTTGTCTTTCACGCCGGGAACTGTAGAATCCGGAGCTGTCACAAATGTTATAGCGTAATAACACGTATATAGAACGCTTTTCCGAGCCTCGCCATATAAAGAAATACTACGCTCCGAAAATGCACCTGTTTTACGACATTAGGGCCAGAAACGTAATACGAGCAAACAAAGCTCACCAATACAAAGAAAATGAGAAAGACGTTGAGATGCGCATGCATACCGTACAGCACTTCCTCACGCAGGACAGCTGTAAGAAATAAATGGAACAACGACTCGCAGGTTCCCGCGCGCACAATTTGCCATATGTAACACGGTTAATGTCATAGGGAAGCATACTTCGACGATAAAGGGGTCCATGAAAGAGGACGTCAGGCTTGCGTAACGATGAGAAGCAAACAAACTTAAGAAAGGACGGCGCACGCATGCTTGGTATTGTTGCCTCTACGAGGATGCGTACGCGAGGCGAACCAGGGGGTTCGGAATGATGCCCGATGAAAGCGTCGTCTCAGTGGCGTGCCAAGGCTTGAAAAGAATGAGAAGATGAACAAAAAAAAGTCAACCCCATCCGAGTAATCTCGAACGACCTCCATGCGAACAAGTGCCGAGGAATCTTGTACAGCTCCGGCGATTCAGAACGAATCCACTCCATCAAACTGCATAGAGCTCGCGTAAGTTCTTCGCCGAACGAGATCACATCGGCAGCAGGGAAAGAAAGAAAGAAAGAAAGAAAGAAAGAAAGAAAGAAAGAAAGAAAGAAAGAAAGAAAGAAAGAAAGAAAGAAAGAAAGAAAGAAAAGGTTGTGACACGAAATGGACTCAGTGCACGCATAATTGACCGGCTCAGTAAGACGAGAACATCGCGAAGACGTCACACTGCATAGAACGTTCTGAAACGAAACGCAAACATTTACACACGACTCTGAACTCTTCCCACGACCTCCCGGCTTTCAAGCGTGCCCGCCCGCAAAGGCGTCCTTGCCGTATACAAACAGGCGAACTGGCCACGTCGCCTCCATTCAAAAACAAACAAAACGTGAGAACATTGGAACGTTTTGTAGAAGAGTGTCGTATACGGAGCAAGATATTGAGATAGAGAGCGGGAAAGACCACGTCGGCACTCGTTCCTGGCCAGGCACAAATTAAGGAGGCGTAGGAGAAGGTGCAGCGGCACGTTTTGTCTGGAGCGTCTTCCAGCTCCGGGGCACGGAAGTTGAAACCAGAAAGGCACGCAAGCAACAAGCGCAAACACACGAAATATAATAGAAGGAAAATACCACCACAATACAAATAGACAGGGTCAGGCATTTGTAATAAGGAAGAATGGAACCTGTTCCTCAATACGAGAAGTTGTCAGGGCAAAGCAGTCGGCGGTGGTTGTGGCGCAGCGAATCGGAGCACGTCCGCAGCATACCTAACACTCGTTGAGGTGTGAACGTTGCGGCGTTCGTCCAAGACATCCTCTTCTTCCGATGCGGCTGCTTCTTGAATGACTCCTTAAATACATACGATACTAACACGTCATATCACGTCGCCTTGATCATTTACATAAAGTTTCGACATGTTTCATTATAAAACTATAGCAGAGGATGAACTGGGCTACCACACAATATTGTTAGTAACACGGACAAGTGCCGCTTTAAACTTGCTTTAACTAACGTAATCACAGGTATTTTGCGTAGCTAGATAACCTTATTCTTGTATTGCGGTTTACTGTATTATCGTGTTACACCTGCGATAACGTTACCTTAATTATTTCTGCGTGATAGACTCTTTGCATTATTAATGCGTTTACGTACACCGCGTGTAATTTATGAAAATGTGCATTCACGGTGCATGCCTGGGGCGCCTGCCGCCTGTGTAATGCAGAATGGCGCTGACAATAAATAAATAAATAAATAAATAAATAAATAAATAAATAAATAAATAAATAAATAAATAAATAAATAAATAAATGTCGGTAGCTGATGCCGATATGCTCTGCGACAAAATAAATAAAGAAATAAAACCGCGACCAAGTCATGGCTGATGTTGGCCAAGTACAGCTAAATGATTTCTTATCTTGGCTGCAGGCGTTGGCTTACAATCGGAAATTGTTGGCTAACTTTAGCATGCGTTAACGCAAGGACGCCTGGAGCCGGTTACGTGATGGAAGGTGTTGGGTAATTTCGGTTAATATAGGCTCCCCTGCTGTAAAAGCTACACTGCCGCCACTTAATCTCCGTTCACAGGTAACACCGCGAGTTTCTCTCGCCTATATTTTTTTTCTTTTTGGCTTCGACTTCGTCGCCTCCACTTGAACCTTCGCTAACACCAGGCTTCGGTCGGCTAGAACGGTCACCTCGTTAGCTCGTGATCGATTGGTGGACTGCCAAACTCGTATAGGCTCAAACAACAAATACGTATACCCCGCTGTTTACGCAAGGCGGTTACGTAACACCTGCGAGGGATACAAACTGAGCCTTTTTCATTGACACATCGATTATTGCGGAGACGCCAGTCAACGTCGTTCTAATTCGCTTCTCGCCCATCCATTACACGCACCCCGGAATTCCAGAGTAGCCGGCATTATTGTATGGAGACAGACGACGCGTTCATCAGTGATGGTCCAACTACACGGACACACGGCTCTCTGATTTGCAAGTCATTCCGAGATCCTCGCGTTTGCGAAACGATAAACTGTTGAGTCACGTTACCCGGCAATTTATCGTTTCGCAAACGCGAGCGTCTCGGAATGACAGCGCAAAACAGAGCGCCCCATTCCATCGTACGTGCCCGCAGTGACAGGATGAATACAGAGAATGTTGGTCAGGAATGGAGGAGACAAGGTAGGACAACGAAACAAAATAATCCAATCCCGAGGCAACCCGGTAAGGCCAGGTTGACAGTAGTGAACAAGGCTGACGCTCCTTGTATCCGTTGTAATCACCCCCCTCCGGGTAGAAATCAATCAGGCAGTTCTTTCTTCAAAGGAAAAATATAGGTGCAAAATACACGAGTAAGAGCACAACATACACCTGTGCCCTGAGGCCTGCCCTGCCCTCCCATTATGTTGCTACAAGGCATTAACAGAATGAGCCACTTCTGCTCGCATGATGGGAGAGGCAAGTGCTTCGAGAACGCGTATCCATCATAAAGACTTGCTCGCAATCTGGACGTAGAACCCAGCACCGTGTCTGGACGTTAATGAGTGCAATGCAACTGCTCGCTTTAAGTGTGAGGTTTGTATCAGCGGTTCGGAATCGCATTTGCAAAGCAGAATGTAGTACGATGTAATAGCCCGGCTCGGATGTGCCATCAGTCGGCGCAGCACCTGCCACTCCTCAAAGGGCCCAGAAGATGCCAGCCGAGAACGGTACAGGCTCGGACATGCCATCAGTCGGCGCAGCACCTGGTCACAAGCGCCTGAACAACGAAGGCCCATCGGGCCCTCCGGAAAGCAAGCGCCAACAAACAGAGCCGTCAGACGATGAGTCGACCGTCATCGGAGACGACAACGTGGCTGATATGGAGGATGTGGATGAAGACGGCTTCAAGGTTGTGCGTCACCGCAAAGGTCGGACAGTGGGAGTTCCCGTTCTGATAACAGCAACTGAACAAGGTCGAGACCTCAGGCAAGTGAATCCAATCACGCTGTACTCAGATATAGAAGGACTGCTGGGTGCAGCCCCAATAAGGAGCCGTTTTACCGTACAAGGAGCGTTACTTCTCGATGTGCAAACGGAAAAGCAAGCCAATACGCTACTTCAGTGCAAGACTATTTCCAACATAGCCGTCAACGCGCGCGTGCCGAACGCCTATTTAAAAAATACGTGTGTAATCAGGGGAGTCCCCAAATGGTACTCGGATCAAGAGCTTATGGCGTTCTTGAGGCCACAAGGTGTTTTCAGTGCAAGGAGGATGATTCGTCGAATACAGACGAATTCTACTTGGGAGTCGAGACGAACAGACTCAGTTGTTTTGACATTCGCTCCAAACACTGAGTGTCCTGAAGAAATTAACCTTGGCTTCACACTACACAAGGTCATCGACCACGTGGAGGTGCCACCAAGGTGTTTCAAGTGTCAGCGTTTTGGACATGTAGCAAAGCACTGCACCGCTGAGCAACGATGCAAGCGCTGTGGAGGGCCACATAATTTCAAGACCTGTGACCGCACGGAGGGTTTTTTGTGTGCAAACTGTGGCGGAAACCATCCAGCAAGTTACAGTAGGTGCCCCATCAGATCTGCAGCTCTGGAGAGGAAAAAGAGATTCATCGCAGGGCCCAAGAGCCACCGAGACTCGTCCAGCGAGAAGGAAGCTGCGAATTCGCCTAAAGAGGGCTCTCGCTTTGACTACACAAGGGACTTTCCTCGGCTAAAATTGCTTGACAATACTTCAAACATTTCTGCTAAGACAGTGAAAAAGTCTGTCACCACGGCAAACCAGAAAGCGATCCCGAAAAGGAATTCACAGCTAGCACTCGAAAACACCACCACTTTTGTGGATGCGCCCGTGGCACCTGCATCGACTGAGGCAGTCGCGTCTGATAGCGTATCACCAAGGTCATCTGACCGACCCTATGCGTCCACACTCTCGCCCACACGAGCGACAACGGAGGCTTCCCACTCATCATCGTCAGACTGTGACCAAGTGCTGCGCGCCTTGTTCATGGCTCTACGATCGCACATCGCCCGGATGCCTGAAAGCTCAGCGAAAGAGTTATTGCAAGTAGTACTGGCCCTTGAGTCAGTAATCCTGAGTGCTGCCTCCTCTCATTGAGACTCGGTGCACCATGGCCCTGAACAAGTCGCCAGATTTCATTTCACGCCCTAAAGTGCCCTTATTAATGCAATGGAACTGTGCCGGTCTTCATTCCCGCCTGTCTGAACTCAATTTATTCCTGCGCGACACACCTGTACCTATCCTCGCCCTCTCTGAGGCCGGTCTGCCAAATAATCAGTCAATACCTGGCTACGTTGGTCACGTCAACCACACGATTCCCTCTTTCGCCCATGGAAGTGCCACGCTGTTTATTCGACGCGAAATACCACACATTGCTCTGCAAGTTCAAGACCTTTGCTCCGCCGCTGTGGAAGTAGTAGCAGTACAAGTACGTCTAGGCAGAAGATGCCTGAGCGTAGTGTCCATTTACGCATGTCCCAAGAAAAAAGTCCCCATGAAGACCCTCATCAAGGATATTTGTAGCCGTTGCCCTCCTCCTCGAATATTATGCGGAGACTTCAACGCTCACCATTCGCTGTGGGGTGACAAGACGGTCGACGCACGTGGGAAAGAAATAGTTGATGCTATGGATGCAGAGAACCTGTGCGTGGCAAACGACAAGAAACCAACGTTCTTCAGGCCTCCAAATTCCACCAGCGTCATTGACCTCGTAATACACTCTGCAGATGTTACAGTGTCATCGACGACAGCTCTGGATCGAATGGGCAGCGACCATTTTCCCATATATACCAATGTTGCTGGATATCAAAAGAGTCACCAAAAGTATTCCCCTGTCACACGATGGGACACCTATCGCGAAGTCCTAGAAGAGTCTACCGGAGACCTATTTGCCGACATGCTCAGAAGTAAGAAGGAGGCTACTAAATCGACGAAACTGCCAGATCATTTTCCTGCTCCGGACCTGAAGCTGCGGAATCTTTGTGCCGCACGGAGAAGAGCAGAACGTCTACTCCTGAGAAAAGGGGCCGATCCTACGCTGAAAACTGCGCTTAACCGCATCAATGCAGTCATTCGTAGGCACACTAAACGATTAAGGCGACAACAATGGGCTGCTTTCTGTGCGAGTCTATCTGTGTTTACCCCCTTAGCGAGAGTTTGGGGAATTATTGGTACGCTGGCTGGAAGGACTTCCCACAAAAGACCTTTTGAAGTTCTTGCCTTGAAGCTCGGGAAAACACTTGCAACATTAGCGGAAGACTTTGCAGATGCCTATTCCACCCACACTTCGTCACAACCCATGGATCCCGTGCCACCTCTTTCCCATTCCTTGATGGATGCCCCTTTTACGTTCCGTGAATTGGAATCAGCGCTCAGCGGTTTGCGCAGACATTGTGCGGTCGGCCCTGATCTTATCAGCAATCAGATGATCGCGAACCTGCCGAAGCCACGGAAACAAGAACTCCTTACCATCTTCAATGCTGTGTGGAGCACAGGAGATATTCCGGAAAGCTGGAAAGTTGCATGGGTAGTGCCCATTCTAAAACCCAAGAAAGATGCTACTGTCTTAGGCTCGTATCGCCCGGTGTCACTGACGTCCTGTGTAGCGAAAGTCATGGAAAAACTAGTCCAGAGCAGGCTGAATTGGTTTGTGGAACAGAATAGGAAACTTCCATCATGCATGACTGGATTTCGACAGCGACTGTGCGCTCAAGACAGTGTTTTAGATCTGGTAAGCCATATTGAACACCACCGAGAAGACGGCCTCTCAACACTTGCAGTGTTCATGGATATTTCTAAGGCCTATGACTGCGTCTTGAGAGGAGCCATCATCACCCAACTGCAATCCATGGGAGTTACAGGCAACACTCTGCGCTTCATACACGCCTTTCTCAGTGACCGTGTTTTTCGGGTTCGCCTTGGAGACACTGTTAGCGAGGAAAGACTCATTTCTCGTGGGGTACCACAGGGATGCGTTCTCTCTCCTCTCCTCTTCAATATTGCTTTGGCAGCTCTCCCGAACTCAGTTGGTTATCTGCGCGCTTCTGTCAAAATGTCAATATATGCGGACGACATCTGCATTTGGGTGTCGGGATACAGCCACAAACGACTGGCACGTATAGCACAAGGAGCGACTTCTTCCATACAGACCCACCTGTCAACGCTCGGCCTGTCAATCTCAACGGAGAAGTCATGCTTTATTCTTTTTCCGGGACGACAGCGAAAAGCCACGCGGTTGCATATCAACTTGGGAAGCCAGCCAATACGACAGGCTGCAAGTGTTCGTTTCCTGGGTGTGATATTGGACAGCAAGCTGTCATGGCGGAAGGCTGTAGACTATGTCTTTGACACATCACTGCAGCGACTTCATGCCCTCAAGCGAGTCGCCGGCATGCACTGGGGTTGTCACCCAAGGTCTATGCTCGCTCTACACTCCGCCCTTGTGACCAGTCGGATACTTTACCAGCTGCCGTTGATACGTCCATCAGAGACCCAATATGAACGCCTAGAGGTGCTAAATCGGAAAGGTATTCGCTTGGCCTTAGGAGTTCCACAAGCGGCCTCAAACAAGAAAGTATTATTCGAGAGTCAATCGCTACCATTACGCCTTTTGGCCTCTCAAGCCCTTCTGATACAACTCCTAAGACTGAGTGAGTCCTCACCTGGGAAAACCCTAATCAGAAGACTCAGAAATAGGCACAAGTCTCATTTCTATGCCGCTCTCAGTACTCTGGAGGTGCTTAGTGCCAAGAGTCCCAAACGAAGGCAACGAAGTGACCCTCCTTGGATGTTCGAAGACGTCTCCTACGAACTGTGCATTCCTGGGCTGAAATCAAAGCGATCAACCCCTCCTTCTGAAACATGCTACCGGGTGCTCGAGTATTTGTATGATAAATATAACGGCTATCTACATGTATACACGGATGGATCTGTTTGTATGGACACAAACAGCTGCTCTGCGGCATATTGGATTCCATCTGTTTGTTATGCATGGTCTGGACGTTTGGACAACGTAGTCTCTTCAACGGTTGCAGAGAGTGCTGCTATTGCTGCTGCACTACGCAAACTGAAGAATGGACCCACAAATCAAGCCGTCATTCTCACAGACTCAAAGTCGGCAATTCAACAGCTCTCTCATGGAACTCCTGGAAACAAGTTCTGCCGACAATCATTGGTCTCACTGAAAACAGCAGCCCAAAGAGGAATTAGGATAACTTTCCAGTGGATACCTTCGCATGTTGGTATCAACGGCAACGAAAAAGCAGATGCACTGGCCAACGCAGCGCTTTCACGACAACCGACGATAAGAGCTCCTATTAATCAGATATCAGCAAAACAATCAATTCGTGATCATTTCCGTTCTTTGTGGAAGCCACCACACCAGCCTTGTGTGACTAAAGGACTTAGCCGCAGCGAATCAACTTTACTGTACCGAGTCAGAACGGGGTCAGCATGCACACCCGCATGGTCTTTTAAAGTTAGGGGCGCTGCTTCGCCATTGTGCACGGAGTGCAATGAACTGGGAGACATTGACCACTACATCTGGTCCTGCAAGCGCTTTTGCACCGAGAGAACAGCATTCATGGATAACATGCAAAAAAGAGGGCTTGCGCATGGGAGCACTGAAGAAATTATATATCCGGAAGGGACACGGTCGGTTCGCAAGAAGGTGTCAGCTCTGCTTGTAGCGTTTCTTCAAGAGACAGGATTGAGTGACACGTGGTGAACAATGCGACATGGACAGAGACGCTCGGGCGGAGCAATTGCCGGCCAGATCTGCCAGGCTAACACCGCCTGTAGCCACAACACCACTACTACTACTACTACTATGTAATAGCCCAGCTGGAAAATCCGTCATACCAGTGCGGTTCATTCTGGTGTGAGCGCCAGCACGATCTGTCGCTACCCGGTTTGCCCTGCAGCGGGCGTAGACAGCATGTGACAACAGTGGTGATATGGTTATGATGATGATGCATAAGGGTGAGTGACATGTAGTCGATCACTGCATCGCAGGCTGCCGCTGCTCTAAATATCGTCGTCAACTCTAAGTAGAAAAAAGCAACAGCCATGTGACAGCCGTCATGCATGGTTACTGAAGCGTGAAAATGAACTCCCCTGAAAAAAAACAACAGCCATGCAGGCCCGTAGGCAGAATTTTTTTTCTGGAGGGACCCACTTGCTGAAGGCCGTGACTGTTTGAGAAAAACATCTATTTTCATTACTTTCGGTAAAAAAAAAAAAAAAAAAACTCAGTATGTACAAAAAGTTACTTCTTAAATGCGACGTTATTAATAGTATTAAATTTTATGCTATTAGCACTACACTGTGTTATCAACACTACCCCCAACCAAAACTTCGGGAGTGGCCAACACCCCTAGGAATTTAACTGCATTGTTAAAGTGTGCGACCGCAGCGCTTCGATCCACTCCGGGCGGCGTAGCAGCTCCACGGGCCGATCCCGTTTTGTATGATCCCTTTTTTGTATGCATCTTTCGTAATGTAAACGAACTGAATTGATTGAATCAGAGACGTAGCTTGGCATGTATATTATAAGCCTGGTCCTCAGAAACGCAGCGAAGTCGCATTGCAGGGTGACTGACTTTACAAAGCCGAAGGCCCATCCTTCGTTATTATGTAGACGTTCCATCTGGTGACATTAACTGTCACCATCGCGGTAAAGTATCAAGGCACCGGTGTAATAAACCAAAGGGGAACGGATAGACGGCTTGTTTCTTTGTCATACAAAACGTAAACGAATCGAACAGTGAGGCCAAGGAAGGCATAGAGGATTGATTGATTTGATTGATTTGTGGGAGGGAAATAAATTTTCCAGAACAGCCTCGACAAGTTCCAGAAGCGTCTCTATACTTTTCGCGCCTGCCTTGTTTTCCGAGTTGAGATTTGATGCTCAAATTAACTCGTCATTGTCATTTTTCTTTCAATCTTGGGTAAATGTTTTATGCAATAATGGAAGCAGACATCTCATGCCTTAGTCAAAAGTAAATGGGAAAGTAGTGAGTAATTACCGCGGTATTACTCGCTCACAGTAACTTATTACATTACTAAATTACCGGCCCTTCAAAGCTAATTCATTACATTACTCATTACAGCAACAAATAAATTACGGTAATTTCATTACTGCAATGTCATTACTACCAAGGCTCATTGTTCGTCTCGTAACGGCGACTAATGTAAGACGAAAATTTCAGAGGAAGGAAGCGTCGGGCATTTCTTAGAGAGCGGGAACCGTAAAGCTTTGCAGCGCGAAAAAAAAAAAAAAAAAAACGGAACTGAAAACGTCTCTAAGGAAAGACTTGCACACAAAGTGACTCCGAAATTAGCTCCAACTTCTCTGACACAATCCCGTTTGGGTCCCCGAAATTAGGAGAGCACAAAACGGTGTTACAGAGCCACTCGTATACCGAACAATCTAGATAGCTAAGCGCAAAAAGTAACGTATTTCTTTTCTTTTTTTTTTTAGCGCACCTCCGACCTGAGGGCTTTCGTCCCCACTTGAATAAGACGAAGCCGAAACAATGGAGGATACAGAAAACGTCTAGATAGAAAGGTAGGGGGGAAAAAAACGAAGAAAAAACGAGAAATAGCGAGCCAGCAGCAGCAGCAGAACACATCGTGAGAAAGCGTCGATCCACCGAAAGGCCCGGTAATTAATCGTGCTACAAGGTTAATTACCGAGCTCCCCATATCCCGGGGCTATTTTTCATGTGAAAGAGAGCCGACAGGAGTCCAGCATTTTCTTTTTTTTCGTGTTTATGGTGCCGGCTAGTTCGCCGCTTCCGCCTCACGCAGTTTATTGTTTATTTTGCGTTCCTTGAGATCACGTTTTCTTTAGCTCGTCACAATCAATACATATCGTTTCCTTGCTTCTTGTTGTTGTCCTATTTCATTTTTTTTTTCTTTTGCAAGAAGTCTCGTATAATGACGAATGTATCACGATAGAGATACAACGTGCATGCGTGAAACAATTAGCCGAATGAGCAGTTTTTGAAACGACGTCCACGAAATTACAACGTATGCAGACACGATAATGTAGCTGCCCACCTAATGCAGGCGTTTGAACCATGTTGCATAACATTTCCGAAGAGCCACCTTCATTAAGCTCAGCTGAGTCAAGAGTGCCAAGAAAAGCGTGGACGAGAAATTATTGCAGTTGTACGAGAGTGATCTTCATTTTCTTTAGACTGATCGGAACCGCAGATACACACAACCGGAAGGTTAATTTGTTTATCACTCATTATTCATTTACTATACGAAAGCGCAGAAGATTTAGTCGTTGTCTAGTGTGGGTCGTCAAGAATTTCGGTTATCAAATGCGCCTCCTAAATGCGTGGTCGTGTGACGTTTTGCTTCCGAGAGCAAATCGTGCGTAGTGTTTGCTTTGGTTCACGTCATCTTCTAACGCCGTGCACCACTAAAATGCCCAATCATCCATGATTGATTGATTTCTGGGGTTTCGTCCCAAAACCAGCCCTGATTATGAGAGACGCCGTAGTGGAGGGCTCCGGAAATTTCGACCACCTGGGGTTCTTTAACGTGCACTGACATCGCACAGCACACGGGCCTCAACATTTCGCCCCCATCGAAATGCAACCACCGCGGCCGGGATACGATCCCGCGACCCTCGGATAAGCAGCCGAGTACCGTAGCCACTAGATCACCGTGGCGGAGCTGCCTAATCATCCGCTGTCCTATTTAACCTCTCTGCCACAGTACGCGCGCTCTCTCTCTCTCACTCTCTAACTCTCCCTCGACTGATGCCGCGGCTTAATATGGGGAGCTTAGAGTAAATCAACAAGGCCAATAGCAAATCTTGTGTTAAGGAGATTGTTTTAGCAAAAATAAGTAATATTAGTTGCTGGGGTGTTCTGCGTGCAAAAAATCACGATGTGGCTATGAACCACCCGCGCTGCAGGGCTGCGGTAATTTCGACCACCTGGAGTGCTGACAACGGGCAGTACACACGGACCTCTATCATTTTGGCGCCTATCTAAAATGTAACCGCCGCGGCGGGGATCGAACCCGAGTTCTGTGGGTGTTTAGCGAATATGACAGACAGACAGACAGACAGACAGACAGACAGACAGACAGAGCAGATAGATAGATAGATAGATAGATAGATAGATAGATAGATAGATAGATAGATAGATAGATAGATAGATAGATAGATAGATAGATAGATTACGAGTAGGTGCGCTTGTATGCCTAAGAGCTCATCAAAGCCGTCCGTGAAAAAACTCTGGAAAGTGCGTCTATAACGTCTGCATCGTGCTCTGCAGAGCAGGCGATCGCACAAAGAGACAGCCGCTATGGGAGTAGAATTCCAATTTGCGCCCAGCTTCCCTGATTACTGCCGAGAGCAAAGCTGTGTATCTATAGGTTAAGCGCCACGGCGAAAACATTTAGGCGACCTCCCGTATATCAGAAGACGAATGCCGGACCTTCCTATTGGATCGTGTGTCTGTTCCGTGCGTGAGTGTGCGCTCGCGTGTGAGAAGGCGAAGGCAAACTGATGCATTGTGCGAACGTGTATTCCTGCGCGTGGACGGAGGAGGAGAAAGGGGCGACATTTAATTACGCCCGGAAGCATCGGATCGCCATTAGCGCAACGAAGCAACTCCGGACGATGTGTGTTCTTCGGTCGATACACAGGCACCTCGTACACCACATTAATGGCATTCGGCGCACCGATGCACGCACTATGGTCCTGTCACGGCGTGTGTGGGTGATAGAGAAGGATGGGTCACGCAGGTAAAGGGATTTCGCTCCCTATATACGAAAGTTTCAGCGTAACAGACCAGACAGGCCAGACGGGGGTACAGAATTTCTACTATTGTTTGGTATGTAAACATAGACAGGAAGAGCGATAGAGAAGGAAGGATAGACGGAGATACAACGGAATCATATAGCGGAATATTAGACCGGCTGGTATCTTGTAAATAACCGTAAGGGGACACAAAGAAATAGGGAGAAAAGGGTAAATCGCTCCCTAATGGAACATTTCCTGTGCTTTCCAGTAATTGCGCACGTGTCCGTAAAATACCTACGAAAAAAAAAAAAAGTATCGAAGACGTACGATTTAGGTATGGAAGAATGGCAAACGAGTTCTGTGGAAACCGGCAAGGTGGAGTAACATGTTATCGATGGATTTGTTGTCGATGGAAACGAGGTGTCCATGGATTCGCCCTCGCGCTGTCAATCGATAGCCTTCTGCATAGTTAGCTCAAATGGCAAAGCGAGCGGCCCGGACAGGCGTTGGTCCCGGGTTCGAACCCCGGACCAGGACGAACTTTTCGGCAAATATGAGGCTTTCATTTCTGAGAAATCCGGTATGGATTTTCTTGTAGCCTTGTGCTACAAAATGGGTGGATGTTAATTTTTCCTTTCATACGCGAAGAATGCGTGAAATATATCCGTATGAAACCATTCAAATGGCTTATACGAAATGTTGCAGGAGGGTGCAACTGTCGTTGAGACGGAAAGGCCTCCTACGATTTCGGAAAAGGGAGCACAAATACGAAATAATGATAGGTAGGAGGATACATATTTGGACATGGCGGTCGCAGATGTGGTCAAGAAACACCGCGGATAGAAGAGCAGGAAAGTAGGAGGACACACACAAGGCGAGCGCTGCACCATCAACTGAAATCTTTTATTGGAAAACAACATATATGAAAAGAACGTTTTGGACCTATAGCTCATGCACGTGTATCTGTTTCACCTTCTTCCGGGCGCGTGTTCATGAATGTGCATGAGTTTGAAAATTTTTCTTTGCTAATATGTTGTTTTCCAAATAGAAATTTCACTTTCGGAGTTTCCTCCTGCTTTTGTATTCGCTTTCCATGCGCGCAGTTTCTTGACTAGAAACAGGTCATCTTGGGGCCTATACCGTAAAAACAGAATACGGAATACTATTCCGTCTTGGTCCTCTCTGATTGGTCAGTTCTGCTTGCAAAGGCAGGACTGGCCAACCAGAGAATTGACGCTAGGTCAAGGATTGGTCAATTCTGCCTTGACAAGCAGAGCTGACCAATCAGGGATGACCAAGACGGAATAGCATTCCGTATTCCGTTTTACGGTATAGGCCCTCTTACGTTAAAGCGTGAGGAAAAGTGCACCACCGGATCAGCAGCCGACTGCCATAGCCACTAGACTACCGTGGCGGGGCGTGAACTGCTAGATGTTGGCACTTTTAATTAGAGGTTATGTTGTCAGGTTAAAGGACAATTCGGCTCTTTCGCAAATGACGTACCCCGTAAAACATTTGTCACTGCAGGCGCGAGTTCTATCTATATCGAAAGCTTCATGCCTGCTATTCTTAGCATCCACAGGTGACAGCTGCGGAGCTCATCGCCTCCATCGAATGAAATGGCGGCGTCGTGGACCCATTTTGGCCCTTAATAACTGCCAGAAGGTGTTAGATAATTACGGCCCGTACGATGACCCCCCACTGCAGGCGGGGACAGAGCGCAGGCCGCATGCATGCGTCCTTTCATAAAGAGAGCGGGCTACGTAATTATCCGCGTTCAAGGGCATATCGACGATGACAGCTTCGGGCACGTGACCTAGATTGTCGTCTGCTGCTGGCAGGACTCGTTCGCAGACGAACGCGCGCGCATGCGCGAACGTACCATAGAAAAATACACACATATATAGCCCCCGAGGTGACGCTGATCGCTCGGGGAATAATCGACTGGATGTAATTACTCCGCAAATGAAGCACCCACGATCAGTGTCATCCGACGGGGAAAAAATAACCAAAAAACGAGACAAAAAGCGCTTGAAGAAGCAGAAGGAAGAAAGCAAGACGACAGTGTCTGCGACCGGGACGGAGGATTAAAATAGCCTCGCTACGCTTCCCCGAAGGACTTTCGATGTCCTCCCCCCAACCGATTTCTGCGTTTAACGATCCAACCCGTATAGCAAAGAAGAGTGTTGTGGCAGGCTAGACTGCAACGCGCGTTTAATGGCCGACCCAGTTCGTTCTCGTGGAAATTATCGAAGCAGACGGACGATGGAACGGGATGGGATATCGTCTCCCGCTTTCGTTCGTCTGGAAGATTATCGAAGCGGACGATGCGGGATCGTATAGCGTCTTCTGCTTTTCGTTCGTCTGGAAAACTATATCGTGTTTTCACGCATATAAGTGGGAAAAAGATAAAGAGGACAGGCCGCACAGAAGTGAGAAACTGCTGCGTCGTCTGCTGTATAGGCTGCGTAAGGGAGTGTTTGAAATCAGCGGGCGATCTCTTGTTGCCACAGTGACACGCCTTGATTCCTGGCCGCCTCGATTACGCACTGTCTCTGTCCCTCGCGCACCATAAATGTGGCTTTAAACGCCCGTTTTATGGCGGCCCGTAAACGACTCTAGTGACAGTAGACCCGAGAGAATTCGCTTTGTGCAAGCGATCATTGTGGTGTTGTCCTGAGGTCCAGTGCGCCAGTAAAGGGATACTAAGTGTACCACGTGTCTGAACTTAAGGCTCTAAGCGGAAACATCCTTAAAACATTGTGTAAAGGAAAGGAAACAGAAAAGTGAGAACGAATCCAGATCGTTGTCTCCGTATGCGCGACAGCCCATTGGATCTTGATTGAAAACAATTCTGCTGTTTTAACAGCGATTACCCGCTATCAGCCAATTATACAGCCACATCGCATTCCGCAGCCAACACCAAGAGCTATATCATTCGGCCAACGCGTAGTAAGAATTGTAGATATACATACAATTGTAACATCTGCACCTTTCTCAACTCGCCTAGCGGCTGAGTTCACGCTTACGAGAACTGTGCCTCCTGCGGGAGTTGCAACGATACTTCCGAGATCAAAAACGCTCAAAAGTGCGCCGGTTATCGTAGAGACCAAAGAACGCCGATTAGTACTGGCTTACCAGAGACAAATGTATTCGCCAATGGTAAGCCAGCACTAGACAACATTTTCGTTCATTTCTCAACGCTTAGCCAGCACTGGTCATCATAAGCACTGACCTACGTTAACCCTTATTGGAGTGCCGGAACGATATAGTCTCGCAGGAGAAATCCACGAAGGCTGTGCTCAAGCCTTTACGCGCAACGGGCCTCGTTAACCGTCTCTGACACTGCCGTGCTTGTGTGTGTGCGCGATTCGACTTCTCTCTTTCTCTCTTTATGTTTTTCTGTCTCCCTTCACCCTTTCCACAGTGCAGGGTAGCAAACTGGATATTTTCATTCCGGTTAACCTCCCTGCTTTCAGTCCATCATCTCTCTCTCTCTCTCTCTCTCTCTATCCCTTATTTAGCCAACATGAGCAAAACTTAGCCAGTGCTAACCAGCGCCATCAGTGTGCAAACCAGTGCGGTAAGGCAGGATACCACAACTCATCATCCGAAAATGGACGGGAGCCCGCCGAGGTATGCAGCCCACGCATACGAAATGAAGCACTCGAATGCGATGATGATGTCTGCCTATATTTACGAAGCGGCAAGAATTAGCAAGGCGCTCTTGTAAAAAAGCTAGTGAAGAGCGTGCAATGGCTGATGACGAATGCGTGTGTTCATACTGAGTAGACTTGCATAGTTCGTGGAGACATTGTTAAGGGCAGCGCTGCAGTTCTGACACGAGGTTTCGTAAGGTTTAGCGGATGTCACTGCTACGTGAATAGCAGAAAGGAAAAAGAAAAGTGATGGTAAATAAGTAAAAGTATTTTCCCCGATACGACAGCCCCGAACTAAGACCAACTTTTCCTTGCCCTTCACCACAAGCGTCTGTGTTCACAATCAGCAGTACAGATTCGGTAATACCTCAGTCATTAAATAATAGGAAATACATTAAGAACATTCGGGTGCCTAATTGTGCTGCAGTAGCTCTCGACCTCTCGAGCCACGCTGGGCAGCAGTGTGCTCGTAATGTCGGCGAGCGAAATTATGTCACTACAAGTGTGCACCTAGAGCAGCATGATGATTGAAACTGAAAAACAAAGGTACATCATTACGCCCAGACATGTTAATCAGTGTTTTATGTTCACGTTCATTAAGCTGCATGTACTTTAGCGTAACAGGTAATAACACCAAAAATGAGGGTGATAAACAAGAAAAATACTGCATTAACAAAACGAGCCACATAATTTAGGTTGTGCGAGAGCTACAGCGTCAGAATCGGCTATTCGCTTCGTAATTGCTTCATATCCACAGAGTGTGGAGCTGACGTGTATTACTCGCTGTCGAGTTAATCATGGAGAAAGCTGTGACGTCACGGTCCCGAGAGACAGAGTCTACAAATCTATGCCCCCCAATTATTGATGCCCTGCCGACGAAAGACCTTTTTTGTTTTGTCTCAGACAAATGTGCCCTCGCTTCGCGCACAGTTTCCACGCTTGATGGGTCCCTCGTTAGCTACATCCTTGACAATGTGTTATTAGGTTCTTTTTTTTTCTCTCTATAATGGCATGTTTATAGAAGGTGAACTTCTCCGTAGTTCTATTTAAGGTAGCAGGGCTTCGTTATGGTGTATACTAATAAGGACCCTAGTTAAAGAGGGAAGTACGTGAGGGCGTGGAAGCGGTTTTCTCGGAAACCTCATGGAAAACTTCCATGATGTTTTTTTTTCCTTTTATTCTGCGATAAGGTCACAAGTTATTGAATGCTAGGGCCAGATATCTTCATTTAGGTTTTCAATTTCTTCGAGAGTGCTAAAAACTGGGAATATTTAGAATTTCCCTAGCTACACTTCTATGAGCAGAAGAAGCAACCATATTTCTTGAATCTAGCGATTTGAACTTGAAACTGTATAGGCATAATCCTCTGTGGTATGTACATTGTCAGTATAGAAATTTAGTTCATCTGCCAGCGGTTCTTTCATTGAACCACTCAATTTCTTGTGTTCCAGATAAAAAAAAATAATACAACAAGATTGTTAGCCGCACCGTGCTTCGGTACTCCAGGATCATTTTGACCACGTCACGTTCTTTGAGATGCACCTGAATCTATGTAAACAGTAGTCGTTGGATTTCCGTCACACCTAAACGCGACATCCGTGAACGGGAATCGAACCTGTATCCTATAGGTCTTGGCACCTATCGTGGCGGGTCCTTACACCAGAAATTTGCAGAAATTTGCAAGAAATTTGCATACTATACTTGTCTTACAAAAAAAGTTCCTTCGTGTAGTTGAAAATGTCCCAAGTTACTTGCACACACGTGAATATTTCTTAAAATATAGGGTACTGCCAGTCACAACTTTATATGATTACCGACTTTGTAGAGCATATAAACAAGAGTTAAAAACTAGATCAGATTTCCTTAAGCATCTTTCCAAATTACAAATTAACGCCACTCTATACGCAACACGTAAAAAACAATACTGGGAAATAGCAACTGTACGAACAATATATGGAAAGCAAACACTCGGAAACAGTCTACCAAGACTACTAAACAGACTAATTACCGAATGATTACAAGTAGAGACAACAACCTTTAAAGCTATACGTAGTTACTTTGATCGAAAACCAATGACCTATAAAAAATATTTTTATGCTTTCCCTTCAGAATCTTTGTTTCATGCCCTACCTTTCAGCAAACTTGCATTTGTATAATGTTATCTTTTGCTTTTTTGATGTTTGTGCAAAGGACTGCATTTTTGTAAAATTGTTTAGACCGTATTTAGTTGTACTCCTGCATGTTTAATTTAGAACTCTATGTTTATTCTTCAATATGTACTGTTGAACCGTGTCGACACGACTGCTGCCATCGCCAATGGGGGGCCTGCGGCTTCGGCAAGCTGTCTAGACGACAGCTTTTATCGCCCGCCCCTTCGTATCATGTACTTGATGCGAAAATAAATGTCATTGTCGTTGTCATAAAATGAACTTCACCCTACGATCTGTTATAGACTGCTGCGGGCTCACTGAAATATGCCAGTTCTGATAGCATTTCCTGGTGAACTGCAAAGTTCAGTCCTGAAACTAGAGATCCCGTCATGAAAACTTACCGAACAGCTTAAAGGAGTACACCATTTTTGCACCCTTTATGGTGTACTTAAGTGACAACCACCCCCACTATTTCAATCTTTCAATGCTACGTGTTTACTGTACCTATCGGTGAAATGCGTTACAGCACAGTGATTCCACTTGCGTTCCTGGTAGAAAATTCTGAAACGTGCATACTTAAAACGCGTTTATTATCGATCAAAGTCACTACGGAGCGAAAGTGTGTAAAAGCTAATACGTGCACGCTCTTTAGTTTGTAACCGTATTAAGTCCGCGGTTTATAAAGACTCACAAAATGCATTGAGATAGGGGACAAATACATATCCACATAAAAAGATGCCGTGCACTCGGTCTATTCGTTCGGCACACTCGATACGCCGCCTAGATTTTTAATGAGCGAACAGTGAAGGTTGTTCAGCACAATTTGACTGCTAGTCTACCTGAATGAAATGTGCTCGTAATTTATGCATTTCGCCGAAAGCAAATTTGATTTCGTAACACTCGTCATATATGGGCGGACTCGATCCTTCGTGCAAACGCAGAAAGTTGAAGGAACGAAAATGTAAAGACGAGAATATCAGGTATGCAAGAAACGCAAACCTTACGATAAGTGGGGAGCACTCCAAGGCCGAAAATATCTCCTTTCTTTCGCCGTTGTTCCCCTTCTTCAGTTTGCCAAACTCTTCTTCAGTTATTGTCTTGCGTCGGCGCGTTTGCTCATTCTACGCACGACGACTGGCACAAAAGCCACCAAGCCGCCGTGCTCGCTACAGTTGTGAGTCTTTGACCGAAGGCCCCCCTCGAAGAACGTGTCTCGTGTTTCAAGTGAATTGACTAAAACATTCAAACTGGCAAGTAGGTCGACGAGCGAACTCTTAGCCATCCTCTGAGACATTCATTAAGGTCTGGCTTCGGCTCGTGAGCGAGAAATGTCCACGAAGAAGAAAAGAACAGGTATACGCCTGGAACCTTGCACTACGCGTCAACCTTGCGACCGTGCGTGCCACGATAAACGCAGGTGACGTCTTCTTACGAGGGCTGCGCGTAGGTGCAGAACCGCCCTACCAGTGGCGATATGGGAGTAAATCTTGCTAAAGAGCACACGCCATAAAGAGTCACTCCTTCTTAAGGAAAATCGCAATGCCGAAATCGCAAAATCTCTCCTTCCTAAATGCTTTCTGCCGCTGGCTGGCAGGCTTTGCTCATGATATGTCCAGTAGCGGGACTGGCTGAAGTATTCTCGTTCAAACGCCTTCGTCATAACATGTCTTTATTGAATACGGACATAGAATTTCATAGTTTGTTAATGAGAGTCACGAATCTTAAAAGCGGGGTATAAACTCATCAAAAAGGCAAGAAGAAAACCAGGTAAAAAGCGAGCACGGTGCCACCATCTACGAGCCTGCTTCCAAAGTTACAAACTCGTACAAACTTGTGATACATCTGTTCTATTATACAATGCTGAAATCAAATTCCTATCGCG
This sequence comes from Hyalomma asiaticum, assembly GCA_013339685.2. Classification (NCBI taxonomy): domain Eukaryota; kingdom Metazoa; phylum Arthropoda; class Arachnida; order Ixodida; family Ixodidae; genus Hyalomma; species Hyalomma asiaticum. The sequence continues at coordinate 49,029,899 of CM023491.1, read as the reverse complement.
CCTGGTGTGATAACCTTCTGTTTGCCGATATTCAAATTTCCTTGTTGTGGTACGCCTGCGCAGATCTCTGGATGTATAAAAGCTGTCTTTTCCACCTTCAATAAATCAGTTGTTAGTAGCGCCTTTGTTGTTTGTGGTCCTTCTGTACTTCTGTTTGTGGTCCTTCTGTGGTCCTTTGCGCTAAACTACGATGAACGAGAATTCCTCCCGCAATTCATCCATCCGTCCTGTCCTTTACTTACTACATCCACGTGCTGCTCAGCTTCACACTCGCCAACAACCCCTAGCGAACGGGTAACGAGCGACCGTTCGTGATTCCGTGGCAAGCCGCGGGAACAAACAGCACGCCTCCAATCAACCGCAATACGCGGGCGAACCACTGACCCAAAGTCTAGCGTATAGCATACTGCAGCGAGAAGCTGCGTGGCGGCGTTGTGGTCAATTCAGTGCAGCCACGCCATGCTGGTATTCCCCCTCCCTCTTTCTTCCTTCTTGTTCTTTCTTCTCTCTCCTCTTGTGCAGATGGCGCACAATCGCGAGCAATCGGCGTAATACCGCCATGCCGCATGGTACGTACGCCGAGAGAGATGCAGTATAGCTCTCGTATATCACGACCGGCGAAGGTCACTGAGGCTGACGCTAAGGCAAAGCGTGCGCGTGCGCGCACGCGAAGCTCGGGGTCTTCGAGCGCACGCGCACACCTTCCTACGCACACGCACGAACCACATCCCACCGCGCGGTGCGGCACTTCCGTGCAGCAGAGGCAAGGCTACGCGACCGCCGAGCGCAGAATTCTTGCGAGCCAAGATGTAGTGCCTCCGAGATGCTCCTGCAGCTGCAGCGTACACTGCGTGACAGAGCGCTGAATGACACATTAAACTGTGTATCGCCCTTTCTGATTGGTCGAAGAGGCGTCTAGCTTCAACCGTGCTGCACGGAACTACTGCAACAGCGCATAATAGCCGAGGTCTGCTGCTGCTGGTGGCGCGGGCTCATTTGTTTTCCATCGACGTTTCGGCACTTCGAGGAGAGCGATCGAGCTCTCGTGCTCGGGAGGAAGCGATACGGAATGTTCGCTGCCTGCTTTGTGGCTCGCGGTCGTGACGCATGCCCGTAGAATCGGCGGGGATTTGGCTTCGGGCAAAGCCGGACTGTGCGGGAAGAAGGCAAACGCTTAGATACCGATAGGTCGCGCCCCTAATGCGCGAAGGTGAGACCTTCCCCCTCGCTTCTCATGTTCGCGTGGACTATTCTGCGTATATACAGGAAACGTGCGATGCTGATGGTTGTTGTTCGGCTTGGTTTAGCTTTTGCGTGTGGAGTGAGGTATTGTACGGTGCTGCTCATTGCTCGGGGACGTGGCGGACTAGCCTTTGTGCCGGAAAGAATGTTGGGGCGCGTTGTACACGGGTACAATAGCACTTGAGCTGTTATGTATGTATGTATGTATGTATGTATGTATGTATGTATGTATGTATGTATGTATGTATGTATGTATGTATGTATGTATGTATGTATGTATGTATGTATGTATGTATGTATGTATGTGTATCTGCACGGAATAACTTCGTATAAGGAGTTTGCGATAACGAAGTCCATCGATTGATACCGTGGCGCTGCGAAGGTTTAACGACACCAAATAAAGTGACACCGATTATATATCTACACCTACTACCAAACGGCTTCCAATGACGGCCTAAGCCTACATATCACTAACTTTTCGCTCATTAACTGGCGTCGTTCTTCTGCGTCTGATTGTTTTAATCCTCACCAACCTTCTTAGAAGTGTTCTATGTACAGATGTTATAATCTGTACATAGACTGAATGCTTTCTGGGCCATTTGCGTGAATCAGCAGTTCAGAAGGGTGTACATAGTTGTTCTGTTTTTAGAGTTTGGAAGACGGTTAGAACGGTAGGCCCTCCCAATCTATCAATCGAAAATACGCCCTTGCATCTACTCAGCGCGAGTATACCATCGTTCTGCAGGAAGGTAACTCTCACTACGATGACAAAGTGGAAACCTTGGATGATCCGATACCAATGGTTCGAAAGAGACACAGAGATCCCAGGACAACGCAGACCTCAGGTCACTGAACCTGGACCGTGTATAGTTGCTTAGTGAAGAAAAGTGTCGCATGATCACAGGTAATTCCTGGGGATTTGTGTGCCACAACAAATATGATTACTAGGTACGCTGTAGTGGATGGCTCCGGAAATTTCGACCACCCTGGGGTTATTTAACATGCACCCAAATACATGTATACACCGGCCCCCACATTTCGCCTTCATCGAAATCCGCGGCCGGCATCGAATACGCGTCCTACCGGTCAGCAGCCGAGAAACGTTAGGGCTGTTATCACCGCGGTGGTTCCTGGTGATAGGTCATGGCCTCTTTCACGCGAAACGCAAATGGATTATGTTGTTACGTGAGAAATTCACTTTCTCCTTTCAGTTTCACACGAGTGTACACACACACACACACACACACACACACACACACACACACACACACACACACACACACACACACACACACACACACACACGTGCGCATTATATGGAACAGCGCGATGGCGGGAGGCCTTTCAAACAGACCGCACACCAACTCGAATCTCGAATCGCTTTCGAAACCGCGGCACTGGCACACAGAAATTGCTGCCCGAGTCGGTGGGAACATCGCTGGCCGCCTCAGAGCACACAATAAACTGCGAACAGTATGCAAGAGTGCACACTGGGAACAAACAACATGAAGTGAACCAGCGTCGGCCTGGCGTTTCGCCCTGATTTCTGGCGTAAGCGTGGGAAACGAGATACATGGCTGGTATCAAAAACGTACACACACTGGGTCACCTAGTCGCTTGAACGGTTTCATGCGATGTGCTGATCTAAGAGTGCCGCCGCTTACGCTTCCTTTACGTATAATATTACATCCCGATTACTTATCCCCACATGCAGTATGTTCGTAGGGTCGAATAAGCTTGGGCACCTGTAGAATGCACAAATGAATGCACAAATGAATGAATGAATGAATGAATGAATGAATGAATGAATGCTGTTGAAGAGAAGAAAAATCTGCTTCGGTGTTGCATTTGGCACGATAACGTGAGCATGTCGCTTTGATGGTTCCCCAAAAGCACGTAAGACGAAGTGCTGCTCGACTGTCGTTTTCGATGACACCTTGGATCGGAATAAAACGCTAAAAACACCCTTTTTTTTTCTTTCAACCTCTCAACCTCTCGCCTCAACTTCTAGCCTCCACGGAAATGCAGCCGCCACGGCGGGGATTCGATCCCGCAACCTTCGGATCAGCAGCCGAGTGCCATAGCCACTACAACACAGTGGAGGGGAGCACATAAGCTAAGCCGTCGTCGATGGAAAGATAGCGTGTGTGTGCTTAGGTACATACTTACAATCAGTACATGCGAATGAGTGCGTGCACGGAATCATTACAGCGCGTGACCACAACATCGCCAGACTGTCGCCCCGGCCGCGCGACTACGAGCGGAAAGAATCGCGTTTCGCCGTTGTGTAAACCGGGCCGCCGCGAAAGTGATTCGCCCAGGGGTGATACAAAGCGTAACACGCGATCGTCGTGCATGAGATCGTGACGCCGCGGATTTTTCACTGAGACGATGTTGTGCGGTGTGACTGACCCATCGTTACGGTACGCGACGACTGGTCCAGTGACTTCACGCTCGGTATAGATAGAGAAGATGGAGGAGGCCATGGGGTGATCGTGGGAACCGTGTTTCGCGACCAGATAAGCAGCGACTCCGCGTAACGCATTTGACGGGCCACGTCGCCTTGGGGGCATTCGAAGTCGTAACGGACGTGCTCGGCTTGGCTGATGGCTAAGAACCTTTTGTTCGACTCTCGCTCCCGTTACGACTTGGCAGGACCACTGCTGAATGTTCCGTGAGTGGTGTGAAAGAGAACGGTCATATTTGCATTCGGGAGGTCACGAGATCAACCTCGATGTCGTGCTCAAACGTGTATCTTTTTCCCCAAGGCTGCGCATGCTCAATGAGAGTTTATGTCGGGCGGTTATCACTGGGGCATGCAAAGAGGCGCTTTGCCAGGCCTCTCGGTACGAAGGCACACTACAGAACAAACAGAGCGAAAAAGTGGACAAAGGTTTAGGCGACCACAGGACGGAATGAACCGCAGGTCATCGACCTTTCCATGTTCGTCGAACGTTTTCAGTTTTTCTATAGCGCCTCTAGCTCTATCTCTTCACGCAACAAGAAAACTTGAAAGTGAGCGCTTGTATCGCGTGTTTCATTAATATTGGCGCAATTCGTACGATCTTTATGGTAGTGCGGTGCATGGTGTGTGTGTGTGTGTGTGTGTGTGTGTGTGTGTGTGTGTGTGTGTGTGTGTGTGTGTGTAGACGACAGCGCCACCGCGACCTGATGACGTCATGCTCCGCTTGTTGCCCATATTTCCCACTCTACTGCCGGTCATTGCTACTACGGACGCCCGGGTCATCCAAAAGCCGGAACCGGAGAAAAGGTAAATATCCGTAATGACCACGTCACCTCCGGCACTTCCCTTTGTCTTCCTCATAGTCGCCCTTATGTACTATAAACTACCTCAGCCAAACACGACAAGGAAGCTGCTCGTACATTGTGGCGACACGCTACGCGCGCCTCCGCACTCTGTTTCAGTAGTTGCGTGCAGCAGAGCAGAGGCTGCGCGACCGTCGCACTCAGATTCTTGCGAGGAAGAACGTAGCGCGAGCGGTCGGAGACGCTCCTACCGCTTCCGCTCTGATGCTTACCACTAGTAGACGACTGTGGCGCGGAAGGACACATTTGAGACGTGTTCGCCATCCCGATTCGTCGATGAGGTCCGTGGCCTCCACAGTGCTGCACGGAACTACCGGAACAAGGTACGGCTACGCGTGCGCTCGGGGCGTTGCTTTTGCCACTTGCGTTCGTGCGGGCGATTTCCTTTTGTCTTAACGCCGCCGGCGCGACCTGCCCCAGCGTTTGTCCAAGGAACGTGAGGTCACGTTCGCGTGGCCTGCTGTGCGCGCCTGGATGAGGACAAAAAGAAAGAAATAAATAAAAGAGAAACAGAACAATAGAAAGTTAGCGCGGCGTCACCACGCGCGCACGACGCAGCGTGTGTTATAGTGGAAGCTAGCTGTTAGCGGACGCAGCCAACATTGTTTGCTTCGTTTTTCGTGTTTGCGGAACAAGAAAGTGGTCATGTAGGAACGGCGCGCGCGCGCTCCTTAAACTGCACGAGAACAAGACAGAAAAAAAAAAAAAAACTCCGAGGAGTGCGCAGAGCACGTGGCTTTGTTACATCGTAAGCTAGACTTAGCTGTGTGCACTCTAGCTCTTTCTTGTCTTTCGGTCACTTCTTATTGTTCTTGTTGTTATTCTTAGTCGTGTTCTTATTTTTGTTATTCTTCTTGTTATTTTCCTTGCTCTTCTTCATTGCAGCCCCTTCTTTCTCTTCCCCATCAACGTAGTTTTTTTCCTCATCTATTTAATTACTCGTCTCCTCATCACTGTCTCCTCCCTCTTCTTCTTGAAGCATCAGCGCTGACTATTTGACACTCCTATACACTTTGAAAGTCTTATTGAATCAACACCCCCTCCCCCTCCCCCCCTTCCATTCCAGTACACGGGTGTACTCTTCGTCTCTGTTCCACGATGCGCTTCGTTTTTATTCAGTACGCACCCACTTTGTTCTTTGCTCCTGTCTCTACACTCGGCATACATCGAAAGCCTAAGTGATTACGCGGTCAAACGCACAATAGCCAACGAATGCATCGTAAGCAGAAGAGCGGTTGTTCGAGGCAAAAGGGCATTAGGTGCAGAGAACGTCAAGGTAAAAAGGCGCGCTATGTGCGAATACGCCGAAACATCTTTAGCCACTGCGGCTGCCTCTTTTACTAGGTTATAAACGTCCTCAGTGAGTGACCACAGGCTTAATAAGCTTACAGTTCATACCGGGACTGTTTTATAGGCATGCCTGCGTGTGTACAACCGGGGGAGGGTTCCACGGTATGCGCAAACGGGCTTAACTCGAATACTAACGACTCCAGCGGCAGGAACGCGCAACAACTGCGAGAAACAAGCGTCCTTTCTCAACGTCGAACGTGTCAGCCGCACGCGCGTATCTTCGCGCTTCTTTTTTGTATAGCACTGTCTTTGTTTCGGGTTCTGTTTGACCCTTGACCTCCTTGTTCGGAAGTACCCTCTCACTCGGGTCAGCCGTAAAAAAACAATGGCCTCGGCAGTTCGCGCAAGCGGCTTATGTAGATGCTGTTATACAAGTCAATCCCGCTGGCTCGCTGTTATGCCACGAAGGACAGGAGGATATGGCGACGAGGGGGCGAGTTATTTTGCAATGCGCGGCAGTTAACGAGCCTCCCAGAATTACGGTGAGCGCTTGCAGACACGAATTGTGCTGCAGCTTTGAACGGTATGCAACACGGAAGCGGCAGAACCTTTTCTTTGGGGGCCCCAATTCGCGGTGTGTAATTAATTAGCGGCGGTAAGCGTACAACAAGGACGTGAAGACCACGCGAAAGCTGGCTGGAAGGTAATGCCCGAATCGACTCGAAGGCTCTCTGTTCTTTTGAAGTGTTATTCGGCACTTCTGCAGTAGTAAGTGTAGGGTGAGCGCATGCGTGTGCAGTAACCGCCGAAAGTTTCTAGGCCAGTTAGCGTGCGCCGTAATATTTGTTGCCGAGGTGCGCAAGGGCTCCATTAAAAATAAAATGTTGCTTCAAGAACGATTCGGAGGACAATGCTTCCCGCAATTCCGGCTGTGCTAAACGACCGACAGCCTTGGAACGGGATGCAGGGTTATAAATGTGGCACTCTTAAAGCGGATCCGAAACTTCCGACCGGAAATACACTTTCAGGTCATCTGAGCTTGCATCTCATCGCTCATACAGCCAGTTCATTGCTTGCAGAAAGGGTAATAGCAAACTGGGGTCACACGAAACTGAATACATAATATAACCTCTCATGTCAACGTGACACTAACACTGATATGAGATACGATTGAATGCTACAGATCGAACTTCAGCCTGAAACACAAGGAAGTGTTTGCGATGTAACTTATGCGATGTAAGTTAGGCGTGCCTCACAAATATGGGAGCTTTCTGTGTGGCTGCACATCTATAGGTGGCTCGCAAGATGAACACGTCGTCTGCTCCCTGCAATGTATAGGTACCAAATAGACGCCGTATCTCTTTATCATCTGTACAAAGACAGTAAATACATATATGACTTCCTCACAGCGGTAAACCGATGCCACAAGAGCGCTTTACCTATTGAAACCGAATAAGGTTTCATGGGGAAGGGAGAGCTAACCTCCTACGTCGTCGTTGTGGAAGTGCCTTTCAGAAACACTGTAACCGCCAACGATACGCTTCTATCCTGAAATAACTCTCGATATTTGAAGACCAGAGCACGAATGCACAAAGCGAAATCACAGGAACAAACAATGCGTACATCTTCTGGAACGCAACGTCGCAACGAACCGGCGGTGCTATGCAAGCGATTTCATTTCCATTACGAAGGAACCCCTGCAGGGCGTTTTTACATTTGTTGGTAACGCAGCGTACACGAGGAATACGAATGTTTCTGCATAACTCACAACTCGAGGGACGATCGCGAGAAAACGTATCATCATGCTAGTCCGCGCTGCCCCGCGGCGTCGTCTGCTGGAAGAGAGATTACGCGCGAGCGGTACTGCCGCCTCGTCTGAAACAATGGGTGCAAGAAGAAAAGCCTCCGGCGCATCCTGCTTCGTAATAATGCAAACGACTGCGCATAACACGAGTGAGAGTGGCGGCCGCCATTTGGCTTTTCTACCTGACTTGTCTTGGCTTGCTGCTCTCACCTGATATGCCGCTTTTCTCTTTTTTTTTTCTTTCTCTTTGTCTTTGTTTCAAATGAACCAAATGTAAAACGAAGGGGCAGTCAATATACGCAGTTTCAAGAAGCAGCCGGCACCAGCCAGCAGTTAGCCAATAATTAACCAGTACTGGTAATGTGCGACTGAATACGGTATTTGAATCCGCTTTGTATGTTGTCGTGGGCAACAACGTAACACTCCGTTGCAGAAGGCGGAGGTGTCGAGAAGTTTTCTGGGGTTTCTTACCTATCGCTTAAGAGAGGTAGAGGGGAAAGCAAAGACCTTTGATAGAATAACTCGGGATCAAGGTGTTCGAACATGAAACCTTTGGCAGTTGAATATCACTTTAATATAATTTTACATAGGCTGTAAAGAATAACATTCAATTACGTGTGGGCGTGGGCACGTCAAAGAACCACAGGCATTCCGAATTTCCAGAGCCCACCACGACGGCATGCCTCACAAGCATATCGTGGTTTTGATGCGTAAAACCTCAGCAATTGTTATCGCACCTTTACATGTCAATGTTGGTACATGCCAAGCGAACGGGAGGCGAGTATCCGTTTTTTTTTTTTTGTTTACCATATTTTTTTCTGCCACCGTTTCTTCAAGGTAGTCTTCGCATGGTAAATGTAATGCTTTTGCCTTACTAACCGAGCAGAACATTACCTAGGTCGGGAAGGTGTTCGATCGAAGAAAAAAACACATGGCCCTTTAGCAAACCTACGCCTTAAAAGAATAATGAACCTGTTTCTACGGTCGCATATCTTACGGAACCGACGATTGAAAGGGATTACCTCGTCCTACGACGGTCTTGAAAATGGACCAAGCGAGATGATACGACTTGGTAATGCGTAATCACTGTAAAAAGGCGCGAACGCGTGCACCGGGCAAACATGGATGCCGACGCTGCAGCAGGCGATTGCGATTTGTTTTAAAAATGCAGGAGTGTGTATACTTCATTAGAGAAAGCTAATTTAGAGTCCGGTCGCGTCGCCGGGCACGAGGCGATGTTGCAAGAGTGGACACACTGTGAATGGTGAAATCTCATTCAACGCCGACCGTTCAAATGAGATCTTCAGTTATGGACCGGATAAATGGCTTCAACCTTGGCCGGTATTCAGTCTCCCGTGTTATCCCCATCCTGTTCACATCGTAAATCTACAGGGCTCCCGTTGGTTCTGTAGAGAAGGCGACGGAGTGATTTGTTTGTAGTCGATGTTTTGTACAACTCTCCTATACGTGTATCGACAGCACTACGATGGTAGGTGTTGCACGCATAACGTCCAGGGTAATTAGCGTCGACGAAGCGCTGCGTGTTCATTAATATCCAGTGATGGCCATGGTGACAAATACGTTATCATCTCCACTGAAAAGATATCAAACCGCTACGTCTACACAGGGCTTGTAGGTATGGTTAAACCTTCCTGGAACAGGCCGAGAGATCAGGTACGTCTGTATTATGAAAAGTTTCTACAGAGCCTTCTCTAACATGCCAGCTAGAACAATCCTGTTCGTTCGATGTTATGTCCTCTTCGTTATTATACCACATACCTTTCGTTTCATGTACAGATAAGTTCGTTATCGTTGCTCGATACGATTTGTCCAGGAGGGCCCAGAAGAGGCTAGCGTGATTTGTCCAGGAGAAGCTTTAGCAGCAATGCGCAGATCGCAGCGGTTGAGATGCTTCTGACAGGTCGAAATACCTCTTAGCTACGTCAAACATACGTTTAGTGCGATATATCCACAAGATACCAGACGATAGACGCTATAGTGTGATTTTTCCAGAAGAGGCTTAGGCTACGCGCGCAGACGTCATCGGTCGAGATGCCTCAGAAACGTGACTCCGAGATATGCGATCGAACCGGTATTCGTCAAGCAACACTCGCCAACGAAAGTTGCTCACGATGTGTGCCAAAAAAACGAGGAGGTAGGAGTTGTTTGCAGACGCCAGTACAACGCAGCTCCGAGATGGATCACGCGTTCCACTTAGCCCAAAACCACCACGACCACCACCACCACCCGCGGGGCAACCATTGTATGCAGCAAGCCTTCCTGCTAAGTCGCTCCACGAAAAAAAAAAATCGTCCGCATAACTTATGCGGCGGCAGATGAGCGCCTAGTGAAACGCATCGTCTGCTTGCGTTACCGGCGCCATCGCCTGCTGCTGCGAACAACAAGGTTACGCGTGAAAGCGCGTCAGCTCGCTTGAAACAATGGCGGAATGAGGAGGAAGGGAGGCAGAAGAAACGCGTTCGCGCCCGGCCAATTATGCAGACGACCTCCACACGGAAGAGCAGGCAGACGATCTCGTAGTCGACTACAGCGGCGAGGCAAAGGCCTCCGGGATCCGGTCCGAGTGAGTGCGAAGTGCGTACAAACAAAAACGCACAGTCGCTTCGCACATAAGTCTTGTTAAGAGCAAAAGGTTTCGTCCAGAGCGGCGATCGCATTTACGAGTCGGGTCAGAGACTGAAAACGACTTGGTGATAATGGGAGGCGGTGTACGGGACTCAGGGTTGTACGGAGGACCTTAGCAGGGGGGGAGGCCTGCGGCCCTTGTAATCGCTATCTGACGTTGAACACAGTCAAGGCCGCCGCCGCCGCGAACTGCGGTGCAGGGTCGGCCTTGCAGAGCCGAGAAGCTGGCCTCTTGATCCGCGCGAGTGTGTATACCATTCGATCAGGTTGCAGAGAAGAATGCTGGAATCGAAACAAGTGGCTTAGGTCAGTATTTTGCCGGTGGGGAGACCGATACCGCGAGACTGCACTGGCGTGCAGTCAGCGTCGCGGTGGCTGGGAATGAAGTATACGGTATGGTACATTCTTAATGAGAACGCCTAATTAGAATAGAAGCGAGCGTAAGCTGATGGTCACGGCCTGGCAAGTAGTGGGACGTCCCTTTTGCATAGATGCAAAGGCTTCACATGCACAATGCCTTTGACATCAAAAGTTGTCGGTTATCTGCCTACAACGTCTGTATAAGACCACATTGAAACTTGCTGGGTGACGATAACGATTGTTGGTTTGGCAAACGAAGCATTAACCTTATTTTTCTTTTTTCAGCACAGATACCTAAAGCGTCCGCTCTAATGCGGGCGCGTCAAATGCAACTTCGGATGTTGGTCAATATACCCCGAAAATACAAAACGTGCCGCAAAATACCTCCAGCCGCAGGATCCACAAACATACTGAGCGCTTGGGTTACTTAAGCGTCAAAGTCCTCATATGAGAATTCGCAATGCGGTTTCGAACGGCGAGCTCATAAAACGGACCACGCCATCGTATAGCACCCTCCTTCAATGTGACGGACGTCCCGCCAAGCCATTACTATTCTGGACCACACGGAGTAACGAAATCGCTCCAGCAGGAATTTCGATCCCGAACTGACAGCTCTTGAAATGTTGAAACGTGCTTCTCCGTATGACAGATCTTCCAGCGCTCGCAAACAGAAGAGAAAAGCGCCGGCGTGAAACGCACGAGAGACGCAACTAGCCACCCTAACGCAACGTCGATGACTACAGCAAACACAACTTGCTAACCTTGCGGGAAGGAGAGGAAGTAAGATCTGGCATTTGTTTAAAGAGTACAAGGACAGTGATTTCTGCATAATTTGTAGGGCCTGTGTATGTCTGTTGAGAAGATGTGGAATTATGCTAGCACCGGCGTCGAACGTAAACGGTACCACAATTGGGATGACGTTGAACAAAGTCGTTTCGTCTACTTGATATTTATGCTGAAAATTGGCATGGATGGCTACGAAGGCATGTCTCTCATGACTGACAGGTCATGACATCAATAACATGCCATGTATTCTCCTGTTGAAACAAGAGTAGTGCACAGAAACACATATACCACATAAACACGAGGGTTCAATGCGTAAACGAGAACGCCTGCTTTGTTCGCAAACGGTCGTTTACGTCGCTTAGATTTCTCGTTGTTATACTAATGGCTAGATTATATATATATATATTTTGCTGCTATGACTATGTACCTCCCTCCTCACCCAATGCCTTCTTGAAGGCCTGTATAAGGTACTGTAAATAACGAATAAATAAATAAATAAATAAATAAATAAATAAATAAATAAATAAATGCTGTCGCCCCATACGTGGCCTCCCGCAGCGCCGTCTTCCTTCATATTGTTGCCTAGCAAGATTCCTTGCTTTGTTTTTGAGGTATGTCGGAAGGCCGTTACAAAATTGTTATTTGCCAGAACCACGTTCTTTCGCGAAAAAAGAAAAAGTTTCATATATGGACAAATGTATGAGCTTAATGTCTACTAATTACACTCGCACTGACTGGACAAAGAGTGTGCGGGTGGCGCGTTTATGACGTTAGCGTTACTCTAGATTTTAGACCACCTGGGGTGCTTTTAAAGTGCACTGGTAACGCGCGCTTCACGGACTTCCAACATTTCGCCACCCTCCATCGAAATGTGACCGCAGCTGCTGAGATCGAACCCAGGTATTTCGAGTCAGCAACCGCGCACCGTAACCACTCTGCTAACGCGGTGCGTTGGTTGTAGTGTCATAATCACACTCCTCTTCTTCCCCGTAAAAACAGCCATTCTAATCCTGCTGTTTCGTCCCCTCCTCAGCGACAAAAGAGCGAACTAATTAATTATGACACGTCCAGGTTAAAAGCCACAGTTAGCCAGCAGTTCAGTTGCAAGAAAATGATTCGCACACGTCTCTCTGCTTCTCGACGGGCCAGCAAGAACACACAAGCTCGCGTATATGTGGTGCTGCCAGAATCGGACGGAACTGATTCAAACACCGATTCAAACCTGCGACCGGTGCCGCACGCATTCGTGAAACTATCACGTGACGTTGTATCTATGAAAGTAACGGACCGTGAAACTACAAGAGACGTCACACAATTCACTATTCTGCAAGCATGTCAGAAAGGATGCCTTTAGTGTACCCATCTGAGGCCTCCCCGTCTAATTTGCGAACAGTGAACGGCTAGCGGTGACGTCATGGCCTACCATGCCCTTCTTAACGTTGGCTAAGTGCTAGCTAATGCTGACTATATCTGGCTAAATGATTAGTAATATTGGATAGTGCCGGCTTACTACTGTGAAATGTACTATTTTGTTGCATATCTTGCCTACATTGTCAAAGGCCAGCGTTGGCTAAAATGTGGCGCGTGCTGTTGGCAAACGTAGGCTCTACGCTGTTAGAACACTTGTCTTCATTCAACCTCAGTCGAACAACGCCTTCGCATACACGCACAGACGGCCACCTTGGCTGGGTCTGCGTGAATTCGTTTTTTCGCTCTCCCACTGACAGATAAAGAAACGCACGTTCGCAGACTCCCAACGCCACGTCACTGCACCGAACTACGGAGCGACAGAAAGCGGCGCAAACGCACGTACGCAAATACGCGCCTGCGACATTCCCAGGCGCGTCGCTGTCTACCACGATCCCGTCACAGCCACCTCTCCGAAGGAGAAAGGAGAAAAAAAAAAAAAAAAGAAGGAAGCGATGCAGCTTTCAAATGCGACTCATACATATACGTGCGTTCTTCTCTCACCAAAAACCCGGTCACGTATGGAGAAAAAAAAATGATAAAAGCGCGCCGCCCTGACTGAACGTACGGCCGACTTATACCGGCTTTACGCCGCTCTTTTGCGCAATGCATACCCCGTTGACTAGCGTCGCACACGATGAAGCGGACGCTGTCTCGCACAAGGCATGCATGATAAAGCGACGGGATGCCTCGACGTCTCGGGGACGTTAAGCGAAAGGGAGTCCGCCGCGATCGGTGCCACACAGCTTTGAAAGCGAACCTGTCCCACGTCGCGTCGACTCGCGCTTTGCTATATCATTCCGCGGATGACTGTTACGGTAGAAGCGTCGGGGCATCGGTGCTTAGGGATTCGCGTACGCACGACCCTAGCTAGAGACGTCATCGCTGACGTCAAGCTTTATCGGTGAGCTTTAGCCCGCAGCGTCGTTCCGCGGATTGACTTTGTTGTATAGAGGATGGATCGGAGCTTACCAACGTTACTAGACTATCGAGATTACGAAGTCGCCCATCCCTGATCGGAGCTCGAGACGTCATCGATGACGTCAAGTTTCGTCGGCGAGTTTTAGCATTAAGTGCGGGTGTTAGGGCGTTAGGGGTATTCTGACGTCACACGAGCGAGTTCTTGCTGCCTCATTCGCGTATTCCCTTACGATACTGGGATAAGTGGATTGAGCTAAAGGTGCAGCTTTTCTGCGGTGCTGGCTGCGCAAAAAGATGGCGGCGCCTGTGACGTCAGTGCATACTGCCTGCACCTACATGTTGGATGTAATATCTGTAAGGGCATGTCTCAGCTATACTTAGGGGCTTCGTATTGTGAATATGCAACCAACTGTAACGAGCTTTCTAGCAATTTAGAACCGTAACATTACATAACAAATGGAATAAAAGAAAGAAAGAAAGAATAAGAAAGAATGAGAAAGAAAATCAAAATGATACGCTCAATAGTAGTCTCAAGCAATAGCTCGGCAGTGTAGTGGATGACAGTATTTGTGTAGTGCGTATATTATATACAGATTGCATTTTTAATTAGCAAGACTCCATTACTTGTGTGACCCCGAAAGAACGCCCAAGATCCAAGGCAACTGAGCTGAGGTTAGCTAATTATTAGGTTCACTACTGAGTTGGGTTCCAGAATTCCCCGAGGGCGCGCTTTTATAGACGCGATATCAGGACCGATCCTTCCGTTCTTACACACAAATCGACGCCAACTGGCAGGCCTATAGTTTGTAAGCTCCGACATACACCAAGGTCCTGTTAGTTTTTGTCCTTTGGTGTCACGTATGGGCGCAGAAAGGTCCGTGTAGGAGTCCTGGGATAGGCTAGACTTCAATGCATGGCACCTCGTAATTACCGAGTTGATCAACTATGAGCTCCGGCCTGACGCGGCAATGGTTGCTCCTAAATGGCAGATGGATGTTTTGACAGGGTAGCTCGTAATTAATCCTCACGTGGAATGCGCGATAAAAGGGCGACTGGGACGAGCACACACAAACAATGCACGGTGTCTCAAGGTGGCTTCTAATCGAGCTCTCGAATATGACCTGCGCTCAACCAGTGATTAAGTCGTCACAGCGCGAAGTGTTGACGGCTAATCTAAAGACAGCTACGTATCGAGACACAACGTCATATACGAGGTATCGCTTCAAGGTACACAGCGCTGTACAAACGGCAAACAAGTAACACTGCAGGTGACAAGCCACGGCCTCCAAGACTGGTAGTCATACGTGGACAATGAGGGCGAGACCGATCTCGAAGGCTCTGCGACGCGTTTAACAGCGGAGCTGTTCAGCAAATCATTCCTTGTCCGGCAAGCCATAGAGTATCATCAACATTAGCTCAGGTCCCGAAGAGTGTGCGTGCATTTCTTCGATCATCATCATCCACTCCGTGTATATGCTGTAATTTTTTTTTCTATGCATTTCTCTTGCACACTAGCACACTACTACAGCACACTACTACTGGCAAAACTGCGGATGGCGGGCGCGCGTGTTCAAGCAGAAGAAACGAAGACAAAGACGGTGCGCTTCGATTTGCCCGGTGCGCAGCGTGCTATGCGTTTATGCATAGCTTCGCACCACGAAAGCATGCGAACTCTCATGGCGCGAAGCAAACGCATAGCGTAGTATAATAGCAAAGGGGTGGGACGGCGTCGAGCCGAGGCCATGCGTGCCGCGTCTGCGATTCGACGTGAACGCCTTTACGCCGAGCTCGGTGCGAAACTTTGAGAAGCGTTCACTGGATATCGCAGTTTTGCGAGGCGTTTCCCGAAGCCTCAGACCAGGACGAAGTGCGGGTGTGCCTGAGACAAACCCGGACCAGTCAAGTTCCCATCAGCTTGGCTGCTTCGCTGTCAATTATGCCACTGTAGTGGACGCTTCAGGAATTTCTTGCTGCACTTTTTCGCTGATAGTTTTCGTATGTCGACCCACTTGCATCTTCGGGCAAGCTACATTAACTAACCAAAATCAGCGCGCATTTTGAAGGAAGGGAAATGTGTTGTTATGCCAGAACCCTTAATAAAGTTTGTTATTTTTGAAACTTTGGAGGTGTGAGCAACGATCAAAACAAGCTAGGGGTGAAACTGCGATAGTGACAGCTGCGCTGGCCTCACACACCGCCATGGTCTCTGTGATTGCTCATGACTCCCATCACCCTATCACGATTACACACACACACACACACACACACGCACGCACGCACGAGACGAAGATAGGTGTGAGTAGCAGCCCACTATATAATAAAGGATCACAGACCATAACAAGCACAATGTCCCTATTCTATATTCTATTCCGTTCAAATTAAACATTCTATGCATTTCTATTATTTTATGTTCAGTGCCGTCCTGTATATACGAAGTCTTACCTGTCGTGATAAACGAACTATAGCCCACCAGTATGCGGCCCACCTTAAACATGCGGGATTAATCTCAGAAGAAAAAAATAAATAACAAAATAAACGCCACGCTTTAACTCAACGCAGCACTGTCATGGTGGCCTGAAACATGCTCCCTGAGGACAGCGTTGCCGTCACCATCGAACAACGCTCTTACAACCGTTAGTAAACTTCGACGACTTTCCACACGGTCGAACGCCAAAAAATAATGTCACCCGAGTGCTTCACTATAGTTCTACTGGAGCTCTAAAAGCTCTGGACACGCCCTCTGCAGAGTCTCTCTCACGCAAGGGAGCGCCACCGTCCTAATTATTTCGCTGTCACCGCAGCCGGGCATAATTAGCCCCAAACCCACGGAAGTGGGATCGCAAATATTCTGGGTCACCTGCGACGCACTACACACACGTACGCCTGCCCGAAACTATACGACGCGGCCAGACACGTGAACTACAAAGTTTCCGTTGACAGGTCGAACGTCGTCGGTGTCGCGTTCTCCACAAAGAAAAAAAGATCGCACTAACGCGGCGCGCCTGCCTATACGCCATTCAATTAGTTGCGGCCGATGGTACACGTCACGCCAAAGCTTGGCACTGTATATACTCTGTCAGGGCCAGGTCGGCGTGAAAAGTGGAGCTAATCAACCGTTCCTGCGGCCGGTGATGATAATGAGAGAGGAAAGGAGAGGAGAAAGATGGCGTCAGCGCTTGCGACACGGTGACAGGAGTTCAAAGGTGACGTTTAGAAAAACGAAAACAATGAGCGTACACACGCAATGTTGTTGCGGAAGTGGAAAAGAGGAGCCTGACTCTTTACAAGGTACAAGACAGGCGAGAAACGAAGAACGACGCGTCAGTTATACCGGTAAATTTGTGCAGCGCTGTGGACGATATAGGCATCCTGCACCAACGAGGTGGCGCAGCGACGTTTTCGCTGATTGCGCCACCGGCGCCGATTACAGGTAGAGGAAGAAGAATGCTTTATTTTCACTGAAACTATTTACAAAAATTTCTGTGAAAGCCGATGTGGCTGGTCAAGGATCCGTTACAGGACTGCCACGTTGTATTTTAATTAGCGAGTACAATGTTTACATATAAAATTCAATTGCAAAATCATATTTTAAATGAGCTTATGTATGAAAAGAAAACAGCACCATCAATGTGACATTTGCACACGGTTAGAAGTACGATATTCAAGATCGATAAACATTCATTCATTCATTCATTCATTCATTCATTCATTCATTCATTCATTCATTCATTCGTTCATTCATTCATTCATATTAATATGGTGACTGGTAACCCCCACATAGAAGGAGCTTCCTGAGCGACCGCGTCACATCTGGCAAACATTTCATTAGGGTATAGGGTTACTATTCCAAAGCGAATAGTATGAGATGACATTCGATGTGTCAGCGAATCTATGTTTTGCAGCTTGCCTAAATGTTACACGCTGTGCTTTTGCGAGCTCGAGACGTTCACATTTCCAATTTAGACCTTATACTCGTCGTGGCAGATTAGTGGCTATAGGGTGGAGGCTTGCGGGGCTGCTCCAGGTCGCACTATCAGATATCGGCCACAGCGGTCATGCGTTTTGGTGGGGGCGGATTGCAGAAAACACTTCTGCACTCGGATTTATAGGGGCAAGTGCGCAAACCCCGTAGGTGGCCAAAATTGTTTCACAGCACTCCCCTACCCGTGCCTCATACTTATATCGGTCCAAACTCCTTTGGTGCGTGCGCGGTCGGATGGATTCAGGCAATGGAAACCCTTTACTCGTATGTCAAGGGGACTGAGAGGTCACGATGACTACGTATCGCATCCCTCGAGTTTTCGTAGCACCGCCCGTGCTTTAAAGGCTGTGTGTCCTGAGTCTATACTGTCAAACGTAAAAAGCTTCAGCTCAAAGTGCCCCTTAAAGAGTAGTCTCGAGCCTGAGAGTGCAGCTGTCTGGACAAAGCACGCACTGTGTATTCGCATTTAGATCGCGGCAAATGCGACGTGCGAATACGTCGCCGCTCAAACGTGCTTGCCCGTTATTTCAAAGGTCAAGCTTGCCGCGCGAACTCCGGGATGTATAAATATACGTTGTTTTTTTACGGGACTCATTTTTATTTTTTTATATATATTCGGGCGCTCAACATCGATTGTTATTTTTAAGGTGACACTCTGGAATTTTTTTCGGAGCCATTCCGAAATTCGGGGTTTTCTTTCGCGTTCTACAAGTTTAGTTTTACAAATGACAGCCGTACAGCGCCCACGATGTTGCACGTAGAATTTAAAATGAACTTTACGTCAGGGGAGCTCAATGGAGCCGTCAGGATGTAACTTCGTCGTCCCGAGGTCGAGTACCCACAGCGTCTGTACTCCGAAAACTCCTTGAAGCACAAAAAACAGGCTGGTATGAGGTATTGGAATTCGGGAAGAAACCAGGTTTAACTCGATTTCCTTCAAACATGTTCGGCGTATAAGAATCGGGTAAAATCTGGTTTTATCCGAAAACGAACAGCTCCATATATACGAAGTGGCTTTATAACTAAAATACCCGGTTGGTAAAGGCCACATCTTGCGACGCTCAATTCGTCTAACTGCAAGGCGCCTATACACGTCTCTTTTTTTTTTTTTGATACTCTTTGGGTGTTTTTGACAATCGTTATCGAAATAGTGATAGTTACAGCTTGTCAGGTCGGACGTTGGCGTGCGAAGGACATCACTCCAGCAAATCTAGCCAAGGGTAGAGCAGTGCAGGCCAAAGAGAGACGCCTGAAGCTCTGTCATACCGTTCCAATTTCCTATATCAGAAAAATGTTACTGCCATAGTCTGTTAAAAAAAAAAGAAATGTTATGAAGCAATGCATACGCCGTTACAACGCCACCGATAATTCAAATCAGTGTGAGGCTGAACACGCTTGATTACTTAAGCGTTATCGCTCACGTTAACGCCCAAGGTAACCAGGCGATCCGCAAACGAGTGAGCTAGAGCGCTGTGTATTCGAATATTGGACTGCGCCTATACAAAGTTAGGGACGACGCACAGAACTAAGACGCGACGTCTAATGTGTCCTCCCTCATTTTGTATATACCTAGCAACTTCAAGTCCGTTTGAAAATTGTATGGGGGGCTCCCATACCTTGACAGTTTCTAACTTTGGGGCTCCCTCTGTATTACCACTCTTGTAGACACTTCTCTGCAAAACTAACATCGTTGTTGAATAGACGCGAACCTAGATCGTCTAGCCTTGCTTTAATCACCACTTTCGGCTTCAAGAGTGTACGTTGCTGTTCAGTGTCTTCGTCGTGAGCATGCAAACAATCTGGTCGCGAGAAAAAATAAACCAACATCAAAACACGCCAAGTGACGAGCTGGTGTCAGCCGTGCACGTATGCATGCATCACAAAACTCTACACGTCGTCCCCCTTTTGCTGCGACAGCTGAGACAACTCGCAGGCTACTTTCTATCCAACAAGGGCGTGCGGGCGCCGCGCAAAACCTGACAATTTGCTAATTAAACAGCGCAAGCCTAATTAGGTCACGGCTGATGGGAAGGCGCAGGCACGGCGGGAAGAATGTGTACCAAAACAGAACTTGCGCAACAGAAGGGGGAAAAAAAAAGAACAAAGACGGCCTAGGAAAGCACTAGGTGGGGCGGAACAAGATGGCGTCACCTGGGACGCGACGTGAAGGAAGGAAGGTGTGCGAGAGTGGTTTTTGCTTTTTTTTTGTTTTTATGCGCTTGTTACTTCTGAGCAATTGTTGCATCACGCACGCATACGCGGCCGCCCGCCTCGTTGGGAGGCCATACGGGGGCGAAAGGCAAATTACAGTGCTCGGAGGGCTTTCGGGTGACTGGCCCTCTAGGTCGCCGCATGCGCGTACGTGGAAATAAAGGTTGCGCAGATAACAACCGCCCCTTTGGAGCAACGAGCGTGCGATTACGGCGCCACTATGGGCGGTTGCGGTCGGCGAGGGAAGCAGAGCTGAAGCAGAAGCGCCGTCTCTGTTGTGTCGCGTCGTCTGAACGGGAGACGTCTGTCTGTTCGAGTGAATTCCGAGAAAAAAACCAAGGTCACGCTTATAGTCCGATACGACTGCTCGAGAGCCATCTTTGCGTGGCTTTGTACGGGGCATGAATAAAACAATGCACAAAACAGGAAGCAAAGCGACGCACCAGTTCAGGCAAACACCAGAATGGAGCCGATTGCATGTCCGGGTCGCGTGATCGCACTGTGCGTTGGTTCACTTGTTGAACGGTGACGTCTACGTGCCGTCTACTTCGAAGAACTTCGCGATTTCGTATACAAAGAGCAGGCGTTGAACGCATTCACAAGTGCGCGCTGCCCCTCCACGGTGGTCTATTGTGGTTATGGCACTCGGCTGCAGATCCGAAGGTCGCAGGATCGAATACCGGCCGCGGCGGCTGGATTTCGATGGAGGCGAAATGTTGAGGCCCGTATGCTGTGCGATGTCAGTGCACGTTAAAGAACCCCAGGTGGTTGAAACTTCCGGGCACCTCCACTAGTGCGTCTCTCATAATCAGATCGTGGTTTTGGAACGTTGAATCACACAAAACAAATCAAGTTCGCGCCAGCAATTCCTACGGTAGTTGAGTATACGAAAATAAAGCGTCTATGCACAAACTGGCGCTAGGCAATAGAAAGCTACTGAACACACTATATTTCTCGATTGCCTGTGGATGCCTGTGCAGAAACTTCTGCGAAGTCCTAAGCCACAGTATACGTTTCTTCTGTTGCAACTTTCGTTTCGTCTGCTTTCAAGAAAGAAAGCCCTAATAGAAAGAACTAATATGCATCCTTGTTCAACATTTCTCATTCGTGTTCCACCACCTGTGAGACGTGTGCAGATGTTTGTTAACTTCGGAGAATCACAGGATGGACAGATGGCGTGTTTGTTGATCAACCAATCTGAAAGATTCACGTCCGCTTGTAGCATATACCAGTGCCTTTCAATCCGTTGCTCGGTGATACAGTCAGCAATAGTAAGATTTTTCAGAATCACAGGATGGACAGATGGCGTGTTTGTTGATCAACGAATCTGAAATATTCCCGTCCGCTTGTTGAATATAGCAGTGCCTTCCAATCCGTTGCTCCGTGATACAGTCAGCAATAGTAACGGCTCAAGATTTTCCTATCGTCTGTATAAGGGAGACCCAGAAATGCAGACGGACGTCTGTCGAACCGTCTGAGTGTTTGCACTACCATACGTGCGCTCTCTCTCAAATATCCAGCATACCGGGGATATGTAGCACGCGTTCTCCATCCCTTGCTCGATACACATCCTTCAAGAACGACGCCACGCCGCGACGCGTCAATGGCAAGAAAAAACCGGACGTCTACACACGAAAGCCTCGCAATACGACAAAAAAAAAAAATAATGAAAACCAAAGTCGAAATAAGTGGCTCGCGTTCGGGCCACTTTTGCTATTACCCTTTCTACGATATACACTAGCTGCACGTTGGAAGCGGCAGGCCATCAGGGAAGCGCGCTCTGCAAAGCCACGCGACTTCGATCTCTGCGGGCGCGTGCGCGTCCCACATGTCTCCGGTCAGCAAGAATGACAGCTTCCGGCAATCCAAACAGCCCTCCCTCCTCCACCCCTGAACGAGCACATAACTTCCACGATCTCTCGAACTTCCGTTTCCATCTCGAACGCTCGCTTCCGCATGGGCCGACACTGCATGGGCCGGGCAGCTTTCTCCGGAGACCGTACTACACTACACAACGCTCTGACTTCGAAAGCCAGCCGCTGTAGGAAGGAAGCGCGCCCGGTATGCAGCTAAGTGCGCTACGTAGCTTTTACGTCTCAGTGGGTTCAACGCATATTTCTTCTTGTTCTCATAGTGCGGCTGATGATGAAACCGGCGACGCTGCTGACCTCATGCGCGCAGTGGCACGCGCGCCTCGTCGATGTAATCGCCGACACCGTCCGAAAGGGTCAGTCAGTCACTCAGCCAGCGCGTGGCTTCAAACTGGCAGCCTACGCCGCGTCGCCTGTGTAGAGAAGCGCGCGAAGTGGACGGGGGTCAGAAGGTCAAGCTGACCTGCGAGGAGAGCCGCACTCCGCGAAGGTGGCATATCGGACGCGTGGTCGATTCGCGCCCCCAACGCACGTATGTCATCTCGCCACCCCCCGCTGGTTTGTTCGGTGGTGGAGTGTTTTTCCGATGCACATTACAGGTGCGAGGGGCTCCCCGCTGCGATCTGCGAGGGTTCGGAGGAAGTGTGTGTGCGTGTGTGTGTGTGACGGGCTGCGATTCTGGGCATGCACGGAGTCGTAGATTAGGAACTTCGGCAGCGGGAAGCCGCGTAATCGAATTAACCGAATACGAGGAGGACTCTGTACACCGCGCGGAGTGCGGATATCTTAATAGGTAACGCGAAATAAGATGTGCCTATATATAATACGGAAACGTTCGATGAATACGTCTGACGGGCAGCTCCCCGTACTCCTTCAAGCACGAGAAAAACAAACAGAAAAACAAGTCCTACATCGCGACTCCAACTGTTTTAACAATGATTATCGCATCGCCAGGGTGATAGAGAGCAAGCAAAATAAATAAATAACGAAACGTAGCTTCGTTTGTATAATGACATAAATGAAATTCGAGTCATTTTAAAAGATGATCTGCTGACAGCGGTCTTGAATGATGATGCATCGGCTAAGGTGGCGATAAAAGAGAGAAGGTGGGTCCACTCCGAACAGGTATAAAAGAATGCAGGAACATATCAGTGCGGCAAAGAGGAACAGCTACCTCACTGCTGTGATCTGTGCTGCAATATGTGCAGGAGCGGACACCCGAAGTCTCTCAACTCAGTTCTGTTTAGCGTTTCCTCGAGCCGCACACAGGTATATAGACGCCGTGCAGTGCCAGAGCGCTACACTCGCTCGCGCCCACTCGCTCCGATAATTGGGTGTAACGAATGAGCCTTCGGACTCTCGGACAGCGGAAGGCCCAGATTTCCACTCGCGTATGTATATCTGTGCACGCTTGCAAAGACACGCATACTGCGCTTCGTTGGTCGCTTCGGCGCTATCGCCACGCCCAGTGTGTACGGGGAACACCTTTACCGGCTGAACTAAGCTCAGGTATCGGATTGGATTCCCCCGGTGCGCACTTGCGCGCCATTTTTCTTTTTGCTCCAAGGTAACGTGCCAGATGGGTTGTGTAAGTACAAACACACCTTGTCGGTCGACCACAAGGCAAGCAGAGAGCGGCAACGGTACTTTGTGCGAAAGAGAAACATGCATGCCGACGGTTGTGCGTAATGTGTAATTAATGGTTCGAACAAAATGAAGGCGTACAAAAGGGCATTATAGAAAAAAAAATAAAGGAGTGCCCGTATCCGAAGGGAGCAGCAGTTACTAGCGGTGTAATTCCACGGGCTATCATTTCACAACAGGACTTGAGTGAGAAACGCTATCCGGTTGCCCAGGATCGGCAAGTCTCAGGAGTTTCCTGCGAATACTAATTCATTTGGTTCGAAGGACGGTGACGCCGTTGCGGTGCGCACAACGTTACACAGCACGTTTATTAAAGTGAAAGCCTTATAGGGACTGTGTAGCATTCGAAAAAAAAATTCTTTTTAGTTGACAAGATAAGCCTCACATTAAAAAAAAAAAGAAAGCAAAATGAAAGGCAGAATAACCCGCGGCCCGTTCACCGGGTACATACCGGAATTGGCAGGGGAGGGGACCAATGCATGGTTAACATGACCTGGAGTCGCAGGTCATGACACCAATAAAGCGACACGTTTGGCACTTACGTCGCGATTGACGATAATGCAGTCACGTGTGTCACATGGCCACAGGCCATATGGCAGGACAAATATATGAAGTGCATAACGGTGTCACAACATAGCGCACTCTACAAGGGAACGCCAGAAAAGAAACGTGATGCGTTACGGATGTTCATCACGTCTTTCACTTCCTTGTGTTACAAGAAGGCGAAAGCCTTCTTTTAGTGTCGTGCGACTAGCGTCATTTAGCAAGATGAGGATTTATGTCGTTACTTGAAAACACATATTTAGATGTGCGCTTGCGACACAGGTGCTCGACCTTTTGTTATATCACTTGCGGGTCTTATCACACTCGCACTTAACGGCTCCATCACAGTAATAGAAACCAATCCTGAAAGCAATCTTGAAAGCAACAATTTCGCTCTGTATATGTAGGCTAACATTATACAAGAGGCTGTTACGTCATGACAACCAATTTAGTTGCTCCAAGAATACAATTAGCAGAGGCGTGTCTGCCGGAATCATTCTTGGTTTATGGAGGTTTCCACAAAGGGGTTTCATGGAACTGTTTCTTGTTTCACAGAACTGTCCATGCATGCCGACGGTTGTGCCGACGGTTGTTCTTGTTTTTTGAATTTCTCTACAGGAGCTTTTGAAATGCCCCTTTTAGCTTGCTCATTTCACGAATAAGAAAATATTGGACCCCACGACAGGCATCGTGCATTCAAAAAAAGAAAATAATAAACGGTGAAACCTGCTTAGGCCCGTATTCATAAAGCTACCTTATCCTTATCGATTCCTTTCCTTATCGTCACTGTAACACTAGCGCGCGTTGAGGCGACTGAAATCGTAATCAGTGTGAAAGACTATCATATGGCTTGTTTGTAGATACTGGACTAAATAATTCATAAAGCATGATAAGGATCCATGCAAGATAAGGAAACGAGCGATAAGGAGAAGGTTGATTTATGAATACAGAGCTTGCAGTACGTGTGTCTTCAGACGCATAGATTAGCAAGCTTATTTCATGCCCTGCTACGATAGGTGTTTGCGTGTTATCCTCTTATGGTTTCAGTTTTTGTTTTGTTATCTTACACACAAAAAAAATATATTCGAGTGCCAAGAAAAAAACAAAACGAAAGATCACACGTATCATGCATTTTTGTAGGTAAAAGAAGTAGACACGCAAGCAACAAGCGAAACCGGACAAAGATGAAGGCACCTACCACAGGCAGCAGAGGGTGAAACGGCACGGGGCCGCCCTGTCCATACAGGAAAGGTGCTAAGACGCAGACACACTCCAACAGCGGCCATTGTTGCCGCCATTGTTGCCTTTGCACTGCCTGCTTTATTATTATTTTTTTGTCCAGGTTTTGGACGCGCCTTACAATGAGGCAGGGTTGCTTGAATTACGCAAGATTCAAGGTAGAGGCCGTCCCGCCCGCCAGCGCGAGACGGAGAGGGGAAAGAAATGTGCGCGGCGCTTTGCTCATATCTCTCCATTGTTCGCATATAGTATAGAGAGAAGAAGGCGGAAGTGCGTTCACCTGGGGCACCAACGATGCGGATCCGCCGGCCCGACGGCCAGTGAATCGTTCCGTCTGCTTCACTTTGTCTGCGTAGTCCTCATGCTTACGTTTTCACCTCCATTATTACGCAACGATCCCTGTTTGTCTATTTGTTGTTGTTTTATCCTTCTGTCGTTTGCTTCGCTCCTCTTGCTTACGGTTTCATCTCTCCAGCCATCACCACACGTTCTTAGTCATCTAGCCGTCTTTCTTTTTTTATATTTATATCCTTAATTCGTCTGGTTCGCCCGTGGGCTCGCGTTTTCATCTCCCTAGCCATTACGTCACGCTTCCTTATTCGTCTAGTTGTCTCCTTTTTTATGAGCTTATTTCGTCTGTTTCACACATATGCCTGTATTTTTCGCCTCTTTAGCCACTCCGTCGTGCCTCCTTATCCATCTAGTTGTTTTCGTCATACGTATTTCGCCAGCTTCGCCTTGCTTGCTTCACCCGTGTTCTTGTATTTTCACTTCCCTACCCGTTGCATAATCGCCCGCCCCCTTCCTCCTCCTCCCCTTATTTTTCTACTTGCTTTGTTTTTTATGCTTCCTTTGTCTGCTTAGGCATGTTTGCATCTTTCCTACAGTTTGCTTGCTTCCCGGATTTCTAAGTATTTCTCACCGCGTGTGTAGCCTGTACGTCGCTCACTTTTTGAAGTTGAAGTTTGACATGAAACAGTCTGCGATTATGACGTCAGAAAGCACGTGACGTAATGACTACGTGCGTCATCAAACAATGAAGATGCAGGAAAAGACAGGTGATTAGAGCAAAGAAAAGCTGCGAATAATGCAAAGCAGCGATAAAAGTAACATACATACATACATACATACATACATACATACATACATACATACATACATACATACATACATACATACATACATACATACATACATACATACATACATACATACAGATAAGGCGGCTTGACGGTCTGAAGACGGTTTCGAAATTCTCGTGTCCTTCGTTTCTTTTTAACGACCTTTTTTTGCCCTGCTTCGTCTGAATTTGCCTCTGTTTCGTCAAAATTGCGTCGTCTGCTCACTATTAGGCTACTTCACTTTTTTTCTTCCCTTTTTTCTTCGCGCTTCTGTGAAGTTGGCACAGGAATTTTCTCATCAAGCGCTGTGCCGCGCCACTGTGCGCAAAATTTCCTTTATTAAGGTAGCGTCTTTTCTAAACTGCAGTGAGATCCACTTCTTGTAATGAAGTTGAAGTGCCAGGGTAAAGAATTTCAATAACAGCTCCCGCTGGGCACCGGTTATCACCATCATCACGCCGGGAATTTTCGGACCTCAGAATGAGAATTCTCAAGAACGTTCCCTAGTTCTCGACGGGCAAATGAAGCGGTCATTAAGGTAAAGTGCGGTGCGGTCCGACGTTTAAATGCGATTTTATATGATGCGATCCTGAATAAGTGAGACTTCTTGGTAAATTATTTCCCTGGCGCGCATTTTCGACGGTGCAATAAGTTCGTGGAATGCGGCACAGACGCCTTTCTATAAATAAAGCACGCGAGAACAGATTCGTGCGTAATGTGAGGCAATTGTACATTACACTGTGCCTTTGACAAGCAGAGAATATTAAGAAAATCATAGCAGGTCTGTATTACGCTACGGAGGTTCAGCAGGAGCTTGCAGGATTTGAGACGCCTACTGGCCACAACATTCTTTTTTCATCGTGCAATTTTCCCACTATGAAAAGATAATAGTCGTACTGTTCCAGATACTACTACTACTACAACTACTACTACTACTACCACTACCACCACCACTACTACTACTACACTACTACTACACTACCACTACTATTGCTACTACTGTACCACCACCACCACTACTGCTACTGCTACTAATAATAATAATGAGAAGAACGATAAGGAAAACAATGCATAAGTTGGTCTGTGAGGTGCTAGCCTAACTAAGCGAACCTAACCTAAGCACATGTTTAACTACGGTCCCAGACTAGCTCCCTTGCTTCGACCAAACAAAATCAAGCCCATCACTCATACGACGTTCCACGATGCCATCCGAGTGTTCAAGGACTGCCTCCTCGCACGGCACATTACAGAACAGAGCCAACAAAGCTTTAACAAAAGAAGCGTGCACCTTTTATTCCCGAGTTGCTTCGGAAGCAGTAACGAATGACGGTTCCTGTCGAAGCCGTGTTCTGCCCTGCCGTACATGTACGGGTTGACGGAGCACCGCCATCTACCGCAAACGGCCAGCCCAAGCGCGAGGCATCCCATTACGGCCTCCCATACTGAAACGTACGCCGCAGTTTCTTACAGATGTCGCAGTCTCAAGAACCCATTGCTTTCGGCGGCGCAAGCTATCCACCCAGAAGGGGTGGTCTCGCGGTAGACGCGAAGAACGGCAAGAGACTCGAAATGAGGAAATATGATCGCCCGTATACTGCGTATACCTCGCTGCCAACAATGGTAGTAGCCCTGTCTCGCCGCCCCGTAAAAACGCATCTTCCCTCAAAAGGAGGCGCGCAAACAAAACAGAGACATCCCGTATAACAACAACGCCGCTGCGAGCTAAGCCTACATTAGGCCGTTGTGGTCCGCATTGCGTGTTTACGCCTGTTCCGTTCCCGTCCGTTCCACATGTTCCATCTTTCAGAGAGGGGCTCCCTCATTCTTCACCGGTATGCATTTTTTTTCTCTCCTTGGGCTCATGGCGGCGAGAATTCTGCAGGTATAAGATAAAGGGACGTGGCGTGACGGCGCTGTATGTTTAGTCCCTTTTAGTGTTCGCGCATTTTTTTTAGGGTTGCTTAATTCAAAGTTATGGTTGCCGTTGTTCCGTCCTTCTTCCAGCGAAATGAGGATGGACGTCCAGCCAACCGCAATCTCAGCTTTGGGGTTTTAGCGCGATCGAATAAAAAAAAAAAAGAAAGGAAAAACAGAAAGAAAGAAAGGAAATCACGGAAAATACGAAGGCAATATCGAAGTTCCAGGCAAGAAATGCGTCGTGCATTGAAAGAAAGAATGTCGTGTCGACACCAGTAATAAAATTGAGCACATATAGAATTAGGATTCAAACGATATTTATATAGCTGCTTCTCATGATGCCTTATCGAGCAAAATCGCTTCATGATAGATGGCCACCTATGAAGAAGGAGCCCCAGTTTGCAGACTCGTATCTTTTCTGAGCTGTTGTAGCTATCGGAGACACATCGCGTGTTTTCCTTAAATTTCTGTCCTTACCTCACATCAACACTGCAATAAAACGGCATTTACTTTATGTGCAACCGCTTTCTTTAATCACCCCCGCCTAGTAACAACATTTACTCTTACTGGTGGCCCTTGTTTCGCGCGCTCAATAAGAGATACGTGTATACTGCACAATTAATGTTACTTATACAACTACGACAGGCGCTGTTAGTTGAACTGTCGTATGAAGTTTGAAAGTGAGTGAGCCAGGCCTTAACTCGGAACGCTGCGGACGCGTTCCTCTTGTCTCACGTGAGCTAGGGAGCCTGGGCATGTTCAGAGAACGTAAACGTCCGCAAAATTATTATTCAATAGTGAAAAAAAAAAATCGGACAGATACAACGCAATGCGGGAATTGGTGCAATGCGAAACAGCCAGCTAAAAAACTGCGTATGCCGAATCGTTTTCGGAAGTGTTAAGAATACGATCAACGCCAAACTGAATAGTGTGCGTATCGTTAGCTTACCAGAGACGTCTGGGGAATTGCGGCGGCTAAAGGATGGCTCATCATACGACACTACGCAGCAGCATCACGCTAGTGCAGTGCTGGACGCCTGTTTTTTATCGATAAAGAAAAGAAAAAAAGTACGCTTCCGTGCGCTGGCGTGCTTATCGCAAGTGTCGTTAATTGGTGCATTTCTACAGAGTCAAGCGAGGTTGCCCAAAAGTACGCTGACTGGTCGTAGTAAGTGTGCATAGTTAATACAGCGACCACATTACTACAACCACGGTAAACACACAACAAATCTGTTTGTAGTGTGTAGGCATCCTCGTCTTTGGGAAAACATAAGGAAGATGCGGCAAGAAATAATGCTACAAACATGAGGTCATCTTGTACTGCGGGGTATTTTTTGATGGTAGGCTCGGCTGTGTGGCTGCAGCAGAACGTGAGGACAACGGAACGATTGTAAGACGAGGAATCTCTGCCGGTGAACCTGACGTTCTGGGATGCCGCTATATTACAGGCTTTCCTTCAGGGCTGCCCTGAAGTGAGAGCTTTGCTAGAGGTGCTGGGTATTTGAAACTACTTTGCAACATTGAAGAAAAGCGGGAAGGAATTGTCGCGTGACACAGAATGACGCGGGTGACGGTGATTTCGGAGGCGCATACTTCTCGCGAGCGCAAACCGAGTAGAACACTCTTGACGCACGACACGCAGCCGGCTATCGAGGGGCACGATTTACCTGTTGTTCGTTGGCTGTTGAGGAGGGCAGGGGTGCAGGAGACGAGCTCAGGAAAATAGCAGTCGTACTCACCTGCAGCAGAAAAAAGACAGAAGAACTCGGCGTTAGGCAAGGAAAGATGACACAGAGAAATAAGTACTACTGATACTGCTACTACTACTACTACTAGTACTACTACTACTACTACTGCAACAATAAAAACTACTACTATTGGCAATACTACAACTGCTACTACAATGAATGTAATTATATTATCAGCGAGCTTCAAGTATTTATTCTTTGCCATTGCCGCCTACACAAGAAAAGATGCCCACCACACATTTACATACATAGATAACAAACAAACAGACAGACAGACAGACAGACAGAAAGGCAAACAAACAAACAAACAAACAAACAACTCCCTCCCTCCACCCACACACGCCGCATATGTCGTGGCTTCGGATCGTTTCACCAGCTGAGACACCCAGACACGACACCGGGCACAGGAACCATCCGAGAGACCCTCACTCGTTGTAAGCCTCAAGCTAACATCGCTGCTCCTCGCGCTCTGGCGGCAGGATAGCGTCGGGCGCGTCAGCTCTGTCCAAGTGATGATGATGATGATGATGATGATGATGGTTGTAGATTATGTGGGTGTAGTCATGCCAAATTAAACTCCTTTGAGCAATGCAGCCGGCTTCCGCACGCTACCGAATATGCATACTTAAGAGCTGCAAGTTTGTATGCGCGTGCGTCCGTTCTCTGATTATACAAGAATCCATTACGCGATGCTCGACCGAAGGTCTGCGCTACCGTTGCTGTCGACTCGTGGACTAGATCAATCATCTCTTATCATTTCAGCTAATTTCAGGCATCTACGCATGCGCTTGTTGTCAGTGGCTTTAGCGTGCCTCGGTATATATACAACGGCTCAAGAACCACGTTGGCCAAAAGGCCGTCGCCATACGCAAACACGGCGCATAATTGAACGCTTAATCACGCCATAATGACCGCAATGCCTTCGATATGAATCCGAGCGGGTCTGAGGCCAGTAAAGGTTTGGCATGTTCTACTGCCCGGACACAGTGAGCGAGCAAACAATGAGATACATTTGCGCACGCGACGTTCAAATGCTGGAGTGCGTTGCATGTCATGTTCCTATAGATGACAACACGTGTGCCATTTTGTTGTGCTATTCGTCCTATCCCACGCTGCAAGTGTTTCCCCGGGAATAAGCTCAACAAGATAAGGCGCACGGTTTCACCGCTCTGGCTGTGTTGCAACATTGCGACCTCAATGAGGTCAATGTGTAACACCACATGATCGGAAACATTGAGTTTTTATTAGAGCGTATGCGCCTCAGGAGACAATGGGTTAGTCGGCATATTGGCAGTAATCTTTAACAGCTTCGGCATATGTTTTTTTTTTTAATGCGAAGCTGTGTACGGAAAGTAAATTGGTGTTTCGGAAGAAGCTTAGCAGCGAAGCTATTCAAAGTCGAGGCTGTCGCATCGGCGTCGCATCGACTTTCAGAAATGCGCTTCGAAGCGCGATGCGCAATAGTGTCGCATTCATGTAAACGCGGCTATAGGCAATGTCAAGGGCTTTCACTGCTACGTCTCATAAGGGAACCGCATAAGGAACCGTTAGGATATGCTTTTTTTTTTTTTTTTCGGAAGGACGTTCGCGATTTAGAAACAGAACGAATAAATAACCACACAAAAATCGACCGCCCATCTAAAGGGAACTCAGACGGAAGGCGCCAATGCACAGGCTACCGGGCACAAACCCATACACACACATTAAACGATATCAGTAACTGCGTATAATTAACAACGTATAATTACAGCCTTCATTTACCGCCAGGTAACGACGTCGTGGACGTTCGCGAACCGCACATTTACGCAGCAATGGCCGCAAATTAAGCGTGTGCATACTGATTCGGGTCCTGCTGTATACTTCAGGCCACCCTTTCGCCCCACAAAAAGAAAGAAAAAAAAAGACAATACAAATACAACGACCGACAAGGTGAATTAGAAATTACTTTGCCAACCATTAAGGGCCGTCGTCACCAACGCCATAACTCACGCCCCTCCGCCCACCCCGCGCCTTCGCTGTCGGGCGTGTCTGGCCGTACCTCGACGTCGCATACGGTAGCGATTCCGACGCGCCGATCGGGACATCAGAAAAGCCGAACGACATTGATTAAAACTGGCGCCGCCTTGCCGGCCGCGGAAGCCTCCTTGGGGGACAACGCGCAACCAAGCGAACAAGCGAGCGAGCCATGTATGGAAATGAGGTGGTCGTTACGGATACGCCCCGTAAACACCAATTAGACCCCAAAAAGAGAGCTACTTCAGAGAGTACTCGAGGCGGTCTCGGCTAGACTTCTCATCAACCTTAGCTTCAACCTCCTCATCGTCGAATCGAAACAGCCCCGCCATCGTGGTCTAGTGGCTGTGGTACTCGGCTGCAGATCCGAAGGTCGCGGGATGCAGATCCCGGCCAAGGCGACTGCATTTCGATGGAGGCGAAATGTTGAGGCCCGTGTACACTGTGCGATGTCAGTGCACGTTAAATAACTCCAGTTGGTCAAAATTTCCGGAGCCCTCCTCTACGGCGTCTCTCTCAACCACAGGTGGTTTCGGAACGTAAAGCCACTGAAATCAATCAATCAATCAAACTGAAACGCTTTACGAAGAGCCGATTCCGCCCCCTTTCTTTCTTCCATAATACGGGTAGTTTAACTGCGTCACATGCGATCAGATGAAGAAATGATCAGGTCAGATGAACTGGAATGATCTACCTGGTACCGTTCGTGAATTGACTTGAATATGATTTTTTTTAGAGCCACTTGTATGACGTTACTGTTCTATTTATTTAATTTTGATATGTTTTTCTTGAAGCACTTGTTGCGATAGTTCCTGTTTAAATTCTTCCCATTTGCATTTATGTACTCCACTGCTGCAATAGCCCTGATGATGGGCTGCAGTATTCGAAAATAAATAAATAAATAAATAAATAAATAAATAAATAAATAAATAAATAAATAAATAAATAAATGTTGATCAAGGGATTATAAAAGAAATGAAGAAAGAAAAAGAAATGCTTGAGGGTTACACTAAGCTCAGTCTTTGGCCACGCTGGTAAGACGTATAGAGAAGGTAAACGAGTGCAAGACGAGGACACTGGTTCAAGCCTCTTCCGCGTCCTTGTCTTTAGCTTCTGTATAATATCAAGGGTCATACGCTGGTTGCAATGCAAATTTCTGCCTATAGAAAACTGCCCTGTCTTTAGGCCCTCCCGATCGGTTTCGCCTCAAGCATTGCCACGCCTCGGATTGCGAGACCCGAGCCTTTAGAGGGCGCATAACGGTTTCTTTTCCTTCTTTCTTTATTATTTTTTTTTTGTGAACCTCGCGGTAGGTCTCTCACTGCGTGGCCTCGGCCGAAACTTTCGATAAGTCTAGACTGGAAGTTTGGGAGGAAAATACCTGGGCAGTGTGCTATTATCGGCTAAACCTACATATCGAAGCGACTGCTTGTAATTATAGGGTGCCCTGACGTCGCTATCTGGGGGGGCTGGTGGGACGGAAGCTTTTCTAAACGAATGCACTGGCGCGGCGTCTGTGACCCTTGGCGTGGGTCGTTCTATAAGGAGTTGAGGAGGGCCGCGAGCTCTTTTACGGGCAGATTAGGTGGCCCAGATAACGCTCATCACGCCAAAAATTGAATAATATCAATTTGCGGACTACTTCGACAAGACTCAACATCGACTTTCCACTTTTCTTTTTCTGTCTGCGGAGGTTCGCCGCTTCTTCGACAACCGCACATTAATTGAGGGGCGGAACAACTTTTTATAGTGCACGCGACAGAAATGAAAAAAAAAAAGGCAAGAAGCGGCCTGAATATAAAAAATTGGCCGCCATCCCGCCCTGCGAACGTGAATATTCGTCCAGCGAAGCTGTATCAAACACCACACACGCTGATTATGCGGTTTGCACTTCACACGAGGGCCTGGAATGACGTCAAACGATCCTTTCGAAGCATCTGCAACGTAATATTTACTGGGAGCGACTGGGAAGGAGTTCCCATTGTTCAGAGGCGCCTTGTCATCCGCTACGCGCTTTTGATGCTTGTTTTGTGGTTTTTCTTTCTTTGTTGTTTTGGGCGCCTTCGTTTCGAGTACAGAAGTGGAACGAGGTTTTTTAGTAAGATATTCTTGGTCTAGTCATCTAAACTGTGGATATATTTAATTCTTTCAACCCACGATGCCGGTTTCCACAACTAACGCGTGAGCGTTCACTGAAATGTCCTCGTTCGCGCAGAGTTATTACTAGTGGATACTATCTCCATGCTAATGCCTGATTGCAAAGAATGATATGCCGTTTGCCTTCATTTGTTAACCTGGCGTTTTGTGTTTACGCCACGAGATTTTCCGACAGAGAGGTATACAGCTTTGCTGTTATAATGACAATCCATGCGGTTTTAAGTATCAAAACCACGCTATATGACTATGAGGCGCGCCGTAGCGGATGGCTCAGGAAACTTCGCCCACCGGTGGTTCTTTAATATGCACTGATATCACACAGTGCGCGGGCCTAATACAACTTTTGCCTTCACCGAAAATGCGCCTGCCGCGACGAGGATCGAACCTCCATATTTTGGGTCAGCGGGCAAGAGCCGTAACCACTAGAGACCAAAGCGATGCACCTGAATGATAAAATGGCACAGTATCCAGCGCAAAAGAACTGTGCGCTTAACGTAGGACAAAAGACTCGTACGCACGCACTTGGTCCTCTCAGCATCGGGTAAATTTAATACCACACAAATGTGGCAGAGATCAGGCAAATTGGAAAAATAATGTAGCCCGTACTTATGTTCTTGTGGGGCAGCCGAAGCTACGTGTACACCCCGGTGTCAAGCAGATATGTATATGCAGGAAATTTGCGAAGAGGCCACGCCTCAAACGTTTTTCAAACTCAGAAAGAACTCCCTTATTGAACGCTGGTTGAAAGGTGATTGAACGACCGAACAACAAGGACTAACGGGACAGTAGCGTCAACTGTGACCGCTGTGTGGCAGCAACGTTGGATGTCGTTTGCCACACGTGTGTCAAGAAATAATAACGTATCGTTACGTTCGGAAATCAGCTTCGGGGAACCAATTTTGCGACGTCTTTCATGTACAGTATCACGATCGGCTGTACGGGAGAAAAATTAGGGCGAGCTTGTCTTGCACGATATTAACGAATCCCAACGTATTGCCTGTGAGGACGGTGATGTCACACCGACCTATCGCGGAAACATCGAGCCGGCGTCGCCAGCAGTCATCTTGTGCCAATGCTTTTTCTTTTTGCTTTAGTAATTTGTACTTTCGACTGGCCCGCTGCCGCGCTCTGTTTGAATCGCAGCGATGCAGAGACAGCTGTCGTTCCGAGCCATAAAAGGCGTAGCCGAGCCGAACTCTTTTGCCACATTCATGCACACGCGCTTCTAATAGTCGATCAATTCTCCCTCGCGCTGTCAATTCCTAACCTCTCGGTTGGTTCAGTTGGAACGGCGACCGCCTCGGACAGGCGTTGGCTCCGGGTTCGACACCAGGATCCGGACGAATTTCTCGTCATCTTTCATTTATAAGAAATCCGTATGAATTTTCTTGTAGGTTTGTGCTACGAACGAGTCGATGCTAATTTTTCCTTTCATAAACGTTACTCTACCTAGTGGGATTACACAGAACTCAATTAGCCGTTGTCAGTTTCTGGCTAGGTCAGTCGAAGGTCAGAACAGGAAACATCAGTGGGTCGAGGTAAATAAATAAATAAATAAATAAATAAATAAATAAATAAATAAACCATTATAGTCGGATACAACACAAGCCTGCAGCCAAGCACCTGCCACGCCCTTATAACCCTAGGCGAGGCTGCAAATAGTTCGCACTTCAAACTTTCCATGTGCGCGAAATTAAGCTACAACCGCAAACGTGGAATTACAATTGCATATATTTACATGCTTTCACTGTCTTATTTCGTGCCATTTCACTCCCTTGTACAGGGACGTATCACATTTACGAGAGGCATTGGAAGGAATTGTTCCGACGCTATGCCTTCGTTACACGAAGGCATATCTGCACGCCGAGAGATGACACTACAACCTTTGCAAGCCTTTGGAAAACGGTTACCGGGATTACATGATAATCCATGCACGTCAATATGTGCCCTTTCTGCGACGACATCATTGGCGTGACAAACTGAGATGCATTCAACCGCGCTTCCAGGAAGTGAACACTTGGTAATCTCCGTGATTAAGCGAGTGTTGTTTAACGAGTACACGCTCCTCGCGTGTCAACCATTTCAACCAGACACGCAATGAACAACACGAACAAAAGAACGGTGTTGCGAAAGGACACGTAGTACACAAATAGACGTGCTACAAGGAGAAACGGCGAAGCCGAGACACCGGATAGCTTTGTGCGCCCGACTATTTTTCGGGTCGCTACAGCTTCCCCGAGCAAAACAGAAAAGAAACGCCGTCTCACGAGGAGAACACACGCGACATATAGCCGTGCTTTCTTAGACCGTTACTCTCGTCTAGCACCTCCTAAGTGCCACGCGACACAACAAGCGTCAGACTAGGCATCGAAGTGAGTCAGGCTATCCATACGGTAGCCGGCGTTAGATCCTTTCGGAAACGAACAAATAACAACATCCCTATACTCGACTTCCAAGCACCCTCAGTCTCTAATCTCCTCCTCCATCAGAGCCAGGTTGACGCATGAACCACACACAAGAAAGAAAGACAGAAAGAAAGAAAGAAAGAAAGAGAAACGATAGCAAGACCTCGCCGCCATTGAGTGTAAGGCCCTAACGATGTTATATTGTTTCGCATTGCCAGCTACGGCTTGCACACGACAAACTACCGGTGCCTCGGCGGCCACAATAAGGAACAGCGGACAGCAGTCGCCGAGGCAGTCGGAGGTGACGGCGGCGAAAAGAAAAGCAAGGGGGGGGGCACCTTGTAACGGTACGTGTATACCATTCGTACATCTATAGGTCTAGTTAGATGCCTGTACGTGTATAATCTATATATAGCAGTACTGAACGTCCGCGGGGGAGGAACGCATGCGAAAAGAAAAAAAGTCCGCGCCCTGCTGTTAGCAGTCTGGCGACGCCCTTACGGAGGCCGCTTTCGACGGCGACCCTATCTTGCCGGTGGCGCCGGACTGCAGATCAAGACTTCTGTGCTCGCCAAAGACTTGTGGAGGAAGTCGACGGGGCCCTCTGACGGGCGCCCGGGCGACATGGCTTGTGCCGAGCTCTTCATGATGGCCCTCGTGGGTAAGTCGGTCCGACAGACCCGGCCCTTTCAGGCAAATGTGTAAGCCAATGTGGATGCACGTCAGTACAGTGCATCACTACTAGGGCACCTAGGAGTGATGCACTGCCCAGGCCAACCACTAGATGTCCATTACTAGGGTACCTAGCGGTTGTCCTAGTATCACTACTAGGTGCATCACCTAGACAGGCATCACTACAAGGTTCCCCAGTAGTGACGCACTGTCTGGAACAACCACTAGGTGCCCTATTACTCGGGTACCTGTGTGGTTGCCCTAGCGGTAGACACCTAATGCTTGCAACCTTCAGGAGAATTAATGATATGCTTAACAGTCAAAGACTTCGTAGAAATGCACGTGTCACATTAGAACCAGTCATATAAGTCAGTTCAGAAACCAGCAGGTGAAATATTCTTGGCGAGACGGAAAGGCAGGAAAATAAAATTATAAGAAAGAGGCTTCATTCTGTTTTCGCACCCTATATTAGACGAGGAACGACGAATTGTCATTAAAATAAAGCTTTCATATAGCGCCATTATTATGACAGAAAGCTAAGTCCGTTGGTAGGGATTCATCATGTAAAAAGCTAAGTCGTCCAGAGACGGACACTGGACAGGAGAAGCAGACGACAGAAACGATGCCGTTCGCGTTGTCGTGTTCTCTTCTCCTGTTCCCATGCCCGCACGCTTTACCACGTCCGCTTTTATGATCGGCCACGACAGTTAGCTGAACTCTGGTTACATCACTCTGCTCGAAGTTTATGACAAGGACGGCATCTTGAACTGCTTTGCTGCTTCCTCTCATACGTATGACACGTCCCTGTACAAGGGCGATTCTTCGTGGTTCCTTGTGGCAGCACTGTGAAATAACTTACTCCCTGTTAACGTGGGCTGATTACTGTCAGTATTAATCAGAAAAAGAAGGTATGATATTGATTGGCACTTTCTTTTTTTTCTTTTCCCGCCTCTTCGTCACTAATGCCAAATGGAACGAATCATCATAACCTGGGCAACGGAATTCGTCGAACACCACCTGCGGCCTTGCTGGACTCTTTCAGTGGTAAAAAAAAAAACCTCAGCCGCCTTGAGGAAAAGTAACATGACCCACGAGCCGATTGTCATGTGGCTCGGCAATTCGTCGTCACCGCCGCGACTGATCCCTTGGTCCAGCGTCAACAAATCTCCCGGTGGCCCACCAAAGTCCAGCGTGGCTGGGAGCCCCGAGAAACTAGCAAAGCCACTTCGACACACGGGTGAGCAAGCTATGACGTCACTCGCGTCGCGCATATCAACGCCAGCGGTGTCGCTGCGGTCGCAATCTGCGCATCCACACGGAAAGAAGAACGGCATGTCAGTCAAAAAAAGAAAAGGTAGTGACGCCCATGGAGCACGAAAGAAGAAGAAGAAAGGAGGAAAGAAAAAGCCTAAGAAAGGATTAAAGAAACAGCATGGCGTCAAGGGACATTCGAAACAGAAGGGGAGAAAGAAGGCGAAAGGCTCGAAGAAGCCCCCGAACAAAATGAAGAAGCAGACGACAAGGAAGTTGCCGACGAAGCATAGCACGCACTAGTCCAAAGTTGCCTGGATCATCGAATGGAAGTCATCTTAGAGAGACAACACGAGGACATCAACGTCATCACAGCAGTCCAGAGGGCGGCCAACGCAGCCAATCAAAAAGCCGACGACAAAACCAGGTGGCTCCGAAAGACATAAGAGGCCCTGACGGAGATAAGAACTCGCCGACGGGGACATCGACAAAGCCCGAAGGGCCACAGTTAGTGGCACTCGGAAACCGGAACGCAACCCCACTGGAGCGAGTGACTTGCCAGGAAAGGCGACGCAGAAACCTAGGGACGGGAAGAAACATTCGACTGGGCGGGACACTCATGGCACGGGACACTCGCATCATCGAAGACATCACGGTACAACGAAAGCGAATGGGCTAGTGCACAGTGTTACGAAGCCAGAACACGGCGGGCGTCACAA
This sequence comes from Hyalomma asiaticum, assembly GCA_013339685.2. NCBI lineage: Eukaryota > Metazoa > Arthropoda > Arachnida > Ixodida > Ixodidae > Hyalomma > Hyalomma asiaticum. The sequence goes on along the minus strand of CM023491.1, from coordinate 48,990,563 downwards.
GAAGCACCAAACGCCGCACCACGGGACGACCAACAGCAACTTCTCACCACGGAAAGCCTCACAAGACATCAGCAACCAACAGCGCGGAAAACACCGGTCGCAAACGGGGCACAGGACAAGCGGCACAAGCCAGTAGCCAAGCACCCAGCAAAAAGTCACCGGTCGTTACTCAAAGTCCGAAAGCCGAGTCTTCCAAGTCGGTTGGCTCGACAAGCCAAGAGTCCACTGGAAAGCGCAGCAAGCCAGCGAAACCTCCTGGGTCGTCATCAGCCATGAAACCTGCTGGAAGCACGAAGACTAGCGCGACCAAGAATGTCTTCAGTAGTACAACCGTTGGCGGGACTGTATCCGGTGGCGCCAAGGGTGACAGTAAAAGCTCGGATACATCCGGCAAAGTGACGACAGCACCGTCTAAAACGATGTCTTCCGACGTGACGTCACTTTTGACGGCGCTGCGTCGACTCGAAGAAGCCTCGAAGGGTAGAGACAAGACGACGGAAAACGGGTCGGCGTCGACGAAGCGGCCCGAAGCCAAAGCCGGCGAGGAAGCTTCGATGTCGCCAGTACCGGCATTGGTTACGGGAAACGTTAGCCTGTCTTCAGTGTTGCGAACTATTCCCGTGAAATCACCCGAAGCTTCCACCAAAAAGTCGAGAAGATAAAAGCGATCGTGGTAACAACAGGACGGCCTTTACTACGTGCAATGCTTGTGTTCCGTAAGCATAAGCTCCTCTCCTTTCCCCAAGAGTCTTGCTATAGCATGGGGGCTGTGAGAAAGAGAGTAAATTGTCTAGACTACGGGAAGGCGACTCCTTTAGCGTTACATCTTGCGCACGTCTGATAGATGTTTAAATGACTCGCGTATGCTGATGTCAACAAGTGAGTCGTGAGACCCGTGCACAGTGAATGCGTTCATGAAGTGCGTAACGGAAATAAAATTAATTTAGAAATGTTCACGGAACACACCAAACTGGTGTGTCACGCCTCGGTCGATTTATTTCTTTTGTTGCTTGCCGCAACAGATGGCAGAGGAATGTCTACCCTAAAAAAAAAGGCAATTTCGAATGTGTAAAGGAATGAAAGTACCAAAAGCTCTACCTTGTGTTGGTAAAACTGAGCTTGACTGAGATGCTATATGTAAAAGCTACAAGCCGTTTCTTACTCCCTAAAAATGCTGGTGCCTCGACATGACCTAGTTAATTCGTTTCCTTTCGTAGCTGCCTTCCTTGCTGCACGTCAGTAATAAATTAATGATTACTGAGAAGAGGAGAAGATAATACCGAATTTTTCTTGTGATACATTGGGGCACAAAAAGAAAGAAAAGAAAGCGTCCGAAAGTACTAACCACAAGTCTTTAAATGTACCCACGCCATGATATTGCGATAAAATCAGCACCTGTTTGTTACTGTCAGTTCCGACGTGATCCAGGACTAAAACCACCCTGTGCTTCAAACACCATGAGTTATCACGAAATGCTAAGATGTGTGCAGGAAAAAAACCATCCACTAGTGACGTAAAGTAGGACAAGAAAACTATCATACATAACTAAAATCGACACTACAAATAACACCCTACAAGTATAAACGTCTACTACTATGTGATTGATTGATTTGTGGGGTTTAACGTCGAAAAACCAGCTCTGATTATGAGAGACGCCGCAGCGGAGGTCTCCGGAAATTTCGACCACATGGAGTTCTTTAACGTGCACTGACATCGCACAGTACAAGGGGCTCAAGATTGCGCCTCCATCGAAATGCAGCCGCCGCGGCCGGAATCCGAAGAATTAATAGGGGCCCCGCCTCGCCAGTCCAGTGGCTATGGTACTCGGCTGCCGATAGGAGGGTCGCGGTATGCAATTCCGACCGCGGCGGCTGCATTTCGATCCCGCGACCCTCGGATCGGCAGCCGACTACCATAACCACTACACTGGCGAGACGGGGCGCCTATTAATTCCTTGACGCGCCTCTGTGGGTTTCGGAAAGGTACAGTTACCGGATAGGCTTTGTATAATTGCGTCTATCGACTTGCTGCAGGCTGTTCAATCTGTATACTGCGACAGTTCCCACTACGCGTACACTCTTGTGTTTAAGGCGCGGGAGCCGCACGTTCGTCGCTGAACACAACGTGAAACTACGACCTCTGCGTACGCGCTGCAATCGATCGCTGCCACAGAAGTGCAGACGAATCAGCAACGATGGATCCCAAACCAAGCTCCATCTAGGCACCTATATAACTTCCAGGCACCTATATAACTTCCTCCTATACCGAGAAGCAGCGGCATGTGAAGACAGGGCCAGCATGAAACTGACAGACCCGGAATTTCCTCTTGACAACGTCAATCCACAGACACTCGAGGAAGGAAGATCCTTCACCAGGGCGTACATAGGGTGTTTCTATTTTAACGAACAAATAATTGCTTAAAGATTGCCTCGGTCGACGGCATTGTTCTGGACACTCAGCACAATCGCGTCATGCGCGCGGGAAATCAAAACGCACAATCCAGTAATTTACTAATTCGAACTCTTAAATAATTTAACTTACAGTGAATATCGAAATTGTCGAAATGCAGCGAATGAGTTTCCGATGTATATTCACTTGGATATGCATTTGGGTGATTTTTGCGATTACGCAATAGCACTTACGGTTAACAATTCAAGGTTGTTTCAGTTACTCTTATCTGTTGTAACTCAAACGACGCGTTTTGAGCGCCGAAGCACAGTGGTACAACTGGGGCACCACGCATGTTATCGCACACGTTGGGAATGAGATACACAGAAGCTGGTAATTCGTTCAGAATCGCTATACGCCCTGTGAGTTCGTGGTCCATGTGCAGTCCCAAAGTTGAACGATAGGAACCGTAAACGAAATAATTAAAAGATAATCGTAAATATTTTGTCAACCAGGACATTATGTATGTGAATCTCTCGCGGAAGCAACGTCCACCGCTTGAATATTGGGGCACAGCGACTGTTATCTGTCACAATTTTCAATCGTTTTGTACTTCGTACAACAACAACAACAACAACAACAACAACAACAACAACAACAACAACGACGACGACGACGACGACGACGACAACTATGACAAAAGCGACGACAAGACAAGAGGCACCCGTAAACCAGCCAGGGAGATTCAATTCAGTACTGCAAGTCATCGCCGCACAGGTAATGTATGTACCTTGCAGGAAGATCAATGCTTTTACGGGTGCAGCCAATTTCCGCGGCCTTTTTATAAAGTGCCTATAACGTAACGCCGCGCTGCGACGTTTTAATTAAAGGGCTCTTTCAGCCGTCTCCCGTTTCTCCTCCACCTGTGGCACAGAAGAATTCGAGATGTAGGGTAGGTAGATTCGCTATTTTATGCTTCTCCGAGAATGAGTTTGTGAATAACAAGAAAAAATCGTTTCACGTATCGGGAATTTCTGGCCGCCTTTGATGCATAATTTGTAGTGGTTTCTTTTTTTCCATTGTTTTCTGCTTCTTTTTTAATTTAAAGAGCGAACGTCTACCATAGGTGATTTACTCACTGTCAAATAATTTTCTTTTGATGGAGCGCATCTCAGACCCGACATACGGATTTCTTTTTCTTCCAGTTAATGGAAGTAAAGACCTTGCAGACTTCGAAAGAATTGATGTCACTACGTTCAAGGGTGCAGCAAAAAAAAAAAAAAAAAAAAGAGAAGAAGAAGAAAAGGTGCGTTAGGCTACGCTATCGATCTTCGGAATGGAAGCAAGATGAAAATACAAGAAAGACCGATATTATTAAACTTTGGGGCCTTGAAAATATTACTTTCGATATGAAGCATGATATGCGTCAAACGTGGTATATAGCCCGGTCATCATCTTTTCTGTACTAAACCTGAGCTCACTTAACCTACGGAATTAATTATGCAGCGCCTACATATGGTCAAGCCTCGAAGGAAAAGAAAATAGAAAAGCTAAACAACGAGCACAGGCAAAAATTTCGCGAAGGAAAGACTCTATGCTAGCGTTTGATGGGTTTTAATTAAGTACGCGGACGTATAGATTCATTCGTATAGCAAAGATGTGGCGGCTTGTCAGGGTTGTCCAAGCTAACGTTAACCAACTTTAATGTAAAAAACAAACAGAAAAAAAATTGGCCGCGTATCTGCGTGCTTCGCTGCAAATGTCGTCGAAAGACGATAGTCTTCTGCCGGCCGTACTACGCTGCGTGAGATATGGACGCAATCTGGCAGCACCGTCGGGAAACATGAGCTTGTGCAGAATCCCTGGGCAACTGCCAGGTGGCAGCACCAAGTCGTCCGCAGAGGCCTTTTTCGTGCATATCGTCGCATTTTTAGCGAAGCCTAAGAAACACTAGTGTCTTTAGAATTACGTATCTATGTATTTTCTAGTAAAGGAACACATCACCTAATAGTTACGTATTGATGTTGCGCCTCAGATATGCGTAAGATCTGCTTTTTGATCGGCAATGTTCACAAGTATGAACGCAGCTACCAGTTCAAAATGGTTGGGCGTTAGGCAAGTGCTTAAACTTTGGCCGGGTGGCTGAAGCGCGTGACAGACAGACAAACAAGGACAGACCGAAATTTCTGCGTTCAAGTATCCCAAAGAAAGGCTATCGTCTTTAACAACGTAACGATGGAAGACTAACAATATATCCACTTATGCGACATGTGCAGCAGTCGGTTATCCGAACTATTGCGTCTGTGGAACAAGGAGGCCGTGATATCTCAAGTCCAAGCGAAGTAAGAAGGTACAATACCGGCCACGGCGTTCTTCGATCAAGGCGAAAATGCTAGAAGCCCGTGGCGCACGTTAAAGAAATCCAGGAGCTAGAAATCTCCGGAGACCTCCGCCTCGTAATGACGTCGCGGTTGTGGCACATCAGACCCCAGATATTATCGATCGCCAGTGGCGGACTTTTGTCTGCCATCGTCGTGAAGGACCGTTCACACCGGCGACTCGAAGTGGTCGCGCGACAGTTTTTTAAGTGGAGACCACGAACCGACTTCGAGTGGTCGACGTTTACAACCGCCAGCGTCACCTGCCCTGTCGCCTCACGTGACGACTGCGATGCCATTCACATCTGCGCACACTTCCGTCATCTCCGTAAAACAACCATGAGCCCTGTTCCTGCGCATCTGATTGGCTCGCTGTGTAGCGCTGTGACAGCAGTCGCGCGAATGAGATATCGAGCACCGAGTGATTCGAGCGAAAACAGTAGCTTCTAGGTCAAAACGACCGCTTGTGCCTAACTGTGAGAGTGACCCCAATCTTGGTCCAATATCAATATTAGTCCCAATATCGACAAAAAAGATGCTTACTGTCCCGCCTGGCTACTCTTAGTTGAGTTGGGAAAGCATCAACCAGCAACCATGACTGTTCACTCACCACACCACCACGCCAGTGGTATGTAAAGGAGCTGCAGGACAGAGACAATATCTTGTACAGCCACTTATTCATCTAGGTCTCGACTCTATTGCGAGGGCTGTTGTGCACGCCCTTTCACAACGAAGTGTTCACTATAACGAAGTGACTTGAATGTGCTGAGCCTTGCGTAAGTGCCGTATCAAACACCTGATGTGCGGGGGTGCCACAACGGCCGCGGCGTTTTATACAGTCCAATAAAAAGGCCTCGGGTTCGAGTCCCGGCCATGGCGCCTACATTCCCGCTGAGAGTAGAACGCAAAGGCACTCGTTCGCTCTTATTTACGCACACCTTGTCAGCACTCCTGCTAACCAGGTGCGCGTAAACCATAGTATTTTCGATTGGGCGCCGGATGCGGTTGCTCCTGTTTTGTTTATGTACATCCAAACGCTCCTAACGATCGCATATGATGAGCTCACCGTTTATTTACAAGCAAACCATCACTCACGAGAACGGTAAGGCAAGCGAATGCGCTTCACAAAACACGCTGTGGGGCTGATTGGTGATACATTCTTACACCCGACAAACCCCGAGGCAGCGTATTTTGCTGCCTCGGGGTTTGTTTTTCTAACGTTGCTGACAGGAATGATAGTGTGCACAAGAGAAAAAGAAAGAGCTGTTTAACGACCACTCATAGTTTGCCTATTGTTCAACGACGCGCAATTTGGAAGCATATTTCCATGTTTCAGAGGCTTACGATCACCACTTATTTATTTCGCATTTCCTTTATAATTTTGTTTTGACCGTACATGCTTTGACGCTTGTGGATACTCCATTGTTCGAGCAGTTGAACTTGACGGCATATATAGATCGGTATGTGGATGTTATGAGTGCCCTCTTTATAACGGGGCCTTGAACCTTGCACCACCAAGTCAGTAGTTCAGTTAACCTATGACGTGTTATCTATCTCATTTACGATATCTCTTGTTTCTTCTTTTTCAGGGACACTTTTTCGTCAGAGTTATAAGTTAACATCCAGAAACAGTAATAACGTCCAAAACATCGCTGTATATATCAGCCCAGCTGACTTGCTTGAGGACTTAATATAATTAGCTTAATAACCAGTACTTCGGTGAAATGAGAGAGAGAGAGAGAGAGAGAGAGAGAGAGAGAGATTTAATGATGATTCTGGAGGTGTTAGCCTGGCTTCAGGCTTAGCTTGCTACTGCGAGTGTCTAGCGACGATTATGTCATTGACACGCCCCGCCACGGTGGTCTAGTGGTTATGCTACTCGGCTGCAGATCCGAAGGTCGCGGAATCGAATCCCAGCCGCGGCGGCTGCATTTCGAGGGAGGCGAAACGTTGAGGCCCGTGTGCTGTGCGATGTCAGTGCACGTTAAAGAACCCCAGGTGGTCAAAAATTTCGGGAGCCCTCCACTACGGCGTCTCTCATAATCATTTCGTGGATTTGGGACGTAAAGCACCACAAATCAATCAATCATGATTTAGTGTTGCTTTTTCTGTCGGGTGTCGTTACCAGCCTTATCGTTCCCTTATATACTCCTCCGGCATCTCGTAAGCCGTAAGCGGTAAAGCGAACTGCGGACAAACTAAAATTATTTGTTAATATCAAGAGGGAGATTTCGATCACTCACGACAGCAGCTGCGCCCGAGAAGCCGCACCCTTGAAGATCCTTCAATTTCGCCCACTTAATTCCTTTGCGTTCAACCGAGCGTAAAATCAAGGTGCGGCTCGCACGGCTGTGCCAGGCTGGGCGAGAAACGCGGTCGCGGTAGCGGAGATTCTATCGGGCCCCCTCTTATCAAAGGACACGTTAAGTGTGTATACCAAATCCCGGCGCGGTGTTGTTCGTCGTGCAGTGGCGTTTCAAACACGAAATGGGATTACGTGCTGCTGTAGCGAGGCTGTATAGGGCTGGGCCTTGCAAGATCGCGTCCACGTACAAGACGACACGCAAGAAACGTTTACAGCGGTAAGTATGGATCACGGGGTCAGTGCGAAACGTGAAACGCGTGTAACATACGCAGAGAGAGCAAAAGAAAGTGAATTCCCCGAGTGACCCAAACGTATAAGGCTTTTAGTAAAGCCGTATAGAGCTAGGTTCTGACCACAAATGCATTCGTTTATCGAGTCGTGTGGACAGGGAACTTTGCAGCCGCTGGCAGATCCCACGCTTCCACAACTTCCCTCCATTGTCAGCCTTCTTCAGAGGTGTGGAAGAGCACCGATTATTTTTTCAACTTTGAACTCGTCTGCATTCTAATTAGGTACGCACAGCGCGATTGAAGGAGAGCAAGAGTGAACTATTGAATGCGTTAGTGTTTATATGCCTACCCAGCAGTCACCACAACGGTCTAGTAGTCAAGGTGCTTGGCATACTGAACCGAAACACCCGCATTTTAATAGAGGGAGATAGCGAGGCACGTGTATATTATGAATTAATTAACTAATAAATTAATTATAATTCGTCGAGTTCTTAATTACAGCAGGTGGGGGTATAGATTTAGGTATAAGGAACCACCGGTGTTCGAAATTTCCGGAGCTCCTTACTACGGCTTCCCTCGCCTTTGGACGTTTTAATTAAGCCCCGTACACAAACCTGTATGCACAACCCCACGAAATCGCCCACACGTAAAGGAAAGGACATTTCTAAGAAAAAACAAGGATGAAAAATAAAAGGCAAATGTGAGGGCAGGAACATAGGTATAACGATGTGCGTGGCGTAGAATGTAACATCAACAAAACAAAATGTAAAAGAAAAAGTGAATAATGTAAAGGGATATATTGGAGCTGTCTCTCGTGCCGAAACTGAATGCGAAAACAGATTTCAATCGGGCGCTGACGGCCAAACGGCGGAGCAGGGATTTAGGAGAAAGCCCTTCTGCAAGGTGCGGCGGCTCTTTCGTAAGAAACGAGGTCGCATTAGAGCAGCAGATATTTTTCTTTTTTATTCAGCCACTGACGGGCATACACAAGCCTGCCTAATGATGCAGCAAGAAAACTGAAGACAGAAAACAAAAGCAAAAGTAAAATAAATAGCAACAATAAAAAAAAAGAACAGCCAGGAAGGAACAGAAGGGATTGAGGCTATGTAGGCAAGGTCCGCGGATAGATCGATCTATCGCTTCATACACCTCGTATGAAGAGATCGATTAGAAACTACAGAAACGAGACAGGAGGACAACAATGATAAACAAACAAAAATAAACGAGAGACATATCAAACTCCCGCGTTGGACTCTGTGCGTAGCCGGTCATATATCCTTCCGTGTTGATAAGAGAAGCTGATAAGGGGGTCTGCCCTGCAACGGTGGAGAATTCTAAAGGGATTGCTGTTCAATGTGTTGAGGCCTCTCAAGAAGTTTGAAGCCGAACGCACTTAAAGTAGTGGAAGGCAAACGAAGCCAAAAGGAATATTAAATGGCCACACACACAAGCGCTGCCCATTTACTCTTCCTAGTGTCGGCGCTCTTTTCCTTTTTTCCTGTTTTACGTTCCAGCATGTATCTGTACCGGCTTGACCAGATGCTAGATCTTATCAAGCGGAACGGTAAACAAATTAAAGTACTCGGCGGATGGCGAGAAGCGTTCCCGACTGTAATGTCGTATTCCTTCCACTCAATCTGCATTCAAGGCGCATAGGGTAATGTGCGGACGTCCGCATTCTTTTTCTTTTTTAATGCTCTCCTAGACGCGGGGAGGAATATAGAGCGATGCGTTCTCCACGTCGAACGTTGAAGCACGTCTTGGCAACTTGGGTGTTTCAGAAAGGATGCATTCCCGTGTTCCTACATTTAAATAAAAAGAAAAGAAGGATGCAATTCTTTAGAATGCAAAAGGCAAGCACTTCGAGAATGACCATTTGGAAAGAACTTATGAAGAGGTGAAACTCTGGAGGCGCTGTCCTTCCGAGGCAGCCTCCTCTTGAACGCGGGAGTCGTTAGAGAGTGCCTAGGTTATTTGATATTATCTGACTACGCGGAAATAGACGTTACAAGGCTTCCTTCGATGCGTTAGTATAAAGAACAGCGGAATGAAGAAGAAAAAAATTCATAGGAGTCCTTAGGTATCGCCTGAGAGACCTATACGCGAAAGCGTTACATAAGGAAACTCACGCAATTCGAGCCCAGGACCTTGGGGTTCGAGTGGCGAAAACAGTGGATTCGAATTCCGCACAGACGTACACCCATTCATTCGCTTTGCACAAGAAGCCTGATCTTATTCCTAATACTTGGCTCAATGCCAAACAATTCGTCATGGCAATATCCTCGCTCACTGCTCCATATGGCACCAATTCCCACAACGCTTAGTATCTACAAGATTTATTTTGTTTTTGCGTTATGAACTTTATCCTCAGCCGCCCAAGGTGCGACAAGGTGTAAACATGATAGACAAATGAGGCATACTGCCACGTTGCAAAGTGCAGTGTTTGAGGCATGTAGTACATAAGTGACCGGGTTGAAAGGCTCCAATGTGGTCGCCTGTGGAGGAACAGTAGCACCCAACTCAGGCCGGCGTATAGGCAGTACGCGTGCAAATACATTATTTCAACGTACACAAAGATCGAGAGGACTCGTACGAACGACGAAGACGCCAGACTTGCGATTCCTCGCACGCATTATTGAGTGCCCAGACAAATTCAAGCCGCATTCGTCTAAGCTCTAAACCTCGGCTCGACGAAGATGTCGCTTGGTTCGACGACGGTTGTCCATGGGCTCTGTAGTCTACGTTAACAATTAAGAATGCACGAAGACGAAACAGGGAAGGTTATAACGTACCACACGGCGTGAGCCTTCACGCCGAAAGCCTTAAGCGCCAAATTCGCTCGGCTAATCTGTCCTGAGCCTACATACTCGGGATCGTGGAAGACGCAGATGAGAGCTCGAGATTAATATATGCCCTAGAGCGTCTCGAGGAGATAATGACGCCGGCTACCGGCATGTTTTGATGGCGACTGGATACAAATAGGCGAGGACATTAATCTTGAAGCAAAACGTTCTGTACAAACACGCTCTTGTCGCAATGAAAGATGTATCTCGATTGCTAAAGCTGTTGAACGAAGGATTTCTTTATTGGAACTCACGCTTCACAGCGTTTATCCGATATACGCAACCGGCACTGAAGCATTTTCCCTAACACACTGCTGCGTTTGCACGGACGCACTCTTACCGAAACGCATTAAAAGCGTACGCAGATTTGCAAGGGCTTGCCTTAATGAATGCATCGGATACAAAAATCTCCCGGGAGCCTTGTCGAGAGTCGACTGAAAGAAACCTTCATCCGCGGCCTAGCCAACTGCAACTGCGCGCAAACACGCAAAATAAATGATATAAACAGGCAGACACGGAAGGCTTCGCGGGTTCTCGTTCAGTAGGCACAACAATGAACTCAATTCCTGGCTACCCGCCATTATCTGGGTCGCACATTACGCGCCACACGAGCGGAGCGCGCGCCTGCGCAGTTAGCGGCAGTCAGCCAGCCACTGCAGCTATAAGCTCGGTAGCTTCAAATGAGCCGATACGAATCTTCGCCCAGAGGCGGCAACGTGGACGAATGAAAGAGAAAGAAGTAATGGATAGACGAAACGAGGAGAGAGACAAATATACAAATATCAGAAAGAGGGAGCTACTGGGGGAGTGGCGCGTTAGTAGGCGCGGCGCTCCGAGTCGAGCCAGAAGCGAAACACCAAAGCGCCCCCACGAGGCAGATCTCTGCAACTATGGCATGGTCTGTACGAGAGCAGTGTGACGGCGGTAGGGAGTGTTCCCCTAAGTAGACCAGACTCGCCCGCAGGGTTTGCTGGGCTCGCTTGGTTCGGAAGGACAACATGTATAAGTAAAGACGGAGAAGGGAGGGGAATAGAGAAACACTGTTCGCAATAAGCGGAGTAGTGACGCTATGCGATCATGCGTCTTGCCGCGGATCTGGTTTAGTACGCGGTAGCAGAGTTTCGACGCCAAAGGCGAGTTCGATCGTGGTAACGAGGCTTGATAGTGTATGGCGAGTAAGGGTTACAGTAACAATAAGTAAATATAGGAGAATAGAGAGAAATGGAGTTCGTAATAAGCGGCGTAGTGATGCCACGCGATCACGCATCTTGCCGCCGGTCTTGCTTGGAGCAACGGCAGCAGCGTATCAGCGCTAACGGCGAATTCGATCGTGGTATAAGGAGACTAGATACCGTGTGGCTAGTTACAAGTAACAACCTGCAAGAATAGGAGCGAGATAGAAAGAAGAAGCAGAGTTCGTAATAAGCGGGGAAGTGACGCCACGCGGTCACGCATCTTGCCCGCGGGTATGGTTTAGTATACGGTAGCGGTTATATATGTGTCGTGAAGGGTGTTTCGATCGTGGTAACGAGGTTGCAATGTGCAAGTAAGAGACCGGCCAATGCGTAACGGGGGCGGGAGTGGACGGGTTCTCGCGAACCGCGGTACGCCCAAGTTAACCACGGGGCTTCACGGCATCGCTGATTACTTTGTCGGCGGGACGGCCAGCGTCGATGGTGGTCTTTGTGACGCGATAGTCACGAGCTGCTCATGGGTTCGCTACTTATATATACACGGTGGGCTGCGTTTCGTGACTGATCGGCTACTCTGCGGTCTCCCTTGTATCGTGCGGTGGCGGGAAATTTGTAGCGGGTGTCTTGAGATCCATCACGCAGGCGAACGTATTTTGCTTCACGCTTTTGTTCCGAGGCTTGAGTATGAGCGACTGAGTCTTTCGATGTTTTGAGCAGCGGGCGGTAAACACGGGTGCTCTGTCGGACGAACATAACATGAGTGCGATGATTGAAAGGGGCCATGGTGTTTCGAAGCTCGCCAAGACCAGAAGCGAGATAGATCCTCAGGAGGAAAGTTTACGCTCATCTGCTAGACCAGAAGCGAGATAGGATCTTAGGAGGAAGTTTTGGGATGATCTGCTTACGGTCCTTGCCTGAAATGTTTACAAGGAGGCGAGCAGGAGCTACACGAAGAGAGTCAGTTTGATCACATGCTACTTCGCAGAAACAAAAGATAAGTGCTTTTCATCAATAATGACGGCTCTATCCAGGTCACTGTGGTGGCCACAAATTATCGTGGGAGAACCACCAGAGAAAGAAAAGCTGGCGCGGTAATTTATCCCACGCAATATCATGGCCATTGCACGCATTTGTTTTAGAATGCTGGTGCTTGCCGTTTAATACGGTATGTCGTGACTTCATTTCTGAAGTGTGTTGTTTTAAAATTCCTGTACGATATTTCTTTTTGTGCCTTTTTCTTTAGCGCCACGTGCATGAACAAGATGGGGTACACTATCCGCACGCGCGCACGCGCTTTGTAAGTGTTTCAATACGAACACAATATTTCGTCGTCAAGTTGCGTATAATAGCGAAAGTATAGATGGAAGTTAGAAAGACGAGAGCAATTCCACGATGCTTGAACTGGCAGATTTTAATTAAATTACCTTCGGAACTGTGTTCGCCGTTGACATTTGGTAGATGAGACGCGCATGTCCACGAAAATCGATCCCGAAGGCTTTCTCAGGAAAGAAATTACGGCGTCTGTGCCCCTTTACGAAGACTGATAAAAAGACAGGCGGCCTATAGTCGGTTGATGCCAGTGAAGTCATTTGCTGAAAGAAGAGGCAGGCGAGTTCCAGCTCCACATGAAACCAAAGGGGCCCTACAAAGGCTGATTCTTCACCGTCTTCTGGCTGTGTTCAAACAGTGTTGCAGGGCTCTCTTTGCTCAGCATGCTTGCGTGACGCTTAAACAACGCTCGTTTTCCCGCGAATACTATAACTGGTCTCTAATTGAATACTCGAAGCCTTAACTACACCACACCGCGATGCACCTGCACCTTCTGCTAAAACGTGCACCCTTACTAATCTTCAACCATATCCTCAAGCGAGCAGGCGTACACACCGCCGACGCTAATCGTCACGGGGGTGGTGATTACGCGGCGTATACAGTAGGCGACATAATTCGGCGCTGTTGTTTTGCTACGAATCGCCCGCGGGCATGCCCCGTTGGCAAGCTTCGCCGACGCTACCAGCTTCCGCGTGCGGAATCTACGTTGTGCGTTGCATTATACGACAAGCACGCGCTTGCAGGGCGAGAGCGAAATACGGAAGCCTTTTCGCGGTGCGGCGCACCGCGGCACGCTAACCGCTGCGGCAGGAGCCGTGCCGCAATCGTCTCCGTGAGAAATGGACCGTGCTCTCATTCAAGGTCTCCAGGCGTTATGAAAGCGGCCGTGGTGGGATGAAACACTGGGAATACGACGAATCACCGGCCGGGGCGTTGGTCCTCCCAGGGCGTATTCAGGCGAGTGCAGGGTTATATGAGCGTAAACAAATCACGTGCTTGTCCTATAAGCGCGCGCGCGTATTGTGTGAGTGCTCAGCTTGTTATGTACAGGGTGTCCCAACTATCATGCACCAAGTTTTTTTTTTTTTTTTTTTAAAGCGACATCTGAGCGATGTAGCGAAATCGTCTCCATTATATCTTGGTGGTAGTCGCGTGTATTTGTGACTAGTATTTTTTCACCACTGTATACCAATTAAGCATATTTGAGTTTAATTAGGAAGCTTTAGAAATATTGCCTTAATCGCTTACATGCGATTCTGAAAGTTCTCGGGCGCCTCAAATACCGATAGCGATACGATTGTGCTATACACCGCTCAGATATTTTCAAAATCTTGGTGCGTCGTATATAGTTGGCCACCCTGCATATAAACGTGCACATGTGCTTTTTCACGAGCTATGCCGGATACATATAGCTTCCCCGAGAAGGCCGTTATACTATAGGAGTAAACGTAGCGTACGGAAAGTTTGCTCTCTGACACATTTCCAGCGCGACAGATCCGCGTCGTACATTCTTCGAATCACATCGGAGCCCACAAACTCAGAGCCATTGCTTCGTGCGAACGAACCTGATTGTACCTGCCTACACATGCTTATGTATGTATGTATGTATGTATGTATGTATGTATGTATGTATGTATGTATGTATGTATGTATGTATGTATGTATGTATGTATGTATGTATGTATGTATGTATGTATGTATGTATGTATGTATGTATGTATGTATGTATGTATGTCTGTATGTATGTCTGTATGTATGTATGTATGTATGTACACACACTTGCTAGGGGTGCCCTACATGGGAACGTGCTTGTCATGCCTCTGTAGGCGAGCAATTATTGCGAAATCGTTATGCAAACGGCATACGCAATAGAGATTTAAGCCATATAGAAGTATTAAAAATGACAACAAAAGTGTAACCTCGACACGCTGACGAAACAGATGCGAACTAATTTGCATTCCTAAGTGGCTAGGTTACGTCACACAAACGCCAACCCACTACGTCAATGTCACGCTTAGGTTTCCGCTTCGGGAAGCTAAATCCCAGCGACCGCTACCCGCCCAGACGTCGTTTCCATTATGGCAAACTTCCGTAGGTGACAGCTTTCGCGAGCCAACTTGCGGCTGCGACTTGAGCAACCGGTGGTTAAAGTTAACACACAGCGCTGTATGACATCGACGGCAAAGAATGAGCCCACATTGCAGGGCACTATATTCATGTGAGACTCGCGAGCTTCATGCATATGGCCACAGACCAACATCACCACACGATTCGTCAGTGTAATTTACGACCGCCGACTGTTTGACTCTCATTAACGAATCACCAAGCACTCGCTAATACAAGTACTAGTTTAATGAAGCCATCACTCGGTGCCGATTTTACCAGTAATGTTTCGCCCAGTTCCAGTTAAGAAAAAGGAGGACCAAAACGAGTTCCACAAAGCCATTACTATTTTACGACGAAACCGTTCGGGATACAGTTTCGTTGCTTCGTTATATGAAAGCTCGCGCGGAAGAAACTATACAACTCTTAACTAAAACAAGTATGGTTTAGTTGGGATTGTTAGGGGTCCGAGTCGTGTCGGAGAGGACGGTTTTTGAAAACATCTTTTCGCTGAAAGTTCGCTTTGTAATATGAAGACCCACTGTCGTAACTTGGAGGCGTACGGAATCTCTTCGACGTGTTCTTGCGCAGTCGAGCTTAAGAGGTAGAGCAACCAAATTTTTAATTTTCTTTTACGTTAAATGTCTAGGGAAGACTACACTTAACCGGTAATACGCGAAATCGGACTTGGTCAGATCATGTAACACGAACTGTCGTCTTTCAAAGTAGGCCGCACACGCTGTCATTCGTCGATAAAAGTCGCAGAAAGCACATCCCTTGTATCCGCATTAGTTAGGCATTGCGCAACACACAGGAAAGTTCGTACGTTGAACTTGAGTGCGGCGCCCAAAATCGCCGTTAAAATGAGGAATGCTTGCGACATTACAGCCGATTATCTATTCGCTTCGTTTTCGTTTACGCGCCCACTGTTTAACAAAAGACCGATTAGAATACATGCAGGTAACCGAATAATGCCTTACTTAACCACATACATCATTAGTGCAAGAAGTAAACATGCATTCCTCCAGATACAAACAGGTATTTCATACAGCCATTATCTTACAGCGCTTCAACACACAGATAAGGGTTAAGATATACAAATGAGAGCAAATAATCTAGTACACTCGTCAATGCAGCAACCGTGCAGCCTCTTCTGCAGTGTTAGTTTATGATTACGTTCAACCAAACTTCACAAGCCTGCCAGATATCCGCGATATGTGGCTGAGTTATTGAATACTACTTCGTGGTGAGTGGTGAAACAGCAGTTAGTGGGTACGTTGGAATGTGGAAATGGCATCTTACGTGATCATCGAAATCACACTTCACGAAAGATATTGCCGTGCTTCACCAATGAGAATACACTGCGATCATCCGTTCGCAATGTCTGGGTGTCAGTTTAACTTGTACGCGGTGACGTTCCTGTATGCTGTACGGAGCATCTTTTCATTCTATTTAGTGACGTCCCCGTATTAGGTGCACATACTTACAGGGCGCCAAATCAACACACAGAAGAGAGGGACACACAGACTGTGTGTCCCTCTCTTCTATATGTTGATTTAGCGCCCTGTAAGTACGTGCACCAATTTGACCCAACTCAAGAGGAAGTTTTATTAAGATATGTCTCCGTATTACTAGTTTGCAATAACGGAGAATTGGACGACGCTTAGGTTTTGCCTTAAAAGGAGCCCAGCTGCAACACTTTTCCACGTTCGAGTGACATCGGTGAAGTTGCTAATTACCTCACAAATCGCCTGCCTCAAATGTCTTTTTTTTTTTTCAAATATCTTAAGTATTAGTAGAGTTCCAACGGCAAGGTTGAGGAGAATTCTACCGTGTGAGCGCGTTCACTCTCATTTCATCACGAAGAGCGCGGTGGAAGCTACACATAGGTGTGTGAAAAACGTGCAAGAACGCGCGCTAGCACGTTTGATGTAAGGAACATTTTCAGTTCTCTTTTTTCCTTGAACATATCCGCGCTCCAGCAGTGACGACCAGCCTGTGGCCAGAATCACTGCAAGAACGTGGCGCCACCCCACGGCAAACTCCACACGGGAATCGGCCAATGGTAGTTCTGATAAATATTTCGTAGTGCTTGCGCATTATGACGTGTTTCATTGAGAGAAAAGCGGGCGCTTTCCAGACGCATTTTGAAACTAAATTTGCAATTCCCCGCTGCAAGTAGTTCAATTTTATTCGGCTGACATGTTGACAGATGCATGCATGACTGGTCTGCGGTATTTTCTTGCCTGTTCAGAAGATGCTGGAGTGCCCCTTTAAGAGTGGAACGCGACAGCATCGCCATGTTCTGTCTGCTTACATTCACATAACACACAGACCCCTAGAAACCTAGTGATTGTCATCCGGGAATCTGCCTCGTCTCTAAGACACGTGGCTGGTTTCGCTGGTGGTACTTAGCTCTGGTAACGGTACCGCTGGCGGTATCTGGTGCTGCCAGATTGGTAGCGCTGCTGTTTTTGATTCTTTGCAACCGTCGGTATCCCGTTAAGATTCAACGCCACGTTACCGACGATACGTTTTCTGAGAAACGAGTTCCTGAACGATATCGCGTTAAAACCATGTCGTACGTCCGCCCGTCAGGAAATGGAGTTATGCGCCAATAACTCCTGCCACCGTATCAGCAAAACATTCTGGCGACTATTGTACGTGAAACGGGTCACAAGTTTTCACTATACAAAAAGAACTCTGCGTGCCGTCGAGAGAAAGTGATTCTGCTGGCCGAATCCCTTAACCCACATTTTACATTCCGTTCCCTTGAACATCACTCAGGCTCCCTTTTATGGGTCACTCGGTAGGTCGCGTTCTTCCTCGATGTTCTACAACGCATTCTGCCGGGCCAACTCTGCCTATATATAATGTAGAACAGCGCAGGAAGGCCTGACCCGGACCGCATATTAATCGCCAACCGCCAACACGGTGGTCGTGTTCAGCGCTTCGCATTCACTCAGCACACACACACACACAAAAAAAGACGATGCTTTAAAAGAACAATAATGAATTACGCGCGGGCGCTCCGTTCACTTTCAGCGGGGTTGCAACCTCTAACACGCGCTCGTTCACGGCCGGACAAAGTTATGCAGATTGTTATCACCGTAGGTCGTGCTGGGCGAAAGATCGTGCGTGGGCCGCGTTCGCTCTTTACTGAAGAAACACCATACCACCGCCTACCTCTTCACGTACTCTCGGTGTGTGTGCAGAGAGGGCATAGAACAAAGTGAATCTAGAGTCTTATATCAAAGTACCAGAGGAAAACTGAGCCCGCGAAAGCAGACGAAAATAGCGTGCAGACGAGAACAGGAACGCTGGTGGCTAAAACTGAAACCTTCTAAAAGCGTCATTATTGAGAGATGATGCATACGCGGAGCACAATGTTAACATCGCGCCGAAGCCCGAAACAGCCACATCGATTACAATACCAGCCTGACCCCGTTTGAAGACTTCGTATAATTTTTTTTTTTGTTCTTCGCTGATGTTGAACTCTTGGCGGCCACATTCCAACCCCGGTTCTCATCTTTTCGTCTGCAAGCGTTCACAGCGTCGTCTGCTTAACCCATCGTCTGCGGTATATAGTATATCGTCCTGTTACACTGCCTTCAGGCTTGCTGGTGAGGAGATGGTTGCGAAAGTGATTCACCGCATGCGCGTCTGGCTAGGGCTGTGGCTTTTCCTTCGAGCATTGGGCATTATGCAGCATGCCACCCTCATTTCCTCTCCTCCTCGGCTCTCCAAAGTGGCTTCGCTACTTGAGCGTTCGACTTGGCTCATCGCGCCAGAAATAGGAGCGGCCAGATCAGTTAAGCGGGGAACACGCAGACGCGCCTGGTCGGGCGTGTAAGCGAAGCAGACACGCAGTGAAAGCGTAGGCAGTATACGTCTGGAAGCCCTTACAACGGTAATAACGGTAACAGACGTGCCTCGATTTCTATGCGCGATCCGCGCGCGCGAAGCTCGCAAAACGAAGGGTTTGGTTGCAGTTGGAAGCGCGGAGGCGATATTGGCTACTGTCGGTGGTGGGTAATTGGCGCGTTGATTATGCAGTAATGTGTGCGAACGTGCACGGCTTCTAGTATAATTCAGTTGGCTCGGGAACATTACAGGCATGCAGATGCTGCTATAACGCGGCTCACAGAGGCTAGGAATGTGTAGCAGTTCCATTATATGCGTGAAGACGCTGCAGTACAGAATAGCGCACAGGTGGTAATAATAAACAAAAGGAAACCGGGCAAATCGGACTCGTCTGTTCCCAAAAGCTGCATCCTTTCCCGTTGGCAAATATTGCAGTGGAGGTTCCGCGCGCGCCTGGCACTGTACGTTACGCGTAATGAGCACTTCAGGAACGGGACACAATTTGTGACATGTACGCTTCGCTTTCATCATCATCATCATCATCATCATCATCATCATCATCATCATCATCCTATCTTATGTCCACTGCAGGACGAAGGCCTCTCCCAATCCTCTCCATTCTTGCCTGTCCTGCGCGAGCTGATTCCATTTGACGCCTGCGAATTTCTTGATTTCGTCCCCCCATCTTCCCCTCTGTCGTCCGCGGGCGACAGAGAGTACGCTTCGCTTTATCACCTTGCAACTTGGACGCGTTCAATGCACACGATATAACAGATGCTACAATCTCAATGTATACGTATCGCTATTTTCATTCCCACAGTGTTATCGCCCGAAATAAACCGTCAGGGCAGGGATACGAACCCACGACACTGTTCTGGCGTGCGCCAATCTTCCTCTGAGATAAGTACAGCGAGACATCCGAGCTGCCGTACGTGCTCACGGTGCGAATCAAAACCGTCTCGCCCTGTATAGTACCGCCTATGGTTTTGCAATAGCTGCCTTCCCAGAAAAGCAATCAGGCTTATTCGCCTTACCGCGGCGCTCCAGCTAAACCTTATCAATCACTGTCGAGAGAGAGAGAGAGAGCATTTTTAGTTCCGAAGGAATTAAGGCTCTCATTCTGTTTGCCGAGAGGGGGTCTCTCTTTTCACACTCACTCAAAGACTCCTTTTATGAGCAAGGAGGTGCCTTGGAAACTTTAAAAAGGACTTCAAGGAGGCTGGGATCCGAGGTGAATTACTAATATTTAATCGCCGTACTTGAACCGCACACTGCTAGAACAGCCTCTTTCGAAATCAATCTTCCAAGCCCAGCGCAGAGTAGCAAACCGGAGACTAGTATCTGGGTTAACCACCCCCTGCATTTCCTCTTCATCTCTCTCACTTGCTAAAACAGCAAAGATGTCGTCATCCCCCACCAGGGCTCCCCGCGACATATTGCGAAGTCAGAGCGTTGACCCCTCCCTTTGTTGTGCACATGTCTGTTTGTTCGCAGAGTTCCAGCATGCAACGTTTCCCCGAAACAGGTTGGAGCAATAGTTAAGTGTATACCTAAGGTAACCGTGACAGCTGTACGGAGTAGCGAAGCAGTTACTGTATCCCAAGGCGGCAGAAAATTTTAGTGAATATTAAGCGGCAAATAGGAGCGAAGCGCATTACGCTCTCGTTAAACCAACTGCGATTACCTTTATAGCCAACGGTAACCAGCGTTAACCGAAAGTAAACATAATTTAGCCAACGTTGAGCCACCAGTGCTGGCGTTATGCGAGAGCACACGATAGGCCAGCTACGAAGAAACGATAGTATTCACACAAACTGAATGTTCTTGTTTTTTCTATTACCCCCAAGTAGTCACAACGCATTGGTAACATCATAGAGTTTCTTACAATTAGCTAGAGGGAAAACTGGCTCTGTGACGTTGTTGTATGCATGGGAATGCCGGGATGCGTCGGATTCGGACTGGCATCGTTCACGAAGAGTGCGGACACCTCCAAGACCCGTCTGGATTCGAAACGTTTTGTTCGTCGCAATGATCGATATTGCGCTGAGGGAGCACGTAATCGGCTGCTTCTTTCTTGGCACTAACCAAACGGCAGTTTAGTTGATAGCTGAGAACTTTTGCTTGGGCATACTGTTTTACAAAACGCAAAACGCAGTGACCGGCCGACCACAACGTCACCAACACAGACGACAACGTCAGCGCTCACTCCGCTCCCGTCTGTCGCCTGTTTATTCAAGTTCGCTGTTTGATTATGCCCTGGAGGTGAGTGATATTTTATTGAAAATATATTATCGGTGAATGAGAGCACTTTACGAAGGTTTTGTCTTAAGAAAGCTGCATTTGTGCAGCCGTATCCGCGTATCAATCAAAGGCGGTGCCAGCCAACACAAGCCTCGCAGACACGTACCGTAATTCCCACCTCGGCACAGCATTCCTTAAGAAACTCACATAGACGACGTCGCCACATTTCTCTCTAGGTGATTGTGAGAAACCTCTACGGGTAACATTCTGGTGATAACAAAAGCGTTCACGTATGAAGACAGCGAGTACATGTTGCCAGACTCGTTGGTTGACGCTTTTCGAACAGACAAAGTAACCACGGTGACCTAGCGCAAAAATAAGAGGAAAGAACGCTATGGTAGCATTCTGAGATGATACTTTTTTGGCAACGTCATTAGAGTATCACCTTCGGCGAGTCCTGATTGGCTGGTTGAGGATAGTCGATCAAGTTTAGTCACTTCGTAATTAGACATGCAAGATCCCACGCCACGAAAATAGACACTGCCGCCGAAGGCGATCATCTCAGAAGGCCACTGTATACATCGCATAATGCGCCTGAGCAACGACGATATCGTCAATGTTAGTGCCATTTCATACTATGGCCCCCGAGATTAATGGGAAAGACGCTACTACTCTCGGAGTCCGCGCGGCACGCGCACACTAAGAGCAACTCACCAAACAGGCGCTGGCCCAACCAGCAGCACCTCCTTTGGCCAGACGCACGAAACTGCAGTCGACTTAATCAGGCTACTTGGCTTGGCTTAGCTGCGCCTTTGGCGCAGTGAAACGTGACGTAGTCACAACCGAAGCGATACGTCTGCCCCCCCCCTTTCTGCTCACGTAGCTCGCGGTATAGCTTCATATGCGCTGCCGCTGAAAGCGTGACGCTGCAAGTTCTCACCACCACCAGATATCCGAAAAAAATTCTGTCTCATGTATGGAGGCGAACCGGGCGGCGTTGCCATGACGACCGCCGGACGGGAGATTAAAGCGAAATAAAGCTGTTCCTTAGCCCCCTGCAGCCTTCGTTTTAAGCGTTCGTATTACCTCTGCACTAAATGCTGTCCATAGCCTCACATATATATTTTTATGGACTGCCGTTACACGTCATTCATTTTTCTTTATTTGCTATATTTGCGACATCGGACGTAATCAGCGGTCTAGACGATGGAGACTTGATGAATGGCAGAGGCACGTTATCGAGAGGAAAAAAAAAAAAAGAAAAAGCTACGAGAACTGGTAAGCAAAAGCAAAACTTAGCACAACGAAACAAAGAACGGAAGAAGTTGAGGGCCTGAGAAAACGCGTCTTTCAAGCAACAACAACAACAATAATAATAAAAGCTCGCATAGAAATACGGAGCGTGCAGTTTGATGCATGATGGCGGCCCCGACATAGGAGACTTATACGGTTCCTTTGAAATGAGCCGAATATAGGCCCGTATTTTCGCAAACATAAGTGGCCCTGCTTTTGCGCGAGTCCGCCGACGAAACAAGTAAATGACTCATGTCCCATAAGATGACTTAGAATTTCGTTGCGGCGAACACTTTACACGCAAACGTGTTTATTTTTTCCGCTTTCTTTCTCTTTCTCGAACGCCTCTACGAACTTCAACGATGGTTGGAAGAAAGGCAGTTTCTTTTAAAACTCCATGAAAAATAAATCGCGATGTCGACGGCCTCACTATCGTCACTATCGGGTCGGGAAGCTCTCATATTTCTGGATTTTCGTTCTTTTTTTTTTTTTCAGAATAGCGATCCTCGTTACACGGCGCACATAAATTTGTCATCTCCTCAAGACGAGAAAATAAATAGCGCCAGAGATGAATAAACGGAGCACGCTATTCAAAGCAAGGCGGTGCTGATGAGCACAGATAAAAAAGAAAAAATCGACGATTCCCCGCGATTCGCTGCATATTTCATCCGAATCCGAAGTTATGGCCGCCACGCGGTCTTGCAGTGCTTGTCTTTATTCGTTTTCTGCGGTGAAGGCGTTTTATTTGCGTCAGGGTACTTAGTGGCGGACTGCCTCTGGCGTTTCGTGCACCCATATATATAGATGCTCGAACGAGAAGGCGGTCGCTCCTGTGCCCTATAAATCCAATTTTCGAAATAGGGGTCGAATGATTATATGCGCTTTTCGAGTGGTGTTATTCTATAAACGTGGAAACCCTTGTAAATATGAGACACAGGACATAAGGGGGCGTAGGGCGGAAGAACATAACCATGCATTATTATTATTATTATTATTATTATTATTATTATTATTATTATTATTATTATTAAACCTTGGCTGCAGAAGACTACTAGCCTCATTACGCAAGGAAATGCGCCAACTGCTCAAGCTTAAACATTTTGAATGCTGCAATCTTCGTAGTCTGCTCGTTAACTAGCCAGTAACGGTAGTCGTTACCGTTACTCACTATTACTACGAAATCAGCGCAGCGCTTATAATGATACGATTTTGCACGCGGAATAGGAAAAAAGAAAGAACATATACGTGGATTTTACGCGCACAAAAAACAAAACAGGATTACGACGTATGCTTTCCGAGGGGCCTCCGCATCAATTTGACTATATATGCGTTCTCTGATAACAGCCCATTCACTGAAGAGACGTGATTCTAGAATACTGGTCCGCAATGCCCTGAACCCGAATTGCTGCCAAGGCATTGCTGCGACATCTCGGAGAAACCGAAGTTGAAAGATTCCGGACTGTGCTATAACAAGTTACACTGACGTGTCGTGAAACTCTGTTCTCTCCTCTCCTTGCATTCCCCATTTCCCTTCCCCCAAGACGAAGTAGCCAACCGGAGCTCCTCCCTGGTTAACTTCCCTGTCTTTACCTTTCTCTCTATACCTCTCTTGGCTGCTTTTCCCTTCCATATTGGTAGACATCCCGTTGCTCTAACTGGCCGTCTACTACCTGCCCAGCGCATTACGTGAACTTCTCAGGTCCGTGCAGGGTAGCAAACGGAACGACCGTCTGATTAACCTCCATTCACTTTACTAGTAGTCTCGCAAACATTTCTGCCACTGGCACCATTCGAGCTCCGCACCTATCGAACGTTGTGCAGCCTGAATACCAGTGATTGCTGGGGTTTAACTCGCCAAAACCGTGCATGATATGACAGTGAGGCACGCCGCAGTCGAGGGCTGCGGAATTTTTGACCGCCTCAGTTTCTTTAACGCGCACTATAGTAACGTTCAGTACACGAGCCTCTAGCATTCAGCTGTCGAGCATCACAACATGCATAGTACCGCCGCGACGCACGACCATGAAGTCTTAAGTTGATGACTGTAGTGAAGGGTCGCGTGTCCTACACACTATTTCTAGCTGCGCATTTCAGAATTCACGCTACACGCTGAGGCATCATGAATTCACTTCAGCAAGAGCCAAACAAGCGTAACATCAATTCAGTTTCTTTGAATACGGCGTAACATCGTTAGTGATAAGTATTACATTCGGAGGTCCCATAGTTACGAGGACAGACGGGGGAGACCTCCTAATACTAAAACACATGTCTAAATATGCCACGGCAACTAATTCAGGTTACGCAAAACAAACGTACTTGAACGAGTCCTCATGCGTAGCGGCGAATGGCATCGGCTTGTCGGCTTCGGCTGGAATGTGGCGCGTGTACTCGTCGATAGGCTTGTTACGGGGGGTGCTGCGCCAGAAGTACAACGCGGGCTGCATCGCGGCACACTGCGCCGCTGCCGCGCCGAACACTGGACGAGCGATCGACGCATTCCAACGGGGCTGCGCAGTCAGCGACTCTGTCAACGGGGTTGCCGATTAGCGAGCAGAATAGAACTTGCCTTTGGTCACAGCCGTAGCCGCGATAGCGAATTTCATCGCACGCGAGCACGTTAGCTCCGCTAGTCGGCAGGCGCTCCGATGACCACTTTCGGCCGCGTTGTTGAGTGCGCGAGATTTCACGAGAGCAGCGGCGGATCACTATCGGCCGCCTACAACCACACGCCGGTTTCGGCGCTGCCTCGACCGCGCGCGCAAAGATGACGCGCCAGAAAAACGCGGCGGCGGTACTCGCTGCTTATCTCTCGAAATCTCGCGAAAGCGACGTTGCCTGCAGTTCAGAGTTGGCTGTGTCACGATCGCGATTTTGGCAAACGAAAGCGGCGGTCGCTAGCATCGGTCTGCAGCGCACGCGTCGCGGCCGCATCTCAGCTTTGTGTCGCGCTTGCTACGGGCCAAAATATGCAGGAGTTAAGCGGGGACGGCGGGAGGGGGGTGTTGAGGCCAGATTTTTGGAAAACCTACGCCTCGCCGGCGCAGCGCGGCTTCACTGGCCGCATGTCTAAAATTCCCAAGGCGCCTCCAGTACATCCGCATCATTAAAGGCAGCTCAACAAACACGGACACAGAAGAACACACGTACAGTCTGTTTCGCACTTAGGGGAAGTCTCGGAGCGCCTAAAGTCCCTAGATATTTTTTTCCGCTTTTGCGGAAAAAAATATATAGGGACTTTAGGAGCGCCTTGCAATGCGATGCGGCCATGATGCGGCGAGCGCTGGAGTCGGCCAGCAGCGGCTGCTCGCGCATGCGCAGACGCTCGATGCGTGCAGCCTCGAACCGCATCGCGTTGCAAGGTGCTCCGAGATTTCCCCCAAAGTGTGAAACAGACTGTACTTGTGTTCCTCTTCTATGTCCGTGTTGTTTGAGCTGCCTTTAACGATGATGTCGTACCGCCTCGCCCAGAGAGACACCTTCCTGAAATATACTAGCACTTCATAATGTATTGCGGATACTGCGAGAATCAGATAATGTTTACAACGTTATCCCTAAGTGCGGAATGTACCTCGAGAACGAGAAAAATGTTCTAAGAAATTAGAGACACTGTATAAGGGACATTTTTTAAGGTTATACAGAATTAACGGTCATTGCAAGAAAAAGCGTTACGTTCGTGAGAAATTTTCAGTCTGTGACAGTGTGTGTATGTGTGTGTGTGTGTGTGTGTGTGTGTTAATCATTTCTGGAGTTCAACTAGCCAAAACCACGATATAACCCCGAGGTGCGCCGCAGTGGAGGGCTCCGGAAATTCTCGCCACCTCGGCTTCTTTAACGTGCACATGTATTCATGTCGTTCTTTTCGCGTCCATGTCTCCTATTTCGATACAAGACAGGGTAAAGTGAGTGTTTTACGTCCTTGCAACGTGCCTGCTCAGACGAGTCCTCCTGGCAAGATTAACAGCTGCAACACCACAGTCGGGGATGTGCAGAAACATAGAAATAATCAAATAACGAAACAATGATTTATCGCGTGAATGGACAGCAGGATAAAGAAAGCGATGGAATCAATAAAAGCGGCTCGTAATGAAACTGTAACAAATCGATTCAGGCTTCCATTCGAACAGAATGAAAGCTTGTATCCGGTGAATGGGGAAACGTTTGGAGAACGATTCAGCGTTTAAGAGTGCTCAGCGTTGAATACTTCACGAGAGAAACGAAGTTCTTTGTCCAACCCCATTCGGCGTACAGCTACAACTGTTTCGGAGAGTCTGGCGGGCATTGTTTCGAGTGGATTACGTCCAGCGGATAGCGCTTTGCATTAGCAGATGAGACAGCACAAAAAGCGTCCAGGGGTCGGGTCTTATTCGATAATTTATGCAAGAAAATAGCAAGTACGTGCTCCCCTCTGCGGACTTCCTTTGCGTGCTAGCAGACACTGATCCTATAAAAGGACGCGAATCAAGCATAGAAAAAGAAACAAAAAAGAACAAGAAGAACAGAGAAAGAAGGAGAAAGGATGAAGAGCCGAACGCACGTGGATTCAATCATCATTCAACTTTCACCACTCTGGCAAATAGGCTTAGCTTAGCGTACGGCGGACTTCGCACTACTACATTATGCAGGGAATTCGCTTGGAAGCACGCGCAGAATTTCGCCACATCGTAAGACGTGCCCTGAATGAGTTAACGTTTTGCCTATCTTATCATATATTCGTGCCGATTATGCTTAACCCAGCCAAAAGAGTGCGGCAGTGTCGACATCACTGAGAACAAAGGGAGTTCCCGTAACTCCATTTTGGGCACTACTGTTGGACTCGATACGATAGTCTTTTTTTCTTTTTTGGTGGTGGGGGAGTTGGAGTCATAGGGTAATAAAACACGGAGCAGTCGAATATAATCCAGGAATGAAGAGAGCTGTTGCAACACCCTTTAAGGGAATGACGACCTACATCATCTGCCTCTCGAGGGTCATGGTACAGATATCTCTGGGTAAGAAACTCCCTCTGATGGAGTAAACGATCGTCCTACACCATTCTGCTTGGGGAATATATGTATCTCCAAAAAGAGAATGCTTCATACAGCTTGAGCGCAACGAGGGTAAAAGTGCTCCGCAGGTATGCCAGAATATTACTAGCGAACGCCACAGCATCAAATGTGCTGCGATCAGCGTGAGCTTAAGTGCGAACAAAAAATAAAAGTAACAAAGTCTCAACAAGTCAATACGTGGAAGTCTGACATTTAACAGCCCTATAGCTGCAGTTTGCGAGCAGCGAAGAGTTTTCAAGTGTAAGCCTTGGAGTCAGCATAAATTAAAACGCAATGCCACACTGATGTATCGATGAACTACGCCTCCAAATCAAGAAAAAAATAATTAAACACGCTTCGTTTCCCCATAGTTTCTACGTTTCTTTATTTTATCACTCTTTCCCTGCTCAGCAGATAAATCAAGAACTCGAGGCGCTTCTCATCGCAATCTTTCCGCGCCAACCAATGTAGATTAGACTTAAACATAACCTGTGGTTTCAAGATTAACGGCAATAAAACTTTGAAGTTATAACTTATTAAATTAAATTTAGCTACTGCTTGTCGTGAGCGCAGCATTAATACCGATATCGAATCGGAACAGTATAACACAAGGCTACTCGAGTTGTATTCGATTGGTCCAACACTCCTACAGCCCTAATCATAAAGAGAAACGGTTCGTAAAATTTAGAGAAAATTAAGAACGATATTTATTTTAATAAATATGCCCGTCAGATGGCGTTACATCTTTACTCACGGTTGACAGCGACTGACAAAAAGGCTGGAAAAGTTTTAAGATTTCCGTCACTGCAGACAGTACGTATAATTTAGAAAAAAAATCGTTCGACGTTTCACTATATTGCTTAGTTCTAGCGCCTTCTTTCAGAGCGTGCCATTGTTCACGCAGAACCGTCGTCCACCCAAAATCAGGGTAAGTGGATTAGACGACTTATAGGATTGGTAGAAGAGGCGGCACTGCAGCTTTCGTAAAGTAATAATAATAACAATAATAATAAAAATAAAAAAGGCAATTCTTTAAGCTATGAAGAGGACTCCATGGAATTTTAAATTAGCTCTTCAGGGGCCCAGCCAAGGGCATTAAATCGATGGAATAAAATGGGGCGACCGACCGCTTTTCGTAGGATCAAAAACTTCCGGCCTTTCCTCTTTTCAGTTTTCTTTTTTATTGTATTCGGGCAGCTTTATTATTTGCCCTGGGCTTGCTGGCTCCCAGCCTAGGGCAAAAGCCTAGAGGTGGGGGGGGGGGGGCTGAAGAGGGGGGGGGGGAGCGAGGGGTTTAGTTAGGAGTGGCAGTGGCTGCAAATTACCCTGCGACCATCCGGCGTGAAATGCAAATATCGCCTATTCAATATTATAATGAGGAGCACCAGAGTAAGTCGAATAGAAGCGTCCAATAAGCCTCCCCCGCTGGAAGCATAAGAGCTTTGTTGACTCTGCGGAGGTGCTTAAACGAAGAGAGATCCTCAAACGCACCCCCCAACCCCTCCTTCGAACCCTCAGCTTCCACGCCCGCCCTACTTAGACCCCCCCCAGTTTGCCGTCCTTTCTAAGCATCTTTCCTAAAGGAATACGCAGTTCAGTTACGTCACAGGTGCTGGAAACATAAATGTTTAAATAAGAAGCAACTTGACGGATAGTTTTAGATCGGGAGCTCCCGTCTGAATGAAAGGAACTGGCGAATTCGGTTTTTCTCGGCAAGAATTGCAGTAACATCGATGAGGTACTTGCGGAGTCCGAGGAAAGTAAAAAGAAAAAGACGACTTTAAGTCACTTTAAGAAGCCAGTTACTCTACTTACATCGCGATATTTGTTTTACAAACGCAGTTCAAACCACGAAAAAGAAAATAAAGAGAGAGAGAGAGAGAGAGAGAGGTTTTCCGCTCTGCAACCGTGCCTTCTCTCGAACCACTACCCATAACCTTGACCTAAGCCCATTGGTACATGACAGTGATTGCGATAGTGACGGTGCTATATGATAGTGATAGTTAAGAAAGAGAAAAACGAAGAAGAGAAGAGAAAGAGAGCAAGGAGATTGATTTCTGAGGTTTAACGTCCCAAAACCATAGCTGCGATTATGCGAGAGGCCGTTTAGTGGAGGGCGCCGAAAATTTCGACCACCTGGGGTTCTTTACCGTGCACTGACACCGCGCAGTACACGGGCCTCAAC
Organism: Hyalomma asiaticum; assembly: GCA_013339685.2. Classification (NCBI taxonomy): domain Eukaryota; kingdom Metazoa; phylum Arthropoda; class Arachnida; order Ixodida; family Ixodidae; genus Hyalomma; species Hyalomma asiaticum. Next base: position 48,961,127 of record CM023491.1, on the reverse strand, counting down.
ATATCGCCTCCATCGAAATGCAGCCGACGCGGCAGGAATTCGATCCCGCGATCCTCGGATTAGCAGCCGAGTACCGTAGACACTAGACCACCGTGGCCGGAGCTGAGAATAAAGAGAGAGGGTGACCTAGGGGAGGAGGACGAGTTATAGAAAGAGAGAGATGGAGAAGACCGAGGAATGACTGAATGTGATGATTATCTTGGTGTAGACAAAATATGTACTTCATTTGCACGGAAAAATTAAGCTTTACTGGCTCCTTTGTGTCAGCGTGGCTTATATAGAGCAAGAAAAGTCCAATGTACCTTTGCTTAGCTTTGCAATGCTTTGCTAGGCCCCCAATGCTACGCCGGTCATCAGTGTTCGCGATAGCAATGCTATACGCCCAATTTTCTTGCCTATCCCGTGCCATGCCGAAACAGCCATGCCGATACATCCTATATAGTTTATGTGAGCTTTGCAGAGCCCGTGGCAACCACGCTTTACACGCTACAGCTTTCCCCCGACCCTCATATCTCATCTCTTGCCTTCAGCGCCTTCCTCGGCCAAGTCGAGAGATTTATAGCGTCTGGGTCCAACGCGAACGCATTTCACCATCACTTCGCGTTTCACACCTCGTTTTTCGCGGTTACTTTGCTTCCTTTTTGTCGCTTGAACGTTGTTGTTGCTTTACTGCAATGCGAAAGAGTTGTGTAGTTGATGTCGTCGACGTCGTCGTTGTTGAAAAACGCTATACGGTTTCCGGTCGTTTCTTGTTCCTGCGCCGCATCGTCGGCTCTAAGGCAAGAAAATACGCAGATCTGCGTTGAAGTTTGGCACAGCCCTCCCTTCCCCCCCACTCCTTCCCTCCTTTCCCCTTACTTTCACTTGGAACTACGCGCTACAATTCCTGTAGTGCGTATATACTGCTTCCTGAGGAATATGTACGCGGCGGCAGCACAGATCCCGGAGTTCGTACGGATGACCAATGAAGAAGGAGAAGGAAGACGAAAAAAAGACGGAAAGCAAATAAACAAAAAAGTACAAGTTTGGAAACCCGCGTGCTTGAATACAAGCGAGATAGTGCATGTATGCGACCTCTATCTTGCCCGCGAGTTCGTGTTTGGTGAAGTCTTGGAGTGCGGGACCCGACCACAGTATTATGCTGAACGTTCATTATACGCGCTTTCGCGGCGACTTGATTACGTTAAACAAGGGTGGGCTGATTCATGCGGTGCGCCCTCATGCGGTGTGCAAGTTGCGTGCAGTACAGCGGCGCAGTGTTGAAAGGAAATGCGAGGCAGGCTGCCAAATGCGAGAGGCCCGCGTACTGTGCGTTGTAAGTGGACGTTAAGAAAACCCACTGCTGGCCATAATTTTCATATTCGTCCACTACGGCGTTTCTCTTTGCCCTATGGACGCGGAGCCGTGCTCCAGCAAGGACTGCACAGAAAATAGCGTCATTTCCTGAACCGAACCACAATCATTATGACCTGCATACTATGGTATTACTTGATCCGGCTGAGCAGCGTGACGTAGCCTTGGACGATTGAGCATAACACTACATGCATCTAACACAATTAAGCGCATTACACACCTTGGTTCACTCAGGACACATTTCAATCCCCTTAGTCAACGTTTGATTCAATTAAATTCAATTTTATTGAAATAAGTTCATTTTAGGTCCACTTAAATATATGCTGTAAGCACCTCACACAGTGGCTTGCGTGAAATATCTCTTGTTACGTTGCACGCTACTATCGAAGTGACGCCAGTGCCTGTCGCCCCCAGATTCCCTACATTTCTTTTCTTTTACGGAAAAGTTAGGGACTTCAGCCGCCCCATCCCCTCATTTTTCGTGCTGTCTAACCCACGAGATCTTTCTTTATGTCCTGCTACCAAGCTCTCTTCTAGCCGGCTCCGTACCGGCTTTGGAATGCGACCTTGAATACGTTGCCTATCCCAATAAATTGTCAACTTTCTAACCGCTTCTTTTCTTGTTTGTTCGAGTAATCCACCAGTCGCATACGTCGCTTCTTCCGCTTTCGTTATCGCATCAGAGACAACCGCATCACTAACAAAAAAAAAAAATGAAGAAGAGATTGGACACTGGAGCAATGAACATAATTTTTGTTCGTGCGTAACTATCTTGTCCCTCGTTTCACTGCTTCTTAATTTATTTTCCAGTTTTTCTTCTTTCAAATTTTCTTTATCTGAACCGTACCGGTGCTCCAGAATGTATGAAGCAATTGCGACGCGCGCGTGCCAAGGACGTGAAGCTTGAAATTGGAATACGGGCTTCGAAAGGACATTCATCTTAAGTCCGCGCGTTTCTCTGAAGACATTTACGAGTCAGCCGCTGAAGGCAACAAAGAGAGCATAGAATAAACGACTTTTACAGAAACCTGAAAAATAAAAGTTCACAAAAGCGAGATTGATAACGGCTTTCTTTCTGTCCGTTTGCAAGGAACATGATTAAACTCGAAGACTTCCCCATTTTTTGATAGTGTACACGTCAGTTATCGGATGTCATTTTAATCCTTTCGGGATCCGACACTGACGACGTGAGAGGGAGGAAATAAAAACGGAAGTTTTCTTCCGACTCACGCATCACTTCCCTTTTTGCTGCTCGCGTGCACTCAGCTTGCTTCCGGAAATAGAAAATAATTCGGGAGAGGCGGAAATATATTGCGATGCTGCTCTTTGCAATAAGGCCGCGCCTTTTCTTCCTTCGTTATTATACAGCCTTCGAAGCAACGTCAACTCCAGCGGGGAAGCTTTTAATCCCTACGGCTGGCGCAGCCCCGCAATAGCGTCATTCATCTTTGCGCGGAACTTCCGGCGTAATATTGAAATCTTTTGCACGAAAGTAACAAACAAGTTAAAAAAAGAGATAAACCGATCAACGAAAAAAAAATAAAGAAAATGACGCCACGACAGGGAGTAGAAGAAAAGTCTTTTTTTTTTTTTTTTAACGGAAGACAGCGAACTGTCCGTCAGCCAGCCTAATTTATTCCATTGACCGCGCAGCAAGCCGTCAATATGGGACGCCCTGATTTAAATTTCCGCACGGCCTCTGCGGGGAATAATTTGAAACCTCTTTGGTTATATAACTCTCCTGCAAAGAGGTGTCATGCGGCGGCGCCCGCCGAACCGCATAACCAGTTTTGCTGGAGGTTAGTCAGTTGGCCCCAAAAATAAACATGCAGTTTTATTCATGCATTCACTTCTACGCTAGTATATCGATCGGTCTCGGTTCCTGTAAAGTGATGGATATTTTCATGAATTCTCATTATGCATCGCTTCCTTTCGTAAAGTTATGGTTAGGCGCGCTGTGTTCAAATTGTGCCGGTAATGTGTAGCAGTAGTAATCTTGAGCAGATATATATGTTCGTGTGTTCTTCGATTGGCTGCTCTAAACATTGTGCTTCACGAGGATTTCTGTTCGATGAAAATATGCAAATGTAACACGTGCAATCAACCACAAAAAAAAAAAAAAAAGGACGAGTGCGTGCCAAACTAAGGCCCCTCGATTTCTTCAAAGGTCGCGACAGGTCTTGATCCAGCCGCCGTGAACTGCTATGGGCCGTTAGTGACACGAGACCTTTTACAGCGTTAGCTGTTATGAGTTCACAACAAGGGCCGTTTTTGGCGCCGCAGTTTTGCGGCGCCGCCGCCGGTGTCCGTAACCACTATCGCGCAAGTTTTAGAAAATGTAACCAGGGCCGAGGAGGATTCGAACCCACATCCTCTGCGTGGATTCGAATCCACACCCTCTGAGTGGTAGTCGGTCGAGCATTCTACCACTGAGCTACGCCTATGCTTGAAAAACCATCGCTAAACGACCTAGACAGCTATGACGTCTGCCGAGGAATCGCATTAACAAATGTAGTGTAACGTGGCAGAATAATAAGACGCCACTACACGTCGCGGAAGGTGGATTGCATAACGAGTTCGAGGAATCACTCGAAAGAACACAGGGGTGCATGCTTCGTAGCTCTGCACCCGTTACAGAGGCATCATGAACATCACCATTATGAAAAAAACCTTCTTAAACTTTTCCGTCATCATTATTACGAGGCGCTGCCTCGTGAAGCAGTTTTGTCGCATCGTGCCATGCATCACGCGGCAGGCGATGTGCGCAGCCCCGACTGCAACCTGACTGGCCCTTCGATATACCTGATGGCGCCTCCTCGCAAGGTGCAGACCGATGCTGAAGAAGCGAATCGCAGAGCTACGCGCGCGGCTGCAGCAAGGCAACGTCGGGCAGAACAAACAGCTGTGCAGAGGGAAGCCCAAACCACAGCTCGCCGTCGACGCCGGGCCGACAGTTTGGTTAGTTCTCAGGAAAACGACGCCAAGAGACTCTCTAAGATGTGCAGTTATACAGATTTGCACGTTACAATACCGCAGTAATTATGGCGTAGTGGGTGCTTCTTTACTTGGCGAAATGATAAGAGTTATGGAGCAGGGGATACCCACGACCTCTACTTGCACTAGTTTCCCCAAACATTTAAAATGGCCTCCAACAACTTCGCTCCTCCAGCTTACGCTGTCACTGTCCTGCCGTTCCGCGCAGGCCTGGCTCTTTTTTTCGACTAATTGGCACAAAACGGGGCCAGACAGTCGTCGAGGCTATTGCTAACATGTCAGCTAAATATTATTACTCTGCGCGCGTCAGGGAATTTGCAATGTGGTTTCAAACACAGCTGGAAGTCACCTACTCTTGCCTGAACAAATGACGTCACTGGAAGCACCGACCACGCCGCATGAATATTTCCGTAGCTCTTTAAGGGATATACGCAGTTTTCTTTTTATTTGCTGAATTCAAAACAAACTAATAAAACAATGCAGATTACCTCTCCACGGCCACGAAATCAGTCAATGGCTATTTCTCCCTCATTCGACTTAGTCGGTGCCACATGTGAAGTCAATTGTTGAAGGAAGAGCGGACGCTTTCCAGCTCTGTTTGAAACCGTATTGCGAGCTCAGTGGCGCGTGCACTGCGATAACCTTTCGCTCACATGTTCACATGTGAGCTTCGGTCCTCCTTTCCTTAATAAATGAATTTCATCATCATCATCATCATCATCATCATCATCATCATCATCATCATCATCATCATCATCACAGGAGCATGCCCGACTGATCGGCACCGCTTTTCTGGCTGTGTTCAAAACGTGTCGCAAAGACACTTTAAGAGCGTCAGAATTGCACAGTGCCGTCGGGTGCCAGATTCCTACGCCGCCATGCCAATTACGGTCTAAAGGCCACTAGAACGAGACGACCTTATTTGAAGTGACCCGACTGTTGGTACCAATACTGTTTGTTGGTACCAATACTGCCACACTTCGCGTCTGATGAAGCATAATGATTTCGCCCTAAAATTTCCGGTAAAGCGAGTGTGACAGATGTCACGAGAGTGGGCATCCTTGACGTTGCGTGGGTCAATGCGACCTTTTTTGTTTCTCTTGGCAGCCGTCAGGTGGCACGGTGACAGACACCGAACTGGTGTCCCAGCCAACGCGCTCCTCTCGTAAATATACGACAGTTAAGTCCGTAAAACAAGCTCTTCCTCCTTGCGCCCTTCAAGGGGCCTATACGGTCCGTTCGCGAAGTGTTTGCCGAAAGTCAGTGTATAAGAAGTCCTCCGGGGTCCACGCTTGCTAGCGGTCACTACACAGATATTTGACGGAGTGTTTCCGGAGGAGTCACCACGAAGACCCCGACATTTACACATCGCAAAGAAGGGTAAAAAAAAAAAAAAAGGACACGGAGCTCAGTGATGGTACGGGCAACCGTTCAGCTCTTGGCTCACGGGCAGATGATCTCGCTTATGGTAAAGAGCGTCGGGGACTACTGAAAGTCAATAGGCACTAGGTAAGATATCTCGACACAACGGCATATAGCGGGACAAGGAGCAAGGATATTCCCAGCAAATCTCTCGAAGGATCCTTGACATCAATGAAAAACGCAATAAGAGAGAGACAAGTAGGGGAAGGCAGTGACGTTAACGCTACAGCAGCAGTAAAAAAAAAAGAAATAGAAATGAGGATCTCCGTGTGACGACACACTCTGCCCTTGCACTTGGCTGAGTTTTTGTATGGTTGCCCTTAAAGACGGCGACCTCGGCCATCCAAAGACATGGAGTAGGGTCGCTTTCGATTCAGTGACGACCCCGCCTTATCTTTCGTGTCATTTCTTTGCCAACGTGCTTGAACATCGATGTGATGTGGGTTCTTATCATAGTGCATTATAGCGGACGTCGCCATCTACATTATTCCCTTCCGGAGAAGGCATCTCTTTAAGGCGATGCTGGCCGTTTGAGGATGATGTTTTGCTTCGATAGCGGCCGTTCATTCAGTTTACTGCGCAAGAGCATCTCTCTGCCGCTCCTACTATGGACGATTCGGTTTCGCGTTTCGACAACACGGCAATAGGGAAACCAAAATAGCATCCGCTACTTTAAAACGTCCGTTGTGCCGCCTGTGTTTCAGACGCTGCAATTTTCAAAGCCTGGTGGCTACATAAATTTCCGCAACTGTTCTTTTTTCCTTCTCTCCTTTGTGCTTGTCTGTGATCGAGCTTAGAATATTCTTTTTACGATGGACAGCTTCCGTATAGATGAAGGAACGTTCCTCGATTGTTTTTATTAAATGATGGGTTGCAGAATTTCCTCTTTGCACTCTCGCACCGTTTCACGATGCCTTGACGTCATAGTTCTTTCTCTGACGTCATACTTCTGCAGGCTCAGGGTCCTGTATCCAAGTTATTGCCGAACCCCGTACAAATATAATGTCCGGAACCTTCCCTCTGAATCGAGTGCGAATGGGAAGATATATCACGCGTTTCTGCGCACTCGTTGTCGACGTGGTATACGGGAAATCGCAATAGAGGCGGCGTTAAGCACAGGATATGTGCGGCTGGCTGCACTGTGGCGGTCGATGTACATAAACGAGCTGAAAAACTACAAAGAGTTTTCGCGCTTCAGCTACTTGATCAGCACATTGAGATCGAATGCAGACAGCGTTGAAGATATGATCGCCGATCCGAGTCCACATTAGGCACGACTCAGCCAGACATGGCCAACGTAATTAACCCATCTGTGGCCCCCGCTGGCAGTATCCGAGGTAGTACGGTACTTCAATTTTATCATCAATTATCGTCTACATCATGTATATACGAAACTCAATTGCAGAAAGTTTGTTCATAGTCCCATGAACACAGTGTAATTGAATAGATGGATGAAAGGGAAGAAAAGAACGTAAGGTGGCAGACTTCTTGAGGACGTGCAAGGCGCCCACTAGTTAACCCTTGATCCTTTCCTGATTAACATTCTAGCTGTAACTGGAACACAAACCAGAAAAAATTAGCATCTATAACAAGGAAACTAACCGAAAACTCGATTTCCTGGTTATAGCTAGGACTTTAGGCGCGATCTGATGGAGTGTGCACTCTCGCGAGAGCGAACCTGGAGTTCAGTTCAGCGGTCGTGTTAGACGATGTTAGAGTGATAGATGCATCCATATCACCTTTTTTTTTTTGTTGCTTTTCCTTCAGGACTGCAGGACAGAAACAGCTAGGAGTGCTCAGGAGAACAAGAGTAGTGCTTACCTGCAACACAAAAAGAAAAAAAAAAGCAAACTGAGACAAGCCAAGACTGGCGGAACAGAAAGCCCGTTATTGGGCAAGAGTTAACCGTTTACTCGATGACACCACTATCAACAAGTGCACACGGTAAATAGATACGACAGGCTAACCAACGTATTCGCGACTCCATCTAAATGCTCGCCACCTAGCGGACGCTCCTGGAACCAGCCGATCCAAGGTCGACCGCGAAACACGGCATGGTATCGCATTACCGCGGGCTGTAAAACAGCTCTATAGTTCCTTAATCGGCGCCATGCCGCCTTGAAGCAGCCCGAAAAAGAAAGAATCTTCATCAAAAGACCTTTGTTGCGTGCCTCAGTGCGTGTCATGGCGATGCAAAGACAGCAACACGTCGTTTCATCGGTTCCTCAAAGAAGCAGACGACGCTTCGCGCAGGGCAACATGGATTAGGAACTTGCGCATCGGCAAGAAGGTGACGGGAACTATGCTAGTTTGGTCCAGGCACTTCACTCGCGACGATTTCTTCCACCCCGGTGAGTACACAGATTGTGTGTGCGCGCGTTTATTATCATGCGCGCTTTTCGAAGAGCCGGAGTGTAGTTTACTTTAGGCAAGCGCGAGAACAAAATAGCGACATCGTTTATACGTGTATATAAAGTTTCCTGAGCGTGCCTATGCTCAACTTGAACCGCGGTAGCATTATTGCTGACGTACTTTTGCCCACATGCATTGTAGTAAGTAGATATAAAGCGAGCGCTTGCCTTCGTTCGCCGCCTTCGTCCCATACGCGCGCTGCGCCTCGTAATTTGCTTGGTGGTTATGGAAGTAATGTGTGATCGTTTAACTTAGCGCGTTTGCATTTCGAGTTCATCTGGTGACAATTCAGGATTTATTGCACTCGTTCCAGCTTTTGAGCCCTCGACCTGTTCACCGCGGGTCTAAGTTTGTTTTGATTGATTTGTGGGGTTTAACGTCCCAAAACCAGCTCTGATTATGAGAGACGCCGTAGTGGAGGTCTCCGGAAATTTCGACCACCTGGGGTTCTTTAACGTGCACTGACATCGCACAGCACACGGGCCTCAACATTTCGCCTCCATCGAAATGCAGCCGCCGCGGCCGGGATTCGATCCCGCGACCTTCGGATCTGCAGCCGAGTGCCATAACCACTAGACCACCGTGGCGGGGTAAGTTTGTTTTCCGGCACCGCGCATAGAACTGAACTTTTTTCACACCTTTATAAGTGACGCATTTGTACTCAATGGAGCAACGTCGTGCACAAGCGCTTGCATATTTCGGAGAGGCCTCCTACGCATGAACACGTATCTGCCTTCATCAACTTCAGGCTCGCTGGAAAGGCTCTTTATCCTTAAGAAAATCTGATGCGGGTCTCCGAACAAATGCGACGTTTGAACGCACAGCGCAATTATTTCCGCTGTTTCGCCGCTCAAGTCTTTTAGACCGATTAATATGAGGTGTTCGGTAGCAATAACCCATTCGCATTCGACGAAGCATAGTGATCCGAACCCACAATCAAGAAACTTTAGCGCAGCGCTAAGCGGAAGCGCGGCCGTGACCCTGGATATGGAAGCCATCTTTGTTTTTCTCAGCAATGTTGCCAGATGACCAACTTTTTCTGGAGTTGCGAATAGAAACACGTCTCTCTCGGGCGCACAGACTTCCATGGTTGCATTTATTCTTTCCGTATCTGCAGCGTGTTTGATGCGTGCACGACCTCGCACGTACCTTTGTCGTGGCGCGTTTTGAAAAACTTCTAGGTATTTGCACAGACGCAAAGAAGTACGCGTGTTCCTGAGGCTGTGCTTGCGTGTTCGATTATTTGCGCATGTTTGCGTTCTGTTTGTGACGCGTACACGTTTCCGCACACCTGCACGTTTGTTCGCGTTGGTTACAGCACCACGCACCGCGTCAGCCTGGAATCGAGTCAAGTATATTAACCGATTCGGAGTGTACAGCAAACTCTAGTGAGCCGTCACGCACAAACACTTCCCTCTTTCATCGAACAGTTTTCACTAGGTAGTCTCGGCGCGTCAACTACACAGCGGCTTTCGAGATAAACGTGGTTTTTCGAGCGAGCACTCGAACTTTGCTCTCGTATTTTTGAGGGCTCGAACTACAGCGCAGTGAGGATCGCACCATCTGCTCTTCCTCTCTCTCTCTTTGACACACACACACACACACACACACACACACACACACACACACACACACACACACACACACACACACACACACACCTGCCTCCAGACGAAGCTGGTCTGCTTGCTTTGCCTGCTAACTGCAACAGAACTCTCACTCGAACATCCAGAGTTTTTCGACGGTTTTCCTCTCTTCTGTGCCTCTTGTCGAACGAGAGGAAGGAGAGGCCGAGAGGTGTAAAACGGCTCTTTGTCGGCGTGGCTGAAGAAATCCAATTTCCTGTTAGCGGGTGCTCGCTCGGCGCGATCGTGTAATTTCGGGAGACGAATTTTTGAAAAAAGAAAAAAAAACCTACAGGGGCGCGTTCAATATCCGGCTTTGTTGTCTGGGCCTGGGTTTTTGACGACTCGGGGCCCGCGGCACCTCGCCTACGCGGCTTTTTGAAAACTGTTGGCGCGTCGAGCGTCGATCGTTGACAACCGGGGACGCGAGAAATGATATCGTTTATTCACGGATAACACGACTGCGCGTCTATACAAACTTCCGTTTTTCTTTTCACTTGTATATGATATCGTTTATTCGAGAATAACACGAGTGCGTGTCTGTACAAACTTCCGCTTTCTCTCTCGTCTTTCTTTTGGAACCTTGTTGAGACTATGACACCACGTTACTGTTCAATAGCGAAAGCGAACACGACTGTGTGCAAACCTGGCATATTAGATCTTTGATGGTGGGTGAAGTACGCGTGGAATAATTTGAACTTACTTCTTTATTTCCTTTAAGCTAACAATTGTTGCGTGCGTGTGTGTGTAAGCGCGCGCTGCAGAACATAGATGAATGAAGTAACCAAAGCGCCATACGTAGCTAAAACTCTCCACAGTAATTTGCTTACAAGAGAACAGAACGGTGGTTAGCCAAGATTATTGTGCACTATATAGGCGACATTCACATATCATCATTTGATGTATGGGAAACTCTAACCGACATTTGCCAATAGTTACCCAAGAGCAACAAATATAAGCAACATAACTACGCTTACGTTTTGTTAGCTAGTGCTAAGAGAAACACTCTTACACTGTGCTGCCGTCGTCTTCGGCCACCTTTCGAGAGAAGCATCCCTAATATTTCGCTCGTAATGTGCGCACATGAACCACAAGCCGACATTGTCTTCTAAACGTGTCCATTTTAAATACGGTTGCAATGTCGTCGTCGTCATCATCATCATATTTTAAGTCCAGTGCCGGACGAAGGCCTCTCCCAAAGATTTCCAACTTTCCTTATCCTGAGCGAGTTGGTTCCACTTCGTGCCCGCGAACTTTTTAAGTTCATCGCACCCTCTACCCTTTTGCCTGCCTCCGCTGCGTTTTTCTTCCCTTGGTATCTATTCCGCCGCTCTTTACTGTCGATCTGTTGATCTGTCCTCCGCATGATATGACCTACCTAAATCCACTTTTTTTTCCCCCTTAATTGATATAAGAATATCAGCTACTCCTGTCTGTTCTCTCATCCACACCTCTCGTTTTTTTTTTTTTTAAATGCTTTCTACGCCTTACATCTATCAATTTTCTTTCCATGCAACGTACGCTTTATAATACCAAACCCGCCACCTGAAACCCAGCGGCGGTGGCGAAAGGACGTCAGAACAAAAACTAACAAACAAAGCGTGCGGCGCAAGCGTAAACGTGAAGCGAGTTACGCAATACTCGACAAGGCCGAAACGCCAACGACGGGAATGCCTTACATGGAAGGACAAGTCGTCCGTATTTTTTTTTTCCTTTTCTTTTTGGCGACGCGTCCGTAATACCACAAGCGAGGGGGCACGGAATGCGAAGGGCGCCGCAGCCATCTCAGCATCCACATTCGCCATGCCAAACAGAACGTGGAACTCGCGACGGCTTCTCTGCTGCACACGACGCACGTAAGATGACGTCGAATGATCGGCACGCGTCGACACGCACTCAGACACACAACGAAACTGTCCAAAATACGCTGACAGCTGACGCGCTTACAGGTGTCATATAGAGTGCCCGAACCAAGGCGTCATGCAATGCCGCCCTCTCACTATGCGTTTCTTCTTTCATTTCTTTTATTTTTTTTATTCTTGTCCATCATGCCGGCACGTTGTTTTCCTCTGTATCGTGACGCCTTCGCGTCCACCTTGACGACTGTCAAGCACACGGCAGCCTGTCGGAAGTGACAGATTGCCGTGTTACGCAAGGCATTCCCGTCATATAATAAGGAATTCCTGGCTGGATACTTGGCGTCGTATAGGCTTACGGTGTAGTGAAGGGCGCACCAAATGTAGATGTTCGGCATATTTTCGCTCTTGGCCTTTGACAGGGAGCGCTGCTTATCGTGTGTGTTATGTCACGAAGGAAAGCGTTTGTGTTCCCTGGGTTCTGTACTCTGAAGTGCGTGTTTACACGCCTCAGATCCTTTCATGATGAACACCTATGTGTACCATAAACCAGGTAGCTCATAATACCAGGTACCAGGTAGCTGAGCTTGCTCTCGTATCAAGTATCATGAGCTGGCGAGAAATTAAGCAATTTCCAGCTCGCAAATATGAAGAAACAACAGGAAGTCCGCCACGTGAAATATGAGCGTTTGTGTTTTCTAGGTTCTGTTCTCTGAAGTGCGTGTTTTCATGCCTCACATTATTTCATGATGAACACACCTGTATGTACCATGTACCAGGTAGCTCAGCATAATTTTCTTTCAAGTATCATGAGCTGTCGAGAAATTAAGTAATTTTCAGTTCGTAAATAGATACAAACAACAGGAAGTCCGCTACGTGAAATATGAGGCAATTCTTTCCGCCGGTAAAAAGCGTACATCTGATTTACTCGTTCTGCGCAGCCATGTATTTGGCAAGACAAACCAAATAGCGAGCCAGCCTTCATTACTACGGGAAATGTGCCAGAAAGAAAGAAAAAGAAAGGAAGTCCGAATTATTCGCGGGGCAACGAACACAGCTCCGCCATTGAGTAAACAAAGCCTGAGCTGCTGGCGGTTCAAGTCCATATTGAATTAAAACTTCGCTCACGGAGCTTGATTCTCGTTGTAATGGACGCTCGTTTAAAATAACGGCTGAAAAGAAGAAAAGCGGATAACGTTTTATTACTCTTCCGTCCTGCAACCGTGGCCTGTGACAAACTGCCGGTCGTCTCTGAGGCCAGGCTTGTTTATGCTACCGAGAATACCGAGCATGCATGCTCAAATTAACGGGTTGTGCCACGCTCAAGCCATTGGGGACAAAGGCGACAAGGAAAAGACTGGAGGACAAGAAAGCGTCTGACAAATTGGACGCCGTAAACAGCCCCATCACAAGACACAGCCGTGATAACGTTAGTTGTTGTTTTGTTTTTGCCGGAGATGTAAGTTCCCGAAAGAAATCACAATCAAGTGACTATCAAGTTGGGCGGGAGCCCATGCTCTTCATAATAAGCAAACAGATAAAACAAAAAGAAAAAAGGACGGCTGATTGTCACTGGAGGCATGCAACGAGTGACTGATGATAATTACTCCATTTTACGGAAAACTAACAATTTCTAATGCCGAGCCAGAAACTTGGTAACGATCTTTTTCTTTCTTTTTGTTTCGTGATAAACAACGCAAGTGAAAGAAGCGCCCCTGAAGTGAATGGCTGGACGGGAAGCCAGCTCCCAAATTAAAAAAAAAAAAATGCTCCTTCCTTTAAACGCTCCATGTTTGTCATTGCGGAGGTGTAATGGCTGACCGATGGTAACTGCTCTCCGTTGCGGAAATTGTGCCGCATTTGTCATGGTAAGCCGCGAACTTAGTAATGTTGTTCGCTAACTTTCTTTTTTCTTAAACAAAAAAGAAAAAATGTCCCAGTTAGTGACTGTCTAGAAGAAAGCCGTAGCTTCCAAATTAATGAGCTCATTTAGGTGGCTGATCCTTTTCATCGGAGGCGTGCAATGGGTGGCTAGTGGTTATCATCTCGTTTTACTGAAACGGGCCTGAGTGAGTGAGTGAGTGAGTGAGTGAGTGAGTGAGTGAGTGAGTGAGTGAGTGAGTGAGTGAGTGAGTGAGTGAGTGAGTGAGCGAGCGAGCGAGCGAGCGGAAAGGACAGAGCAGCACGGTCAGGCGAGCTGTGCGAAAGCCTAGAAATATTTGAATGAAAGAGTACGTTATTTAATACATAACACAGATGCTAGTACAACGATCGTACATTGAAGCAACACTATAGGCCCACCCATGAACACTCGACGCCAGTCGATAATAGTCGCACCGACAACCGCTTCACGTTGCACGTCCGTTCTCTGAGGGCGAAAACATTGGTTTTACACGCTGCCTTCGTCGCATCACGTGACTCAGAAAGCAACGCTTTCATTTCTTCGCTACGATCCCGGTGCCCACGATTATTTATTTATTTATTTATTTATTTATTTATTTATTCCTCGCCACGGTGGTCTATAGTGGTTATGGCAATCCGCTGCTGATCCGAAGGTCGCGGGATCGAACCCCGGCCGCGGCGGCTGCATTTCGAGTGAGGCGAAATGTTGAGGCCCGTGTGCTGTGCGGTGTCAGGGCACGTTAAAGAACCCCAGGTGGTCAAAATTTCCGGAGACCTCCACTAAAGCGTCTCTCATAATCAGAGCTGGGACGTTAAACACCACAAAGTAAAATTTATTTATTTACTTATTGCCCTGAGGGTCAGTGATATTAAAGAGCGCAGTGGTTGCAGCATAGAAAAACCAGAATATTGCAGTACAAATGCATCTGATTATACATTTCTAGCTAAGAATATAAAAAAAATGCAATAACCGAAAAGAGATTTAACAGAATGCGCTTAGCACGAACATGTAGGAGGAAAAAAGAAAAGGCTTCGGCTACAGAGTGGACTCGATTATACAATGTTAGCTAAAACCGCTCGAAATAAGCGGTTATCATCAATTTATAGGGTATCTCTATCTGGGTAGTTCCATTCCGTGGATGAGCGAGGAATAAACGATTGAAAGAAAGTTGTAGCGTGACACGATTCAAGCCCAACCCTGTAACGACGATCGATACGTGTTGACGCGTACTGTGGTGGAGAAACACCTGTCTTCGACAGAACGGTAAGCCTAACGTAGCCGCGGTGGTCTAGAAAATGCTGACATCGACATAAAAAAGAAGGAAAAGAACCAACAAAAAGCCTCGACTCGGCAAGTTCGCCAGCGGCCCTCATTAGCCGAACAAGGTATCGGCTTGCCAACGCCGAAGGGCGTTTAGCGCCGTAGCTTTTATATATATATATATATATATATATATATATATATATATATATATATATATATATATATATATATATATATATATATATATATATATAGAGGTGTCCCCGATAATGCCGTCCGCCATAACCGCGACGAGACGCGTTAATGTCCTCTGCAACAACGTTGGGTTGAAAAGACGACACACAGGATACCCGGAGGCACGCTTCAAGGCAGGCCGGTTCGGGGCCCTAATTAAGGCGCACGAAGAACAGCGCTGCAATCCGATACGAGTCAGCATGAGCCGATTATAAAAAGGGGGAACCAAAAGAATGAAGATGTTACTATAACAGGAATGACAACCTTTCTGAAATGAGGTAGGGGAGAGAGAGCCTAGTTGAGTTGAAAGAGCGCGACGTAATGAATAGGGTGACAACACCGACACGTGAAGTTTCATGGACGAGAAAAAAAAAAAAAGAGCAAGCAGATGAGAGAACACGCAGTTGACACGCGAACGGTGTGTTTGGACGTAGCCCGCATAAAGAAGACTCAGAAAGGAACTAAATGAAAAGCGGGACATAAGAGCTAGTGTAGATGGTGTGACGAGCGGAGTGCGACCGCTGACGAAGACTTTCATTGAAACAGAGCGGATATGCGAGAGCTGCTTTAGTTGGCCACTGGCGAAGGGACGCTGTCGAGTAAAGGATCACCTAATTAAAATGGACGCTAACTTACTGAATTGAAAGAAAAGTTCTAATTGGAAGGCAGGTGATAGAACTGACTGTATAAAGGGGCCGTACTCTGAGCTGTGCCTCCAAAGGCGGCAGTGTCGCTTTCGTGACGTATGTGCTTCCTTTGGTGTCTCCTTTGGTGGTGATGGGAAACCGGAAACCCGCCCTCACTTTACCGGTTTGTTCAACCAGCCAATAACCGCGAAAGGAGACACCAAAAGAGAGACATACGTCACCAACGCGACACTATCGCCTTTGGAGACACCCCATGAGAGTAAGGACTCAGAGTAGTCTATTGAAACTGCATGGGTTGGTGCGTCGTTCCCCTCTCCTGTTCGTTTCTTTGTCTTCGGTTAGATTTTCAATCACCTATGTTTATCAATAAGTTCGTCTTTCCATCTTGCCAGAGAGTTATCGAGAAAAGCATACGTTCAGTAATAATTCTGCTGAAATTTGCAAGTAAGTCGCAGAAAATTGCGTCATCGGTGCCTTTAGTCTAACAATAATAATTGCTTTGAGTTTCCTTAATAGCCAACGCTAAGCAACACTAAGTAAATATGACCAATCAGTAACCAATGCAAGCGAGCAGCCGAAGACAGCGTTCAGATATTCAAATTCTAGGTCGTTTACTCGCCAAAACCAGCTATGACTACTAGGCACGCCACGTAGTCGAGGGCTCCCGAGTAATTTTCACCATCTAGATTTCCTTAAAGCGCGCCTAAATTTATAGTGCACGGGTAAGTCTAAGTACATCGCCCTCAATGAAATGCGACCGTCGTGCATGGGATTCGACACGATATGATCAGGAGACATCCAGTGTAGTCACGTATTCCCGACAAATTTTGACAACTTCGGGCTCTATAATGCGCACCTAAAATCTAAGCGCGCGCACACACACACACACGCACACGTTTGTGTGCATACGTGCGCTTAATTTCTCTCTCGTGTAAGTGCAGGCGACCGTCGTGACTGAGAATCGAACCCTCCTCCTCGAGAATGTAGCACCACAAAACCGTGGTCACAAAGCTGCCACAGTAGCTTAACGGTATTGACTGCTTTCAAACACTAGCCACTATTGGCAAATTGTGCTGTTATCAGTTGGCTGAATACAATAGGCTTTCCATAAACTCGTGCACTACATGCTCGCGCACCTCCTTTTCACTCTGAGATTCCTAATACTAATGAACCTGTAAAAAAAGAACACAAGATTCCCCTATCACCCTGTGGCAAACTGCTTCGCCAACATTTATGTACAATAGGCAAAACGACCTAATTGGTTGTTTGATTAGTTCGATCATGTCAGTAAATCTCCATGAGATCCTGTATGTGCTGGAATGTTTCTAGCTCGGCAGATGAACGGATAAAATGCAATTCCGTATCGCGAAGGACACAATATAAACAAACGCCGAGAGGCCATTAAGGAAACATTGGAATGGCCGATGTGCACGCGCCATTAGCGGTAGAGTATAACGGGTGGACAGGGCGAAGAAGGCCGAAAGAATAAAGGGTGCCGCCCACCCCTAGCGGGTTCCACTAGAAAGCACCTGAAGGAGAAAACAAATGAAACGGAACCTCAAGGTCCCGACAAATGATCCGTGCGAGGCAACAATCACGGTGACGCTGCAAAATGGCACGTGACCTTGCGAAGCTTGTGTCCCGCTCACTAAGGCCGTCTGGGCTTGTCATTAAGTAAGGTACCATCCACAGTCAAATCTTGAGCGTGACACTAAGTGCCTAGTTAGCCGTGCACTTCATCGCAGGAACTTTCAACGCGAAACCGGCATTTTTATTTCTGGAGCTGTCGGATCATCAACGAAACCGTGCGACTGACCTTACTGTGTGCATGTCTATTCGTCTGCATGCTTGTTGTCGCATGCGCCATTCGTGACTTAATGTGACCACAGGAGGTAGAATGATTATCCCTCCTGGCCGGAGCTTGATACAGACACCTACTATCTACACGAAGACCAGCTTGCAACACTGGAGGAGTGGTTGGGGTACTTCTCACCGGGCATCATGAAGACACCGCCCCAGCACTTTAAACTTCTTTCTGACGATTTCTCGCTCTTATTTTTTGTTCAAACTTTCATATTTCTCTGGCGCACGCACGAAACATAGCCTTTTAGTTATCTAATTTATTTCCTCCATAGCATTACATATAATCACTTAAAGTATACGTTCCACAGACCAGTTTTCTTTGTTTTTTCGTACCATTATTGACTGCTCGGGTTTAAAGCATCAAATCCTCGATATGATTGTGAGACCCCGTAAATTTCACCGGCGGCTACCGATGCAATTAACCGAGGGATAAGGAGGACGTGTGAAACCCGATCACGTATCGCTCCGACATAGCACGTATAAAACAAACGCAAACGTCTCAACTCTGCTAATTATAAGGCAATCAATATTGGGAGCATGTTTTGATGCACAGATGGTGCGGCTCGCTTGCACCTCGTATCTTCGACAGTGCTGCAAGATAGCGCGAGATCGAGCACTGAAAACTTTCCTTTCAAAAGAGGCCCTGTCACTTTCTTTTCGTATTCCTTTTGACTGAGCCCGCTCCCATTGCATTCTGATGGCAACTTGTTTTCTCGGAATACCACCACTGCGTTCAGTTTCTTTTCTTTTGCCGCGTTCAACTTGCATCTGAAAACCATGGCCTTGCAAGGCACCCTGCTCTATGTCGGCTCCACGCCGCGAAACTCCAGCAGCGTTTTTGCAAATTACGCCGGGGAGATAACCGAGGGAGATAGTTGGACGCGTGGGGCTGCGCCGGAGATTGAGCATATAGGTCAATGATGGATGGGGTGGGCGATTGTTTTGTCGTGCTGCCGTCCCTTCGAATTCAGAACGGACGCTTGGGCGCCGCGAAGAATGAACTGTAAGCCTTTAAGCCGCTATGCGAGGTCCGGGGCGTTTCTGTGGTGCGTGCCACCCGCACTGATGCCAAATATGCGTTGTTGCCTGAGACAAGGTCTGGGTACGGGCCAGTCAATTATTACATTTCTGATGATAGTAACAGCGAGGACTTTCTTGCACTACAGACGAATTGTTCTTCGTCTGTGCATCTGTCTGTTGTGCATGAAAATTCACGTAGTTATTATCATCAAGAAGTTGCTCGAGACGCAGTTTGCTGTACCTAAAAATACAAAAGAAAAATTAGGACAGTTCCACGCCCTGGAAACATTCGGGACAGCAAAGCTGTTCTCTTATCGTTAATAATGACATAACTGGCGAGCGTATAAAGTTACTGATGTCATTACTTATCACTTACGTTGGCCATAGCACCCTTGATCATTGCCTACTGACCGTACGTGGTCATTTACCATGCATTTTTTGCACTTATTCATTTAGTTACTTGCATTTGGCGTTGTAGAAATGCGGCTTCGGAGATCGAACTCGCCACTTCCGAGATAAACCTTTTCTACACTTTATCGCACGTGGGCCTTTGCATAATCACAGTCATGTAGCAGTGGGTTGTGTGCAAGGGTGTGCCGATCGCGGCAGTGGATCAAGGGAAAGAGCGGTTCCACTTTTTCCTTCTTGCTGACAATAAGACAATCCGGCGTTAAGCGTACAGCCGCTACTTGGAACAGCTCGTAGTTAAAGTTATGGCCCAGGAAGCATTCGTAGACCTTGAAAGAAAAAGCAATTCACCACCCAAGCGACCCGCACAGACGGTAAACCAGCAACGCTGAAAATGTGCGACGCTGGTGTTTGTCACAGGGATTACGCGTGACGGTTGCTTGAAGTCTTTCTGAAATATTGGCAACGTCCAGTTGTGTTTCCTAATTTGTTTCCTAATGATGGTTCCCAATTATGTGACACGCACGTTTCGCCCGTGTGCATCACAGTGTTTACTTAAGCTGTCACGTAATAGCGCCCCATTGTGCACCGTTGTGCACAATGAAGCGCTATAGCACCGTTGTGCGCAACGGTGCTTTAGCGGCTATGGCACTCAGTTCCTCATCCGAAGGCCGCGGGATCGAATCCCGGTCGCGGCGGCTGTATTTCGACGGAGGCGAAACGTTGAGGCCCGTGTACTGTGCGATGCCAGTGCACGTTAAAAGAACCCCAGGCGGTCGAAATTTTTGGAGCCGCCCTCCACTACTGCTTGTCTAATAATCACGTCGTGATTTTGGGACGTAAAACACCCAGAAATCAAACAATCATGTTATAGTGGGCTGGATAGAATGCAAGGAAAGAAAGTAGTGCGCGCGCAAATGCCGGCGCAAACAATGAAAGATGTGCGCGAACATTGATTTCTGCGAACATCGCGGACAACGCAGGATGTTCCGGCATGGTTAGCTATGTTTTCTGTAAACCGTCGTCATAGAAGTCGTGCTGCGTTCGGTTGTGTACATTTTCTTGTCAACTAAGAGCCTGTTGAGACGCCGTTCATGTCCAAGCGCGATTTCTTGCAAGGAATTGGGTGTAAGAGGGGATGACTTTTGACCATGAGTCATTGCTGACTCGTTCCCGGCGATGAAAGAGCGCAAGAAAGCAGAATGGGTTCTTGAACTACTGTAGTAAAAGCCGCCGAAGTAATGTTGAACCACCAAGGCACTTTAAACCTTCACCTAAATCTCCGCACGCCAACGTTCCGACGCTCAATCTCAATTTAAATAAGCCGGTCGCTGGTGGGGAATCAAATCCGCAATTTGACTTCGCAGGTCATGGTCCTCCAAGAGGTTGACTGAGCTTTCTTTCTTACATTACGTCCGCAATGACATTTTATGCAAATCCCAGCGCGTCTCCGACTCGCTGGGCTTCATTCCTAGAGTACCATGGCGTTGGGAATGAGGTCGCCGGTTGGAATCCCAGCTCAGATGAGTGCATTTTGACGGAGACAGAGCAGCACAAGAAGCCATGCGTTCCAAGGCTCACGATGAAAGTGACCAACGCTGCGCTCATAGTAGGCAGTGCTGCAGAGGTTACGCAAGCACTGGGGTCACACAGGTGTCACACAGGTGTCACTCTGTGCGCGTCACGCAATGCATTCTTTTTTTTTTTTTTGTAATTCGCAAAACTTCCAAAACGATGACTACATCATATACTACAAGTTCAGCGCATACTGACCGGTCTACGTCGATTAACGCCTAATTTTTACATCCTTCAGGCTTGAAGTGTAAGCCATAACGTCTTGTTGGTCGCGAACGCATGCAGGTTGTCGCTGTTGTCTCTCGAACCTGTAGTAAATGGGTTCACACCTGCGACGCTTGTAACTCCGCTCACTCGATACTAAATGGCTCAGATCTGCGATGTCTTGTTGTGAGTGCGTCATACTGCTCGACAGGAGAGTGCAAAACCGAATGTACACACCGAATTACACCACACACAAGCTATGCCCTTTAAACACGATGCAGTATGATTTCATCATGAACATGGATATGTTAAAAAAAAAGTCTTATAGCCTATCGCATTGCCGGTGATGTTTCGAAAGGGGTCATACCCACAAGTCAACCTGGGTTGTCATGCCACCACATTTTGTACCAATGTGTAGCATTATGTCTAAACGTAGCCAATGTCTGTACAACCGTATTTCACGTCAAGCTTATGGTTGTCATTTGACTGCACCACTTTTTGTACCAAATTAGTGACGCTATGCGACGTGGACTTTCTGCTCATGTCGTTTTCCTATGGCCTCACGCAAAAGGCTTACTGGAGCAGACATTAAGTGCAATTCTTATTACCGTGTCTGACGTCATCATCAATTAGGGAAAGGGTAGCTGGCCTTCTATAGAAGCGCCTACAATTCTCACAAACATATAAAAGAATGCACCAGCATAGAGCCGCGTATAACGACGCACAGAGGCTTTTGTGAGACCAACGAGTTGTGCTGTTGCACGATGATGTTGCGTAAAAGGTCAGCTGCTCTACGAAGCGAAGAATAATGCTCATTACACGGGAAGCGAGCACAATACCGAGGTTACGTCATCGAAAAAAATAAAAACGTCAACCGCACGAGAAAACCTCTGTGGCTTCGAGATTTCCGACACCCTGTATATCGCCGAAAGCACCGCGAATATATATTAGTACATACTAAGCTACTGGGAAAACAGCAAGTACAGGAAGATAACACAAACAGAAACAATGTCTGCCTTATCGCCCCTACATAGGACACGAAAACACTGTCCCCTGTATAAGGCATGATGGATCTGTTACGTAATGCTGCTCCCGTACACCGTGTCGCTCATAAGCGCGAAAAATGAGGGCACAAACAAATCAAGCTTACGTCTGGAACCTTCCAGTGATTCAAAGCTTGTTTTGTTTGGTGTTCTTTTTTCTTTTTCTTTATGTGGCGCTTTCACAACGCCGGAGGTTACGACACTCTATTATTCTCCATTTAGCCGTCAAATAAGTATACACTCTCCTCCTACTCAAGAGCCGTACGTTTCCATGACAACGGCTCTGGCTTTGTAAGGTCTCGTGGCTGCTTTCCTATAACCACATAGACATCAACAAACAAGAAAAATAAAAGAGGTCCTCAAGGCAAGCAGTCCAACCCATGCTCAAATAAAGCAAAGAAAAAAAGAAAGAAAACGGTATTGCACGCACGTGTACATCAGTGGCAACTCCAGCAGCGCTAGCTTGCTTCACCGCAGCTAGCATTAGCAGTTCCTTAGGTATAAGTGGCGTGGCTTAATAGGGGAAACTAATCATCGCTTTAGCACGACACAGTTGTCCGGCTAGAGAAGCTTGTAGCAACGGTAACATCAGCCGCCGCTTTGAGAAGGGCGAACGACCTCTTGGGACATGCAAGCCATGCGATTAAGCTGGGCATTTCTTTCTTTCTTTCTTTCTTTCTTTCTTTCTTTCTTTCTTTCTTGCTTGCTTGCTTGCTTGCTTGCTTGCTTGCTTGCTTGCTTTCTTTTCACTTTAGATCGCTTCAGAGTCACTTTATAGCGTTCCTGCCCTGCCATATTAATTAGGGGATCGAAAAATTTGGCCTTGCAGCTTCTGGGTCAGAGCAAGCCAATAGAATTAGCCAAGCCCAGTTTATAGCATATTCCCGGAACAACATCGTCATTGACTCGTTCGTGTCTGAAGATGTTACAAGGTGGAGCTTAAGCCACAGCAGCAAACAGACGAGCACTTATACAGAATACCACTGCATTAAAAACATACGTGATGCGAACTAGTGTTTCAAGCACTGCAAGTGGTGCTCCCATTTACAGCCAAATTGTCTAACTTGTACTCTTGCTTACTCTTGTTGCGTTCGCAGCTAAGGCTAGTACTCTTAAGTGGTAGCCGTCTGCGAGTGGCTGACATGGGTAGCGTGGTAAAATTTGACGCTGTGGTGAATTCGGAAAATGTCCGGGCATCCTTTCACTGTGACAGCAAAGGAAGTTTGCCCGGCAAGTTCGTAAATGTTTGCGAGCATGAACAGACAAGCGCGAAATTACATGACTTCGCAAGACATCGTGAAGGTGAATGCCTCGTCTGTTTCCTTTTCATCGTACAACTTCGTGCTGCACCTATGCCCCTCCTACTTCAGCGAGAGCGTCTTCTTCCACGACCTTCAAACCGAA
Source organism: Hyalomma asiaticum (assembly GCA_013339685.2). NCBI lineage: Eukaryota > Metazoa > Arthropoda > Arachnida > Ixodida > Ixodidae > Hyalomma > Hyalomma asiaticum. The sequence goes on along the minus strand of CM023491.1, from coordinate 48,937,901 downwards.
AGTATATTGTAGAAAATTGCGTTCATCATTATCACATGCAGCGTCGTCCGATTCTCGAATCCACTCGACGAGGAAACTACCTACCGATGCATTACCTTTTCCTACCAGAATGTTCTAAAATTTTCTGCGACATTTCTTCTTGATAACGTTACATTTTATATCCATTAAGCTAGTCGGTTCTAGGCCGTTCTCTCAGATTAAGCACGCGCCATACATCTAAGCTCTACGTCTAGATCCTACGCCTTCCGATTGAACGAAGGAACACTAGCAAAATCAGTGCTGCACAGAACTCATCGCGCGGACAGCTCCCAGCAGTCTCGCACAGACGGGTCGCTTTTGCACGGTTGACAAATGACGTTTCCGACACCAACGGCTGGCTACTTAGACGCAAACGCGAAAGTGAAACATACGTCTCAGCTTCTAAGTGGGGACTTAGATAAGGAAAACGCGCACACACACACACACACACACACACACACACACACACACACACACACACACACACACACACACACACACACACACACACACACACACACACACACACACACACACACACACACACACACACACACACACACACACACACACACACACAAACAAACACACCGAAAAAGGAGCAAATAATCGAAAGGCAGTCGCGGCATGACCTTCCAAGGACTGGGCAAGCATTTCTGGTCTTTCTTTTACTTATACTCGGTTCGCCCAAGTGCTGGTTGTGCTTCCGAACGTTACAGGGTTCTTTTCGTAGTTACAGTACTCGGCGGATGTCAAGGTAGCGGCTCCGTCCCTGAGACGTATAATCTCAAAGATAAAACACGAAAATGAACATATAAAAGAAATGGGAGATGGAGATAAAATACATTCCATCCGACAGGCACTGCTTCTCGCGCAGGAGCGACCTTTCCTTTTTTTCTTTTTTTTTTCTCTGCGTTATCTCGTCGTGAGCGTCGCCGCTAGCTGTTTCAGATCGCGCTAGGAGACACAAAGAAAACAACCGGCGAGTCGGCGCCGAAGTGTGGGAGACACTCAACGCGCGAAGGCGTTATTGCAACCGTTATCCCTCTAAACCATTTTTCAGCCTTGTTAGAGTACTTCTCAAAGTAGCAAAGTATCCGATTTTGCTTTTATTGATTGTGTGCGCCTGATCTATACCGTTATTTGTGACGTAGGTGACCAGCATACCAGGTTATTGATGTCGTGACATGTATCATGTATCATGAATGTTAGTCTCGCATTCGTACCCGCTTCTGCGGTTTCAATTTTTTTGTACCATATTTTTCGCAGCCTATTTTTATGCCATCGTCTTTTCTACGCAACCTTCGCATGGGACATGCAAGGGTTTCACTTTAACAGCAGTTCATCGGCGCAGAGAAGTAGGTTGCCCCTCGGCCATGCCCACGTTACTCCGCTCGCCAATAGAAGATACCAATAGCACACGCATTCCTTCTTGACGCCATTTTTATGGCTTTATCAAGAGATGCCGCAGGGCACAGGCCACTGTGCTCGCGTGTTCTCTTTCATAGAGGCCGCACTGCACAGCGCACTGCGACGCATAAGCTCGATTAAGGCGCCATTTGTATAATGACCACGCCTCCGGCATTGGGTGGCCCTGCGTTGTATACAGCCTTACGGCTGGCCACTGCTGCAGGTCAATGGAGCGGGAGGTGCGATAAGCGGTTTTTCAAAAGCCATCAGCGGTGCTCTCGGCGGAGACCACACGCACACGGGAGCGCGTGGTCAATAGAGCGGGAGGCATTAGCGAGGCAATAAATAGAAGCGAAACCAAGGCGGGCTGCGGACAGAGAAAGGGGTGATTAAACCATGTCGTCATCGTCATCAGCAGCAGCAGCAGCCCGTCTACGCCCACAGTAGGGCAAAGGCCTCCCCCATAGATCTCCAATCATCCCAGTGCTGTGCTAACTACGACGATTAAAACATGTGCGAGGTCTCATTTCATTCCAGGAAATTTGGCGCGGCTTGCAATAGTGGCGCTAGGCTAGCGAAGCAGAGAAGCTGATGGGCACTTGGCTGGTCCGGATCATCATCATCATCATCATCATCATCATCATCATCATATCTTTCTTCTTCTTCTTCTTCATTATTATTATCATCATATTCTCCTTTTTCTTCTTCATCACCATCTTCACTGGCGCTCTTTGCCCAAGCCTGGCCCTTGCATCACTGAAACCCACTCATCATCATTCTTCACCATCTTCATCATAATCATCTTCTACTTCTTCATCGCCATCTTAATTGCCACCTCCTTCGCGCTACTACTTGTCTTCATCTTCTTCCGGTTACGTGTCGTTGTGACGTCACGTTACTTGATGTAGCATGATGTCGAGGCAATACGAGGTTATGCTGGCAGATGTAGCGTCGCTTGGTTGCTATGCAAGATCATTTCAAGGTGATATTTCGTGACGCGACAAATTACGAAAAGCTTAAACAGCTTCGCTGTTATAAAAGGAGCAATAAAGAGAAGACGATGACACGAATGTGTCCGTGCTATTGTTGTAGTGGAGCGAGTGTTGGAATGTTGCGCATCAAATTGTGAGACGAGTTGCTAAATGCCTCGTCTATGTACAAGATGACAGAAGAGAAACCGATCGAGGTGCCTTTTCTGATTTGTTAGAAGCAACTTATGGTGACGCCTACGGCTAATGAAGCCAAGAAAAGGCACAGGAGGTGGTAGCCTTATAGTTTTCAATTGAAGTATTCTAATTACGACAAGGCGGGGAAATAAGTGGGAGAAAGAACGTTATACTCGTCGGCGGTGGGGAGCGAGCCCAAAACCACCTAATTACCTTCACGGTATGACTATGTAGGGAAACAATTCAATTCAGTCGTGTTGTCTTGTGACACGAATTGTGGAATGTTTATTCTGACCTCCTAGCAATAATACTTATGGAAACTGAATGCGAAGCGAGCGACTTATTTGCGAGTGCCCGCGAGAAAAATATAAATAATGTAAAAGAAATCGTAGAAAATCGTTGTACGAGTTGTACGCCAACCACATTAGAGCTAACCACCGTGCTTAATTCCCGTGTGAGTCATGACTGATTGATTTCTGGGAATTAGCGTCCCAAAACCACGACATGATTATCAGAGACGTCGTAGTGGAGGGCTCCGCAAATTTCGATCACTTGGGGTTGTTTAACGCGCACTGACATCGCACAGTACACGGGCCTCAACATTTCACCTCCATCGAAGTGCAGCCGCGGCTGGGAGTCGATCCCGCGACCTCCGAATTAGCAGCCGAGTGTCATAGCCGCTAGACTGCCGTGGCGGGGCACTGTGGGTCACACACAGCATCTTTGTGGTTACACGCGGGTCATGATTTTTCAACATGAATACATGGTACATAATTACGGCACTTGATACACAACCAAGCAGCCGCGAATGGCATGTCCTTGAGCTGCCGTAAGATCCTATATAGGTACAAATCTCACAGACGTGTTACAAAAGCGAATGCTACAATGACCGTCAGGGTATCTCTGGAAGAGAGAAATGTCATCGGTGGTTATTAATTAAATTTCTTATGATCACGTGTAAGCGACCTGTGTTTCATGATACTTTGTCTTCAATTCCCTTCTTGTGCATTTTCTTATCTTTCTATGTATGACCCGACTTCGTTTTTTTTTTCACAGGTGCTGGTCCTTTGTTCTGTTTTTGTTGCCTTTCTTCGCGAGTACGAAGTTGCGTTCTTATATCATGCTGTGTAGACCTATACGTTGTGGAACGTTTTGCGCGACCCTAGATGCTAATGGAGCTTAAGGCATTTGAGTAGTTCTCCGACTTTGACATTAATCCATAACACACACACACACACACACACACACAACGGATAAGCACAGAGAAAAAAACGGGCCACACCCCTTGGATGTCAAGGTGAGACGTTGCGTGCGCGTGACACTTCGTCGCGGCCGCCCAGATATAGACTGTTCGTATACAGGGCTCATAGGTGGCTCGCCCACATACACCGCTGTATATCTACACTATCCGCGGCGGCACAAGACGGAAGGAACAGGCTCGACAGCGATTAAGCTCTCATCTATAAGCGCAGCGCGCGTGCAAGGTGGCGGCGAGCCAACACGCAAACCGCGCTGAGGGTATGAGTAATGCATACCGGCGAACGAGAGGATATAGGCGTGGACACGGGGAGACTGACGTTTTAGATCCAGCCGAGAGCGCGCGGAATACCGATGAAGTGGGAGACAGCGATGTCCTTTTGGCGGCGAGGGGGTTTCCGAAAGAATTTTTCAAGGACGACTCATGGGAGGCGGGTCGAAATTGCCACTTCTGATCGCGTCCACTTGCCCGTGCTTCACACTGTATCGAATACAGATGGCAAAAATTGAAGAAAAAAAAGGAAGGGGGGGGGGGGGGGTAGGGTTACGCAGCTTTCGCTAGGTCGCGCAAGCTAAGATCACAGCGAAACTGGCCGATAGTTTACTGAAACAGGTCACTTGATATCCATGCGATATTTTGGTGGAAGCATATGTTGTGTGACACTCCGTTACGTGATTTTGGGGGAACATGTCACATGACATCGCGTGAAAGGATATTGGGAAAACATTTTTCTCTCAAAATCATGTAACACACAATGTCACGTGACATGTTCTTGCCCAAATCGCGTAACGCAATGTCGCGTAACGTGTTAGCTAGCGTGACGTGCTGTTAGCGTGACGTGACGTGTTAGCGTGACGTGACGTGTTAGGTTTCCGCCAAAATCACGCAACGCAGTGTCACGTGGTATTGCATGATTCCTGACAACCTACGGCTAGCTCAAACAGCTTCTCTGTTAAAACTGGTACGTCTGACAAATTGAGGCTAGCTTAACCAATTTCGCTGCTAAAGAAAAGTTCGCCGGTCCCTGACCACATGGTAAGGCGATGGCGAAAGCCACTACGCATTGCCATAAAAGTTCGGTGACATTGGTTGCTTTAATTTATCTCTAGACTTACTCGACATCACGTGAGCGTGATTTGGACTGCAAGGTTAACGTACGACGACGTATGGCGCATATTCGCACGTCGCTGGCCATAAAATACGTCGATGCACCACACGTGACTGCGTCATCGTTAATCGCTATGTAAATTACGAGCACGACACGTTATCAGTTTTGTGACCTATCGTCAGTCGTGTTAGGCAATATATTCGTACCCATCCGTGCCAGTTTTGGTATAATGACACGGGCACTTCTTTCAGTTTGTTTACTGGAAGCGCCGTTAATTAACACTTGTTTGTGAAGCGAAGCGCGGGCCACGTTTATCTTGCATGCTTCTTCGAGAACGGTACCAACTGTTCTACAAACTTTGCATGCCCGACGCCCCTTATGTGTTTAGATGTGGCTACGAAGGGTGCAACACCAAGCCCGATCTTTTCGTGCATGTTCTCCGTAGCCAACTGAATGTCGGTCTTGTGACACTAAATCGACACTTTGTTACGACTCGGTTGCCTGTCAGGCAGCTGTCATAGTTTCTTTACTGGTTCGACTTTACGCAGTCGCTGACAGCAGTGACAGCCCGGCGTCTATACATGGACACAGAGGTCACCTTGTCGACAGGCTGTCACTCAAAGCTCCTCTGGCTTATGGGTGACTCGTTTTGGAGAGGTTTTTTACTGTGTCTCACCACACCTTGTGTATGTTCGTCTTTGTTTATGAGCGAACTTCAAGCGTTACTGCCGCTGGGCACAACGTAGAACTGTCTCCCGCTTTTCCATATACCTTAACAATGGATTTATTTTAGCGTCAACCTGTCAGTCTATTGTCGGTCCGTCGTCAACCCGCCAATAAAGTTGGCTAAACGATTACATAACTCATCCATTGTTACCATGCATTGGCTGAGTGATGGCTGAAATTATACGATGTTCTTGCATAATAAATGTAGCCAATAAGAGGATTAGCTGTTGCCTGAATTTTGACATAAGTCCGCATGGTTCGAACTTACTGTTTGTCGAAAGGCTCTAAGTCGCGGATTTCTGTCGCTGGCAATAATTCAAGTGCGAAGTTTCATTCATTCATTCATTCATTCATTCATTCATTCATTCATTCATTCATTCATTCATTCATTACGCCAGTCCTCAGCACAACAGATGTTTTGGCATGTTTTGGCTTGGCTGTGTGCGTCTCAAAAGCGCCTTGGTATTACTTGCGAATCAGCCAGTCCACAGGAGATGGCGGTTATCTGCACAGGTATCTCAAAAACCACAGAAATTTGTTTTACCGAACTACGTCGATGAAGCGTACGGCGGGGCGCCAACTCCTCAATGTTTCCCGTGAAGGTTGCCGCGAGTCGAATGCGAGGGATTGCTGAAGTGCTTGAGACTTCCTCGACAGCGGTCTTTGAGATCTGGGCAAACAGCACGCGCACCACGTATAGAAAGATCGCGCTCGCGAGCCGTCCGTTGACTTTTAAAAGACCGGTGCAAAGATGCTAACGAGAAGTGCTGAGAGGCAAGCAGCTTATAAGAAGAATGGAGTGGTACAACATACTCTCTCTCCCTCTCATATGTATAGCGGGCATAGGGACATCCGGCTTCGTGGATAACTGCCAACAGAGGTTCTAATAACTTCCGCGCCTAGAACGGTGGACTACTCACCAAAACTAAAGCCACACTGTGCGTAAAACACGCAGTGAAGCAGTTTAATTCGCTTTTATACGCGTGCGCTTGTGTCGCAAGTGGATCGGACGAGAGGATTCGAGTAAGGAACGACAAAAATAATAATTTACAAATTTTTTTGGCTGCCGAAAAGCACGATATGATTAGAAGGCACGTAGTAGTGCAGGGCTTCGGAAATGTTGACCACATGGGGGTTAAGCAATAAAACTAAAGGAGATAAAATTGACAAAGCGAATCGTTGAATTCATATTCAACATTATGTTCTACCAGGATCGACAACGGTCCTGGTAGAACAGAGGACAGCAAAAAATCATAGGTGGCACGGAACAAACGTTAGCAAACACTGGCGAACATTAGCCGGTAATGGCAGCACGCGAGTATAGGTACGGTTGTTTTCGACTCGTTCAAAAATCGGACATATCCTTTTAGAGGATACGGATGGGAGTGGACTGCGAATAAATGCTATAGCACACACGGCAGTGTGTGCGATAGCATTTCGCACCCATTCCCAGTGCCGCCAGCAGTATTTGTACAAGCGAAGATGCATTCGGTTGGGCTACGTGAGTCACTGCTGGTATATACTTCATCCTGGGACACCCAACTCCTCAATTACTGTCCGTAACGGCTGCCTGGTGGAGTTTTCTTTCAAGAGTTCAGTGGATAGCTGCAAGAAGGACAAGCGGAAGAAGACCAGGAAGTGGAAAAAGGAGTGGTGGCTGTCATTGACAGTAATTAAAACATTCAGTAAACATGTGACATCCTGTCCGTTACATTTATTGTCAGAAGTGGGTTGTGGGAAGCCTTGGTATTTACTGTGGGTTCAGACAGAATATTACTCACGCATTTTATCCGCGAGTCCGGTTCTGCAACCACAAACGTGCCAAGGAAATAGGTAATTGAGAGGGAGCGCAATTATGTGTGCTGATTGTTCGTATACGCATTGGACAGCAGCTACAGTCGGACTCAAGTTAGCCGCCTTGATCATGTTGCACAAGACCCCGTATGACTTCGTCAGCTTGTGGAAGACAAGCTTCACGGCATCTCAATTGTTTCGTTGCACAAATGTGGACCCGCGTTAGCGATTGGACAGGGAAAGCTTGTTATGTGACCCGCCCCCTCCCCCCCCCCCCCTTCCCTTTTATGGAAAACATTTAACGTTGTTAGTTTTCGTTCTAAGTTTCCCATTCGGGTTTGCTCCGCGTCTCACAAGCATTCGATTTGAGACGTTCAAGCGTACGAAGCTGAAAATACGGGCTGTGCATATATGATCACGCTGAAGCCAACCGGCAAAAACGAACTTCAAAACCTCAAAAAGAACATCATGATTACTGCGGCAACACATAGACGTGTGTGTTGATGACACTACACACGTCTATGTAAAAAGCGCACGCGCATGTGTGTGTGTGTGTGTGTGTGTGTGTGTGTGTGTGTGTGTGTGTGTGTGTGTGTGTGTGTGTGTGTGTGTGGGCGGGGGGGTGGTGCGTGGATCCCGCTTGCCGCTGGCAAGAACCGCAGAGAACACGCCGGGGGCCCGTCGACAACACCACACATTCAACGATGCCCAACACAGACAGCCGGCCGACGAGTGTTTTCGGGAGACGAGCCGAACTATATAGCATTGCGTGATGAGGGGTCCTCAATGGCCCGAAAACAAGAGCTCTGGTAAAGACCTGTAGGAAAAGGGCGCTGTACGAACGAGTGCGCTGTTGTGAAGCCCTCATAGCTGCAGTGCTGCCCCGCGGCGATCCCGCAGCGCGCAAATCGAGTTAGCGCCCGGAACTCGAGAGAGACTATCAGTGGACAAAGTTTAGAAGAGCCACTAGCTCGCGTGATATCCCCGGGGGCTTGTTTTGGGTGGTCTGCGGCGGTCGCGTGTTATTTGTGTACTGCATAGAGGGGCTGCGTTGCTGACGAAATTTACCGCAGACAGCGCCTGAAAGAGTTGATAGTGTTTGTACGCCTCCGGGAATGCTTTCGTTGCTTCTTCGTTGTATTCGCTCGCGATGTGCTACTGGCGCAATAACGTCCTTATAACTACTGGGATGTAAGTATCGTTCGCCGAGCGTGAGGGGGCGTTGTCAACGGGACTCGTTGTGGAGTCATATTGGCAGAACCATCAAGAATGATGTTCCCGACTCATTCTGCTTGCAGGCAAACCATCAGACCTTGTCATGGCTCGTTGTTTCGGCAATGTTCAGAGCTCTGTGAGAGTACTAGAAGAGGGCCCTGAACACACGCTATGTTGGCGGTTAAGTTTCCCGCCTTTGAACCCACAGTGGAGACGTGGTTGTTCCTCCTGGCGGGCGGGGCGCTGTTGCGTGTGAAAAGGGGTTGACTGCGCAAGAAATGACGCGCAAAATAAGCTGCCATTGTGTGCTAAAGATCTGAGCGTTGTTATTTTGCGCACCTCTTACTCAAACAATATGCACCACATTTTCAGACACCCCCATATCTCTAAAAAATGAGCGTGCGTGTGTATGTGCACCAGTACACGTGTATACAACTACGTACAAGTCAAACATTTCGGGATCCAGGGTAACTATCCAGTGGGCCACGTCTGTGGGAGTTTTGGGTTACCGCCGAGGCAAAAGAACATGAAATGAGGATGATTGTCAAAGTGCTAAGCGCAAATAGGAGACAGACCACCTGCGTCATTTAGAAAGAACAGGAGAAACCACAAGAATGAACAAAAGCAAGTACGGCTCAATCTGGCACTGCAATCGGACATTGGGTTAAAGCCATTCCTTCGAAACTCCGGGGATCCAAATTAAATTGTCCGATCTATTCGAGATGCAATAAAATAATGATCACTCTTACTTTTTGTTGGCTACAGCCATAAACCGGGAAACTATAGAACAATCACGTCGATTCATTTGAGCCGGTCCTTGGTGCTGTAGGATAATGACAGTTTAGGCAGACTTTATCAGACGTGGAAGGGAACGAAAATGAACGTTATTAGGGATATATCTCATAGCTGTGCAGGTGGTCCAACTCCTTTCCTTGGCGGTTGCAGACAAGACTTGATTACGCAAGCGTCGTAAAAGTCCGCTGTGTAAGTAGACAATTGCAATGATATTATTTCGAAAGTTATTATCTGAACACTTATGGTGCATTCAAGCCGTCGCCGTCAGGTTCCTTTTTCAATGACTATTGGTAGTGCCTACATTGAGGAGCCTACATTCAGGAGCTTTATGCTTGTGTAAGCAAATAATCTCTATCACTTTCTTTCGGCTTTGTCTATGAGCTTTCAGGTCTCTTTCGAAATGGCACCCCTTATACCTGTACAGCAGACGAAAATACATGCAAAAGCTTCCAGAAAAAGCCGCCTACACATTCATAAAAGCCTCTCACTGTCAGGAAAGCCGCGCAAGTGTACAAGGCACGGCCCTCTGGGCAAACTGCGACCCGAGAAAACGAATAAACGGAGCAAATTCGTTTCTTGCACCCCGCGAATCCCCGCGGCGCTGCACTTGGAAATCGAATTAAGTGCGTTGTTTTTTTGGTAAATGAGTGTCGCGAACAGCGGTGCCACGAGGCATTCAATATACCAAGCAAACAAACCAAGCAAACAAACAAATAAACAAACAAATAAACAAAGGCAAGCAAGCAAGCAAAACTAACAGACCCAAATCTTTCCTTGCGCGAGGACAGTGCTCGTGGTATCGCCCTTGAGGAAAGAACAAATGAAACTAGAAGGATGGAGGGTCCACCACTATCCTGCACGCCTCATGTGCGATGTTTTGTTTTACACAACAGCCAATAATAGCCGATGGCGTTTTGCGTGTCAAAACCAGCCATGACTATGAGGGAGTAATTTTGCCTACTTGGGGTTCTTTAACATGCATTCATGTCTAAGTGCACGGTGGGGTTTGTTGTTGTTGTTGTTGTCGTTGTTGTTCATTTTGCGCTCTTAGAAATGCGGCTGTGTGGTCGGGTTTCGATCCCGCGACCTCGGGCTTCGCAGGCCAACAGCCATAGCCGCAAACTACTCGCTACCAACTCGCTGCCGACTGCTACCGCTCCTACAACTCCTACCAACTCGCTACCAAACTAGCTACCAACTACAGGCAGCACTGTGTGAACACGAGCTACGTTTTTAATCGATGAAAGATAGTCAGAAACATAGGCATGTAAAAGAATAGCTGTCACAAGGTTCCACTGCTGCTTTTCTTCTATTTTTTTATCGTTAGGTTAAGTCAGAGCAGGCTCAAATATGAGCTGCGAAATCAACCTTAGATGCGTTCTGACGAAGACTACACATATGCTCACACGCGCCATAACCTTAACGTATTCACAAGATCATATTAATAATAACAATAATGATCGGTTATTACATGCCATAATCATGATATGATTATGAGGCGAGCCGTATTGGAACGCTCCGAGTTAATTACGACCAGCTGGGGCTCTTTACCGTGCACTTAAATCCAATTATACGGGAGCTTTTTGCATTTCGTTCCTGTCGAAACGCGGCCGTCTCCCACGACCACGAGCTTCTCAAGTCAACACCCCAGCCGCTGTAATCACGAGAGATCTGCATCACTTAGCATATAGCGTTTCTCTCCAGCTCTAACCACAGGACGATAAGTGAGAACCAACTTCCTTTAAACTTTCCCTCATTTTTTTTTACCACTTCGTCGGCCAGTGAATCGGAAATCGAGTAATCCCCTCTCTCACCCCTCCCACTTTCTTCTCATACAGATTTAGACTCCCGAAGGAGTCATAACGGAATCATCGTAGATAACTTGTGCCAATCCAGCCAGGCGGATCGATAGCATTGGGAAGCTAGTACTGCGGGCCATCTAAGAAATAACAGAACCGACAGACAGACACATACACACGCATAGATAGATAGATAGATAGATAGATAGATAGATAGATAGATAGATAGATAGATAGATAGATAGATAGATAGATAGATAGATAGATAGATAGATAGATCTGTGAAGGACGAAAATTGATTTCTTTTCCTCTACTTGCGCAGCCAAGCCACAAGATCTGCACCGTTTCCAGCTAAAAAGCAGTACACTGAAACTTCCAGTGCCTTCTCACAGCCCATTACCTACCAAGTTTCGAGACTCCACCAAATTTCCCAGGCATTTTTTTTTCTTTTTTTTGCCATTCCGAACGTATACCCCGCAGCGCTCAGTTATAGACCCCGGAACCAATGACTCCAAGAGAAGGTTTGAGACGTGTTGAGCCACCAGCGGCAAAACGAACGTCGAGAGTTGATTGCCATCCTTTACTTGTTTGCTTTTGCTTTGGTCGAAAGAGAGGAAACACTCAAAATGAGATTACGCAGTGCACGTCGCGCTGAAAGTTCTACGTGGAAAGAGAACCAGCAGGGAGAAACGTAAGTGAGAAATGTGAGCTTCTTCCACACTAGACTACTTTGCGAACTAATAACGAGTTCCTCGGGCTACAGATGGAGTGCGACGGTGCCAGCGAAAATAAAGAAGCAAAAAAAGAAAAAGACAAGCCACGAAGTAATGAAAAATCCGAAAGCTAGCGTGAGAGTCGTGGAGATAGCTTTATCTCTCGGGAACACCACACGCCGCGCACACAACACTAGCGCCGCCTGGCGTCGATGTCGAAATTCCATACAAAGAGCTTCGCTTTCGCGGTCTGCGCTGTCGGGTGAACCTCGCCGAACGAATTGGGAAACGAAATCGGCGGCTCACGGCTTGACTTGACGAGGTGGGAGTTGAAGGCGTTGCGACTCGCCCGAATAGCTCACTGTCAACTGCTCTTTCACCACAACTTCCGAAGTGCTGCGGTAAAGCGCAGAATGTATTGCGCGAATTAGCAAACGCGAAAGGCGGTGGCGGCTGGCCAGTGCACCGAGGAAGTGTACATTTTACGCACGAGCTACCTCGCTGATACTATCCCTCTTGTTAGGTTTCTCCGGATAATACGTTCATTCCCTCTTGTTACGTTTTCCCTGATAATACGTTTATTTTCCCGACTATCATCACTACATAGGCGCAATGCATTTTATAACTCTAGAAACGATTTTCACTTGATGCGTTCTATTTCTCGGTTCCCATGAAGATCGTGCTGAGGAGTTTTCACAGTCATTATTATATATAAAAGCATAAGTGTGGATCATACAACAGACAGGGGTAGCCGAGTAAAACAAGACACGGAAGAAGAAAAAGAACCTCGTACATAGCGTTTCCGTCACCTTGGGTAGCGTTACAGCAATCGATGCATCAGGCCAGCTTTCTTATAGAGCTCTTCCATTGTGTTTCGGGAACGTGCGGGGCAAAATTTAGCACCTGCCACGGAGTTGCCAGCTTGTTGTCGACCTTATGACCGTTAAACATAGACCGAGGGGGGGGGGGGGGGGGGGGGAGGGGAAGGGGGCTACGGTCGTCACGTCATTCGCTTCGATTCGATAAGGTGCATTTCATTCGATTAGGGAATGCGGACGTGGCTTCGCGGAAGCTCACCTAGAAACGGGACATGCGTTACTGATGCTCGTGCGAAAGCCTGCTCTTTTTATGTGTGTGTGTGTGTGTGTGTGTGTGTGTGTGTGTGTGTGTGTGTGTGTGTGTGTGTGTGTGTGTGTGTGTGTGTGTGTGTGTGTGTGTGTGTGTGTGTGTGAGAGAGAGAGAGAGAGAGAGAGAGAGAGAGCTCGTTATTGAAAGGCAGAAAATTTAGCCAGCGTTGAAACATCACTGACGTGCTACTCCACCTGGGGAGGAGAGCTGGGAAAGAGAAAGACCTTTTATTAGGACACCATTCGGCTCATTGCTGATTAGGTAAGCGGAATGGAATGACGCTCAGAAAGGCCACAGAATTGCAGAAGATCGCGTCTCACACGTCCCATATACAGTATGAGAGGAACAGTAGTGCATTTTCAGCTGTACTATGCGCTGACACTAATTCGCGACTTAGATTGGCACCTGGACTGCGCCGTTGCGAAACAAAATAACTGTGCCGCATGCGGCCGGGTATGGTATATTTGATGATTAATTTGTGGGGTCTAACGTCCCAAACCACGATATGATTATCAGAGACGCCGTAGTGGCGGTCTCCGGGAATTTCGACCACCTGGGGTTCTTTAACGTGCACTGACATCGCACAGCACACGGGCCCCAACATTTCGCCTCCACCGAAATGCAGCCGCCCCTTCCGGGATTCCACCCCGCAACATTCGGATCAGTATCCGAGTGGCGTAACCACCATAGACCACCGTGGCGGTTATGCGAATGCTTTCTACTTCCTAATAGGAACGGCAAACACTGCGACACGTGATGGTTGCGGCTGTTCGGAGACACTTGACCAGCTATTTTGCCACTGTGCACCCTGCGTGTATAACTCAACGGAGTGCTCTAGATGCTAAACGCAGCGTTCGCACCAAACTACATTCTCCAGAAAAGGCCCTAGTACCTTGGCCTGGCGCTCTTATATATGTACAAAGCTGAAAACTCACTATTTTTGCTCCTTATTGGCGACGAGACTTCGCAATCTCTTCTGGAGTGATCACTCGTGCTAGTGCTCTGAGTGTCCACACTAACTGCCCATTTGTTTATTTATTTATTTTTTTGCTGCTCTTCGTTCTAGAGTATATTTGGTCTGTTATGCCCGTTCTGACCTTCCCGAAGTACATGATAGCCAACCAGCCAAGCAGGTATTTGATTAACCTCACTGATTTTCCTCCCTCTTCTTCAATTAGAATAGCTTGCGCACCCGCAAAGTTTCTGAAGCGGTCCACTACGGCCTTTCTCTCCTTTCTATCTCTATCACTCCTTTTCTTTTTCCCCTACGGACGCTTGGCCGTGCTCCCTAGATGGGCTGAAGAAATTAGCGCCCTTTCCTTAACCGAACCACAATCATCATCATCATCTCTTAGCTTATCTTCCATACAAGGCATCCCAGCTTCAGAAACCTCGCCGACTAGAAAAGCCTCATCGGCCCTGGTCAAGCCGCGGGTAAATTGTCGTGCTCCTAAGCTCTGTAGGAGACGGGTTCGATTCCCGACCAACAGCAGCCGCATTTCAATAGTGGGAAACGCAACTACACAGCGTAAAGGTTTCCAGCCAACTACTTTCACGAGGACAGTAGTCAGGAAGATTGACCACTGGCCTCGTCGAAGTAGTTGGCTGCAACCCTGATTGATTGATTTGATTGATTTGTGGGGTTTAACGTTCCAAAACTAGCTCCTATTATGAGAGACGCCGTGTAGTGGTGGGCTCCGGAAATTTCGACCACCTGGGGTTCTTTAACGCGCATCGACGTCGCACATTACACGGGCCTCAACATGTCGCTTCCATCGAAATGCAGCCTCCGCGTTGGCTGAAACACTCTTCTCTGTGTACACCCAACGAGATTAGGCAAGCACAATCCACAACTACAACCGTTTTGTGTTCACGTGTACGTTAAGGAACACTAACTGATGGAAACTATTCCAGGGTTTAGCGTTACACTGCGAGGACCGCAATCAGGTCATAGCTTTGGCGCGCAAAACACCAAGACAAAAATAAATTAGAAACTCGTCATAAGATTACCGTGCTCGCGTGTACCGGATCCACGCGTCAAGCGGATTACGCCTACGCGCATGACGCACGGTAAAATCCCGTCGCAGGGACAGAGAGAGAGAGAAAGAAAGAGAAAGAGGGGGAAGGGAGAGGGCTCAGCTAGCTTTGAAAGCGCGCGTGTAAAGCCCCTTAACGCGCGTGTTGCTGACAGCGCCTCGCGAACGTGGGACGCCGTATAACCTCCCATCAAACGCGCAAAACATGGCATCTGCATGCTTTCCGAAGTCGACCTCGTTTGCCCGGCGTCGCGGAAAACGCCGGAAGTAACTTCCGACGCCGCACCGCTGTTGCCGACGGCGGAGGAAGGAAGAAGGTGCATGAACGTGAAGGACGACCGGCGGCTGCGGAAACGGCGACGTGGGAAGTATGCAACCACCACGGAAGCGACGCTCGGCACCTTGAACGCCCCGCGCTCTCTCGGGGCTTCCGAGGCCCGTGGCCGGAAGGCGATGCCTTTCTTGGCGGAAGTTAGCGCGCGGAAGGCCGCCCCGAGGGCTTCTGCGGAGCGAGCGCTCACGCACGCTTCAAGCTACAAGCACGGAGTATAATGGCCTCAAAGACACGCGCAGTGTAGGTGTGTTCGCACAAACAGTGAACGCAAGCACGCAGTCACACGCGTGCGCGCGTAAACAAACGCGCCCACGCAGACGTGTACGCATTTACAAGGACGTGCACATTTCCGCTAATGAAAAGTATCAACACGAACTGCAGTGCGCGTAAAGACACGCAAGTGTACATTTTTTCTAAACGTGCGCGTAGCGCACGCTCACCTACGCAAGCGCATGGCCACCTGTAGGCTTGCATACAAATAATGCATGCACATAATAACGTCATGCGTGCCTGGCTCTACCGAGAGGAAAGAGAGAAAGATGTTCCGCTTGCCTTTGCGTAGATCTTATGCTTCCCAGAAAAAATCACAACGTATACGCTTGACGTAATACTTGACATGCCTCCGCATGCGTACATACAAGGTTCGTTGACACCTTTGATTGACGCCGGCGCGGTGTGTGTATGCTTGTGTTACGACTTCACAAATAACAGTTTCATAAATATTCCCTAGAACTACGTAGTGGTAATCTGTTATATTTTTTGAGTCCGAAATTTTCCCTTCATTGCACGAATGTAGTAAATCGGTGCTTACCTGGCTACGCCATCGCGCCCTCTTTGAATGAACTGTCATCATCATTATCATCATCATCTAAATCCGCTGCAGGACGAAGGCCTCTCCCAACGATTTCCAATTTCCCCTATCCTATGCAACATGGTCCACTTAATGCCCACAAATTTCTTAATGAACTATTCGCGGCATCAAACACTCAAGCCACAAATTCTAGCATCCGGCTACAGTGCCTAGAAATATTTTTTTCTAGGCACTATAACCCGGCTAACCGTTTACTGAAACCGGACATCCTCGTTATCCGCATTTTGAAAGTTGGACAACCGAATAACCACTTTTGGATACCGGATTCACTTTCCTCCGGTTAAACAGGATAGCCAGTTTAACGGATATTTGCTACTACAAACTTGTGGACGCTGATGTTCCCTTTCGTAAGACATATTTTGGAAATGCCACCGAAGACGTCGCCGTAAACCTAGCTGTACGCTAAAGCTGCGTTGAACTACGTTAGCTTCTCAAATCCGTCTGGCTGATGCCCACTGAGGCTGGCCGAGTTGTTTCGTGCGGGGTCGGAACACTGAAAGGAAAATTCCGAACGTTCGGTTTGCAGTTTATTTTTTTCCCCATCTGATCATACGACAGCGTTTTATATATTGTTCTGCACTATGCAAGATCGGCACATTTGCTGTCGGTATGATTCGTTATATGCCCTAGATTTGTGACCACGCAAGAAAGCGACGGCGTTTGCGTTCGCTTGTACAGGCAGTATCGGATAAGCTGTATTGCAGGCCGTCCTGTATACCAACACGCCTCGGAACTTCAGGGAATGATTTCCTGCCACTACCTCGCGCTCTGACAGGAATAGCGAGTTATATTCCGTGCAGTCGTGCTTCCGCCGACACGTTACCTGTGAATTTTCAGCGGAGAGTGGCACGTCCCTAACAAATTTCTTGAGGAAGCTGAGCATCCCACCCCTAAGCGAATAAAAAAAAGCAAAGAAAAGAAAAAAGAAATCACGATTTCACTGCCTATCATACACAACTCCTTTTTCTTTTTCCTGAGCTGCACGGAAACCGTACGCGTTGCAACTTCCCCCGGAAGTGATGATTACGTGAATCAAAGTCATGCCGTTGATGCTACAGGCGGGTCGGCGAACGTTCTTTACAATAATGACAGGGTTCCTACAGTCGAGTGCTGCGAGCCAGGAAAGCCTGTAATGTAATCCGTGCATGAGCATTGAAGGGCTAGGCAAACTGCACTCTCCTCAGAGAACTATGTAGAACGTGTCGAATTGTGCAACTATAGGGGATTTCTCCGGAAACGATGGCTGCCACGAAAAGCGCGGGGTGGCGCGCGGACGCTCTGAAAATACTGCAAGCAAGGCCTAGGTAGCGATGCTGTCATGCATACAAGGAAGCCGCAGTGGAGAAACGAGGTTTGATCGAAACAAGGGAGTTTTTTTTAGTGCCACCAGTACCGAGTGACACCCCTGTTCCTTGCGCAGCGCTTCCGGTTCACTTCCCCAGTAGGGGTTAAAACGAAATTAAATGAAAAATAAATAAAATAATTAAAGGTTAGAAAGACTACGGCGTCTCTCGTAATCAGAGCTGGTTTTGGCGGATTTTACGAGCCAAAACCAGCTTTGATTACGAGAGACGCCGTTGTGCTAGGCTCCGGAAATTTCGACCACCTGCAGATGGGGTTCTTTTAACGTGCACTAACATCGTACAGTACAAGTGCCTCAACATTTCGGCTCCGTCGAACTGCAGCCGCCGCGGCAGGGATTCGATCCCGTGACCCTCGGATCAGCAGCCGAGTGCAATAGCCACCAGACCACCGTGGCCGGGCAGGTCATTTTGAATTCAACAAATAAAGAAAACGTGCGCATATTTCATAAAAGACAAACGAAAACAGTCAAGCGATTTAGTCGGTGCCACTGTAACGTCTAATGCCGAAAGAAGAGCGGGACCTTTCCAACTATATGTTTGAAAGCGTATTGCAAATTCCCTGGTGACTGCAGTGCAATATTATTTGGCTCACAGGTTCACAGGAGTCTCCACTACTGATCTGCGCCGTTTTGCTAGCCATGTTCCAAAAGTGTTGAAGAGCCCCTTTAGTAGATAGAACAAGATTCGTTCTGTCTCCAAACGGATCGCCCTCTTTTCACGTTCATCCTCACAAATCCACGCCGAGCACGACAGGACGCTATAACTAGTATGTACTGTGCTGTAACTGCTGTGCTCAGCTTTCCGGAACGGCTACATCATTTCTTTTGAAACGCCTTCCTCAAGACGTGTCCATTTCAGATGGTACGGCTGGTATGTTGGAGGACAAATGACCGCGTCTTGTGAGACAAAACGTACTGCTATACCATTTCCAGGAAAAATGGAAAACAAGAGCCCCCGAGTATAGAAAGTAGTACTATGGCGAACGTACAAACGAGTACGTTTGAACACCGTTACTTTATATAGGTGAGCAAAGTGCTATGCCTACAGTTGGTGACGCTTCAGAGACTGCCACCGCTGCCACCACCTACGTACGTGGGCGGCAGCAAAGTAACGCAGCTATTTTTGGACATTCGATGGCGTGCGTTTAGTACCAACTAGCAATTTGTCCGCTCCAGGAACACGGCCTCTTGACAGGACCATTCAACGCCATAAACACGTTCGAAGCTTGCATAAGGGCGCAACGGTACTATATATGACAGCTATATCCATATTCTTTCTTTCTTCTCTTTCTTTCTTTCTTTTTCGACGCCAGCAAATACATAAACCCTTATCCAGAGGCAAGTGCGTTTTAGAAAGGTGACACCAGTCATTTTCAATAGCTTCCTTCTTTCTTTCTTGCTTTCTTCTTTTCACGGAGATCGACGGCAAACGGCGGAAATTGCGTGGAATGATATGGCTCAGCCGTCCGGAACAACTCACGTGTCGAACGCTGAACACACAAGACAGAGGGAAAATGAGAAAAATTTGAGAAGAAATAAAAGCAACAAGTTCACCTCATTTTCGGCAGCACCGTCGCACGTGCCGTTTCGATCCCCCCAATGGGACGAGGAAAGCAATTTGCCGAACCCCAAAGAGGAAACATTCAACGCCCGAACATACACAGAGCGGCAGTATGGCGACTGTGTATACAGTGGTTCTGAAGAAAAAAAAATGGAAAGGAAGGAACCTAGAAAGTCAATCACGGCGTAGCTGTTTCCCTGACATTTGTTGGAAAAGCGAAAGGAAGCAGTAATTTCCTTCCGCTTACGGGTCTCCTGGTGTACGAACACTGGCACACGTTGATCCGTCGCGCGTTGAGCCAAAGCCAGGATCCGCGTTCGAATCTAGTTTCAAGTCGGTACGGAACTGCAGTAAGCGTGGACACTGTGCAATAATTAAAAGTGCTAACAATGACATCGTCATGGTTATGCCCCGCGCGCCACGGTGGTCTATAGTCGCTATTGCACTCGGCTGCTGATCCGAGGGTCGCGGTGTGGAATCATGGCCGGGGTGGCAGCATTCCGGTGCGGGAGAAATGCTTGAGGTCCGTGTACTGTGCGATATCAGTGCACGCTAAAGAAAAAAAAGAAAAAGAAGAAGAACCGGGTAGTCGATATTTCCGGAGCCCTTCACTATGGCGTCTTTCATAATTCATATCGTGGTTATTAGACGTTCTGTTCTGTTCGGTCTTGCGTGCTGTGGAGAGGTTGAGGTCTATCACCTCGGCTGCTCTATTTCTCTGTGTTTCGCAGCAAAAGAATTATAACGACGTTACACGAAAATGAGTAGACATGTAAGGACACTAAGATCTAACCGACACACACGAAAAGAAATAAAAGCACGCCAACGGTCTGTACACTGTCCAGAGTCCATATTGAACTAAAAAGTTTTACACACACCCAATTCTGTCCATAGCGCAGTGACACTATACACATCGATTCATGTACATCGCTGTCCCTTTCACAGACACTTTAGATCCATGGTAACTGATAACTCTTCCAAAATGAAGAATCGCCCATATACCCGGTTGTAATCCCTTACAAAAATGCCATATATGGCGATATCAGGAATATGTGGCTATATGTGGCACGTGACAGTATGTGGCCGTATTTGCCCAAATCGTGATAGAAACATATGTGACAACGAAAGGCCAACGCGAAGAATGTCATGCAAGGCTCTGATACGTATTGGGCAAGTACGGCCACGTATAGACACGTGCCATATATAGCCAGATATGCATATATGGCAATATATATGGCAATATTTGCATATCTGGCTATATATGGCACGTGTCCATACGTGCCCGTACTTGCCCAATACGTATCAGAGCCTTGCATGACATTCTTCGCGTTGGCGTTTCGTTGTCACATATGTTTCTATCACGATTTGGGCAAATACGGCCATATACTGTCACGTGCCACATATAGCCACATATTCCTGATATCGCCATATATGGCATTTTTTGTGAGGAAACCCACAAATCAATCGCTCTTCGTGGCTATGGCCACGCACAGCTATGAAGGTGACATGGACGTGGACCTTGATCTGGCTCTCAAGCAGCTCTGTCTGCCCGAAAACCTGCTCGCTCTGTACAGCTTTGCCTGGGCAATAACAACAACGCCAAGAATTCTCAGGGATTCACGTTCCAATACCACGACTAGATTATGAGGCCCCTCGTAGTGAGGTGGACTCGGGCGATTTTGACCCCTCCCCCTGGAGTTATTTGCCGCTGGTAACGTACAGTACACGGGGACCTTATAATTTTTTTTTCCATCAAGAACGCAACCTCCGCGGCCGGCATCGAGCCCATGTTCTCAGGGACAGCGGTCGAACACCGTGACCACCGTACAACAGCGGCGCACTTTTGCCTGCACAAGTGCTCATCTCCTATCACTGAGTAAATGCTCCCCCTAACAATATAACAATATACCTTACAAAATCATACTGTAATCACGCCATCTGGATGTAGGGAGACTGATCGATTTGCGGGGTTCTACGTCCCAAAACCAGCTCTGATTATGACAGACGCCGTAGTCGAGGTCTCCGGAAATTTCGACCACCTGGGGTTCTTTAACGTGCACTGACATCGCACAGCACACGGGCCTCAACATTTCGCCTCCGTCGAAACGCAGCCGAGTGCCGCAGCCACTAGACCACCGTGGCGGGGCCGATAACAAACCGTGAGTGGTAGTCGCGGCACACGACATCTGACGAGCTAATATATGTCTTTTACCTGTTTTGTTTGTTCATCGTCCCCCGCGTGGAAGCAGGAAAATGAGTGTGATGCTTACCTGCAACACAAAAGAGACAGAAATGCCATGAGGGAGCTATACCTTAACAACAACAACAACAACAACAACAACAACAACAACAACAACAACAACAACAACAACAACAACAACGACGACGACGACGACGACGACGACGACGACGACGACGACATAAATAAATAAATAAATAAATAAATAAATAAATTAATAAATAAATAAATAGAAGCTTTTTATAGTCGCGATTCCAATGATTTTTTTTAAAATGCATTCAGACAACAAGACGATTCGGCATAATGCGCATCTTCCTATATAAGAGTACTTTACAATAAACTGAGCCGTTGTCTAGCTTACGCTTCGCCTTATTATAGTTTTATGTGACTCTCGTTATACCCTCCTTTACTCAACTAGTGCTCCTATGGTCAGTTAGGTCAGCGGTTAGGATACCAAGGTAGGGGAAGCGTAGCCGTGGACGAGAGAGAGTACGGCGGCGTGACGAAGTTACGAAATTGGCAGGCATCGAATGGCATCAGCTGGCGCCGGACAGGAAAGAATGCAGAACATTGGGAGAACCCTTCGTCGTTCCCAAGGTAATAATAATAATAATAATAATAATAATAATAATAATAATAATAATAATAATAATAATAATAATAATAATAATAATAATAATAACTTGCTCCCCAATCTCACCCTCAAGAATCATGTCTGTCATGAGCTAAATGCTCGACCCTGGCATATGCTTGAAACTCCAGTTAACTTTCCAAATGATACTTTGCATCAAAAAGATACACAAGAGGTACTCGAAGAAAACTCTGGCGCAGCCTTCCCGCACCGCGCTTTTAAGAAACGCGATCGATATAGGTATACCGCTGCCCATGCAGAGATGACAGGGTAAAAAATAAATAAAACAAACGCGGCGTCACGGTGAAGTGCGCGCACGTTCTGAAAAGATGAGAGGTGCGCGTGGAAGGGGGCACCTTTGGGAACACTGTAGTAGAGAATAACAAGATCGCGCCTCACTTGCATGCGACGCGCACGGAGCGTCACGCCCGTTATACACTTTTCTTGCCGGCGCTGTGTAGCATCCCGCTTAAAGCATCCGTGCAGTATAGCATCACGCTTAAAGCACCACGCTGCCGTATATAGTTTGGCGAGCTCATCTAGACTCCCTTTTAGCGTCTTTACTTCACGCGTTCTTGCTACAGCCCGAATGCAGTGAAACAATTCTGAGCGTATGCATCAGTAAACGCAAGAGGAGAGCTCGTGCTCTCCTTTGTTTCGATTTGTTGCTTGTGTCCTGGACTGCTTTGCATACCAAGCGAGCGCGCCAGCCCGTGCGTGCTATCTTTGACGGGCTGGCCGAGAACCGTGGCAGGTAAAAAAAAAAAATAAAGGAGAGAGAGAGAGAGTAAAAAGAAAAGGTGAGAACGGTGGGAGGAGTCCATTTTGGTTCTCGGCGTTCTTTCGTCCTAGGTGAAGACGAATGTGTGGTATGCCTTGCGCAATTGCGTGCGGCAAGCAGGTGAATATTCCAACGAGGCTTCCAGCATACACCTTCGTTTTGGGGTCAACTTCGCGAATGAATGATGTCACAAGATGTATGTATGTATGTATGTATGTATGTATGTATGTATGTATGTATGTATGTATGTATGTATGTATGTATGTATGTATGTATGTATGTGTACATTAGATAGATAGATAGATAGATAGATAGATAGATAGATAGATAGATAGATAGATAGATAGATAGATAGATAGATAGATAGATAGATAGATAGCAGACAAGGACGAAAATCGATGTCTCTCCTCTACTTGCGCAGCCAAGCCAGAAGATCTACACCGTTTTCAGCTAAAAGGGAAACTTCAGCGCAACACTAAGAAAACTTCAGCGCAACATCTCGCAAGCGTGAGTGCGTAGACTTAAAGCATGTCTTCGTATAGGGTAGGGGCCCTGGCTCGAATACAAAGTCCGGCGACTTTCTTTTTTTCTTGCTTGGGTAGAAAAATTAAGCCGTTAACATGGTATGCGAGGTGAACTCGCCTCTATAGATTCGAAACACGCGCGCTTGAAACGGACTGTCAAAATCGGGATCATGTGAGCTGCCGGCTCAGCCAATGAACCAATGAATATCCTGCGCTGACGACGACGCAGGGTCCACGAAGACAGCCTTGCTGTAAAACCTAAAGCACATTCAGTGCAATGGGAGGCCATAATCTAAGCGCACAGCTGAATTTCGTGAAAAGGAACAGTAAAAAAAGAACGAACACTTTTTTTGTTTTGCTCGTTAGAAAAGACTTATTTGTTCCTTTTCTTCCTCTGCTTTGTTTTCTTGTCGTTTCAAAATTTCCAAGTTCACTGTATCGCGGTAGCTACCAAAGACGGTACGTGACCTATTTCGAAGCGAAAAGGGTTCGCTGATAAGGACGGGTAAGAATGCCAGAAATAATACGAGAAAAAAAGAACAGTTCAGCAAAGAAGCAACAACAGCGAGAACCTCCCTGCAAGCCTCTAAAAAGAACGCATACCAAAAACTCGCGACCCTTCGCGGCTCAGCACTCGTATCGCTTTCGAAATCGACTCAAAGCGAGTGTTCGGTAAAGATCGAATCGCAGGTAGACCCCGCGTAACAGTGATTGTCTTTTTCTTTTCTTGAAATTCTTTTGTTAGGCATCTATGGCTTTCTCATTTGTTTCTTCTCTGGTTCACGCCAGATAAGAACGCCTTTCTCATTCGTGCTTCGAATAGGAAACGTCAGGAATGATACGCGTCTCT
Source organism: Hyalomma asiaticum (assembly GCA_013339685.2). NCBI lineage: Eukaryota > Metazoa > Arthropoda > Arachnida > Ixodida > Ixodidae > Hyalomma > Hyalomma asiaticum. The sequence continues at coordinate 48,913,581 of CM023491.1, read as the reverse complement.
ATGCGTGCACAAGCGAGGATAGATTCGTCGCTTCTGTGCGTCTCTCTAACGGGTTTAGCGCGTTCCCTCTCCCATTGCTCCAGCTATGCGTGCAGCACAGTTTTGGAGATTTCACGTAGCGAGTTCTCTTGCGCCAATTCAAAAAGAACGTTTTTCCTACGAGATTACTGCTTATCCTTCTACAGGCTTATGCTTATCCTAAGGAAAGACGGTACGATAGAGGGAAAGAACGGAAGATCAGCGCTTGTTCTAAAGAATTTGAGAGAGCGGTCCTCTGGCGAACACACAGCCGAAACGAGGCGACCTTGTCAGGGTCGGCGCACGCAACTAAGGGGCACGACAAACTGGGAAGAGAGGAGAGCGAAGAAGTTACAGACACCTATATGTCTCCGTGCTTGCAGTGAATGCGAAAGCGCGGCGTTTCTAAGTGTGACGGCTAAATTACTGGTGCCCGTACCATTTCGACGTTGGTGTTCACCTGACTTCGAGGACATAACAGAACCACATGACGTCATAGAAGGGCGTCGCACTAATGACGGCGTGTGATGACATCTTCATAACATCATTACTGATATACTCATTTTCCCATGTAATGGAGTCACTATGACTTCATCACTTGGTCACGTGAGTCTTCTTGCCATCGTACGGTCACGACGCTCAAGAGAGAACGGAGCGAAGGAAAGGGGGGGGGGGAGGGAAACGCAGTGTGGTACTTCAGTCGGAATCGCTCGCTGACGCTGTACAGTTCATCACCGTTTTCTGCACAGGTGGTGCTTTCCATGTTTTAGTTGCCACATTTCTGACATCGAGCAGGGCATCGCACAAGGAATGCGCACGAGCTCCACGAAAGTACAAAATAACACATAGTGGTGGTCGCCATACGTTCAGTAGCTTATCGTACGTATAATACTGGGATAACTACGACGTGAATGTCTTGCGTAGCCGATTGGGTAATCCTGAAACATGATGGGTCCCGATGGCAGCCTATTTGCGAAAACGTACTGACGTAAGGACTGAATACCACACATGCACGGCATAGGGGAGGTTCAAAGAACCCAACCCCGCCTGTCGTTACGCCTATGTCACCGACTTCCATTGTGTTCAACAGATTTTTCTTCTTTTTCTTCTTTTTTTAATGTTAATGTCAATAAGCACTCATTTCCCATTTCAACGCCAATGGCTGTCTCGCACAACTGTGCAATTAATACAAGCGCGCGCTCTAGCCTACCACCCGGGAAACAATGTGACACACAGACAAAAGAATCTACGCTAACATCGGCCCCCTAGCAAGAGAAAAAAGACAGCTCTCGCGCTTCTTCGCTGTCGTAACTTACGGCGCTCAATGGAGCGTTGTCTATGGCCTTGAGGAACTCATCAAATGCTTATCTGAGTCCACCCGTGTGTCGAGACACTCAATAGGAGGAGGCAGTCACAAGGCAACTTAGCCGCCAGCCCCGAAGTGACACACACAAAGAAAGAAAGAAGAAAAAAAGAAACGACTTTCTTAGAACTTTTCCTTTCACCATCGACAACGCCACACACGCCACCACCACCTTTTATTCTTCTCGAAGACAACGACTTCGCCTGACAAGAGGCGCGGTCTTATCACGAGTCGCACACACGTCCGACGGGAAGCGGGTGGAGGGAGGGATGCTCTTGTCACGACCGACCCGTCTTCTTAGCTAGAGAATGAAAGCGTTCATATAAAACACCAACGCGTAAGCATGGCAATGGCACTGGATAACAACAAAGCCAGTCTTTGTTAGACGCCATCGGAAGCCAGCGAGTCCATCGAGGTTCTAGAAGTTACTGGAAGTGACGCCGCCATGAAAAACCATCCAATCCTTTCTCTCCGCCGGGAGACCTTGACGTTGTCAACGCTGCATCTAAATAGGCGTTGACTTTCTGTGCCGCTTAGTTGTTGTGTCTTTTTCTTTCTTCTTTATTTATTACCGTGTCTTCCTGGACCTTGTCCACCCCCGTATGATCTTGCTCGCGATGACTGCAACCATGATTTTTGTCACCGCTGGCCAATTCGGAGTCTACCATGGCCTCCCGAGAACAAGTCCACGTGCGGCAAGTGTACAAAGAAGAAGAAGAAGAAGGATAGATAGATAGATAGATAGATAGATAGATAGATAGATAGATAGATAGATAGATAGATAGATAGATAGATAGATAGATAGATAGATAGATAGATAGATAGATGAGGAAGAGGAACAACCAAGGCGCACTATTCTCGCCTTGAGATACTGCCACTAGCAGGAAATATAGGCGCAAAGTAATCAAGATGATTTCTAGCTTATGGTTTCCTGTAGCACATTCCAGTATTTTTACATTAGCAGCAGCACGGAGCAGCTTTCGCCACGGGCGCTTCAAATGATATATGTTAATGAAATATACCCGCACATGAGCAGGGGAAAGGAAGAAAACAAAGGACCCCCTGGATACATCATTGCAGTTGGGAAGGAGCGCGCTGCTGGAAATGCGGTAGCACAATGATTAGATGCCGGCGAATTTATTTCCACGCTTTCTCTGTTTGCAATTGGCACGGACCGAAAAGTGGGGAACAATTTGCACGCCTAAGCATTTTTCTTCAATCGCTCTCGAGTTCAGCATTTCCTACTGGATCAGCGTTTTCTCTAATGGAGACGCTCTTGGAATGTAACGGGAATTTCTCTAGTTCTCACGTACTCGTATAATCCCGTTTGTTTGCGCAGCTGCCGCTCGCAATACCGATGCGTTTTGCTGACGCCTCCGAGCAGGCGCTCAACCGCGTGCTCGCCTGTGGGAAAACAGAAATAACGCATTTTCTGCTATGCAACCTTCTTCGCCTCTCTTTTGTTGGTTCTGTTGTTGTTGGTTTTCGCACCCTCAAAGTTCCACAACCCACGCAAAGTTTCTTCACACTCGACAAGATCTTGCTTGAGTTCCATGTGAACTGCTCTTTCTTTCTTTCTTTCTTTCTTTCTTTCTTTCTTTCTTTCTTTCTTTCTTTCTTTCTTTCTTTCTTTCTTTCTTTCCTTCTTTCTTTCTTTCTTTCTTTCTTTCTCACCTCTTCGTGGTGCGGATGTGCGTGCCGTAGTGAATACCTAGCGTTCCCGGCGCGTGCTTTTTGAAAGCAGCGTTTCGGGAGCTCTGCGCTCACATAATGGAGTCGTTCCCGGATGCTATGAGAAGCACGTACCGCTTTTTCCGCAATACACGCAACAAAAAACCATGTTGCGTGCTTGGTTGCAACAAACCTTCGTGATGAGGTCGTTATAGATAAGTAGATTGCCGATCAAGCTTGAACAGCTTATGCTTAGCTGACTGTTATCGCAGCACGTTGTCAAGGAGGATGCGGGTGATAAACAGATGGTAAAACTGTCGAAATATTGTTTAAATAGTGAAACGGATAGTGGAGGTAATCAACTCAGACAGACAGACAGACAGACAGACAGACAGACAGACAGACAGACAGACAGACAGATAGATAGATAGATAGATAGATAGATAGATAGATATGATAAACAGATGGTGAAACTGTTGAAATATTGCCTAGATAGTGAAACGGATAGTGGAGATAAAACTCACACAGACACACGGAGAGACAGACAGACAGACAGACAGACAGACAGACAGACAGACAGACAGATAGATAGATAGATAGATAGATAGATAGATAGATAGATAGATAGATAGATAGATAGATAGATAGATAGATAGATAGATAGATAGATAGATAGATAGATAGATAGATAGATAGACCTTTTTTCTTTTTGCACGGACGAATGCAAGTTTACACTTTCTTCTAAAGGACCTAGACCATTCTCCGTGTGGAGCGTTAGAAATAATGCTAGCAACAATAACGCATTTTTTTTTCGAAAGTCGAGCATTGACAGCTGATGGGAGAGCTGGAAACTTCTTCCACGTTAGGAATAACATGTGTGCGTCTCAATACGCACGTGTACGGATCGTTTTGCAAGCAATGGTGCCTGTGAGCGCTTTCGAATGGTACCCACATTCGGCTATGTACTCGTACACATTGTGATTAATGAACCTACAGGTGGCGCTGTGGCGCATCGCGAAGTTGCAACAACACAAATGTGGTAGCTACCACAGCGCAAAAGCGCCGACCAAGTCAGCTCAGCTTGCTTGCTGAGCGCTTTGTTAGTATAACTCTTGCATTAAGTCGGCCTACATGCAAGGCGGTAGCACCAATTTTCGCATACACAGAATCAAAAGCAGAGCATAATTGTTATTACACACACACACACACACACACACACACACACACACACACACACACACACACACACACACACACACACACACACACACACACACACACAATCTTCTCTGTTCGCATAAATAAACAGCCTGCGGTGAAGAGTCACACGAATCTTGAGACAAGCTGTATCGTTTGGAACGAAATAAGGTCGACGTGGAGGCACAAATAAGCAAAATGATAGCGCACAACACAAATCGCAAGACAACGCACTTTCGTGCACCGAGTGACAGATGCGAACAAGGTGGCCTTTTTTTTCCCGGCTTTTCTTTCCTTCGTTCTTTCAGCATCTCGCTTTGAAATTGGATCTTCTGCAAGCTCCTGCATTCTGTTCACGCATACCACCAAAGGCGCGCGTCCCTTTACCTTTGCGAAAATATAGAAAACAAGGAAGAACATGGCACAAGCGGAAAGTAGGGGGTAGCATGTAAAGAAAGTAGGGGAGCAGCTTTCTGGGAGCATGTGTACGTAACACACTACTACACGAAGTAGGCCCGCTCGTTGTGCTCGAGAATTTGCACGGTATTGTCACTTCCGCCCACGGACAGTGCTTCGAGCCGGCCAATACATATGTAAGAGGAGCGCGAGAAAAAGTGGCTCAGATAGAAATGGGGAGAAAATGCGCTTTTTTTTTCCTTTGTAGTTTGAAGGATAAGTGCGAGAATCCTTTTTTTTTTGTGTGTGTTGCGACCCTCTCTTCGACTTCGTACCCTTTATTTGTTCTTTATTCTAAACGGCTCTTCTGTCTGCTGTTTTTCATGAACTGCGACAAACGATAGAAACAATAGAGTAAACCGTCTGTTTTATTTTTTTTGCAGGCATTTCCGGGACGCCGAAATGTCCACGGCATCGCAAGGGTCCTTTATCATTTTTTCTTTTTTCTTTTTCGACCATCTTATCTTATCTTGCCAACTGCTTTCTTCAATCGCGCCTTCTCTATCTTTGCGTCTGCTACCGTAGCATACTAGAGACAAAGTATTTCTTAACTAACTTTTTCCGCTCGCTTTTGTAGCAGAGAATAGAGAAACATTTGTTCTTCTCTCTCTCTCTCTGTTGCCTGTCTGTGTGCTTGTATGTGTTATCTTAAAAGACGGCAGGAAAAGAGAACATTCATTTCATTATCATTTTTCGACTGTCATCGCAGCAGACGAAATGAAATATCGACGACTTGATTATCCTTTCCAGGTCTATAGTTATAGTACCAAACGACAGACAGACAGACAGACATTCGTTATTGTGAGGCATAAAATAAAATAAAAATAACAATAAAGCCTCGGACCGCACCATAAAAATATAGAAGGTATTGCCAATCAGAAGAATAAGTGAACTGGGCAGAGCCAAATGGGATTTCGAAGGAGAGGGGTAGTAGACTCCACAGACAGACAGACAGACAGACAGACAGACAGACAGACAGACAGACAGAGAACTTTTAATTAGGTCCTGAGAAGCGCCGCCCTTAGAGCAGCACTGCGGGCCGCCCCAAACGACAAAAAAAAAAAAAATAAAACAAAAAGCAGTTCGTTGGTTTTATAATTTTTTCTTTTCCCTCGTCTGTTGCAGAAGCAGACGACGGAGAGAAAGTAAGTCGTCGTCACGTCGTTCTCGTTTCGAAAAACCGGACGCTTTTGCATCCACTCCCCAGGGGGCGGCACAAGCGCGCGCGTCAAATTTTCGCTCCCGCGGCTGCTGAATATGCTGAATCAAACCGACGCTGCTCGTCAAGCGTGCGGACGTGCGTGGCACCGCATAAATTTCCAGATGTGGAATGCCAGACGCGCGCGTTCGGGTTTGCGTTAGGCCTAGCGAAACGTTGCGGGTTTTTCCGGCATGTGGTTGGTAATATAGGCTTTACTGTGTATACACCCACACAGAAAGGCGGCGCCAGGGCACGCAGTTCGACGTTTGAAGCGTTAGGAATTCCGTTCACGCTTGAGTATACACTATACTTCTTTATTTTTCTTTTTGCTACAGCTATCGCTAAGCCATGTTCGCAGAGTCTGCGCAGAGCTAAGCCTATTTGCATGGCAGAATTTTGCGGCGCGTTTGGTGGCGAAAAGTGGATCGATATTGATGCGAAGCGCTGTTTATGCACGGCAATATGAATTGCAAGAGTCTCTTTTTAGGCACCGCCGATCTCCGAGCTCGCTATTATGTGTAGTGCTGGCGTGCATTTTATATATGCATTTTTTTTTTCATATTGACCACGTTTGCTACAGAAGCAACACCGATATTTTCAATGTTGAAATCTCCCTGGTAACGTCGAGAGTTCCTTGTGAGGCAATGAAGGCATCACAGTGTTCTCATTTTCTTAAGCTTTTTTCTAAAGTCTCCAGTAGCGCTGGCAGGCGATAATATATGGACATCGGTTAGGGACGTTGCAAAGAAAGGACGCTTAATTTTTCTCTTTTCTTTTTTCCCTCTATAGATGCGTACCCCTGACGTAACGGTTTCGTGGGCGAAAATCCACGCGCGTTTCCGGTTAGCCTCCCGGCCTTCTGTCTTTCTGCATCGTTTCCTTTGTGAAATAAAAGCGGTGTTGGAATTGCACACCCTGTGCATTTGCCTCACCTCACGCAGGGCACACCGAGAAAACGTCAATAGATTTCGTTTTGTGCCGCAAAACGTTTAGCAACCTTTAGCGCAGTACCTGAAGAATGCTTCGTTATACAAGTCATTTCGCTGTATGCAGTCGGCAATACAGGGCGCGCCAGCAGAAACTGCTGCTGCGTTGAAGCGAAGATCAAACGCATCACACTAATTCGTTGTACACGCCATTTCCTTGTAGAAGTCGGGCACGCTAACCGTATCTCCGGACGCAAGGAATCTTTCGTTATACAGGTCTGTTCGTTATAAAAGCATTCGCCTCAGACTAGCACCGCAAACGCCACTCAGTACCAGTCACGCTTGAACGCAGAAGCATTTGCTGCAGCATGGCGGCATGGTCAGAATCGCAAGACATCTTCTATTGAACTTTTTTTTTTCTTTTCTAGTCAGAAGGATAAGAGGTGGACACTAGCGAGGTCCAGTCTAGAACGTGACTCTACCCCGCAAAGAGTGAAGGTCAGAAACGGGCGGTTGTGGACGGCGCCGAAACCTTATTTTGTCGACTTGTTATTTTGTCGAAACCTTATTTTGTCGACACGCGCTATGCGAGTTACACAAAGCCATCAAAGAGAAAAAAACAAACAAGATAGGTTAAACAAAAAAGACGCGAAGCACGCCTTTGCGTGCATTCTTTCAGCTATAGACGCAAACGCTTTTTTATCTCTCTCTCTCTCTCTCTCTTTGCATTTTTGCCTCACGACTTGTATACACAGCAAAACACAGAAGAATCGAAACAAAAGTAGGAAAACTCGCAGTTGAAGCAAAGTTGAACGGAACGATTTTCTTTTTCGAGATGGACTGTATAGAAGCGGCCTCATCTACAAGACAAAAGCGATGCACAGCGTAAAGAAAACCTTGGAGAACAAGAGAAGTGGGGGCAGGACAAGTCGAACTCCGTTGTGGAACGAAAAGAAGCCGCGTCTGAGAACTTAAGCGTGTTCGAACGGCTCTGCCAAATAAGGTCGAGAAAGAACGAAAAAGAACCTCGCGCACGAACTTAGGAGACCGAAAACGTAGCAGAGCGAAGCGATTCATATGCGAAACTTTGGAAGGTTTGGAAAAAGAAAGAAAGTTATCCATGTCTGTTCCTCTTTTTCGTTATATATTTGCGATTGACGCCTGCGTTAGCAAGTGTGAGTACCAACAGTCTTTCAGGAATTCAATTTCAGCCTCCCATTCCAAAGGTGCTTCTTTTGCTCCTGGAGTCCGTTTGACGTCATCCAAAGGTGAACAGGCGCAGCCTTTGCACCCGGTTTGGAACAAAGAAGTTTACATGTTTATTTTCAGAGCTGACGCACGCATTGTTGGGGACTGGAACATTAAATCCAGCGCAAAAGCTGTTTCTCGGAAGCTTCGGACGTCACTGAACGGTATAGCGGTCACGCAAGCAGTACGATCATAACGTATGCACTACAACCTCGTTGATATGTGATCTTCACGGGAACTGAAAAAAGATTCTTATCATCCGAATATCGTATTATCCTTGTGAAGGTACAATGCGCCTATTGGGTACTGAATAGGGAAAAAGCGCATTTTGCCGAATAACGTATCGAGCGGGGTCGCATCAACGAGGTTTCACTGTACGACGATGGTAATTGTAGGGAAATGATTAAGGTGCTAATAAAGGACATCGCTATGAGACACGCCCCCTGGCGGAGGCTTCAGGTTATCTCGACCACCTGGGGTTGTTTAGCGAGCACTGAAAACGCACTGTACACAGGTCTTGTACTACCATTTTCGCCTCCATCGAAGATGCGACCTCTGCGGGCACTAAGCGTATACGTCATGCAACCGTGCAGCTTTAAGAGATGAATAGGCGCTTACGTTGGTGCTCTGAGTGTACGAATGCCTTTAGCAGGGATATCGGACACCTCTCTTCCTTGGCAACCTTCGCATGCTTATAATTTCTGGCCTTTTACGTCCGAAATGCACGATACGGTTTTGAGAGACATTGTAGTGAGTGGCTCCGGGGATTTCGATCACCAGGTGTTCTTGAACGTTCGCTGAGATCTCACAGAGCACGGGCCTCCACATTTCGCTCCGTCGCAAGGCAGGCGCCGCGGCAGGGATTCGATCCCGCTACCTTCGGATCGGCGGCCGAGTTTTCATAACCACTAGACCACCGTTGTGGGGCCCCATCACGTCACACCAGAGGCTGGAGACAGAAATACATGCGCTTAAAATGACTTACTTACAAACAGCGCCCTTCCAGGGTGCTTTTTTGCTTACGTCACGGAGCATCAGAGCATCACCAACTGCTTGTGTCGGAATTACACGCGGCCATTGTGAGATCCAACCTGCTGCAGATGCTTAGCACCTTAGTTCCAAGACTGACGAGCTCGAGGGTTCGACACCCGGTCACGGTGGCCGAATTTTGATGGAGCGAAATGCAAAATTAATCTGTAGCCCCACACCCATTTCTCTCCACATACACACTCACACACTACGGCGTGCAAAATACAGACATATAGTGGTTTTGAACGTAAAACGTATTCAAGGAATTGTCAAGTATGAGACCCTATACTTACGCCATCGAGAAACTAATGCTTCCTGTGAACATACAGAGCAGAGAGAACGGAACAGAACGGTAAAGAACACCATGGAATGGAACAGAATGGAACGGAACGGAGCAGAGAGAACGGAACAGAACGGTAAAGAACACCATGGAATGGAACAGAATGGAACGGAACGGAACAGAGCGGAACGGCACAGAATAGAACTGAACGGTGTGGAAGAGAACTGAATTTTATTCCTCATGTATCAACAGAAAGGAAGCGAAAGCTGTATACAAATCGGCGTATTGCCGCGTTGTTGCTACTTTACCGGCGAAATCTTCCCAGGTGCTTCTCGATGCTAAACGATCTTAATCGTCCCAAGTGCGCAGCAGGCTGCAACTGACAGAGACCTCAGAATGTGGCCATCATCACCCTCAAACGCCCCCAAACGCTAGGTGTGCCTGGAGATTCCGCATACAGTTTGTAAATATGGGCGTGAACGCTGCAGGCAGTAAAATCCCAAAGCGAATAACAAAGGAACCAACGAGTACAGGCCGTTCCATTGCCATTTACGAAGCCAGGGTCCCCGCAAATATACCGAGACACAAACGTGAAAGACCCAATTTCAGCTTCCAAGATGCCCAGAAGACAAAAGGCACAATCGTGCAATGGCGGAGGCACCGGCATCGAAAAATAGCGCGCGTACATTCGCGACGAAGGACGGGCTATTGGGGAGCGCGAATGGGTGGGTGGTAGTGAGATGCTACCCGGAGCTAAAGGAAAAAGGGAGGGACAGGTAGAGTGGAGACCGAGGGGGTAACAGCTTTCGCGTGAATGGATATATTGACAAAGTGGGCTCTCCGAATAGCGGTCCCGTTCGATGGCGTTGCCTTGCTCGCTGAGAAACAAAGGAAACGCCGCCGACAACAGCTCAGGTAGGAAGACAAAAGAAAAAAAAATAATAAAGAAAAGAAACGTGAGTTCTTTCTTCGGTGGATGACAAAGAAAGGACGGAAAGCTATAGCCGAGAGAAAGGATGCTTCTGGCTCTTTTGAGTTTTCTCCGCCGTATACTGTACCTCAGTATAACCCTTCGCAGTGCCGCGAAAGCTATACCGTGGCGCGTTAGCCAATCAGCGCTGCCGCTCTGCATGTGTCTGTACCTGTGATGGAGTCTCGCGCAATACGCACCAAATGAAAGCATCACTGAGAGATTAACAGCGCTCTTTCAACCAGCGTCGGCCATTCAGAGAAAATCTTTCTAAATGTTCTACTCTCCAGTCGCCTTGAGGATATGAGTTTTATCGAGGCTTATACAGTTCGCTTTTGTTTTGCTTGTTTTCCTTCTTTTTCTGGGGGGGGGGGGGGGGGGTACGGTGTTTCTTCTTCTTCTTCTTTTTTTTTAACATCCAAGCTGTTTAAGCTTTTCGTTTTCTGTCGTGTTACGAAATATGCCTTTGAAATGACCTTCCCTGTAGCAACCAAGCGACGCTACATTTACCAGCTAACCTTTGAACGGCCTCGACATCGTGCTACATCAGGTAACATGACATCACAACGACACGTGACCGGAAGAAGAAAAAGATGTTGGTGACGATGATTATAAATATGATATGTTGATGAAGAAGACCCAAACTAGCCAAGTACCCATGCGCCACAAGTGCAGCTAATCTTCATTTCCTTTTTTTTAAGTTTTGCCCCCACTGAAATGTGGCCGCAACCGCGGCCGAGATTCGACCCCGCGACCTCCAGCCTCGAAAAGCCAACACCCCAGTCGCTAGGCTCTTACTGCGGGTTATGGAGTCATTGTTCATGAGCAGGATTATGTATACCCCAACCCCGTTTTCGCTTCTGTCCGCTGTCTTCGATCGCCACACTACTCTATCCTCCTTCTTTTCATGCTCCTCCCTTCTTCCTCTCTCTCTAATTCACAGTGACCGTTCCGAATAGCACACTTTCGAGGAAAACAAAAGCCGCCGGAAGCAGTGAAAGGCGACACAAAGGACACCTCGGAGGGGGTGACAAAAGGATCCAGAACAAAGCGGGCGTTTACGCGCGAAGACCTAAATAAGTTACGAATAGAGGAAACGAACTAAAGCGCCCGGTATAGAGAACGATCGCCTCAGATCGGAACCGGAAAAGCACGAGGAACACAGTTCGCGAAGCGGAAGGAAATAATAGGTGATTATATAGAAGCGTACCGGCGCTACCAGCTCACTTTGGTAGCCAAGACTGTATAGCCGATATGGCTTCCTTGTTTGATTTTTCGCTTTTTCTTTCGTTTTGTTCGTCGAGCGAAATGAGAGAAATATCGAGACAAGGTCGTCGAGTTCCCACCAAGGGTTATTCTGAAGCGGTAATTGCTTTCGCATACGGGCGCGCCAAACGGCATACGAAATGGTGGGGCGCAATTTTCAATAACGATGTTACAGCGTGGCGGAAGCGTGTGGATAGGAAAAAAAATGATAAAGGAGCGACAGCCCACCGATAAATGGACTAAATGTTTACAATTTCGTTCGCTTTGCTCAAAAGCGCTCGCACGTGCACCTCTCTCCCACCTGCCTCAACCACGGCGCGCACGCTTACTTGGGGATCGCGGGAGCAACTTGAAAGCGATTCAATGCACGTGCCCACGAATCCTCCCAATTATTATTCAAAAAGACTCGATCAAACGAATTAACACGATGTCCTAAGTGGGCGTGATGAGGCGGGTGAGGTTGGGTTTTATAACGATTATTTTCTCTTTCACTGAGCGTGTGTGCTTTGCGGCCATGTCTAGTTGTCGTACCTGCTAATTAATTAATTCCTGGGCTTTTGCGTCCCAAAACAGCGGTATGGTTATGAGGGATGCCGTAGAGGTGGGCGGCGGAAATTTCGACCCCCCTCGGGTTCTTTATAACGTGCACTGACATCGCACAGTACGCGGGTCTCAAGATTCCGCCTCCATCGAAATGCAACGGACGCGGCCGGGATTCGATCCCGCAACCTTCGTATCAGCAGCCCAGTGCCATAACCGCTTGCACACCGCGGCAGTGCTAGGGCTGTCACGGATGCTAAGGGGGTTGAGGGATCTCATAATGATATTGCGAAAGTATAAGAGAAATCAGTCACGTGCTGCAAGTTGAGGAGCGAAATTTAAATAAATGTCGCTTTCACCTCCATGCTCTGCCAATATCGAACATTAAACTGCGGTATTAACGATAATAGATTTCCGGAAGAGCCACATAATTTGTACTAGTTCAAGGATTAGAAAAGACACCTCGAAATACCCGATGTTTCTTTCTTTTCATGTTTTCTCGCAGGTGCTGATTGTTCGCCAACTATTCGAAAGATATTATGTGGTTTGAATATGCATGCACTGTTACATGCAAGTGCCGAGTCGAAGAGAACGTTATTGGACTCATTATTCGAAACTTTCCAATATTTGCGCACCGCTAAAGTATATTAATGCTCCATAACGTTGGCTGCAGTGTGTACCGTCAACGTAACTGAAGCTAATTAAGTGTCACTAAGGGTAACGATCATTCTCTTCCGCTGTCATCGCTCAATTGCAACTGAATTTAGTGACCTTCTTCTTCTGCTTTTGATATTGCCGGTTTTTTTTTTGTGTGTGTGTTGCTGACTGATGTTGCGTTTGTGCGCGAAGCTGTCCAAGCCAGATATTGACAGAACACAGCGGTTCGATTCATTTCCGATAACGAACGATTTGCCGAATCCTTCTGGCAAGAACAATTGCGGCCATGTCCATTTCACAGAAGCACACTTGTCTTTGGCACACGGCTATGACAGGATGTGATCAGCAGATTGGGGCTTCATATGGTGTCAGTAATGGCCCGACAGGTCTCTCTCTCTCTCTCTCACACACACACACACACACACACACACAAACACACACAAAGACAGAGATACAGACAGACGGACAGAACAAATAGATAGATAGATAGATAGATAGATAGATAGATAGATAGATAGATAGATAGATAGATAGATAGATAGATAGATAGATAGATAGATAGATAGATAGATAGATCAAGCCCCAAAGATGACTTCGTAAATGAGGACACGGAAAAAGTAAACAATAAAGGGGGGGAGTGAGAATACAGACGTAACACTCCGTGGCGTATGACGCCAGACTATAAACGCACGAAATTGGAGCAGGCACCGGGTAGGGTTTCGCGTCAGGACCACAAGATTGCTAGGCACGTTGTAGCGAGGGACAAACGATCAATTTTAACCAGTTGGGTTATCTGAACAGGCAGCGACATCCAGGTCCAAGAACGCTTCTTGTGCGCTTCGTTCGCCTTAACCAGAATGCGGCCGTCGTTGCCTGCATTCGAACCCGCACCCTCAAGCTTAGCAGGGAAGCACACTGGCCGCTAAGATACCACGCCTGGTCGACCAATGCATTCGCGGACAATTTCACATTGCGGAGACAACATTACGGAAGCAACACAGCGAGATGCCTCGGAAGATAAAGCTATAGCTTTCGGAGAAAAAAGAAAACACACAGAAAAATATACAGATAAGCACATATCGACAAAAGAAAGCAGGAGCACACACATAAGAGTATAGGCGGCTGAGAAATAAACAGAGCAAACGAAGGACCGGTATCGCTTCCGAGACATTTCGCGCCCAGGCGAGACCGCACGAAATTCGAGAGGCCATCGCGTACGATGCGATACACAGCCAATGGCCACCCGGAACACCAAGAACTGCCCCATAACGGCATTTTGCGGTCGTCAAAGCCCACTTCGAACGCGGCTTCGACGATCAAGTATTACTGTAGGAAAGCATACACGACTCTCGAGCCGCTGCGCTGTGGCATGCCCGTAAGTACATACGTCTAAGAGAGGCAGCGTCATTTTCTGAGACGCGATACGGGCGGCTATAATATCCACGCGCGGACATTAAAGACCATTCCGCGAGAGGGTCTGGGTGTCACGGCCGCCCCGACCATGTCGCGCCATTAGATTGCTTTTTGAGTGTCTCGTGATGTCTGCGCCATTGAGTGGGCGTCCTCTGTAGAAACTGAGAAATAAGTAAATAAATAAACAGAGCGTATAGTGAGAGACCCTAGAAGAGTATGTGGTCATTGATGATAGTCGCCTTGAGAGCCCCAAAACGATCCAGAGAGAAAAAAAATTCCTAGCGGTTCTTAGCTATCGCTTCAAGGACGCAAAGACTAAAGCCGGTACCCTTGGTGGTCAAACTCGCAGCCTAGGGGTTCGAACCCAGGACTATCGGCAGTCGAACATGACGTCAATGTTGTTTGACAGGGGCTGTAAGTTAGCATTCAGGTGCGTGGGGCTCATTTCAACATATAGAATGCGGGTTTGAGCCAGCATCCAATATCTTTTATTATTGTTAATCAGGGCATAAACGACAAGGATATGGAGTTATTGATGTCACGACCTAACAGTCATGTTAGTCAGAAAATGGTGCCATCCCATGCCAGTTTTGGCACAAAAGTGAACAGAGACACGATATTTCGGTGTTTTTTACCACACTTTCTGTACCGCGCCTCTTGCTACTGTTCTTTTTCATGGTCACCTACTAATCGTAACAGTTTGTGGGGTTTTACGTCCCAAAGCCACGATATGATTATGAGACGCCGTAGTGGGAGGCTCCGGAAAATTTCTACCCTCTGGGGTTCTTTAACGTGCAGTGGCACCGCACAGCACACGGGCCTCAACATTTGAGACGGCTTAGCCTTTCGCTTTAATAAGGAAACAGTACTTACTGAGAGACCACAGAAGTTTGTGCGCTCATTACATAAGGACAGTCACTGTGATTGCCCCAAAACGGTTAAACAGGGGGAAAGAAAAAGAGCTAATGCGGCAAATTTTTTGCAAGGTGGCACTGTCGTATTGCGCACAGCCTGTCATAATGTCATTAGCGGCCATACAGTTCTACAGATGTATTACTATTCTAGAACATTTCAATTCGAGCGGATAGCAAACGGCAGCCTGCATTTGCGATCGCTACGGGTAAAACCAGCCACCACTCGTATTATGTGCTTAATAACAGTGAGCATGAAAGTCGTACGTTTATTCCAGGATAATTAATGAAGTTATGTATACTCTGCATCCTTCATACTACATACAGGAATATTTATATCATAATTTAACATTATCACCACTGTCGCTTCACAATTTCAGCTCAGAAAGCGCCCGCATAATTTAATATTCGACTAAAAGGCATTTCTACGAAGGTCAGGTTAAGTTTTATAAAAAATGCATTGAAGAAGCAAATAAATAAATAAAAATGTTAGCATTCGTGAATGGAAAAAAGCAGGGCTTTTTAGTTATCCTTCTACGAGGGCACTGCCACATTACCGTTTGCGGAGAATTAATGCTATAATCTAATAGAACATTCCCGGAAATATACGTCGTTCATGAAAGGCTGGCTATAGTGGTCGTAATGTTTAGTATTTAATATTTTTCCCCTTCTCGTGCACTCAAGTTTTGAAGAGAATTAAATTTCGGGCGTTCGAGTGCGGGTGCACACGATCTCATTTTGAGGCAGGCCGCACAGTAAAACACTACGGAATCGAGTTTGACCGGCTGGAGTTCTTTAAATCGCGTCCATGTTTAATGCACAATGGCCGGAATGCATTTGTGGGCTAGGTTGACAATCATATTTGAACATAGTGACACACACACACACACACACACACACAGCGCTGTGTGCGTGTGTAAGTTTTGTTCTTCGCCGGCGCCCAGTCGTGCTGTTCAAATATTAATGTACATTATTGAACAACAGTATATAATGTACCCGTGCGAAGTTGCGCATCTTGGCCTACAATCAATAACGCAGTCGGCGCGGCCCGGACAGGGGCCATGATCCAGTATTGCGGCCGAGGAAAAATGAAAAGTTCTTAAAAAATTTTAAGTGTGTTTTACGTGCCAGAACCATGACGTTCTTGCGGGGTGAGAACAGCGGTGACACCACATGCATTTGTTGAACGTGACTCCTTCTGCTGCGTTTGAATTTCGCCTGCATCCATAAATGTGTCCTGCGACCCGCCGCGGTGGTCTATAGTGACTATATGACAGTTGACAGCTGACTCGAATGCTGCGGGATGAAATCGGTACACGTTAAAGAACTTCAGTTGTCCTAAATTTTCGGAGCCATCCACTACGCTTGTTCTTCACAATAATATGTCAGTTTTTGGGATGTAAAACACAAGAAATTATAATTAATATGTGGCATCCGAGGCCGGGTACCGAAAACGCCTCTACTGTAGCTTAGCAGTGCAGCATATTAGCCGGTAAGCTATACCCGGTGAGTGGCCTTCATGCTGGTCACGAACGCATACAGGGGCCATTCCAACTTGAAGGTGGATTACCGGCGAAACTGTTCTACGTTACATATGGTTAGACAAGAAGACATGGGACCAGCATTGCGTAAAATTGAGCACACTTGCATGGCGCACACAAGTGTTCCCCGCTTTTAATAGACGAGATTTTCTTTTTTTCAAATTTTCGTTTTATTGATTCTCCTGCCCGCATCCTTCTAGGGCTTCTAGGGCCTGAAGATTCTATAGGTTGGTCACAAGCTTCGCTCTTAGTCCAGCGTTATACCAAAAGTGAACGCTGCCCACTCATTCTTCTTCTTCTTCCGCGTTTTCTTCTTTTTCCTCTTCTTCTTCTTCTTCTTCTTCTTCTTCTTCTTCTTATTATTATTATTATTATTATTATTATTATTATTATTATTATTATTCATGAAGGAATGCTGTGGTGCTAGCTCACACTCTTCTGCATAACGCCTCTGGGACTGGCCATGACTTTTTACTTACGGACGACAGAAGTGTGCGGCAGCCTTGCGATATGTGGGTTCGCTGTCAGAATGTCAGCCTGAACAAACACCGCGCATAGGCTTCATGGAAACTAGAAAAGGGAGTGGGGGGGGGGGGGGGGGAGGAATAAAACAAACGCAAAGCTTCGCGCGGTGGCGTGGTTGGTTTCAAGGTCGGCTCACCGCTCGTGATATTTTGCGAACGGATTCGTAAACGACGACGGGATGTCGAAATCGAACCATTGTGTATTTCGCCGATCGATTCGAAACAACAATCGCTGCGAGGGCGCGCACACAAGCTCGAAGCCGCCCCACGTGACCTTGCACGTGAATTCGAGCGAAACCCCCAGCCAGAACAATGAAATGTATGTACTACGTAGACTGTACAAGGACTGGTGATGCGATGCGGTGTGACGTCACGCTGTTGGCGGTCGGAACCATAAATCTTATGGCTACTTCGCGTAGAAAACGTTTCGTGTGCCACTTCATAATTCCGCATGTTTTCCGTGTAGTTACGAAATAGTAGCCATAGATTTCTCATATTTCCTATGCATTTGTTATTTTTCAAGAAATCTTACATTGTCTATACCTAGTAGTCGGCGTAGTCACGCCCAAACCAACTGCTCCAAGAAGAGTAGATCCCTGGTGCCCTCCCTAAAGTGGAAGAAGAAACCAACACCGTGGAATGAAAAAGAAATACTACCGGTGCTGGTGTTTGGCCCCCGTCTAAATGCGGCCACCGTGGCCGAGAATGTCATTAAGCTTCGTAAAAGGAACTGGATACTGAATGTATATGAAGCTGCATGCTCATGTAGGATAATCGCCTGCAATCGCAAGCCGTCACGTGGTCACGTTATCGAGACGTCATCCCATGGTGTTACGTGGTGACCCCACAACTTCGTCACTTGTCTTGCGGTACGATCTGCTGTGGACGACGGTGCGTGTCTGGTTCGACGGCGCATACATTTATTGGAATTGAAAATTGGGGCGCCTGATTTGGTCACAAGCAACCTATCGTTCGAATGTCTTTCTTTATAAAGTGCCCTCTCCAGAAACAGAAATGAAGAAAACAAGTCGTTCGAATGCTTTTATGATGTAGAACCCTGTTCGGTCCATTACATGCGCGCAGTTAAAGAAGGAATTAACCATCAAGGTACCCGCGCCCTCTCTCTGGCTGCACAAAAAAAAAAAAGAAGAACGAAACACTGTCGTCCCTTGCATGTAATAGCAACGACTCTTGCGGCCTTTAAAGAATCCTCCGCATACTGAAAGAAACACCGCGCCACTTCAAAACACACGCAAGAACAATGACGACGACGACAACAACAACAACAAAAACAAACTTGAAAAACACACAAACACACGCAAAGACGCGCACATCATAAACTTCCTCCTCCCTTCGAAAACCCCGCAGCCAGCAACAACGACGACGAGCCATTGTTGTCGCTGATGGTGCAAGCTCGGTCGGCGCGTGCATATATACCTACGTGCAATCGTAATAGCTCACCGATCGGGGCGGTCATTTCCGTGCCACCGCAATGCGTTCGCACACGCCACCGCCCCAGTCGCTGCGTGTACACTGCATGTGCTCGTTTAGATGCGAGCGTTCTTGTTCTTTCTTTGACGCCAAGACGGTAGCAGCGCTTTTACCGCGCTCTCTGATGTATACGCGACGCGAGCGCGATCGTGCTCCCAGCCGACGTCGTCATCGAAGGGGCCCGGCCCGAGCGGCGTGCCTTCGCGGTATAGAAAGTGCGGCGCGATTATTGCCGCTCGCAAATCGTCCGTACAAATGCCGCCACATATGTAAGCGCGCGCATGGTACGTGGTACGCATACCGTCAGGGACAAAAAAAAAAAAAAAAATGTGCGCAGACACGCGATATTTGCGAGAAACCCGAATTATCGCTCAACCCGAAGATATAGATTCCAAATGAAACAGAAAAGTTTTCTTGACCTGACGCAGTTATGCGTTGAATTGGAAGCGGTGTGCATGCATAGAGCAGAAATTCCCATTTGGCGTGGAGCGTGTGAGAGTACTTTCAAAGTGCTTACACAGGAATGCAGAAATCAAATTGCGGGCACGTGTGTGTGTATGTGTGTGTGTATGTGTGTGTGTGTAAGAGACGCGTTGCTTACAACTCAAAGGTGACATTGCGCTTCCATTGTTCTTCGATCTTGCGCTTTCTTTGGTGGCGTTATATTGTACAACGCTCAAAATTCTCAGCAACATTGCTTTCCTTCCCTCTCTCTTGCTTGAAGTTCGCGGGATCGAATCCCAGCCATGGTTCGACGAATTTCGATGGAGGCGAACTGTTAAGACCTGTGTAGCTGTGCGATGTCGGTGCACGTTAAAGATCCACTGGTTGTCGAAATTTCCGGAGTTCTCCACTACGGCTTCCGTCATAATCAGATCGTGGTTCCAGGAAGTAAAACCCCACGAATCCAGCAATTCACTCTCCCGTCTACACCCCCAGAAAAAATGTGTATTCTGGGAGTCTTCCTGCCAGACAACAATAATTGTCATCCACCTCATGTTCTTTCACTGCGTTATGGCCAGGAACGGCGCGGTGCTATTAGGGTCACAAAGGATCCTTCATAGGGAACTGAGCGCACATTCCTGGAAAAGACGAATGCAAACGAGCCAGATGAGGACTATTGCACATGAAAAGTACTCCCCAGATACACCCTTTGTTTTGAGAGAGTGCATACTCAGCAAACTGGAGTGCCATGGGCCCCAATTTTTTTGCTTACGTCTTCCTTACGAGAAGTTTTTTTAGGAACGGTCAAAGGAGAGGGCGCAAAGGAGGTCTAGCACGTTTTACTTATTTTTCCGTACTTTTTTTTTTTTTTGCGAGACACATTATTGCCGAACGCGTGGTGACAGGTCCCTGTGAAGCCGGAAGAGTGCTCTGCGGCGGAGAGAAATTGCTGGCCCGAATCGTCATGACAGCTTCGCCACGTAGCGACGCCATCACTTCCTTCAGGACGAACCACACCCATAGGCTGCACTCAGCGAATGTGACAAATCGCGCTCGTAGCGAACGATGTCACTGTCCGAGATTCTCCAGGACATCTAGCTTTGTGCTTGAGCTTGCAAACGACATACGTTCATATTTTTGTTATTGTTTCTTATAAGTCCTAACCTCCCAAGCACACTCTGGAAACGCTTATGAAGAAAGCGTACGAGCCACAGCCGGGGAACTATATACCGACCCCGAACAAGTGCTGACTTAAAATAACTGTCCCATTATCTGCGTGTTCCCTTGAATAACTGTCCAGACAACTGCTTTCTTCGAATAGCTGTTGCACTACCAACGACTGTCCCAACGGCTATACACAGCGTGAATAATCGTCCGAGTAACTGCTCACTCGCAATAAGTGATAACACCGAATAACTCTCCGATGGGCACTCATTCTCAATAGCCATACGGTTAAGCGGTTACTTCGCGTATCGGCCTGACGAACTGCTCAGTTCCAACAGTTGTTCAAATAACAGCCTGCTCTGAATAAGTGCTTGCACCTAATAACTGTCCGGACAACGAGTTACTGATAACTGTCAAAATTATCTCCTAACACCCAATAACTGTCCGAATAACTTACTGCGATTAGTTAAAGTTCGCACCAAAGCAACAGAAAGTCGAAGGCCAATCTACTTTTTCCCGATTGCCTACGACGAACTTGAAATGGACACTGATGTGAAAAGCATTTTTTTTTCGTATTAGTAGGTTACCTACTACTACTACTACTACTACTACTACTACTACTACTACTACTACTACTACTACTACTACTACTACTACTACTGCTACTACTACTACTGCTGCTGCTGCTGCTGCTTTTCAGAATATCAAAAGCACCACTCTTGCGAGGAGAAGATCCACGGTCAGCTAGAAAACGCGCAAAAAAAAAAGCAGGTGGCGACGCCGCTGTCACTTTCCAGCACTAGAATTGCGTGACGTCACACATCTTTTACGGTACCTGCTAAGGCGTAGATAACTATTTATCGGTAAGAAAGACATACACAGTGCGCTCAGGAAGCCATGTAATGGGGTGTTTCAGAATGTTTCATGGAGCGAATTTGGCGTGAATACGAAAAAAAGAAATCGTTCCTCAGTAAGCTATACTCGGACGTGGACCCTGGCTGTCCCGACTGCAGTGAAACTTTTTGTTCTATGGCTCACATGCTCTGGCGATGTCCCGCGTTGCCTAACGACGTTCTCTCCAGCGAAGCTGAATGGGAGGAGGCCATCACAAGCACGGTGCTCCAAAAGCAAGCCCAGGCTATCCAGAGGGCCCACGAAAGGGCGGAGCGTCATGGCGTTCTTTCCTCCACGTGGGTGCGGCCAGCGGTTACAACGGCCTCCCGCTAGGGAGTCCTTACGTAGCTCCTCAGGATTTATTAAAGTTCATTGTCTGTCTGTCTGTCTGTCTGTCTGTCCTTTTGACAGCTTGAGGCCCATGCCCTGGCGCGGATTTCAAAACTGGGAACTTGACATTTATTTTCTTTTTTATCATAACATAAAATAAAGAAATTAACGACAATCGAGTTCTCGAAACATGAGTTACGAGTCTAAATCACTCCACCTTTTCAATTCAGCGTCCCTCTAATGGGTTCGCACGCTCCCAGTCGAACTTTCAATTAGGCATATACATCACGTCAAAAGAGCACAAGTAAATGCAAAGTATTTATTGCCTCCCCGTATTTACTAATCGTGAATGATGTCTCGATGTAGGTGGCTGGGCACATACATGCTCCGTACTAATTCAATTTCTTTCCAGAAG
This sequence comes from Hyalomma asiaticum, assembly GCA_013339685.2. NCBI lineage: Eukaryota > Metazoa > Arthropoda > Arachnida > Ixodida > Ixodidae > Hyalomma > Hyalomma asiaticum. The sequence goes on along the minus strand of CM023491.1, from coordinate 48,891,632 downwards.
GCCCAGCCGTTTTCTTGATTTTTTTTTTCCTACTATACACCACGCCATGTCATCGCGGTCACTGAATCGGCAAGCGCTAAACGACAAAACAAGGGGGTCGCGCTGTGGGAAACGCTGCTCCTTTGAAACCAAGCTTGCCGCTCCGCGCTACGGTGGACAGCACTGTACACCTACGTAGGGTCAAGTCCGCGAGCGAAGCTCGCGGCCTTGACTGGGATTTCGCGCATCGTCGGCGGCGACGAATGCGCGTGGTGTACTGCGCTTACGGGAGATATATTCAAAGCTTGGCCTTCGTTCGGGCTTCGTGCGTACACACGCACACACACAGGCGTTTATGAACATAGCCACGTCGGTGCGACCGTGGTGAGGTGAAGCCGGTTTTCGATGCTTCAGCGGTAGTTAAGAGATATGTACGTGTACATCTATACACCGCGTTGTTACAATCCAGTATAGGGACATAGTGCCGAGCGATTAGTTGTTCCACATTACAATGGAGGAAGCGGGTAGCCTAATCTACAGCCTCCCTGCTACAATACTTTTTATTGTAATAAGACACTGGTTCGGTGGGCAAATGAGATCAAGAAGTTTGTGGGGATAACGTGGTGGCAGTTGCTACAAGACCGGGACATTCGGAGATCCTTGCCCTGCAGCGGGTGTAGAAACGAAGATGACGTTGAAGAAAAACATACTGCATCCTCCGTCTCCAATATTCTGTCGTTGGGAGCCTCCTCATTAGGACATTGTCAGGGGGATGGGTGCTGCACTATTGCAAAATTCATAATCGAATCAGGCCGGTTCTGTTCATAAATTCGTAACGCTCACTATTATTTTCATCCTGATTATTCGACTATGACTGGTATTTCATAGTTCTTCTGACTTAACTCTTGATACTTCTCGCACCTTGGCCAATCCCCCAGGGTGGCAATGTGCCAGAGTTGAGGAAAACAACAACGACAACGACAACTGCAGCACCAAGGAGGCGCCGGCTACTCCTGGCTTTTGTTTGGGTGAACGACTCAACGTGCACGGTTCCATATTATGTCTAAGCAGCGTTATCAAGATAAGAGCGGTACTTAAGAAATGACCCTGTATAACCTCTCGGTTCAAGTGCATTTCGAATGTGCAGGGACCGAAACGCGCTGCGCAAGCGTGCATATAATAATATATGTGACTATGCCTGCATCGCAAACACGGGCACACGGCTAACATGCAAGGCCTGTTCATACCTGCACACTGGTATTGCATTTGCATCGAAACCTTATAAGGGATTACTGGATGAGAGAGAGCAGAGAATCGATAGGGCCGCATGCTTCCGCCATTGTACTTAGGCACAAATCGCTTCGCACTGCCCAGACCAACGGGTTTGTAAACGACGCGGTTTAGATTGCGCGGTTACGAGGGAAGAGAGCGAGAGAGAGGTCAAGGTGTTTGAGAGGGTGAGGCGCGACGAACGGAACGGTATACAAGGCGATAGTGGTTACGGCCGTCGGGCCTTCCTTTTGTTCGATGCGATGCGCGCTCGTTTGAGAAGCGACGTGCTTTCTTCTTCTTCTTCTTCACTGCTGCAGCCACGAGGAAGGACGATGCCGGTGGCTATTGTATAGTTATTTGTGTGCTCGTTGTTGCCGGCTTATGCTTTTCACCGCGTTTCTTCTTCTTCTTATTTTTTTTAGAGCCCGCGAGCGCAACCAGTTTAAATCTGGAGCGCGTGGTATCATCCCGTACACCGCGCTCGCAACTGCGCTCTAATCGGTTGATCCTCTTTCATATTATTATTCTTTTTTCTTTCGGATGTGCCAAGCGTCATGCGCAACCCTCGCTCCTAGTTGCGGTTATGTGACGTGTTCGACGAGATCTCACAAAAAACGTTCAGTGCCAGTTCGCCTTTCTTTTATTTCTTTAGAGTAAGAAGCACAAACAGTTTCCGTAACGTGTTCTCTGTCTCTGCGTGCACGTGTTTGCACGCGTATAGGCTTAACGGCCGTGCTGCACGTTAGCCCGTTGAAGTACAGAGAAAGGTAAGAAGGAATGCAGGGAATTTATGCAGAAGCTGATATCCGGTTTGCTATCCTGCACTGGAGTGGGGAGACCGGTGTGAGGAAGTGTCAATGCACCAGCGAAAAGTCAGGGCGGCGAAATACGCCGGCGAAACTTCCACCACCGAAATTGCGGACGCCGCAGCCGTGATCGAACCCCCGCCCTTATGGTCAGCACTCAAACACCATCAAAAACTATAGGCCACCGCAGCGGACAATTGTAATAACAACACAGACTTCACTTAAATGCCCGAATGACAACTCGCGAAGGACCATAGTAAACTCCCTATATACCCCACAAAAACCCTGCGGTGTTAAGGTTCAGACGAGGAAAAAGGAACTCCCTTGAAACCCCACTGAAACATCAATAACAAGGGAGTTAGTAAAGCTCCCTTCTGACGGGAGTTTTGCGTATGCCCGTCAGGGAGTCAGCTATGACACGGGCCTAAGACTCCCTGAAAGGTTGAAACCCGTTTGCAGTGTACAGTCTTTATACTTGTTCAGAAATCTTTACATGATGGCTTTAGAGGTACGACACAGTGACATAATTCGGCTGATACATCTCAGCCTTATTGACAACGAGGGCTATCGCAAACGTCCCCGCATTCTCTGTCACAGCGGACGTCAAATCGCGACCACTCCCGACTTCCGGAATGCCGTCGCCGCCTGCACGCTCGCAGGTCAACGGGCATGCCAAGAAAACCTGACGTCTACGCTACACGACAACAAGCGCGCGCAAGGAGAACAAAACAAAACAAAAACCGGGCCGACGACGTCTCGCCGGAGGCTCTTCAGGCGTCAAGCGATGCGGAAGAGCGCCGAATCTGACAGCCGCGGCCACTCATGCAGCCCCCCGGGACCGCAGTACAGAAACAGCCACCGGTAGCAGCTATATAGGGTGCGGATATACGTGTACGTTCACGCCCATCGTGGGTGCAACGCGGCGCTGATTGCCACGCAAGCGGAATCGTGGCCCTGCCTCTCCACGTATGAGAAAAAGAGGTCGGTTTAAGTGATGCAAAGGTAATGCGATCTCGAGATATGTCTGTTTGAGGTTACGTAAAGCAGCGTTGCCTCTAAACCGGAACGTATACAATCACTGTATTCTCCCTATTCTCCCAGAACTAACATACGGTGCAGAAACCTGGAGGATCATGAGAAAAAGTAAATATTCGTGATGAGATTGAGAACCACGCAGCGTGTAATGGAACAAAAAATCATAGGTGTAACGTTGAGAGACAGGAAACAAGCGGAATTGATAAGGGAACGAATAGGAGTCCCTCATGTCCCTGAGTCAGTTAAGAGAAAGAAGTGAACCTAGCAGGACATGTCGTGCGGAGGTCAGATAACAGATGGGCAGGGAGAACGACAGAATGGATATAAAGAGAAGGAAAACACAGAAGACGTAGGCAAAAGGTTACATGAGGCGTTGAAATTAAGGAAACTTCTTCGTCAGCTTAAACGACGGCTCGTACTAAACAGAAACGAGGCAGAAATTTGGAGCCCAAGCTTACTATCTTTTTACTCTCCACGGTTGGGGGAAAAATTAGCTATCGTGTGCAGTGCTCATGGAATAAAGCTCGATAATTTAAGGCTACGGAAGACACATACTTTTGCTTCCAATGTCTTCAGCTTGCGTTACGTCCACGCTATATATTGGCCTGTACGCTCACACCATTTCGAGGAGGAAAAACAGAGCATGGAAGAGAAAGCCACGAAGGCGCTGCTCAAATTTCCACCAGCGACCGGCCTCACACAACAACCGTGACGCTACCGCCTTTGTGTGTTGGGTGATTACTTACTTAGCTCTCTCTCTCTCTCTCTCTTTCCCTCTGATCCATCTCCTTCGAAATATTTTGTGTCCCCTTACCCCTTTGCGATTGAAGAGCAACAAACTGGATTAGTAAACCTCCCTGCATTTCGCATAACATCTAGCGCTATCTCGGTCTCTCTCTCTCTCTCTCTCGAGGAGCGAGGCTTCAAGTAACGAAAGAAAAAGAACACCGTTGAAAACGATGGATAACCAGGAATATCGCTAGGATAAACGTTTCGACAGGTGAAGTTGCCTTCGTCAGGGCAGCCACGGCTTCGCTGAAGTCAGCGTTTCGACAAGTGGACTTGCCTTCTTCAGGGCAACCACTGAAAAACAGCGGTTGTTGCCCTGACGTAGACAGGTCCAATTGTCTAAACGTTGGCTCCTGCGTTACTCTCGCTTCCCCGCCGTTTTCAACTGCTTTTTTTTAAAAAAAATCAGTTCAGGTCGCCATTTTCCCCGAAATACTGTTTTTTTTAGGACTCTTCAAAAAAATAAAAATAAACACGAATAGACCGCTAAAGCTTCATCCGACGCCACCATTGGAAGAATTCATGTCTCGGTACGGCGTCAGAGGCGGCGCAACTGATACATTCGCTGTTCCTGAACTCTGTGTGCTTCTTTATATATATATATATATATATATATATATATATATACTCTTAGTACTGTAGGTCACGTCGACGAGGAAAACGTAGCTCCGTTCCAATAAAAAAGGAGAAAAGAAAACGGAACCGCGCGACCAATAAAAGGAAAACAGCGTTCCCCGGTGCAAAGCGATCGCGGAACTGTCCTTCCATCAAAAAAAAAAAAAAAAAGAAGAAGAAGAAGAAAGAGTGGATGGAAGCCAGTGGACCGTGAAGACATCGTCGAGTTCCGCCCCGATACTCAGAACTCCAAAATGAATTCTCTTTCTTCTTACTTCTCGAAAAGGTTGCTCTCGCTACACCTTCCCTCCTAAGTTTACCTTTATTGCCCTTTTCATCGTTTTATTTCTTTTATTTTTTTCCCCCAACGCAGCGAGCAATATGTGACTCTGATTTACTGCAAACGAGGCGAGCCGAGTGAAGCAGAGAATGACACGGACCTATATATACGGCCTTTCGTAATTCCGGTTGCCGTGAGGTCTGGTTCGTATATATACACCGAGCCCGACATGAAAAGTGGGCGAAACGTGAGATACAATGCCCTGTATTGTGCGCGCGCTTTGTGCGATGTGGAAATCTAATGCTGTGTACTTGTGAGGGCGAAATTGATAAGAGTCGTTGTTGCCAGCGACTTGGCAAAGAAAGATAACTGCACTCGCACAAAGCAATATTCCACATTCGTAGCCTACACGGATTTCAGCGCTCTAAATGCCTTGGGCACGTTCAAAGACCGCTAGGCGCTGTTGTTGTTGTTGTTGTTGTTGTTGTTGTTGTTGTTTATAAAGCATGACAAAGATAGAAGACACTACAGCTACCTTCCCATGTTTTCACATTTAAATAAAAAACGACTAGGAGATCTTTCATAAAAGGGGCACTGCACACTTGAACAGACGAGAAAAAAAAGAGAAGTAAGGCTATGGAAAAGAATCAGAGGTACTCATGTTACCAAAAGAATCTGATAAGAAGGCACACCACAACATATCGCACACAATGTACGACCACCACAGATGATAATCCAGTCGAATATTTGATGGCAATGCCAACACAGCCTTGCGAGCTTCATGCACAATAGGTACGCGGTGATTTCGAAACAAACTATACGTTTCGACGAAACCGCGCCAGGCATCAGAGGTTGCAATGTTCTGTTATCGCGTATGTCTATTCTGGTCGTGTGCCATTGGCGAAATCTGAGAAGCAATGGTGAACTCGGCTTGAAGGAACGAAATATTTTCTCTCGCGTCTCTTTCACATTCTATCATCTTTGGTTACGGACGTGAATGCAACTCACTTATTTTCTTTTTTCTTTTTCGATGCCAGCCCTTTTGTATCGCTCGCCCCAGCTAAAACGGGTTCTGATCGCTCTCCACACATTCCAGAGCAAAACACTTCACGGTTCCTTTCAGTAGCTTATAGAAAGGCAGCACTTACAGAGCGCTTTGTACACACCGAATTGCCTCGGGTCGCCGCAATGTTGGCGGTTCGAGCGCCGAGTGGTTGCAGGAATCACGCCATACGTACACAGTGTCCGGTATCGGGCATTGTGACGCTGAGAGTTGCGTTAGCAGTTAGACTCTTTGAACGTCTATCGTCTCGCCCACGCAGCAGTGGATGGTGCCACTTCCGTCGCTATTTCTAGTATTCTTATTTCGAAAACTTCCCGTTTTGCAGCGGTTTTTCAGTCGCTCTCTATAACGGGATATGGTGCTAGGAGGGAGGGTCTGAATTCGATTGACTGTTCTCCTCGATGGATGCGATGGCTGAGTTGCGCCGACAGCGCAGTGCCACGGAACCTTAACCCTTTCCTTGACTAGCTTTACTATATAACTGTGTATAAATGAAAGCAGGGGAAAAAATAGGGGGGAGGGCTCGTGGAGTGGACGAACAGTACGGTTGACTGACCGCTGGATAGTAATAATTGCTATCGCAATAAAATTATTATTAATAACAATTTCTAGGGGCTTGCGGCCCAAAACCACGACATGATCATGACAGACGTTGTTGCGGGAGGGCTCCGGAAATTCCGACCACTCTGGGTTCATTAACGTGCACCGGCACCACACGTGATGATGATGACTTCTGTGGTTTTACATCCCACAACCAGATATTATTACGAGAGACTCCGCAGCGGATGGCCCTAACATGTATTCACTAACATGTATTCACTAACATGCAACGGAAATTCACTAACATGTTCACTAACATGCATTGGAATCGCACATCACGCGAGCGTCTAGCGTTCCGACTATGTGGCAATGCGGCCGCCGCGACCGGGATTCGATCCCGCGATCACTGGATGAGCAGCTGAGTACTAAAGCCACTAGACTACGGCGGCGTGGTGAGTGTTCTGTGTTTTCTTTCTCGTTTTTTTTATTAACGAACGAACGAATCAATGAATAATAAATTAGTGAATCAATCGATCGATAGATTGACTGATTGATTGATTTGATTATATACCGCCATCATCATTTAACTTTTTTGCGACAATACAAAGTGGAATACGCAGGTGTTCAACCACTCGCGACGACACACGTCGACATCAAGATTTCCGCCTTTTGAGAATTCGTACCCTTTGGATCCACGAGTATCACAACGGTCGTTACCCAGAACAAACACGTGCCGTCTATGTAGCGGCCGTCCTATCGCCGTGGTGACCAAAAAGCAAATATGGGGGTGGGGGGGGGGGGGGCAATACCCTTTCCCGGAAATAAAATCCTCACTACACCCCTGGAGAGTATACAGATTCGGTATGCAGCGAAAGCACGGCGACAGGCAATCTTGCGGAGGAGGATAAGTGGACGTACTGTTTAAGGTAAGTGACGCGGGGAACGCAGTTGCGTCACACGGCAAAAGCGCGGTCCGCGGCGGTACCCACACAAAAGGCGGAACTACCGCTCTGTCCGCCTGAAGCCCGGCAGTGGACCGTGACGGCCACCGCAGCAAGTCAAGAAGGCGCTGCCAGGGGTCCTCGGAAAGGCTGCCCCATCGACCCCGGGGACACGCTTGGCCACAGACACGCACGTTCGCGGCCAGGCCACGTGGAAGCCCTTGGTGACCACAGTGAACAACACAGTCATTACAAGGCACATGCGGACAGCGTGATAGTACGGGTTACCAGGTCTCCGCGGCAGCGGAAGCCCGACTCCCGCGGCTACTTCCCCGCGAAAGCGTGGGCGAATTCCAACTGAAACTAGAGTCACATTCTCCAATCCATTTGGCCGTCGAGAAGAAGCTGGCAGGCATGTGATTCAGGCCACCGAAAAGACAAAGAGAACATAGCTATGATAAATGCAGGATAACTATTTCAGATCGTACTGCTAGCCTTTTGAAGCAGAGGTAATAACGCCGTTTTATTAAGCCTTCAGGCTACCGAGAATGGTTGACCCCAAGGCACAGATCGAATCCTAGATGACAACCCACCACTGATAAAGATAAAGAGACCTAATTGATGATGAGTATGTAGAGATGAAGTAGAAGTGTGCAATGATTGCCCACAGGCTGACTAAAAGACCAAGTTGAGAATATTGCCATCGTGAATAGAGCTAGCAAGTGGAACTTGCTATAAAAGAGATTAATTTAGCATATCACCGGCGTTTACAGAAAGCATGGTCAATATTGAGCCCTGTTATCACATGTAGGCGCTGCCAGCACAGTGACCGCAGACTTGGTTACGTCAAATCCTGTGGCGAAGGAACACTAAAATGGCATGCGCGAAATAAAGACAGGTAGGAAGCCATCGTACTCGTTCGTTCCACTAACCTAGAGCCCCAGGCCAACGGTCGCTCCACCTTATTCAGGCGACGGAAATTTTTCGTCTATATACCGGAATTGACTGCCTGCTTCTTTGAGGACAGCAGCAAGTTCGTTGGAGCTACAGGAAGTGGCACAAGAAAAGACGTTGTCGCGTTCTCTCGCCACGACTTTGGCATCACAATCCCCTTCATCCGCTTGACTGTGGGCGGAGCCGACAGCTGTCGGCTCGAGTTGCCATTAATTGCTCTTGTTCTATAAATGGGCAAACGAGAGTAACATATCATGGTCTATATTAAGTTATATTCCGAGCGACTAGGCCATCTACCATAGGCACACGTCATCCACAAGCCGCGCTCCGTGTTCCTAACAAATAATACAAAAGGAAGTGTGACACTGTATAGGTACATATACTGGACGGCAGCGTTGGCGAGCCCTGTCCGACTAACAATGTCGGCTCGTCAACGTGGCACTCGACACTCTAAACCTCCGGCCGGCATGTGTCAACGAAGCCGCGCCCTGCATCTTGGAACGGTTCGAGGGGGCGCGGCTTGACTCTTGAGATGGCAGCCGCCGCCGCCTTTTGTGGGGAAAAACCAGATCAAGAGCTCGGCGACCGGAATTCCTGAGCGTCTCGCTCCTGTTCGCGGGTGCGCTCCCGTCCGTCACGTTCATGACAGGGCCGGTAATTGTTTCCTCCAACAGCTACCAGAACGCACGCCGTGGGAAGACTGACAGACTATTACCTCGACGTCGCGATCTCTGACCTTCCTCATCTGTACGGTCAAGATTGATCTCAATCTAACCGAGACCTTGCCAGACTGTCGTTTTGACAGGCACGCCTGTATACACTAGACGGGTAATACGGCGATGTACAACGTATCAGCGTGCAGGAGAAAACGACACAAATACGGACATTCTGGTGATATATAATAAGACTGATTTGCGTCCGTTGGCAATGCAATTAGTAAGTCAAGCGACCTTAAGGAGAAGTACACACCAGCAGAACGCTGTAGTTTCAGCATGTGTGCAACAGCCAATACTATAGTAAAACTTCGTGCCTCGCCACGGTGGTCTAGTGTCTATTGCACTCGGCGATTGATCCCGAGGTCTAGGGATCGAATCCCGGCCACGGCGGCTGCATGCGATGGATTGCTTTCTGGGGTTCCACGTCCGAAAACCAGTTATAATTATAACGGACGCCCTAGTGGGGGGCTCCGGAAATTTCGACCACTTGGGATTCTTTAACGTGCGCTAACATCGCACAGTACACGGGCCTCAACATTTCTAGTCCTTCGAAATGCAGCCGACGCAGCCGGGATTGAATCCCGCGACCTTCGGATCAGCAGCCGAGTGCCATAACCGCTAGACCACCGTGGTGGGGCACATTTCGATGGTGTGCGATGCTGTACGAAGTCAGTGCACGTTAAGGAACCCCAACTGGTCGAAATTTCCGGAGCCCGACACTGCGGCGTGCCTGACAATCATATCGTGGTTTGGACACGTGGAACCCGAGCTACTTATTATTGTTACAAATGAATTAGTCGATAACTCAACCACTGCATCGAGGCTGAATGAAAACAATGTATCCGTATTAAGGACGATAGTCTATATATTATCCTATATTCGACATCATGAATCTAACACAAGTAAGTACTAGCCAGAAAATAACCGCACACCGCGACGATACAACTACGCATAGCTTAAATGTGACTCTGCCCTACATAACGACATTTGAGCGTTGAATTAAACGACTTCGCTTTCAACGAAATAAAAAAGAAAAGCGTAGTTGGTGCATTCTTTACTGAAGAGCAAAATGACACCAGCAGTCATGTGCGCCGTCAACGCGATGCGGCGCCAGCACTGATTGAAATTCCCAGCGCACGCGATGTATTGAGCGCGGTACGAACGACAGAAATTGCATATTTTTCCCCCCTCTTCTTCATGTTATTCGAAAGAGACGAGCGGAGCGTGGCAGTGTCACACTTCGAGCAACAAAAACAAACACCAAGAACGGCTCGACAAGTTCGCAGCTAACGTCTCGAGCAGCGGCCGCTAGTATAGCAGCTTTCTGCCATTACAGGCAAAAGCGTAGACGCAATCTCGTATGTTTACTGTTTTGAATGCATCAAGCAACAGTTTCTTTTCTTCTCCCTTTCGTCTTTTCTTTCCGTTTTGATGGTGCAACGGCCGTCAACACCACGCTGCCGATACATCGGTTTCTGCCCCCCGCCTAGCGTTACTTCCATATTATTTATTTGAGCTTTTTTCTCAGGGAGTGACGGAATCTCGACTTCTCAAGCACTGCTGACATGCGGGAGTCATCAATCTTGTCACCCACCGGTCGGGGCGCCACGTCGCCGCCACGCTCTAGGAAATATTTTCGCGGGCGCGGCTCGGTTCGGCCTGCACTTCGCATCAAGGCAGCATCAAAAGACAAGCCCCTTCCCTGTACCTAAAGCACTGCGACGTGCTCGAAGCTATGCTGCCACTTTTCTTGACGGAGTTTTGTACGCCGTTTGCGTTGTCTGTGTTGTCTCAAGTGCGTACCTGCCTTGCTCGCTCACTGGTATGTCATGATGATGGGTATGTTATGAGGCCGTGGTATCTTACGATGATTCAGGAGTGCGATTTACATGTTATGCCTCAACGTGGAGTGGATTTTTGGCGCAGCAAGTAACCCTTCAGCGTTCTGTTAGAAAGACAGCTGCAGCTGGGAGCTCCGAAGAGACTTGAGTGTACAGTGCGCAGAGAATAACGACTGACTGATTTCTGGGGTTCAAAGTCCCAAAACCACGATCTGATTATGAGAGACGCCGTAGTGGAAGGCTCCGGAAATTTCGACCACCTGGGTTCCTTAACCTGCACCGACATCGCACAGTACACGGGCTTCAACATTTCAGCTCCATCGAAATGCGACCGGGAATCGAACCCATGACTTTCGGATCAGCAGCCGAGTACCATTGCCACTACACCACCGTGCGCACAGAATGAAACGATACATTCAAAACTTTTCAATACGAAAATCAGCATGCGAATAACTCCGTTTTGCTACGAATCCAGGCACTAACCATAATGCTGGCGGTGATGCAGGATGTGCGAGCGAGCGTGATGTCAATGTGACACAACATAGAGACTGCCGAAACAAAAGTACGTGAAGTACGCAACCCTAATCTGACATATCTCATTCTGTGCGCATCGCGCATGTGCTGATGTAAATGACGACCACCTACCTCTCCATATCGCCGCGACCATGCATTGGGAGCGCGAACGAAAATTCACAGTCTGCGATAATGTGAAATGGAACGCCTATAACGACTGCTCGAACAGCTCTTCGAACGTCACAGACATAACTTCACTCAATGCATTGACCATGTACGAATGAGGAGGACGTGGAATGGCAGTGCATTGCCAAAACAGTGTCCAATCACAGCCGATCATTGGGGGAGTATTTTTTAACGTCGGCTCACACAGGTAAAGGGCGAACGATGCACATTTTATGTGTATATCTTGTCAGGTCAGCTCACGGCAATGAAATTTACTTCCCGATGCTATGACATGGGCAACAATGTTACGGCGCTATGTTAGAGTCATGTGGTTCCAAGTGTGTGACATTGTGGTACAGACATTCTTGCAATGCTGTTGCCTTCCCCGTTGTCATGGTTAGAATGACTGCTGAAATACAACTGAGTACTATGACTTACATTTACGAGGACCATATGGTGACGCGCCACATATATGGTTTACTTAATTATCGAAACAGCCTTCCTCGCTATTCTTCTGCAATTAATGTTTAATTCCCCCCCCCCCCCCCTTTTTTTTTGCGAGGAGTCTATTAATCTTACACATTCACTTGGTTTTGCGCGAGCAACGCATCGTATCGGGTTGCCATGGCTTCGCTTTGACCGCAAGCAAGCACAGTGGCAGCGCGTAAGAAACGCGATTATTCTCCTGGATTGAGAGTTCGCGCGCAGCGATGCAATTCTTGTGACGTGCCGTTTACATGGCGATCCACGACCCGAACATTCTTTCTTTTCGGCATTTCCGTATAGCCATATCGAACCGGCGCGATTACTCGGGAATTACCATAGCGAAAAAGGAGGAAAGAAAGAAAGAAAGAAAGAAAGAAAGAAAGAAAGAAAGAAAGAAAGAAAGAAAGAAAGAAAGAAAGAAAGAAAGAAAGAAAGGAAGACGCGCGCACACAGTTCTTCGCTGGATACGTATGTGGGTGTATCTTGGATTTCTCTCGTCAAGCGGAAAATCTAGGTCAACTTTTCCGTAAGCGACTACACGGAGCCGCACGGCTCGTTTCAGTCCAAACGAGCAGGCAAGACTGCAATCAATTTTCGTCCTTGCCAGATTCGTGGACGATCAAATCAAGCGCACACAGATGACCTCGAGAAAACAGCAGTGTGACAGGTGGTACAGTCTGTAGCGTATGGCGTGCTTCTCTGTGCTTATAGCTTTGTTTCGCGTGTTACCCATAGCTCTCGCAGCAGGCACTTGGGAACGCGACAGCATCCGCGAACACAGCAGCTCTATCCAGATCAATCTGGCCAACCGGACAGTTGGCCAGATGAATGTTCTTGCGTGCAACGAACGCACCCATGCGACGTGGGCGTGTCCCGAATTTTGGCCCCTCTTGTCCCGTCCAGCCCAGATTCTTGCACAAATGACCATTTCTTGAGAGAGAGAGAGCAAAAAAAAAAAAAAAGAAATAGATGAGGACGTAAAACGGCTCAAGCGTATTCCACGCCGAACCACCGTTGAACCTGTAGGTGGACTGTTAGCGTCCGCCAGTGTAAAACAAAAACGTTCGCATACTGGCGGTCCGCCGCGGTGGTGTAGTGGTTACGGTGCTCGGCTGCCACCCAAAAAACGCAGGTTCGATCCCGGCCGCGGCGGTAGCATTTTCGATGGAGGCGAAAATGCTGGAGGCCCGTGTTCTGTGCGTTGTCAGTGCACGTTAAAGAACCCCAAGCGGTCTGAATTTCCGGAGCCCTCCACTATGGGCTTTCTCTCCTCTCTATCTCTTTCGCTCCCTTTCCCTCACCCCCGCGAACGCTTAGCCCTGCTCTCTACATGGGATGCACAAATTAGCGTCCTTTCATAACCGAACCACAATCATCATCATCATACCGGCGCGCGTTTCATGCAAGTGCCTGGAGGAACTAGCTTGCAGAAAAATCATCTTAAAACAAGTTTAGAACGCATTCAAAGCACTCCTCGTCTGGTTATGTATGTATGTATGTATGTATGTATGTATGTATGTATGTATGTATGTATGTATGTATGTATGTATGTATGTATGTATGTATGTATGTATGTATGTACGCACGCACGCACGCACCTTCCCTCATCTGGCAATCGATAGGCAAGTATGAGACTACGCTTGCATTTCATCGTTCGCCCCTGCTTACGTCTTCATAATGTTTCTTATTTTATTTTTATTTACAAATACTGCTGTCTCAGTTATTGAGACATAGCAGGAGTGGATACAGATGTTCAACGCAATGAAAAAAATACAATTTAACAAAAGGAGTTGTAGCTGTACTAACCTAAACGCAAGATATCCTCAGGGACATTAACACCTGCTCGCTCTCGGAGATAAATATAGGGTTATAGGAACTGTTTGTAGGTAATGGGGAAGTTGTACGAAGTATAATAACGAACCAGCTTGTATACCGCCAAGGGATCAACTTAACTAACACCTGCGAGTGTTGGGGGGCCGAGCGCGGCTTCAGGCGCGGCATAGCGCGAGGAATGGTGCGGGAGGTTAATTACCTACGCGCGCAAATGAGCTTTCAACGTGTTTGGGTGTGAGGCTCGCTACACTGAGCTGCGCTGTGATTTACCGACGGCGCGCAGGCGAACTATACGGCTATAACGAAATGCCCGCACTTGCAGTATTCCTGATCGTGAGCACGGTTACCTTTGTTGCTTTTGTTCTTTTTGTTTTTTTTTTCGCCCCCAACTTTGCATGCCACGACTGTGGCATCCAAATACGAGAACGTGTGGCGTAATGAGTAGTCTCGAGTCTAACCTAGAGACGAAACAACATGGTGTTCACCGTGAGAGCTCGCCGGCACTGTTGCAGAGTTGTCGAGTTAGAAGAATGGGTTACAGGGACAGGTAATTTCGCACTGTGCGCCTCGTTCAAGAGACTCAGGATGCCGCGGTTAACTTGTAGAGGATAAGGTGTTTCGTGAATATGCAGATATTTAGGCGAAATGCAGCGTGCTATGGCTGTGAATTTTTCCTTGTTCGTGTAAGGAAGCAGCGACTATAAATTGAAACGAGATAGGAAGAGAAAGAGATGGAGTCAGAAAGCTAGCTGTACACTGGTGCTTTCTATAATGAAATGCACTAAACTAGCGCAAACGTATACTCACGTTATTTCAGCATTTCATCACTAATGCAGTTGCTCAAATTCTTTCCATACTACCTTTGACCCGCCGTGATGTATATATTTAATGACTAGGGACATTTGCGCTGGAAGCAATGGAGGGGCCATAATATGCGTCTCGTAGAGGAAGAGTTCAGTCTAACTTCAATACGAAATCCAGTAAGGCCTCCACCACCAATACAGGCACACACACACACACACACACACACACACACACACACACACACACACACACACACACACACACACACTCGCTCACTCACTCACTCACTCACTCACTCACTCACTCACTCACTCACTCACTCACTCACTCACTCACTCACTCACTCACTCACTCACACACACACACACGAGGAGAGAGAGAGAGCATGTTGACAAATAGATGCACCCACACATGTAATATGAAGATGACCAAAAGGAGGCAAGGCACACGGAGACGGCCTTGATGCAGCGACATATTACAAGATAATTGCGGAAGCGTAGGCGAAGATGATGATATATGCGAACACGTGATGATACCAAGCGTGCTAAAAGCTACAAAGAATCCCAAAGGGTCTCAGAGAACAACAAAAACACAACGAACTGCAGGAAAAAGACCACTCTCCCAAAGAAGCATACCCCGCAATAAAACATTTTAAAAAGAAGTGGGGAAGAGAAACGCAAATGTGAAAGGTGAGTGAAAGGAATTGCGCCACATCTATATACCATCGCGACCGCCGAAGCTGCCTTTTCTCTATCCACGCACTCGCATTATAACCATAAGTGCACCGCTCGTTGCGTCGTTCATACCGACCGATTCTGGCTGACCTGACAGCGAGCCGGGGCAGGCGAGCCAACTACGCAATGATGAACGTCGCGGCGACAAGGAATGTGCACCGACCAGCTCGCTCATCTTCCCTCCTCTTCTTCATCCCCCTCTGGGCATACCGAGACAGAGGAGGAACATCGCACTCCTCGCAGCGCATCTTGCGGTGCAACAAGCTTGGGATGGTTGCTCCGGTGCGTCACTTCGCATAGACGATAACGGGCAAAGGAAACAGGCATAACAAACGGCAAAGCGCGGAATGTATAACGACGTCAAGAAGAAGAAGAAGAGCATGAGACGTGAAAGAAAGCGCAGGCGTGCACCTGCATTATAACGTGGGTGAGCCCGTGGTTCCTCGTTTTCTTGGCGCGACGAAAGATGAGTGCATGCGGGCGGGCAGGCGGGCGGGGGTCACGGCGCAAGCGTAGCTCGGGGTCACCGGGTAAACTTTCGCCCCCGCACGATGGCGCTGCAGACGCGGTACGTGCACCACCTCGTTCCTTTCGTGCGCAAGCACGTCTCGGCTACGGGTGTCCCTGAGTGCATACGTGGCGTTGTCTAGCACATGCATGTGTACTACTACAAGGACCGACATCCTTTTCTTGAATTTCACTCGGTACTCGCTCTTCCTGATCGCCTTTCTCTGACCCGTAGTTGTTCCTCTTCGTTTCCTTTTCTTTTATTTGTCGTTGTACTTCATCTATATATGAAAATATGGCAAAGCAATCGATGTCAGAGCCAGCCAATCAATATACCAAATTATTCGCTCAAGTATTTTTCTTCTTCGCTTTATTATACTTCTTACTTTTCTGAAACTTCATCTCATTTGTCAAAGCCGCGGTTCTGCTTCTTCTTGTCCACTCTATGTGGTATTGCTGCTATGGTTGCTGTTTTTTATTTTTCTGCCCAGCCATGGTGGTCCAATGGCTATGACACTCGGCTGCTGATCCGAAGGTCGCGGTACCGAATTCCGGGAGCGGCGGCTGCTTTACGATGGAGGAGAAATGTTGAGGCCCGTGCACTGTAGGATGTCAATGCAGGAACCCCAGGTGGTCGAAATTTCCAGAGCCCTCCACTACGGCGTCTCTCTTATTTGGGACATAAAACGCCAGAAATCGATAGCTTTTTTTTTTTCTTGTGTAGCTGTGAAAACCTGAGAATGTCTTCAATGATGGCCCCGCCGATTGTCCCAATATCATGAGTGCTTTACTCAACTACAGTTCTTGCTCTGTTTCGTTTTTCTTGCTCATCATCATGTTGCTGCCGCTGTCTCTATTGTTATAGTAGTCATTCTTCTCGCAGAGAATGCGCTGCGAGCTCAGCGTTCCCGCCTCTCTGCTGGAAAACGTGATGTTTGCCGACAGGATTTCACGCCTCCGCTAGCTTCTCTTGAAAGCGAAGTTTGCGAGGAACTCTCAATCTTGTTTCGTCTTTCGCCGTTGTCTTCTTGAAGCTTCTTGGTTGAAAGATGTGCAGCTTATGGTTGCGAAATGCAAACTTCGCTACTTCGGGGAGTCGTGAAGCTTTTCTGAAAGCTTTTGCGCTAGCTCACACAGCTTACGATATCTGCAGCTCAGGGGGTACATTCTTGCTGAAAGAATAGATGCACTCAAACGATGACGTGTGCAGGCGTGCTCAAGGAGCACACGCGTTATGTGTGTTGCCTGTGCTGTGTCTTACGGATGTTAAATTCGATCATTGAAGCAGCTACCGTTGTTCATACCACTTCAAAGCTAGCCTTCGACCCGCAGTGGTGGTCTAGCACGGTTATGGTCCTTGACAGGTGACCTGAAAGACAGCAGCTCGAGACCGACAGCGACGGTCGCACTTTATGGAAGCGGCAATGCTAGAGGCCGGTGTAAATATGTGTGCGGTATCACTGCACGTTAAATAAACGCCCTCCACTACCACGTGTCTCATAATCATATAGCTGTTTTCACACGTAGTACGCCAGCAATTGTCATCACTAACGGCGCAAAACAACTGCCTCTAGACGAACACGCTTCCCTTGCAGCAAAAGTGGACGTTTTCATATTCTGGATGCCAAGTTTGTTTGCACAGCCTCACCCAGTCTTAATTTTCGTGTTCCTTTAATTATCGCATCTGTGACGTTCGAGAGATCGTACCGGGTTTGAATTCTGTAGAGAAGCAGGCATATTTCGCCAACTTCGATTATTTCTTTCCTAGAAAGAGAGACAAATAGGAAGTTAAGGCAGGGAGGTTAGCCACAAATAGTCTTCCGGTTCGCTACCCTGCGCTAGGGTATGGAAAAGAGAAATAAAGGGCTACACCGGAGACAATAACGAAAAAAAAAAAAAAACAGGGGCTGCGGTCGGGGGAATGCCACGGAGGCCAGTGCCTGGCCACTGCCATGGAGAAACTTCAACAAAGCCTTGGCGGACTTCCGCTGAGACGTCACTCTTCCGACAGCGCCCTGCTGTCAAGACTAAAGCTTTAGTCAAGAAGGGCTAGCGCGGCCGCAGTATATGACAGTCCGCGCGCACTGTAGCGAACAAAACGGCAAAGAAAGTGTTCTATAGTTTCCTCAGTGCCGCAGTGACTCCAAGCAGCACTATCATCCATGCCGATTCTGAAAGCAATAGATCTTGTAAAAGTGCCGTGCTAGCAACGAATAGATCACAAAATCGGCATGGTGCACAGCGCACAAAAAAAAATAACAAAAAAGCAAGGACGGAGACAAGAAGAAACAACACAGGCGCTGTATAGTGTCTTCCAACTCGCCCAAGCTACCAATTTATCAGGAAGATCACACCTATCTCTTTCGCAAACATATCTTTTTCTACCTTGCGGGTTTCCGCAGAAGAGATGTGCCATATTCAGCGGTTCTCCTTTGTTGTTGTCTAGACACTTGGCGCTGTGCCTACCCTTCCGTCGCCTCGCTTTCATTTCGTCATCGGGGCGTCTCGACGCGCTCATTCCGCGTAGGCGTCGCACAGGAGAAAGCACGCGAAGTAGGCGCACGCAACGGCCGCCTTAAATGGACTTCAAAATGTATAGGGAGAGTGCGCTTCCGGTTCAGCTAAAGCGACTGTCACGCCCCGTAGCGCCATCGGTGGCGAGCTTCAACAGATGGGATGCTCGAAAGGACGCATTTTGCGATTTCTGCTTTCGATGCAAAGAACCGTGTGCTTGAAATTCGAGCTTTGTCATAATTTGTTTACAGTTTTTTAAGCCAATATGTATTCATAGGCCCCTTCCAGACACTTTCTGTTATGGATATTGATAACATCGAGGATGTTATCAATATATTTAGGAGATTTCCGTAGAGGATGTCCAAAGCCCTCCTTTGCGGCATCTCTCATAAACATATTGTGGTTTTTAGACGTAAAACACCAGAAAACATCATAGTATTGTTACGTGGAGTATTTATTGTGCGAGGGACAGCCTACAGTTGCCCAGGCAAAAACGGCACAGAGCGTACCAGCTGTAAGGGCATCTCCAGCCTGTGCCCCACATCAATGTCTTTGTCGCCGTCGTAGCTATGCTGTGACAATATTATTGCTAAACACTGCCGGATCAAGCTAGCTAGCTGCTATTAATCATTACTGTTGGCCATCCGATACTAGCTGCAGTAACATTGTCTCCGTTGAGTTTCAGTAGGATGACCGATTTATATGATCATTCTTTTTCTTTTTTTGAATCGCAAAATGTAATCGTGCGGATCCGCAAAAACTGTTTCATATACGCGGATCAGATATTAGAAAATATAAGTTGGCCGACAAACTTCTTGACATCGACGGATAGCATTTCACCGGAGCCGTTGCTGGCATCACTATACAACGGTGAACGACATTTTCGGGGCGTTTTATCCGACTCAAATACATTTACTTATTTCCCCGTCCCCTCAGTGTTCTCGTAGAAAGAAAGCAATGATACTACTGCGAGTTACTAATTGCCTCACTGCAAACTCTTTACGCCCGCAGCTGAGTAAAACGTATAGGTCACAGCAGTATGAGCTTTGTGTAATCCTGGTTAGCATATAACATCAGCAGGTCACGCCACCAGCGGTATCTAAAGCATGCACTTTTTCAGTAACCAGCTATCCGTAAACGTAATGAAGTCTACAGAGAAACTAAAATCCTCTATTCACTGAATTACGCTGCGTTACATTGGCGCAAACACGGCTTTTCTGACTCTCTGTGGTCCTGCAGCTCAGATTAGCTTGTATTCTTTTATATATTTCATTAGTTTCGCGGTCAATTATTCTTTATGCCATAAGGGAAGCAGCATGCTGTATCTTAGTCAAAACGTAATGGATAGGGTGATGATGATTTTCCTAAGATTACTCGCTTCAAGTAATTCGTTACATTCAAAAATTGCCAGCTCACAAAAGTAGTTCATTTCGTTACTCATTACCGAGGAAAAGCAATTTAATTACTGTAATTGCACTGCACTAACTTCGGTACTTCCAAGTCTGACGCCAACGCGGCATGCCCACGCATCGCAATCCGCGTCGCGTTTGCGTAGTGACGACAGACGGGAACCTGCTGTGTTATTCTTCATTTCCTTTGGTTGCAAGCGCCGTCGCTGACGACCTCGCGCGCATTGTGCTTCGAGTCCCACGCCTTGTATGAAGAAAAGAGCGGAGATGAGAAGGCTCATCCGTGACGCATCTAGGAAGGAATGGGCAAAGAGAAACGAAAACACGGAAGAATTAAAGGTGTCTGGCTCAAAGCGGAGCCAGACGCGTTGTCAGCGTAGGCGTTGGCTGTCCGCATATTTTGCTGTCTTGTTTTTCCGCGTACCTCCGTGTGGCGAGATGTCCGACAGCGATTAGGGCCCACGCTTAATCGCTGGCAGCCTTGACCGGTGTTATTTGCGATGATGGTCCATAGTGAAGATGATATATAAAAAAAAAAGGGGGGGGGGAGTAAAATGCGCAAAGATACAATTTCCCAAAGTATAAGCATCCCTTCCTGTGAACGGCGTATTTGAAATGTTGCCATTCGGCGAAGTACAATGTGCGCAGTCCACTTGTCGCTCAAATGTGCCTGTTGTACATCTCATAATGTGAAATAGTCGAATGCCTTGCTCACGCACCAGGAAATGTCACCGTCCGGCGTTGTCGTATACGATATGTCTTCCAAGGAAGTCGTGAGCAACCGATACCGTTGTGCATACGTGTATTCAAAGGGTACCTACAACACTTTTTGAACATAGTGAGAAAAGCGATGCTGATCACTCGTGCAGGCTCCTCTGAATGCGTGAGCCAAACGTTGTTGCCCTGCAATCACCAAGAAATTCGCAGTTTGGCTTCGAACACACCTGCAAAACGCCCACTCTTCTTTCTAAAAATGACGTCACTATACGTCGCTTCATTGTTTTCTTTTTTCGATTGCTCTTTAAGAGAGATACGCACATTTTCTTTATTTGTCGAATTCGAAACTAATAAACAGAGCACTCTAAACGATCGTTCCGTCATCATGAAAACAACCAAGTCGATTTTTGCCTCAACGACTTAGCCGAGAGTGCCCCCTAGAACATTATGCATATAATGACTTCACCACGTAAACCCTCAGAGCCAAAAAATAAAAGAAAGAAAGCCAAGAAAAAGATAAAGAAAAGGTAAAATCGTTCGATGAGCTGTGATACACCTTTCAAACAGGTGATAGACAAGATAAAAAAAAAAAGGCATACGACCCACGACTGCTACAAATATAACCTATGAATAGATCCGTGAATAGAGCAATGAGTGACGATCTCGCAATATACACAACCTTCCAATCTCAACCACACGCTATCGGGAACAAGCAGCAGCTGACTCAACCGCAAAACACACACACGCAGCCCCACAATAGCCTCGAGAAAACCTACTCTTCATCGCGAGAAGCAATCTCGAACGGTGGGGACGCTTCTTTTCGTACGTTGCCTGTCGTTGAGGCAGCTACCGCGAGGACTGGAGACAGGCCTGGCTCCGCACTAGGCGCACTTTCGGTTCCAAGCGCACTTATTTCGATGCGACGCGCGCTCTCTCCTCGGTTTGGGTACGGTGCGCCAAGAAATATGTTTCTATATTCTGGGCTCCCCCGCTGTCTATAGTGGCAGCGCATATTCATCGCGGCCTTCGAGGAAGTACGGGGGCTGCTGCCTGTAAGAGTGGCCTCTGGCTGTTCATTTGGAGAAACCACACCCATGGCCAGAGAGGCCGATGACACCGCGCGGGAGATGCACAGGGGAGCAATGACCAATCAGTGAGCGGGAATAACAAAGAAAGAAAGAAAAAAAGAGACACAACAGTATTTGGCTTCAAAGAAAACACTATATCATCTTTGCTGTTGACCGCGTTTAAGCAGAGTGACCACGCCACTGTTATACGGTTCGCAAGAACTTGTTTTTGGGCTATAGTGGGTGCGTCAGTTTGCTCGACATTTTTGTTTCTGACGCTAAGTGCGGGACATGAAAATTATAGGGGCTGGGGAAAGGGTTCTCTACTGTATTTTCGCTACCTCCCCGCCCCCTTCTTTTCAAGTCTTCTATTTTTTCTGCATATTTGGTATCAGAGTCAGAAACGAAAGCGTTGAAGCGATTTTGCTATAGGCCGAACTCAAGCTGCTATAGAAGCTGTGATGAAAAACGAAAGAAAGAGCTCACGCAAGGAGAGAGAGAGAGAGAGAGAGACAGAGAGAAGTGCTTCTTGATAAGATAAGATCCGAAGAGCTTTGTCTGGCGGCACGCTCACATCATGCTGCGCGAGATCACTATGGTGATGAACAATGTCGTGATGAACAATGTACGTGACAGATGTGTTGACGGGCGCGACTAGAACACGTACAAACCGCACCTACTTCTTCGCAGATTTTTTAAATCCCTCAGCCGTTGTTGCTGTTAAATAGCTTAGCATTTTGTTACGAGTCGTCAATAGCGTAGTTAGCATGCTACTTTATCTCCCTGCATTCTGTCTAAGCTCAAGTTCAGTTCAGTTTACCCACTTGTATGCGAATGTTAACACGAGTAATCCTCAAAACTGTCACGTGACTGCCTTTCTCCATTCCCCCCTCCTTCCCCCTCATCGATGATGCACTCACTCCTCTAGAACGAGGTCGCAAGCTGCCGCAACAGAACAAGTGTAACACAAGCTCTTAGTGACGCGTCCTTATGTACATACAGTCGCGCAACCCGATCGCCCCTCGCAGGATTCCTCCGAGCTGTACACACAGACACGCTCTTTCTTCTCAACATCAAAGGGAACAAACAGAACGCCATAGACAAGAAAGGCTATCCCAAAGATAAGCAGCAGGCTAGGCGACGCTCGGAACATGAGAGCACCGCTTTAGTTTCGTTTTGTTCTGTTTTTGGTTCCGTCCACGACCCGCCGCTTGCAAAGCGAAAGACACGAAATATGCGGCCCCACAACACGACACTTCAAACCGCGCGACGAGCTTGATATACAGTGTCTCTCGGATTTGCACGAACATCAAGAAGAGCGGTATCGTGTTACGCGGCCCCATGGAGATTGCCGAAAGTGCCGAGGTACAGTGGGTTTTTTGGGGGTTGGGGGGTGGGTTAGATGATGAAAACAAATGACGCTCTCTCAGCTGCGGGATCGTAACGTGGATACATTGTGACGCGTGAGGCCGAGTGGGTGCGATGGCTCGAGGTGGCCGTTTTTTTGTTAGAGTGAACTAATTTAGCTATATACGCGAGCCTCGGAGCTTCAACATAGCCGCTGTTATATGCGTAATTTTTTTTTTTTCGTCGCGCAGGCATGCACAAAGAAGGTGGCCGTTGCCTGCGCTTCAATGCGCCAAGATGTTTATGGCGCTGTAGTGAACGGTAGGATCGCGTTGCGGTCGCTGACCGCCTGGTCAGAATTGAGAATGTCGTAAACAAGAGCTTCGTTGCAGGCAGGTCGTAAAGCTATGATTTCAGCTAGTGTTCTCTTTTCACTTATTTCGTTCTAGCTGGAATTATGATTTAACGTCTCCTTACTGAACACAACGTGTTCATGCACCCGTGTATTTCACTTGAGGACCCCAACCAGCATATGACTGTGTGTTTAACAAGAAAGAAGCGAAGGCGTTGGGGGTAAAGGTAATTATGAGCAAGTAATGATGGAAGCATCATGCAGTAAAGGGTTATGTACAAACGAAACGTAAGTGCGAGAACAAAGGATGCAAATACCATTAAAAACAAAAAAAAACGAAAGCCAGTTCTCGCAAGTGGAAAAACATTATTAAAGAGGCCGAGCCATGTTTCATGGATACAAAGACTTGGGTAGAACACGCATTACGGTCACAGGATAAGCTGGAGGAGGAGTATGCTTTAAAGTCGTAAGCAGTACGCGAATCGCAACTGCAACCTGAGTGCTCGGATTGCAAGTGCTAAGTACGGTAAGTGTGCCAGGTGAATGCGCACGCTTTTGCTTTCCTTTTTTTTTTCCCGGACAGTGTCAGGTGTGCTGTACTGTCCGAAAGAAGTACATCTGAAGAAGTACAACCACTGATATAGAAAAGCTGCGGGATTTCTCGAGATTCTTTTCCGAAAGAAACAAGCACATCGAGGTATGCTCGTTAGACACTCTGCCCTTTTTAAACTATCGAAATGGCATGTCAAACTCAGAAAAATCGCAAAAGGTTGTTGGCACTTCCGGGTCTCTATTCTCTCGCCGTCCCGAGTAATTATTGAACCGCATGGCTGCAAGGACTGCAACATCGCAGCTACGACCTCCCTGACTTTTTTATTTTTATTTTTTTCGTGTTGAGTGCAAGCACTTCACAAAGCTGTTGTAACGGCTCTTCTGGTCATTTGTTTAGTTACAAATTACCGCTTCTGGACGGTAATAACATGCGCTTTCACGCTCACACCACTCTACAAGTAGTGCATACGGCGTAAAAAATATTGGATGTCACGTACCGAAACCGCAGTATGATTATAAGCCGTTCATCGTTGCAGGTGGTAATGAGGAAAGGCTGAAAAGGAGATAATTCTGACCACCCGCGGGGTTATTCAATGGTGCCGAAATCTGACTGATTTCTGGAGTGTTACGTTCCAAAAATCACGATATGAGAAGATGCCGCAGTGAAGGGCTATGGAAGCTTCTACCACCTGGAGACCTTTAAACTGCACAGTTCCCGGGCCTCGACATTTCGTCTCCATCGAAAACGCAGCCGCCGTGGCCGGGACTCGATCCCACGACCTTCGGATCAATAGCCGAGTGCCATAGCCGCGCACTAAGATCCACCGAGGCGCGCCTACATACCATGCAGGTATAGCCCTGGGTGCAAACGCATGCACACGCAGTGATAAAGTAACAAAAACACTAGCACTGTCCTCATTTTCTCGCCACGTAACGCATGGACCTGCGCGCGCTCAACCCGTTACCAAGCTGCGCCAACATGTCCAGCAACAAGTGACGCTAAAAATAGGTGCACCATACAGGTGTTGCTCTCGCATTTCGCGAAACTCCATCGTAATGCGGCTGCTGCCAATGGCCGGGATCCTGGCCACTGCGGCAGCTACATTACGAACTCGCTCCCTCGCCCATCGAACCCGCGACCTCGCTCTTAGCAGCGCAACGCCGCATAACCGCTACGCTATACCACGTCGCGTGTTCCGCATACAAGGCTGTTGCCTGGGCGGTCATGAACAGGTATGCGCACACCTGTCCTCATCGACGGCCAGAACGAGTGGCCGTGGGTCGGTGACCTCGACTGGTACGCACTACCTCGACCCAGTGCGTGATTCACTCCCGCGTGTATATATACACCACGGCCACTGGGAAACCATACAGCACACCAAGTCTCCCCTCGCGACTCTCACCTCCCTTTGCTCATAGAGGTCGCTGCCTCTATGAAATCTCCCGCAGTTTTCGCTGTGGTTGGTAAAATTAATCAGCTGGAGCCGCGATGGCGCGAGTGTATCGGGTGTCAGCAGGTTCTCTTTCAATCGGCGCTTTTCGAGAGGCAGTTGCGCCACCGCCGCCGGCTCTGTGCACCGACGATTTGCAATCTGGCACGTGGGAAAAACGACTATCCGAGCGAAAAAAAGAAAAAGAAGAAAGAGGGGGGAGGTGAAGGTGGAGGTGAACGCGCACGCTGCCGCACGATGAGCGACGAAAGCGATATGCACGAAGAAAGTGGTGCATACGCTTTGACCACGAGGTCCGTTCGAGGAAGTCAATTTAATGCAATGCCGAACTTAATTAAGACGTCGACGCAAGAGGGCTGCAGGTGCGTGGTTGCAGTTATTACGAACAACACATCTTCCATGAACGACTGTATAGTGCTTACAGCAAGGTACGGTGGAGAGACAGTTGGTAATACATTTAGAACAAAAAAAAAAGAAAAGAAATGAACTCAAACTTCGTGAAGTACGAAAGACCAGAAGTTGAAGGAGATCGGACGATCACAGGACGTCCAGGTAGGACAGGGAGATCACGTGGACAAGAGATGACAGGACGTCCAGTATGATCACAGGACGTTGTACTTATGGTATGCCGTGCTTCGCGCAGTTTAATTTTTTCAACTAAATGTGCTTACAAGTGTGACCATGCACTGTGGACTGCTCTGTTCCCATTTGTTTCAGACCCGTCCCCCCCTATCTGCAGTCTAGGGTAACAAACCAGATATAACTTCTCTCGTCGACCTCTAGCTTTATCTTTGCTTTATTTCACCTGTGCCACACTACAGGTCTCGTCTTTCGAGCGTTCAAATTCCTCAGGCTCCCTTATGCGGATGCCGAAGCAGGTGTAAAGGCGAAATCCTTCACCGTCGCCTAATAAACACGCTTTTGCAAACCTCCTTTCGGACCACCGATAACGTGCGCTGCAATCCCGAATGGGTGAGTAAACTTGGTGATAAATTAATAAATACCTAGGCAAATATTATTTACTGCGTAATCATTGTTAGAATAATTAATTAGGTATTACAGACACCTCGTACTGCTAGGGTGCGCTGATGGGCATCCTATCGTCGAGAGGAAGCGCTTTATTGTTTGAAGCGAGATCGGGCTGCCTTAGAACGCGTATTTATAAAGCGAAATTCAGCAAAGAAGAAGAAAAATGCACATGCTGTGAGGAGGATAGGGAAACAACGGAGCATGTTCTGATTGAATGCGGAAATATCCACCCAGGTGTACGTTTGGGCACCACCCTACAGGAAGCCTTGGGTTTTAGGGCGAACAACGGGAAGCTGAACATAGCCGCGATTGAAATAAGTAAGAGACGGTTAGAATACTGGTGGCAGAAAACTAGAGAGAACGGACAAAAATAATTATAGGGAAAAATATGGACTTTCTGCCATAAGGGGCAGGGAACTGGGCTATGAATTTCCGTTTTTGCTATAGTATGATCGATTTGATTGAAGTAAATTTAAAAGGCATGAGGAAAATTTAAAGACAGAGAAAAAAAAAAGTTCCACGAGCCTGGTGGCGCACATGTCACCGCCCCGTTACAAAGGGGACGCTCACTAGCATCCATCCATCGATCCATCGTCGCGTGATATTTTTTGTGCCACCCGAAGCGACACCGAGTGTTCGACAAGGCCTCTGCCAATTCCTTCAAGGTCACCTCCGCATGAGACACGTAAGGCGTCCACTTCAAGAATCGTTTCGTTTAGCGCACCAGATGAGCCCAATTGATATAGTCACGTGATCGTGACCATGAAGGACGCAGCAAAATAGTGGAGAGAAGAGTGCAAAAGACGGCCAGGAGAGGACAAAGTCGTAGGCGGATAGATAGATAGATAGATAGATAGATAGATAGATAGATAGATAGATAGATAGATAGATAGATAGATAGATAGATAGATAGATAGATAGATAGATAGATACTCTCAAAGTTGCCGAAGTTCGTTAAGAAATGCTTCGAATTTAAAAGCTAAGAAAGGATGACTGCACATACGCACAAAATGAAGTACAGCAAGTGTATAAGGCCGGTCACTAAAGGCCGTATTTCTAGACAACTGCAGTTCAGCGCAGACATGACTTCCTGCGCGCCATCGAGGATTTTGCGCTATTAATTGATTGACTGATTTTGAGTGTATACACCGTAAGCACACATGGTTTAAGCACAGGAATGGCAGTGGAGCCAGCTGCTTAGAATACGTCTCAGAACTTCCCGAATACATTTGCGCAAGGAGCGCGCCTTCACAGGCTTTACTGTATACGCATAACTCAAGCTGCACCATTCAAATTCCGCACACCGTTACAGAGCTATGCTGTGCGACGTAAGGCAGACCGTGGAACGCTCAAACTTGGAAATTGCGGCCGCGTACGCAGTATATAGGCCCAGCGGGCGTAACGCTTTGCAAACTTCGGCAAACCCGGCTCGCTGATTCCAACCACTGAATCTTTTTCCTCCCTAGGTAATATTAACTGACTCCACGATCCGTCACCGAAATATGCCTAGAGCCACGAAACGGACCCAAGCAACAACCAAGACACACCGCCTCGGTCGGCTCCGGACTTAATTTACACCACACCAGGTTATAGGTTTCGCAACGCACGCATGCAAATTAAAGCGCACGCTTCTCGTCAGCGTCAGCTTGTCCCGTATACAGCGGTTCGGAATCGATCGCAGTGAGCCCGTGTGAAATTGAGAAGCCCACTGGCGTTGAGACGTACCAATCAATGTCGAGGAGCTTCGAGTATATGCCCGCTGTATATATATGCTGGGTCGGTGTGAACGGCGTCTGAGTTTCGGTATACGAAATCAATAAAAATCCTAAGGCGGTGAGATGTGGGATCGAGTGTTGATCAGCTCGGTACGCGCGCGAGCGTGGTTTTGAAAGTTTTCTACTCCTTCCTAGACGATCGTGACGTCACTGTTGCGGAATCGAGGACTCCCCGTCACGGATTTCTGTAGCAAAAACCAATGCGGGATGGCATCAAACAACAAATGTCTCGGAACCCTTCTGTCTTCAGTTAACGATGAGTTGTGCCAGATACTATTCTGAACCTGCTATATATAGAATAAAGACCACTAACTTCGCATCATCATCATCATCATCATCATTACCACCACTTCCACCACCACCTCCTTCTTCTTTTGAAGGGACTGACAAGTGAAATTGCTGTTAAATGAAACGTGGCGTACCCTGGCGGTGAAGCCTTGGTACTGCGCTCTGGAGTCTATGGATTGCTGCACTTCGCCTGCTGCTGTTGCACAACCATAACTCGGTCTTAAAATTGCAGTCCATAAATAAAAACGCATCCTAGTATTATTATCCGCTTTCTATGCAGCAAAAGGAGTCGACGCTGACAAGCGTCGCTGCCCTCACGGCAACCGAAATCTGCTTTTAACCGCGGAGCATGCGCGCAGCGTCTCCCAGGCGTTGCGCGCACGCTCTCTGTCGGGCCAGAATCCGGTGCAAACGCACACGACAGCTGCCAACCAGTGTTTGCAACATGTATTTCGTTAAGACTCCATAAGCAAGAAATCCTGATAAAGAAATGATTTGCGGCAATTTGCCCGTTGTCATTGCATGATTGGACAATCTGACCGATAAGCGTTCCGTCCAAATTAGGAAAACAGGTAACTTAGGTACTTTAGAAATTGGTTGTCGGTCCCTTTAAGTCCACTGCAGGACGAAGGCGTCTCCCAACGATTTCCACTTTGCCCCATCCTGAGCGACTTGAAGTTGGTTCCCATTGGCTTTTCGCTGGCATACAGAACTCATCTTGGCATGAGCGTCCGCTTGCTCACTAAAATTGCGAAGAATTCTTATCTAATAGAAGCTGGGATTTCTGAACGCGTCATCTTGTAGGACAGCATAACAAAATTATAATCACGACAGTACAGGTGACTACTGTCATCATCGTCATATTCGTTATCGTCGAGCCAGAGGTGTAACGCACAGTGGCGGTCAAAAGCCCAGCGCCCTCCCCTAACCAGTAGCACAGACTTCGGGGGAAGAGGGGGTCCGAGATTACGAAGCTAGCAACTCCCCTCATTTAGACTTCCACAGATAGAGCTCACAAAAGAAAAAAAGAAAGAAGGAAAGAAAGAAAGAAGCTAAATAAAGCGAAATATACCAAAAGGCGCGTTGTTTGACCTCCACGGGAGAGTAGAGGTCACCGAAGTTCTGGGGGCCTGTTTTTACGTATTCTCGTTTTCTTGATCCTCTGCATATCTTTTGCAGAGCCACGTGTATATAACCACGTATACACGCTATCGCTCGTGGCCTTGATTTGGCCCGCGGCAGCATGCCACTGACCCGCCGCTCGCGGAGCGACGTCTTCAGCTTTATTAATGGCGTTAAGAACAAAATAAAAGTAACAACGCCGTAAACGAGCTGTATCGGGGAGAAAAGCGGCTCCCTTCAAAGGCTGTACGTATACAGTTATATACGGCGCGTCAGCGAGCCTGTCGAGCTCGTTTATATGGTATTAGCAGGTGTGTATACTGCGCTGATAAGCGCGAGTTGGAGGGGAGGTGGGGGGTTCGATTCCTAAGCATGGCGATCGTATCTTCACGGGAGCGAAATACAAAACTGTCCATAGGTGCCTACAGACTGAAGTGCTCGTTAATAACCGGTGACACTCTGTTAAGATCGAGGAAGCGGGTCTGGTTACTGGCGTTGGCGCTGGCATTTCGGTGCGGGCGCGTTGCGAGAACGCTCCTGTACGTTACTTATTTTATTTTATTTTATTTTATTCATACTTGGGGTGAAATCCAAACTAGATGATAACATCAGGGGAAGACTGAGGCTTGAATCGATGAACAGATCGCTAAAAAACGATGTAGAACAGGGAATCCCGCAGGAGCCAACGTTTCGACAAGTGGACACGTCTTCGTCAGGACTTCGCCGTCCTGACGAAGACGTGTCCACTTGTCGAAACGTTGGCTCCTGCGAGATGCCCTGTTCTACATCGTTCTTTAGCGATCTGTTCCTCGATTCAAGCCTCCATCTTCCACTGAGGTTATCTTCTAGTTCAAACTTAAGTTTGGATACATTTGGGTGGTACGAGTAGTCCTAGTGTATAAGCCTAGCCACGCAATTCTCTGTATGGATTAAAGAACGGATGAGACTAGTTTGGTGCGGGTCCCATACTAAACATGCGTATTCGAGTTTTGGTCGGAGAAGTGATAGATATGATTACTATATATACTTACCCCAGCTAGTCAAGATTAATGTGGAATGCCCCACTGCACCATGACCCAAAATATCATCGGTCTTTCGAGTATATAAAACCCTCATATAAAACCCTGTAGCCCCGCTACGGTGGTCTAATGGCTACGGAACTCGGCTGCTGATCCGAAAGGTCCCAGTATGGAATCCCAGGACGCTGCGGCAGCATTTCGATGGGGGGCGAATGGTTGAGGACCGTGTACAGTGAGGTGTCAGTGCACATTACGGAACCCCAGGTGGTCGAAAGTTCCGGAGCCCTCCACTATGGCGCCTCTCATAATGATATCGTGGTTTTTGGAGGTAATATAGCAGAAATTAATTATGTGCGCCCCCTGATGAAGCGACACTCAGTTCTGTCTTCTTTCGTTTCATCTTAATATGCCTCAATCCCTTTCACTTAGCGTTGGGTAGCAGATCGGTTGTGCGCTTGGCTGTCCCGCCGGCCTGATTTTCTTTTTCCTTGTAGAGTATTCCATTCTCCAGTTCAGACGACGGGCATCTCCGAGCCGGAGGTGCTTAGCGCTTAGAACGTACAGCGCTAAACACACGTACATAAGACAAGAAGAACACGAAACAGGACTGTAGTGTGCCCTCGTGTATTTATTGCTGTAGCTCTCCAAATATAAATTAGTCTAAAAAAGTTTCAAACTGCAAGCAATATCGCAAGACAACACCGGCAGGGACGCCAGCAGCCGCACGTCCACTAACTGCACGTTGAATCCCGGCAAAAAGCCTGCAGTCACGCACGAATTTCTTCAGCCCGCGAAGCTTTTTTTCCGCTGTGACTGATCGGCAAGCACGTACGTATGTCATATAAGCCGGGATACCTGCGCTGACATGGAAAGACGCGGAATTCCTCGGCGAGGTTGGCACTACAGTTGCGTGCCGTCTAGCCGCACGTTTACCGGTTTCCGCGAAAAAAAAAAAAAGGAAACAAAAGAGTGGAACGGCGCACAAAATGTTTCCACTTCGATTCTTCGTACACGAACCAAACAAACCAGTAGATCTGAAGTGGCTAAATCAATCACTTACGCCCTACAGTTTGGCTTGTGTCGACGCAGAACGGCCCGCTCTCTCTCTCTGTGTACGAGGAAAAAAAAAAAAAAGACAGAACGCAACACGGACAGCGCCGATGTGTCTGCAGGATACGGTCTCGCACGAGGTCGGAAATTCTGAACACGTTTTTACCGTTAGGCATTCAATTTTCCTTCTCTACCTCCTCTGTCGCATATTTCTTTTCTCGCCTTCCAGCGAACGTGAACTGCGAGTTTGAAAAGCAAAGAAACAGCCTCCTCTCTGGATTATCCTTTTTTTCTTTTACCGCAAAGCTGCGTAGTCGCTGCAAAAATACCGGGCTCGGTACAGGTAAGTGCTTCGGAATGGCGTGCACGGTAACGGAAAGGCGAAGAAACCAGCTGGCTCCCGGACCTTGAGGATCGCCTTATTATTATTATTATTATTATTATTATTATTATTATTATTATTATTATTATTATTATTATTATATTTTTGTTGCAGCTTGTCTTGTCGTCCCTGACTTGTTCTGAATCTGTTTCTTGTCCCTCTATAGGTTTAATCTTGTATTTCGCCCTGTCGTGAAGATATCTTTAGTTTCTCCTTTTTTTCCTTACATTGGTTTGTACTTGTGCATATTTTCTCGATTCCATGGTGCGATTCCTTTGCGTGCGCCAGCACCAAGACATTTCGGTTGTTCCTGGGCAGGTTTAAATAAACAGAATGATTATTATTATTCAAAACGCAGGATAAAAGAAATTGAGAAGAGACACAGTTGATATTGACATTGCGTAACGTTGAATTGTTAATTAAATAGATACAATTCCATCATCATAAGCCTATTTTATGTCCACTTCAGGGCGAAGGACGCTTCCAGTGCTCTCCATCCTATCTTCTCCTGCACGAGCTGGTTCCATTTGATGCCTGCAGATTTTTCAATTTCGTCACGCCATCTTGTACTCTCTGTCGTCCGCGGCTACGTTTACGCTCTCTTGGTATCCATTCCGTCGTTCTAACTTTCCATCTGTTATCTATCCTCCTCATCACGTGGCTTGACCACGTCCATTTTTTCTTGTTAACGTCGGCTATTATGTCGGCTACCCCTGTCTGTCCCGTGATCCACTCGGCTGCTTCCTATCTCTTAACGTAACGCCTGTCATCTTTCGTTCCATCGCCTGCTGCGTTGTTACAATTTAACTGAACGTAACTGAAAGTAACAGAATATAGGTGCCACTGTAATAAAAAGTTGCGCGAGAACTTTCGGTTATTTTTGTTGTATCTGTGATTATAATTGTAACCTGTTAATTTCTTCAGTAGCGTGTGCAAGCCATACGCCCTCATTAGAGGCGGCGGTACAATTCAAGCTGTGTCAGCAGGACGTCCACATTTTTCTCAGGCCGGAAAATTCCGGTCAAGGTCGTCAAGTGGGCATCATGCTCAGAATGTTATAGGTTCGGCCATGTTTATAATAGACGGTAACAAATTTTAAGAATGGGCGAAGACAATGCCGCAGGACATCCCATGGACATCCCACGAGACATATGACCTCAATTTCAATAAGGGCTCTGTCTTACCTGAGGCCGAATTTGAAAGATTTATGATGTCCATATACTAGCAACATCATAGCATCTGCTAATAAAAAGCTAGGATTCTTTAAACGTCATTTACTAAAAGCTCACGTAAGACATTTAGCATACACATCTTTCATCAGACCTAAACTTGAATACGCTTCTCCCATCTGGAGCCCGCATGAGAATTACCTCATCAACGCCACTGAATCCGTTCAGAATCGCGCTGCTAGGTTCATTCATTCAGCATATTCATATGACATCAGCATATCGTCATTAATATCAGCCTCCAATCTACCATCTCTTTCGCGTCGACGTCGCAGTTTCAGCTTATCATTATTTCACAATTTTTTTTACAGTTCTCTTGCCATCGCACCATACATCTCACCGCCAGCACGCGTATTACATCGCACAGGTCATTGTTTAAATTCTGCACGCCACAAAGTGCGCACTGTTACATTTTCGTCGTCTTTTTTCCCTCGTGTGGTTGTAGACTGGAACGGCCTTCCCTACGACATCGCTGCCATCACCTGTCCATCTTCTTTCGCTGAACAAGTGTCTGCGTTTGTTTTATAGTAACAATGTTTTATTTTTGTAAACCCACCCCTTATGTAATACCCCCTGTCGGGGTCTTTAATGAATGAATGAATGAATGAATGAATGAATGAATGAATGAATGAATGAATGAATACGCCATGCTTAGAAGCATGTTTTTCTTTTTCACATTTGACACGGTTTAGTCAATCACCAATCAAATCTCGAACTATGATATACACAGGAACGACACTTCCGTATGCAACAAGGAGACGTGCGGAATCGCCACACACGCTCAGCGCACAAGTTCATTCGAAAGTGTTGCACCTTTAATGATCGGTGTGGTTAGTTCATAGCTGTCAGTTGACAGGGCTATTGTCTTTTGAGGCAACGGTTCATATGCACCAGCGCTTGTACCAGCGCTTAGAACTTGTGCTTTTTTCTCTGAATTAAAAAAAAAAACAACAACGAGGAATTGACCCAGAGACACGAACTAAGAAGTGGGATAATGTGTATTTGAGAACTGCCTGCGCCAATTATTGCATTATCAGCAGCGTTTGCGCAAGTTACATTGTTGCAGTACAGTGCGCCCTGTGCTTACATTTCAAAAGCCTCTGCAGCCTGCACTCTCACTCACTACCGCAACGAAATCCCAGCCGCGGCTGCTGCATTTCAAGTTGTTCCCGCTTTATACCCGCGAACCTTTTAATTTTGTCGCTTAGTCTAACGTTTTACCTGCCTCTGTTACGTTTTCCCTCTCTAGGTGTCCATTCCGTCGCTCTGACTGTCCATATCTTATCTGTCCTCCGCATGATATGCCCTGCCAAGGTCCAATATTTTTTGTTTTGATTTAGGTGATGTAAGAATGTCAGCTACTTAACGTAATGTAACGCGACCCCTCCCCACCCCCCCGCCCCTTTTCTTTCTTTTTTTTCCACGTCTTGAAGAAGCGTAGTAGGTAGCATTCCTGGTACTCGGTACTCATAGCTCAGGATACACGTCCGAGGTGGCGTTACGCAATCCATGCTCGTCTTTCCTTTTACGATCGATGCCGTTCAGGAGGCGCTATATTTACGGCTTTGGAAGCCGCTTCGAACGCGAACAATTCATGTAGGCCGCGCGCGGCGACGGCAGGTCGACCTTGAATTAGAGCGAGATGCCGATGCGGAGACATGTGTCCCGCTATACACGGCGCGGCGTGTCTAAATACGTGGCGTGGGTGTCAGCGATATCAGAATGGTCACAGCAGTAGCGAGGCTGCTGTCAGGTCGCGCGCGGCAGTTCATTACGTCAACGCGCTAGCGAGACAGCTATATTAAGCAGCCTTGCGCAGCAAAGGACACCTCGATGAACGGTCTAGCAATGAAGACGTAAGCAGCTTAGTCTGTCACGGCTCTCACGTTGAGAACAGACGAGTGTGTGGATGCTGAACTATATACCAGTGCAATGCGCATTGAGACAGCTAGGTACGCAAGATAAGTCTGCCATTGTTGTGATATGAAGTTTGGTTGTACACTAGAAGAAGAGATTGTTGGGCTAGTTTCTCTTGCATAACTAAGTGGAAAGTTTAGCGCGAAACAAACGACAGGACGCACGGAAAGGAGCACTTGTATTGGCCTCTCTGTGTGTCCTGTAGTTTGCTTTGCGCTGAACTTTCCACTTGGTTGTACAAGTTTGATTCGATGCAGCGCAGTACTACATCTATAGGAGAAAATGAAACGCTAAAATGTTTAAAGTCTGCGACGACGCGGGGAACACCCTCCCCCCTTTCGACTTGTGCACCTCGCACCCCGTGACCAGCACCCCTGTGCGTGCAGTGAGAGCGTGTTCTTCGGGGTGTTGCTAGAAAGCGTGACATATCTGTTTAAAATCAGTGTGTTTAGAGCGAGACGACAATGCAGCTTCGCTGAATCGGATGCGCACTGGATCCCACGTAGCACAGATCGTATGACTTGAGGGGATCGCGTAATAAAAAACAATAATCTCTGGGATTCTTGCGGACCGAGACTATGATATGATTATTGGGGACGTCGTTGTGGAAGGCTCAGAAATTTTCGACCACCTGGTATTCTTTCACGTGCACTTATAACGCACAGTGCACGGACCTGCACCATCTTCGTCGCCAGCGGACATGCCACCGCCGCGGCCGGCGTGGAACCCGCGTCCTTGAGTCAGCAGCCAGCTAGTGCGTAAGAGCAAATGTGAAAGGAAGGAAATGAATTCTAAACTTTACCTTGTAGTGCACATTTTGAGTATGCAAATGTATACTAACCCTGGAAGAACTTAGGGATAAGGTTACTGAGAACAAATGAATCTCATCACGTTCCACAAGACACTGAGGCATCCTGCGCAGCGCAGCCAGAGCAATGCTCCTTGTAGCTACATTAATAGAATGTAGACCTTGTTTTTCTGATCTCTCAGAGCGATTCGTCCATTCGGAATTTGACCCTTGTTCAGTGAACTATAGGCTGACGTACGGAAAACGCAGCATGAGCGACGAACGTGAGAAATGGAAACTGTCGCCCAGCCGAAAAACCTCTCCTGCTACGTACTCGGCAGACCACCGAAAAGCAGCCAGGCTTGGAGCAGAATCTCTTATTAAAACTTCACTCACTGTCATTTTTTGTCAGCAGGCTGCTAAGTAGCCGTCACCACGATGACACAATATACTACCCTTTTATCCCGGATTTGCTATATGGCCAACATTTTGTACACCCTCTTTCATGTGCAGACTTTACCACAACGAAAGAACAAGCACAGACAACTCACATAAGCAGTACTGCGATAAGCAAAATCCAATGTCGCTAAGCGTCGCCGAAGTGTTCAGCTCACGTACTGCGAATTTGTCGCAGGAAAACGAAGAACTTCCATGTACCTTCACGCTTAACTTCTCTGTACATTGCACAGCAAGGACAAACGAACGTGCTGCTTTTTATTTATGGGAGCGCGGATGAAAAATTGCAGTCCGGCCACTTCGAAGACAGTTGGATGCGCATGGACTTAATGAAACGTTTACATTAGCCGATCGACATTCCACGCAGTTCCGTTTTGCTTGGGGGGCTCTACTTGCGATGAAGCCAGTATCAAAGCCAGTCTTGCACAGAGATGTGAAAAGAACACCCGGAGACGGCGAAGAAAAAATAAGGAATAAAATAAAACGAAGCACTGATGTTCGTTTAGTGCTGGATGTTTCAATGCCTGTTACGAAATCGTAATTTATTAAAGCTGCTGCTGAAAACTGTTTCATGTCGTGTAATGTGTCCTTCCTATCAAAGTTGTTATCTGAAACGTTCGTATCCGTCGGGCTGCTTAGCGAAACACGTGATTAAATAAACAACGCGATAAAGACCCGACACTGAAGTCGTTTTATGTAAGATCAAAGACACACGCCAACGTCTCAGACACTTTTTAACGTGAGAGTTTCTTTCTAAAATGGTTAACACTTCAGGACAGAGAAACCCCAAGGAGCCTTGTATTCTTTCTTTATTCTTCCGCTGAGGGAAACTGCAGTTGATAATCCGCGTTTGCGTTGTACGTTTTCCTGCTCGCGCGTTCTTAACTAACGCCTTCCGTAACTAAACCCCTAACGACTAGCTCAACTTTCTATCATTCCCTAGCTACAGCGCAGAAGGGCTACAAGACATTTTCCATACGGACATCCGATTAGCGACGCCATGAAGACGTCGCTAACGTCTTCTACAGTTTAGAAGACGACGTAAATCTCGGCTAATGATCCGGCCTGTTCACCCTTATAACACAATTTACAAGACATCCCCGAAAACGCTGCTGTCGGAAACGGTTTGCAGGAGATTTGGAAACGCCCCCATCAGACTGACAGCTTCGCGCGGAACGTTTGCGTTTGGTCTCACGAAGACGTTTCGTAGACATCTCCAACTTTCGTTTCCAAACGTTCTTGCCCGAAATGCCTGTAAAACGTCCACTGCGATAAATACCTGTTTCGTATGAAAACATTGGTGCATTAACAGAAAGTTTTCGGGATTTCGTGTACCACCTGATTCGTAGATGACGTTTTCGACGCCAGCTGTCAGGCAGCCTTACTAGAAAACGCCGCAACGTTAGAGAGACAATTCGTAAGGGGCATCATGACTCGTCGGGCAGTTTCCCATACGACCGGCCGGCCCATTGCTCCGTCACACACATTTTTTTCGCGGCAAGCAATCCGTGACTCTCGACCGCCGTCAGAAGGACCTCCGCATAAAACACGCTAAACCGAAGGTCACATACGTCGCACGGATGCCAAAGGCACGCGGAGATTCTCAGAAGAATCCAAAGAGCGAGGGAGAAAGATGCAAGACAGAATTTCTCAGAGTCGAAGAAGAGTTCAAGAAACCTCACCGGAAGGAAGTCGTCGGTTCTCTCCCTGTCGACGCCGGCTGCGGAGGCCGCTACTTCAGAAGCCGGGTTTCAGGATGTCGCAACAGAAGACGTAAGATCCACCACGCCTGTCAGTCGGATTCCTCTGTCACTCCGAGGTCACTCACCAATTCGCACTCTCACCAAATCACGTCACCAGCCAAAACCAATGCAGCTACACACAACCACGTCACGAACAAAAAGCCGCACCGGATGAAGGTAATGTTGGCGAAGCCAAACGACAACCACTTCGCCCCTTCTTCAACGCAAATCTCGGTGCGATACAGCACTTCTGCTAGAACAGCGCCGGCACGTCGATGTAGACGACGCCGACCAACACGGCAGCCGGTGGTTGCAGACGACGGGTTTGCTGCTGCTGATGCTGCATGTTACGCACTCTGTACGAGACGACGACGCACAAGAGACGGACGACGCCCGCTCGGTTCGCAGGCGACGCACGCTTTGAAAACACGCACGCAAGCAGACGACTTCGGCAAAAGCACAGGCGGCAGCCGCCACCCCCCTATGGCCCTCCCTCTCAAGATGGCGGAGGGCGTAGTGCAGAAACTACCTGTTGCGTTGCGTTGCCTCCCCGCCGAAACAACCTCCTCGGCACGAAGAGCGCAACCGAAACCGGAAAGCTCTCAAACCGGTTCCCGAAGGTCTACGTACGCGTCGGGGGTCGGGTGAGAGTGGGTGAACGCCAAACGGCGAGCACCGCGAAGTGCCTCACTCACTCGCACCTGTGCGAGCGAGCGAGCGGTCGCGAAGCCGAGCGGACACGGTCGTCGCGAGAGTCACTTTTATTTCTCTAGGCGATCGCCGTCGCCAGACGAGGAGCGACAATCCGCAGCTTGAACGAGTCGTCTGCTTCTGCCTTAAAGAAGTGTTGTGGCCGCCATGTTGAAGATGACTGTCTCGTGTGACATTTCGTGAGACGAGAGCGACGGCACAAGGCGCCCGAAGTCGGCAGATTTCTTCCAGTAGTCGACACCGAAGCAGAACCTTTCGGAGGGTGTCTTCGACACAGCGTCAACGTAAGTGTACAGGACCGGCCGGCTGGCGCGTTTACACTGGAGGCGTGGTCGGATCGAACTTTTGTTGCTGGTGTTGTTGTTCTGGGCGATTGCGCAGCGCTTGATAGCGGCATTAATACCGCCGTCAGTGTGTTAATGACCAAGAATGTGAAGTCTGCCATGTCGCACGTCCGCCACGTGAAACATGCGCGAAGCTACATGACGGAGGAACAGCGTCGCCAAGGCTATCCCGATGCGCGTGTGACTGTCATTCCTGCAAACGTGAACTTTGCAGTGGGGATTGCGCGGTTAAAGCGCAAAGCTAAGCGTCAACGCAGTCACAACAATTTTAAGTGCTCGCAGGAACGCCGGGTGGAGTTCTTGGTCACACTTGTGATGTGACTGAATCAAGAGATGCTTCTCCCTGTTATAAAAGCTTCCGGGCTTATGCGCACGATACTAGCTGTTACCCGGTGACTCTTTGAAGCTTGATGTCACTAACGTATCAACGGCGTTTTAAAGAATGATTTACATCCGTGCGTTCCGCAGGGCCATAATGTTACGAACTCTCCTAGTACTCCACTTTTCCACGTAGTGCATTGCTGTGCGAGGTGGCATAACCCGACAATTTCCGGGGAAGTGGGCGACGTGATGGATCGATCGCGATCAGGCCGAAAGCGAAAGCGCGGCAAAGTAGAGCGGAGTGATCTCGAGTTGATGCGGTGTTGCATCCTTTGAATGTAATGCGTCAACCAAAACCGAACAGCATCTACAATTTTTCTTCACTTATGCCTTAGATAACTAAGATTCGCTTCTTTACTCAGTGTACGTCCAACTCCATTCAACGTCGACGACTTTCCTGTAAGCGGAATTTATAGACACGTGCTAACTCATTTCGTCCTAAAATGTGACGTTTAAAATTACGGAGGACAGAAATTTAACGATTTATCAACTTTCCACTTCTTGAATTGCGCGCACCTGGTTGTACATTGTAACATCCATTTAAAAGTGAGAGGCAGCCAAAATAGCATACTTCGGGTATTTATCATGCTTAAAGTTCTGCCGAACGAAAAGCCTAAGATCTTACAGCAGCAAATGAAAAGGGCTGCTACTAAACATCACAAGCAACGAATGGTAAAGTTCAACCGCGGGTTACTAGGTGAATGTGACTAAGTGAGACGATAACTTGTAATCCATGGCAGTTTGTTGGACAATAGTTTAA
This sequence comes from Hyalomma asiaticum, assembly GCA_013339685.2. NCBI lineage: Eukaryota > Metazoa > Arthropoda > Arachnida > Ixodida > Ixodidae > Hyalomma > Hyalomma asiaticum. The sequence goes on along the minus strand of CM023491.1, from coordinate 48,851,361 downwards.
TGAATAATAGAAAAACGTTTAAATGTATGAGCTCACTTCGTTTTGATGTGTGTTCAGTGGCTACAGATCAGCTGAGCTCAAAGAAAGAGTGGAACCAAATGCGTTACATTTGTTAGATTTCTGCTTGAATTCGCGCGTCTTCACGATTTGGATCAATTAAAACTAAACAACATGGGATCTTTCATAGGCTCGACAACAGCTTACAATATTGACTTTGGAATATTTGCCAAAACAATCAGTCGTGCGCAGCGAATTGTTATCTTGCGCAGAAAGCTAAACTCAAAAGGAAAAGCGAGAGAGAGAGAGATTTGTGTACTTGCCATGGTAGCAGACACGTAGATGGCTTCCGGCTCGTCGCAGCTCGCTTCCGGAAAGAAGCCAGCAGCGGCGCCTTCGAGCAAGTCACGCATTTTCCCGTGCGCTTCTGCGGAAGCGACGGATCAACACCTTGTCCCGTTGTTCGTGAGCAAGCACTCCGCTTATGCTTGGCTAACTTGCTTCGGGTGATGCCAGTAGTGTTGGTCCAACGCAAACCGCCGTTCACACCAAACGCACCGGACCAAACTCACAGACACAGCGAGCTAAGACTAATTGGAAACCAAACAATATGGTTCCGCCCAAGGAATGCAGCGATCAATTCCTTCCAGCCGGCGTCAGCCTCCCCATCCGAGCACAAATTCCCACTGATGACGTCATCCACACGTCACTCACAATCCGCGACCTCTTATTGGCTATAAAGCTCGCCGTGATGGACGACGCGCGGCGGCTGTTTCGAAACTGAAGGAGACACAACACACACTAAGAGCGGTAACTTAACGACCGCGAAATAGCCGATCACCTCCCGCCTAAGATGGTCACGTGTGCGACGACATCTCAGATTCCGATCGTGACGTCACGCGTAGGACAGCTCAAGATTGGACGGTTTGAGCGTTTAGGGAGAGGACGTGCCTGAGGTCGGAAGCCGGAACGCCACTCTTCCTCGGAAAAAAACATCTCCTTCACCTTTGCACCACACCGAGGAACCGACGAGGAAACGTCTACACAGCCAACGCCATGGTATCGAGTTCGCGAGATGGCACTTTCCTTTTGCTCCAGAAACAGCAGAAAGAACGGCTGTTTGATCCATTTATAGCATTCATTTCAAATACCACCATATCGCACTCGGGGTCGTGGCGAGCAGACACCCGCAGCTATTTGGCCCTTTCCTCATACTTTCAAAACTTTACATCTTTCTCTTCTTTTTCTACTCGAAAGGCCAGAGATACCACTATAAACACGTGGTATCCCGCAAGCTTTACGGCCTACCACGACGACATGGCGGCGTTTTAACCGCCTCATTAATTCACCTCACGCGGCAAGCTTCTCTCTTTCTCCATAGTTTCGAATTCATACATACATACAAGACACCCGCAAGGTGTTCCTTCCACGCACGCAGCGTTCTCTGGCTTCGGCTGGCTATACATAAAATAGCCACATCCGACCAAGTGCGAGCTAAAAGTTCACTCGCTACCATTTTGCGACACCCAGAGGGGAAAGAAAAAAAATTAAACAGAAGCTTTCCTACTTCCTACATAGCCCCGCAGTGTGTAGGATTCACTCGAATCGGTCTTGTCGCTTCTTGCGTTTTCTTTGACTCCCTGCAGCGTCGAACTATGCGAAAGAGGATGTAAGTAGGAATTCATATTCGCCCCGCCACGGTGGTCTAGTGGCTATGGTACTCGGCTGCTGACCCGAGGGTTGCGGGATCGAATCCCGACCGCGGCGGCTGCATTTCGATGGACGCGAAATGTTGAGGCCCGTGTTCTGTGCGATGTCAGTGCACGTTAAAGAACCCCAGGTGGTCGAAATTTCTGCAGCCCTCCACTACGGCGTCTCTTATAATCAGAGCTGGTTTTGTGACGTTAAACCCCACATAACAACATAACAACAAGGAATTCATATTCATCGCAGCACACCTGTGGCCACATATCGAACATGTCGAGCAGCTATGCTTTGGTAACGAGAACTGCTGTTTTAGAACGTGTGCCGTCAGCATCACTATCTATCTATCTATCTATCTATCTATCTATCTATCTATCTATCTATCTATCTATCTATCTATCTATCTATCTATCTATCTATCTATCTATCTATCTATCTAGTGTATGTTTGAGAAAGAGAGAGAGGGAAATCATGGCGGCGAAAAATATTGCTTTTATACATGCCAACCGCGGTGGTCTGTTATGGTGCTCGTATGCTAAACCCCCCCAAAAAAACGCGAGTTCGATCTCGGCCGCGGCTTCGATGGAGGCGAAAATGCCAGAGGCCCGTGTACTGTGCGTTGTCAGTGCACCCTAAAGAGCCCCAGGCAGTCAAAATTATCTCTTTCAGTTCTTCTCCCGTACCCCACTGATGCAGATTCGTGCTCCCGACATGGCCTGCAGAAGATAGCGTCTTTTCGTTAACCGAACCACTATAATTATTATTATTACACTGCGAACAGTCGCCTTTGAAATAATGAGCTGTGTAGATAACTGAGCCTGTAGTACGAGTGAATACGAAACTATGACCGAAAGGCAGTGCTCCAGACGTGCGGATATCACTGAAAATAGCAGAATGCGGAGTTTCATACTAACATCACTGATATAAAACGGAACAATTGTCGTACGGAGTGAACTCACGAATAATGAACGGATAAGGCGAGGAAATCTATGTCTCTTGGACGGGACCGTCCCAGATTGGCCAATGAGCGGCGTGGCCCCAAGACCAAACCATGATTAACTGGAAGCCGTCAACTCGTACGCTATGCTTCTCCTTTTTTTCGTTAAGGTATCCCTGGCTGGTCGCACACGGGCGCGTTGTCACATGAACGACCACAGGACGAACACAGGCTCGCCAATCTGTACAAACAGTCCTGAGCCTATCCGGTAAAATACGGAACGTACCTGCGCCTAAGGGGAGATGAATAACGTAAAAGCGTGAGAGGATACAAATAAATAAAAAAAGAAGACAGGTACAAAGAGCACTAGCATCCATCGATATTTGCCCAAGACGTGAGCGATTGAATAAACGTCTATTTGGATCACGGAGAAACAGTTAACATACCGACACGTGACAACACGTGATAGCAAATCGCCTCTTAAGGAGGTGCATATTATTATCGGACAAAAGCAATGAAGGTGTGCCTGAAGGCCAATACGTAAAATCAGACTCCCCTGATTAATTTGACTTGTTAGCCTGTTACAATCCTTGCTGGCGACAGAACATGCATCAAGGTGTAAGGCCTACAGGCACATTAATCAATGCATAGCAAACCAGCCATCAAAGACCATTTTTGACATTGCATGCTTACGGGGGTGATCGTTCAGGCAGGGGCCTGTCAGACCACTATAATATATTCGTCACACGAAAGAGGAATCATAGAATTTACGTTGTAGATACAGCCAACAAACTGTTTCTTTACTGACCCGAGTCTCTCCCAGACCACCGCTTAATAAAAAAAATAATAATAAAGAGAAAGAAAAAGCCTACTCGGTTTGTATGGAGGCGAAACAACCACGTTGCCAGGTGGGATGTTCAATTAGGCCTCGGCCTGGATTGCGTAAGCATCCCGTCGCCGATGTCCAATAAGGAGATTGAGTTAGTCATGCCCACCCGTGAACGGATATAGGCATTTCCGTGCGTTCCAATACGGGTCACGTGGTATGTTTTGTACCACTCGGCTAGACGCTGCAATCCTCTTTCTTTTCTTTTTTTTTTCGATTCACTTGTTCAAGGATTTCGCGCAATGAGCCTCTTACCGTTACCGCCTTACTACAGCCGCTTGTTTCACGGCGTGGTCCCCAACACAGCTGGAATATACTGAGCTCGAATCAAGACAATGTTGGTATTATAATAAAAAATACACAACGTTAGCTAAAACTCTCAAGCGGTCGGCAACATTAGCGGACCTTGGCAAGTATCAGCCGACGTTCGGGAGTGCTGACCGTGTAGGAGTGAGTATGCCAGCTGAGTCCAAACGGGAACTGCAATTATCACGATAATACCCCGTTAGAGAATGTACACTAAACACTATAGAGACCCAGAAGAAAAAGAATTCTTAAAGTAACTGCGACAATGCCGTCTGCTTGCTTACCTGCGATAAATCGCTAAGTCAGCGCTTCAAAAATTATTTCCTCTGATGTTGGAATTCGATGAAAATCACCAAGAGAAATCGCGAATTTTCGGTCAGCTGAGATAGCTGGCGCACATTTTTGAAACTATCAATTCACGACATCCAGTGCAGTCATCGGGAGCAGACGTGAGACTCAGAAGAGCTCGGGCACGCCCATGAACGTCTTCGTTTCTTCCGGGTGGTTCCTGGTGGCCGGGGAACCAGATAACTGAGTCGTGGATGGCTGGATGCTTAACAAGCAATGACACTCTAGCTTGTGGATCAATCCCTTAGTAAGGTCGCGAGGACAACGGCACTGAAGTTAGAAACTATAGCTATGGCAGTAGCTGACTCCTCCACGTGAGTCGGGTTTGAAGTTTTCACCGAGGCGCAACTGACCAGTGATCCTGAAGGGGTTGAGAATGCGATGGTCATCGATCCCTTATTTGATCCTGCTGCGCCCACAAATAGCGTGTCGCGTTTCTCCTGCCATGCTTTCAGCAAGGCTCTTCCTCTTGCTTTTCTTCTTTCAACGTCGTACGAGGGATTCATATTCCTTGTTATTGGGTCCACCTTGATGTGTCTCCTGACATCAACTATCTCGCTTTGCGTACAAATGCCAGGCAACATACCCTAACGCCACACAAACCCCTTCCAAAGATGGAAGAGAACAGCCTCAGATGATTGCACACGAACACATCATATCCTAAACCAACTAGATTACACTAGTGGTACCCACAGTACAGTCCCCGCGTAGCCAGTATTGTGAACAGGTAGCTAACCAACACCACATGATGTGGGCATGCCAATTCAACCCAAACGCAGACCCTATCCAAAACACCTCGGAAGAGCCGTGGGAGGCCATTCTGCCCTGACCGCCAGCACTGACTGGCTGGCGGAGACAGCCAACGCGGCAGCGACGACCAGTGAATTGCCAGACTAGGAAGCCCACTCACATTCCCCTAGTTTCTATGCGAATAAAGATGTCGGCAATCGATTAATCGGCCACCTGAAGCACTATTATGCACTCCCAAGAGGGGCTAAAAGCATTTTCCCGCTTCTTGTGCGACATTTCGAGAACGGTTCTAGTTAGTCAACAGGCGTGAGCTCGCAAAAGAGGACTGCATAGCGGGGTTTATTATCTTGCTCGAACAGCCCTATATAATTGCTTCTCCTGGAAAACAAGATCAGGAGCGGATGACTCTCGAGACGAAACAAAAATGTTGATGGAATGTCGTGAAAATCGTCGAAACGCGCTGGGCGAAAGGCACTCAACGAGAAAAAGTATCTGTCATACCGCACTGGTGAAACAGCACGCTTTGACCAGGGCAGTTAACTAGATTAACAGGCCCCATGAGGCATTCTTGTTCGAAAGAAACCAGTAAAAACACGTACCTTACTCTACGCCTTAATTCAACTTAATCCGCCTCATTCAAGCAACGCTTTTAACTCGACGTCTGTCAAGGTCTTGGGTTCGAGCTCCAGAAGGTCGGTTTTCGGCTCCTGTCAAGGTCTGGCGATCCGAGCACTAGAATGTCGGAGTCAGACTCCTATCAAGGTCTTGGGTACGATTCCATAGACATCCAACCAATCTGCAATTGCTAACCAGCAATTATTATCTTCGGTAACAATTACTCATACTGTATACACTATACTGGCATGCCTTCGTTCGTCTGCGCCCTCCTTTGGGTGACGTGATATTTTTGTACCCCATTTTGTGCCGTTGGTGTCGACGCCACGGTCATTCCAGGACGCCTTACAATGAAACATATCAGGATTCCGTCTTTACAAGGTGAGCCTCGTCAGTTCCCTACGCTTGTACTTATCGAAATATACCCAAATGACGTACTATGATTAATCCCGAAGTCGTCCAACTTTCCACCTTATTGGACGTCAACCGGAACGTTTTCTTTTCAACGTGGCTTGCTAGAGAGTGAATTGCTTCACCTTTGTGTCTTTTCAAACTCCTATTGCATGCTCGCATCCTCCTCCTCTTCATTATAGTATGTGTGGGCCAATCGCGGTAATATACATAGAATGCCACTGCCACTCACCACGTAGTCCGGGTCCACGTAGTCCCGCGGTGCAGAGCGGACAGAGCGGTGACCCAGCGACGAGATGGTTGCGTAGTGGTTCATCGGAGGAGGACCGAGGTTCTCTTCTTCGTTCGTGCTCACACTCATCCTGCCATTCGTGAGACAAGCAATAAATAAATAAATAAATAAATAAATAAATAAATAAATAAATAAATAAATAATAGTGGAGCGGAGATTTGATAGTATATGGTCATCCTGCCATGTGTATGCAAAAGGAAACAAATAATGGAGGTATAGCTGTAAATATGACAGAAGTGTGTTGTCAGTACTTTTGAGAAGTGACGAAGGAACAGAGCGACTGGAACAGGAACTGACGGAACAAAGGCAACAGGACAAGCACTGTTCTTTTGTTCTTGTTCTATAGTGCACGCTGTTTCATCGTCGTATCTAAATATGAAGTGGCTAGTCCTCGTCAAGTTGAAATCTTTACCTTCACTTTCCTCTAATCAAGCCACGCAGGAACAGTTGCATCTTTTTGGACATCTTTCTGCAGAGCGCAGTAGTCGTCATCGGGTTTACTTGTATTTACCTTCCTGAACAATTTGCGCTCGTTACTTTTCCCTTAAGCCACTCTAGTAGCCTGCACTCTTCTTGTGACTTTTGAAAGTGCCGGGCGCATGCTGCTAATAATAATAATTAAAGAAAAAGGAGAGACACAAGCAATATGGCGATTATTTACACGCGGAAGAAAGGCGCCTTAAAGAGTGCAGGTGGTTTTAGGGTGCTTCTAAACGATTCAACCAAAGCGCGATGTTACCGCAGTTACTCCTTGATAAGCAGCGACTTGTCGTGCCTGTCGTCTTTGTCAGATAAGGAATAGCGATTATCGTTCTGCTACAACAATACGGTGCCGCTACTTTAAAGCGCCATTCGGTGATCCTGACAGTGACCGTTAGCTGACACAAGATAAGTAACCCACCACTCAGCCAATGTTAGCAGGTGCTTGTATTACGCAAGTACATAGGGCAGGCTTCGTGCAAGATACTGAATTTTTATCATTATAGCGTAGGGATATAGTGTCAAATAAAGAAAACATAGTTATTTCCCAGGCTTCGACAGAAACTAACATTAGATGTGCTTAGAAATTGTGCTCAATGAGAGGACAACCGATGAAGAACGCAAGGAATGCCCTAAGGCTTGTATTCGTAAACCTACCTCATCCGTATCGCTTGTTTTCTTTATCGCCCCTGTGACATTAAGGCGCGTTAAGGGGACTAAAATGGTAATGAATGCGAAAGACTGCGATAAAGCTTGTTTGTAGATACTGCATGGTAGATAAGCATGGTAACGGCATAGGGATGATAAGAAAAACAAGTGATAAAGGTAAGTTAGGTTTATGAATACGGGCCTTAGAATCAGAACTATAGGTAGGAAAGCATGCGGGTAGCCACGCGGCGAACAGGTCCTATCAGGCCTCCACGTCTTCGGAGAAAACCAGTTAGGAGAAACAAACAAAAAACAATCTCACCAGTCTTGGAGCCAGGTGAGGACTCTGTTGTGGTCGTACTCAACGTTCGGGCCTGGCGGAGCGCGGACAGACATTGTGGCTTTTCAGAGTGCCTTCCGCAGGCAGACTCGATTCGTTCTTCGAAGGTTCGCTGTCGTCCGTTCGCTGTCTTGTCTCACTTTTTTGGTATCACGCACACAACAGATCCTTTGTACAGTTTCCTAAACTAGCGCTCTGAGGAACATAAAAAGAAAATACTCAGCCTACAAGAAGAACGTTCAGAACGTTAACAATGTTCCAACGCTCCCCCACACGTCCTGTCTGCGCTCTGTTTTCTTTGGCCTCAGGTCTTCGCTTTCTTTTTTCTTCTTAGCCTTCAAGTTGCCATCGGGTTAAAGTAATAGTTACGCTTTACAATTCGCATTGCTTGCCATTCAGTCAGTCTCGTCTGTGAAGTCAGCGAGGAGTTCCTATACTGCCTCTGCTTCTTGCTATCGTCTGTCAATTCCGACTTCTGGAAAGTTCTCGTCGAGGCAATTCCTCTTCTTTATCGTTGGCTCAGAGTAAGCAGTCGAACGAATCCCACGCGGCGCATGCGCAGACTCACTTCGCACGTCTGCTTTCGTTTCTCCGCCGTCTGCTGGTTCGTCTGTTAAACGCGAGGCTCGTAATTAGAAGTTCCTGCTGGGAGGGCACTTCTTTGCCTAAGCCCGTCCTTAGTCCGTTTACTTCATCGGCGTGGGAGCTCTTAGGTGCGTACTCGAACTTTCCTCAGTCAGTGTTGCCGGGCGATGATGGTTCACAGGCCTTCCATAATCCACGGCACCTCCTGTGAGCGTTGACTGCCGGGAGGCTGCGAGCGAAGACGCGGAAGGGATGGCCTCTCGGGACAGGGTGGATTAGCGTAGGCGCCAGCCGGGACAGAAGTGCCTGGGGAACAGGGAAACAGAAGAAGCTTATAAGTGGAAGCAACGGGACATTCTTGCCAATAAAGAGGCACAAGTATACGCCCGAAAAGAAGAGGCAACTAACTATTGGAGGACGGTGCCATGGGGCGAGTTAAGATGGCGACAAATTGCTTTCCATGCCTTAGTGGATAGTTCGGCGTCTGAGTCGATACGGCTGGATTAAGACTGCTAATCCCCGGAACATGGGATTAGTACGCGCCCGCGAGCGCCCGGCTCCGTTGCCTCCTACGTAATCCTCCCGGTGCACTCAGGATCGGTTAGGGCGAGTATGCGCCGTCATAGTCCGGCGTTTAAAGGAATAAAATGGAGCTAAGCGCGATAAGATTGGTGATAGAAACGTTTCTCGAAATCAAGTAATGCGACAGGTATTGCATAATGATAAGATAAGCACGCCGTCACTGCAGCCGTCGTCGACGTCGACAACGACGACGACTACACCACCACCACCACCACCTTGCAGCTTGCAAGTTTCCAGCTAGGCGAGAAAAATTAAGATATGAGCCAGAGAGGTTCGGTTCACCTAGATTCGTGACCGAATTCTCGTATGACCGCATTATTCGACATGAAAGGCACCTGCTGTCACTATACAGAAACGTAGAAACGAAGAAAAAAAAAACATAACACCCTTCAACTGCCGTCGAGCGCCTGGACACAACGCTATCGTAGACCAGTACTCGCGGCTACCCTGGACGTCAAATACGTACAGCCGGCTGACAGACGTCTAACGTCTTCACAGACGCGTATATCTCGGCTGATTCAAGCTGCCCTGCATACGCCGCAAGAATATAGATGGCCAACACGGCTTGACGGACGACGTCTGGAGGTCAGTCAAAATAAAGGAAGAGACGATAGAAAAAAGGGGAGCCACAAGCCAATCCCGAAGAGCTCTCGCGCAAGTATTCAAAAACACACGAGCAAAACAAAACCGTCTGCGAGATCTTAGGACGCGCCTGAACTTTTTTTCTGGCTTTGCGGTCGACGATAAAGCTGCCCCCTTCTATTTATTTTCGTGCGGAACGCTGTAGACAGCATCCTGCTGGCGCTATCGCCGCACCCGAGCTGTCACTTAAGGTTGACGAGCTAGCTGCAGAGCGTAAGGGGTTTCGATCGATTTAGGCTTAGCTGGAGGAACAAAAGCATGCGGCCAAGAGGTGACGTAAAGTAAAAGGCTTTTATCAGACGCGAGCGCGCGCGTAGAGGTCTCCATTATGAGTCCCGAACGCCGCGGCCAATATGAAGAGGCCCCGACGAAGTAGACGACGCCCGAAAAGGGCAGAGGGCGGCGCAACAGGCTTGTGGCGCTAGCGTACCACGACGTAGTGAGAGCAAATGCACAGACGGTGACGAAAACAAGAACAGACGAAAAACGGAAGCCGCTCGCGGACGATGTAATCAGTGAAGTAGGCAGGCGGCAACCGAAACGGAGCAGACGAAAACTGCTTAAGTCGTGTGTGGGAGATAAGAAGTGGGAATAAACTTCCAAAAGAAGCCACAATGAGTATTGTGGAGTTCGGTGAGACTAGAAGCGCAAAGCATCCGAAAGAGGACTAGATGCGGCTTGGTGGAACACTTTTGTAACGGACAAGAGCATGCACGAAATCTGTTGGAGCATATCCTAGACATAGAACGCAAACAATTCTCTTACCATGTTGTGCATGGCAACAGTATAGAGGAACGTGACAACAGTATAGAGGAACGTTTTGCAGTATGTAATGAAGAAGGGCAAAACGAAGAATACCAAAACATTAAGGTAGAAATAAGGTTAACGACATTCAATGGTTATACAAGTGAAAACCAGGACATGATTATAGCAACACTACGGTGGGGGACTCCGCATTGTTTTAAACACCCATGTGCACTGAATCTAAGCACACAGGCGTGTCTGCTTCTCGCGCCCAACCTGAACGCAGCCAACGTGACAGAGAGTAGAAGATACCGCGCTTAGAAACGCAACGCGATAACCACTAATCCAGCACGGCTAGGAATCACTGAGGTAAAGCAGTCACGTGACAACGCAAGCAGGCGACAGATTTGCACTACTGCAGGAAAAGAATAATGCCCGATGAAGACGCCTGATGAACACGTTCAAATGTATCCAACGATGAATAGGGCTCGACGGGATTGACTCAAACATTGAATGTATGTTCATCGGAAAGGCGGAAGAGCGTACCAATTGCTACGAAAGGTCAAACTGTAGGAAAGTACAAACAGGTGCGGAAAATTTGCCAGCTTGTCATAATTGAAAAAGGCGGGCGATGAAGTCAAAAGGAATGCGTTTGGGCATGGAAGGCTTACAGACTGCAGTCTAATATAATACAACCTGTGACGTCGCGCCCAAGGTGACATACGACATTACTATCACAACATAAAATGACAGAGACGCTATGAATAAAGAGTGTAGCTAGCACGTCTTGTCTATGCGAAAGCAAGAAGTGCGTTTCTGAACCGTAGACACATGCCCAACCCTGCTTCAACAACTACTACTGACAAGCACGCTTTACCGCGTCGCAGAAGTGTCCCTGCGGCAAAGTGCACTGTTCATTCGAAGGAGTTTGGTAGCATGGCCAGGCTTCTGCCGCTTCTAGAGCACGTTTAGCGGCATCTGTCTGCTGCCTGCTTCGTATTCAAAGGTAGTAAGCCTGGAAGGAGCGGGGGGAATTTTTTATTTCTTTTTACTGTTTAGGTTTATTTGCTCGAGCATAAAGAATCCAAGCAACCAAGCATAAGGAAACAAGCCCAACATCTTATTCGGCGCTAGTAAGCCTTCCTGCTAATGTCGAAAAAAAAAAAAAAGGAAGTCATTGTCTTCTCGAAATTAATGAACAAGGAAAAAAAAAACAAGAATCGAGGTAGGTATGCCGACAGATACTGCGCACAATGCTCTTGTCATAAGACGTGCCATTTGAGAAAAATAAATAAATAAATAAATAAATAAATAAATAAATATCTACAATAACGAAATGGTGACAGGACGTGAACGAAAAGTTGTGTGCCTGGATTGTCTACAGCACGTGCTCAAGGCGCCATCTGACGCATGCGCCGAGAAACTTGTGAACAAAAGCGAGCCAGCTGCCGAAGGGCAAAGTAGATAAAGTCTGAAGCAAATAAATGAAGCCTGTAATAATCAGGGAATTATAATCGGTTTGTACAATATTATAGTGGGCGCGAAAGTGACAGAGCGAAAATTGTTGGCTAGCCTGGAGAAATTCTCATAAAGTCTAAGGGTGCTTCATAACTACTGTAAAAATTATTACATGCGAAGCATTTCCTGGCACTTCAGCAACATCTATCTATCTATCTATCTATCTATCTATCTATCTATCTATCTATCTATCTATCTATCTATCTATCTATCTATCTATCTATCTATCTATCTATCTATCTATGTCTCGGTGCTCTCCTGGTCGTCTCGTTCACCTGGTATACCCCGGTATTTATCGCGTATCACTGCTCTGTAATTGCATGCTTCACATTTGCTCCGCCATCCTGGTGCAGTTATAAACAAGGACGCGGCGTCCAACAATAAATAAGTACACAAATTAACTGTGCTTGTACAATGTAACAACCTACTATCAGAAATTTTCAAATATCATCAAAACATATTCTTCAATCCTGCATTCACGTGGTGAGAAACGCCTTTCCTTAACCATTGGACGCCTCTCGGAAACGTAGCGTGATCAGACTTGTGTATACTAATTTCTGACTGTATGTTACGATATTGTGCTTTACTGTTTCAGTCATTAGGGTGGGTGGTCTCGTGTAGGTCTCCTGTGGAAACACTAATACCCGAATTAACGCCGTCATTCGCATAATGCTACATTAAAGTCAGCACAAGGCGGCACAGCTCACCTTCCAACGTGTCGCTCGTAAGCTCAATCGCTGTAACGCAACGGCTCGCAAGCGGTATCCCGTGTTATCTCTCACTAAATCACCGCAGCACTTTCGATGATACATGTCGGCCCTGTTCACTAGAACTTTACAAGGTTGTACGAGTGTAATAGCGGCTTGAGCTTGGCTAATACTAGGCTCTGGCTAAGTGTAATATATGACAGGCAAATGATATTCGAGACTTGTTCTTAAGAATAAAGCGTCTCTGCGAGTAAAACCGGTCGTTAGTTAAAGGATCATTTATCTACTTCATTTGCCCTTTCAACTGCTTCGCTTGCCGGCTGCCTTCGCGTGGACCTTGAAGCAGTAAGTTTACGAACACGCATGAAAGACAAAACTCAACAAAGAAAGCACGAAAGGCAAGCCATCATCACAAAAAAAAAAAAAAAAGAAATCCAGATGTACGCGTAGTCTTCATACAAATTTTTACGGAGTAGATGCAAGCAATGCTTCCGAGGGCTTTTGAAAGCCGCTGTAATATGACAAATGAAAGTGTACAATGACCATGTGAACGTGACGCTCAGAAAGATGCCTATAGTTGCATTTCATAGTGAAAACGCAGCGAGGTAACAACAACAACAACAATTGCACAGGTTCTTAGTGTCAAAACCACGACATGGACCTCTAACATTTTCGACTCCATCGAATATGCGACCGCTGTGCCCCGGAGCGAACCCGTGTCTTTCAGGTCAGCAAACAAGCACTAAGGATTTATACATCCTCCCCTCCCTCGCCCCCCCCCCCCCCCCCAAAAAAAAAAAGAAAAAAGAACAAAGAAGTTTTCCAGCTAACTTAAAACTCCGTATACACACCCTCCTGCCTTCAGGTAACACTACCGCACTAAGGTGCTGCTTCACCGCGAAGCGATCTGAAAGCTACACCGCACAGCATTTTTGTAAAGCGGCAAAGTTAACTCAAGGGAACCGATTGTTGAGCTGGATAAGTAAGGCCATTGCTGCTGCTGCTGTACAGCTGTTACAGCCTGGCTATAGTGGCCGATTTTTGTGGCGATGGTGCCCAACGCCGCCGCCGCCGCCGCCGCCGGTGTCCGTAACCATTATCCTTAAAAAATAAAAAAAATAAATATAAGCACTCCGTGCCCTTGCGTATTTGAACTCGGCTCAGCAGGACCACTGCCATGCACCCCTGGCTCTTACCACATGGTTGGGCGCTTTCTTTTCTCATCCACGGACGTGATATGGTAGGGCTGGTGTTGGAAAATATTTTATGTCGTTACATGACACTGCATGATGGACGACGGATAAGAAGACGACGAAGACAGGAGCAAGTGACGACAACGAAGAAAGAAGCGAAAGCGGATGAAGAAGAAGAGCTAGAAGAAGAAGTAGGAGGATGAGGAGCAGGACGAACGGAAGACGACCGAAAGAGAAGATTGAGAGAGTACAAAGCAAGGAGTATCGCGCGCTGGTCACTGTGCAGCGTTCTCTACATTGACCTGGGAGTTACTTCGCTTTTATCTCATACTCACAGTTAAGCTGCTATGCAGCGTTTCATTCATTTATTCTTTCATTGACGGAAGGACGGATAGAGGGAGGAAGGGAGGGAGAAAGGGTAGAATAGATAGATAGATAGATAGATAGATAGATAGATAGATAGATAGATAGATAGATAGATAGATAGATAGATAGATAGATAGATAGATAGATAGATATCTTCGAGCGGTGTATTGGGTTCGATTAAACCCCCTAAACGAGTTTCTGGCGCTATTTCTGGCGCTTTACGAGAAAAGGTCAAAAGGACGACGAGGCACCGCAAGATGAAACGCTAAAAGTGCGCCCTTCAAAACTTGAGATGTCCTCCACGAAGGTGGGTTTTTCATTCACTCCATCTGAATAAAAATGTTGCGGCATCAATAACATACGAAACCCATCTCTTGTACAAGCTTGGTTCGACACGACGCACCAACTTCTCCGCAAACTTTCCAGCACGCGTTCTCGTATCCAAACACAAAAGCATCGAGAGAGTGCGAAGTTTGAAGTTCTCACCCTGAGAGCGAAGAAGCGACAAAATAGCTTTTCACGGTGACAGCGAACGTTGGAGCACGGTATAAAACTTTTGCGAAGGGACGCTCTTGTCGGTGAACAGAAGCGACGCTCCAGTGTCGTGTAAGGGAAACATGGATGCCGCAACAAATCAGCCAAACATAGATAAATGAAAGAGGGCACTCTTACTCCTTCACCAGAAAGGGGAAACGTGCTGTATCGATCTGTTTGTCGATGCTATAGTGCTAAGTGACGCTGTGCTTCATTTATCTGCGACTTTTATTTCTTATACGATCGGTGTGTTTCATTTGCTGACCTGATTCGAGAGGGCGAGCTTGGGAAGGCGTACCTTTGTTTGCGCATACGTACACACACTCGCTAAGCCTTTAAGTGTCGTCTGCCGCGTCCTGTGCAGACGACGCAAAGTTGCAGCAGCAAAGGCTACAGCGACCTCTCACGCTGGCCTTCTGCTAAGTGCTCGTCCTGCTGTTGCCGTCTGCAAAGGAGGTCTTTACGTCGTCTGCTAGCACTGTATGCGCGTTGTCGCTGCGACTGCCGGCATTGATAAGAGGCTTTCGCTCCTGGAATGAGCTCTGCGTCAATAATTATACGGACACGGAAGCGGGGAAAATGCTGTCGTTCGACCGAGAGAGCTGCCGCCTTCTTCCTTTTTTTTTTTTCTCTTGGGACATGAACGAAAACAGATGCGCATACATTGTGTGCGAGACGTTAACGCGACGACTTAGTTAGCGTTGTAGGTTTCCCTCAGTCGCGCGTTTTGTCTTTAGTTGTTTTGCTAAGCTGCATGTCATCTTGAAGGAAGTACCCAAGAGGAACAAGGAAGTCTGGAACTTAGGAAGGAACAGTTCCATATTCATTTATTATACTTGTGTGCGAGAAAATATCTTAGTGTAGCATCACTAGGATTTATGGGCTGCGAGCGGTGAACGCTATACAGTTGGCGGTGTCCCGGCTAAGTGCATTTCCTGGTGTACCGACCTAGCGCATTAGCACTTGGTAAACTCAGTTGAGAGGACTAAGTGTATAATGTCGACTAAGTCAGGACAAGATAATCAGGACAATATTGGCTTAATAACGGCAAAAATTCGCCATATATGGCCGTGTGATTGCTAATGTTGGCAAATATTGCATAAAAATGGCAGTAGTATACTCTGGTTAATGGTCGCTAACTCTGGCCGATGTCGTCTATCTGGCTTCGTCAAAGAAACACTGTCCCAATCTAATGATGTTCTCGCCAATACGTAGCCAATCACCGGAGGTAGTTCACTTCTAGCAACCTCATATCTAGCGGTGCGGGATAGTATGTATACTCTCGAGGTAACATCATCATCATCATAATCATCATCCTATCTACGCCCACTGCAGAGCACGGGCCTCTCCTATAGATCTGCAATTATTCCGGTCCTGCGCTGGACCGGGATAATCGGATATCTGTTGGAGAGGCCTTTGGGTAATTGAAGATCTATGGGAGACGCCAGGGTCAGGACACATCGCAAGGAGGCTTGGTGTGCAGCCTGATCCTGGCGGCCATTGCCGGTAACGCAATTCCTCACTGGAGCAGGATTGGCCACCCTGGTGTAGTAACATCCACAACCTCCCATGAATATGGCAATTAACTCTCGAGGTATAACGTGATAAAACTGTTTCAGTTCGTACTTTCTTGTTCACGTTTCACTTGCGTATGATTGTAGTTCCATTAAGCTGCACGCAGAAGAGAAAAGGCGTGGTTGAAATTTCGACATTTCATGGTTTCGGCACTTAAAATTGACCTTAGCATGGAAGCTTAGCCGGTTCCAACACAGAAATGTTTGCAGAAATGTACTATGCCCTAAATTCAGCCGTGAAAATTTCTTTTCGATAAGTTCTTCTGTTTCTTTTTTTCTTTCAGTGTACTTATGTATTAGGACACCAGGCTGAGTGTTCTTCAATGTTTTTGTTATTTTGTTTACTGCATTTGTGCTTCACATGCTGAGTGTTGTGCAATATCGTGGTCTGGGCGGGGACTGGCGCATTGTCAGGCATTCAGTTGCCTTTTCGCCACCCCTTCCCACTGTACCACGGGATACGATTGTATGTTGGAATTAATGAAATAAACTTCAAACTTCAAACTTCAAATCCGTCGTTCTATTGTATGTCGGGCATGTAAAGGGATATCTCAAAGGCTGGTCGGTCAGGTCACCAGAATATTACCAAGGTGCTCAAGAGGAAAAGTACAATGAATTCGAGGGTATCCGAGAATTATAGATGGCATAATATGCCATTAAGGCATCTGCGGAAACATTTCAGACGTACAGTCATCAACAAGTGAAAGGCGAACAATGGAATACAAAGCGGGACAGATTTGGCAAGCGATATCTTGTACTGACAATTGCACGATCGCCGCAGCTCGTTTGGGCCCTACACTGGGTGTTCATGTCAAAACTCGTGCTGAAATTGCGCGTAGCGGCGAAAAAGAGAACGACAGAACGCCTTTCAGTTAGGCCTAACTTGTTGCTATTTATAATCTACACGACTGCATTTGCGTAATACGCTAATCGCACACATCCTGTTGCCTCCGGTTCGAAAATCAGAGCGTCGACAGCTTTTCTCGCCTTTAGCAGATGCTGTAGTAAAAAAAAAAAAAGAAAAAGAAACATCTCGAAGAAGGAGAAGACGACTGCGCGGCAGAAAAAGGAGGAATTCGATGTGGACGCACTTCCGTGCAGACACGAGAAGCGCGCCGGGGGGCAAACGTGCCTGAAACACACTCTCCCGGCTCAAGTGTTTGCTGCGTAAACACAAATCCGCGCTCCCGAGAAACGAACGGACACCGTGCGCATAGTAAGGGCAGCGTTCTGTCAACAAAGCGCTCACATAGTTACTGCACGGTCCTGCAGCACCACCGTTCCGAGGATTTCCCGTATACACTCGCGCTTCTTTGTTGCACCTTCCTCGTGCTGACTCTTCACGAGGAAAGTTGATGAAGCGCGCTGTGAAGAGTCAGCGTAGTTGCAGCGATTGCCTCGAGACTTGGGTGCATTTTGTTATTGCGATGCCAATTGGGCATTTCAAAGTGCACACATGGCAACTTGAAGTGGAGTTACCGGGAAGGGGCAAGGATGCGCTCGGCCCTCCACCCCCATGACATCAGAGCTTATCGCATGGCTGAAGGAGAGGGCTCCCATCTCCATCACGGGCTCTAGAAAAGGAACCCTTAAGCAGTTGCTCTTACTGGCAATATTATGTTGTGTAATTGTACACTTCCTGTATTTACCATGTGTGACGAATGAGATCATGTACAGCGAGTGCACCATGCGTTAGTAGGTTTCGAAAATTAAATACTCCATCAAATAAATTTCCGTAAGAAGCCAAGCAAATCTAACCTGGCCTTATGCCGCCACCCCCACCCCCCCCCCCCCCTTTTTTTTTTTTCTGTAGAAATGTGATGTATGAGTGCCTCAGCTATCTTATGTCTAACATTTTTAGGAGATAAGGTATTCCGCCTTTGCTGTTGACTGTACGTTACCAGTAGTTGACAGACACACGAAGGTGCCTAAAACCGTGAAGAGGATGAGTACAACGCCGCTCTGCACTTGAGTTATTTCGAGGCGCGAGAGACGCGTTGTAATTATTGTGATATTGAAGAGTGGGTTTGGTATCGATGTGCGATTTCTACGTCATCACCAGATGATGAAGAAACAAGATTAAAATAAAAACGAGGAGCAGAATAATTATTTTACGAAGATGGGGGCGAACTTGTGGCTTTCAGCGTATGCATTTATGACGAAATAGAAAATGATTCTGGAAGAAGTACCAGAACAGCTGCCATTAACCGGAAGCCAAAAGTGTCAGCTACATTGGAGAGAGACATCAATAACGCTTACGTGAAACGATGATACTGCGCGTTAAGCTTGTCCAATTTCTTTTAGATGAATTCCAGTACCAAAATCATGATAAATTTTGTCAGCCTTCCATATTATTGCCTATTATCATGCGTCGGCTGAATACTAATGAGCATCACGAACGCTGAGGACATCTGGTACAGTCGAACGCCTGCCAATACATCGGTTTCTTCATTTAAAGCGATTATAATGTTGCCTATATACTATATTGTAACGCATTGCACAATTGTATTCGGTTGCAACATTTCCTGCGCAGCTGTATTTGCTTGAAGTTTTTCACGATGCGCGAAAACAAGGCCAAGAACGAGACAACAAATACAAAAGCAAGCAAGCAACACAAACGGAAAAGCGGCAACCCTTAGGGAACTGCTGAAGCAATAACAGCAGCACCTACATTCCTAGGCCCTAGTCTATCTTCATAAGCAATCACATGACTCACCTTAATATCTCGTTTACAACTGCGCTGAAGCTAGTTCGCTAATTCGGGTGCTTCTAGATGCCGAACAATGGAAAGCACTCGCCATATTGCCCCTCCTCGCCCCCGCTGAGGTTCTCTCCCAATTATTGCTTTAATGTAACGCGAAATTCGTAATAACCTCTCAAGACGACCTCAACTGTCACGTCACAGCTTCCGTCACATCAGGCACCGCTTGCAAATTAAACCCTGTCTACTTTAATAGTTAAGGGGCGTGTAAAGCAAGCACTCACCGTGCTACAGGAGCCACGCAGTCTGCTCCGATGTTAGTCACCGTCCACCCAGTAAGGCCTTTCGAGAAAGCATCCGAGCACACACAACCAACGCGTTCTGGCGCTCCACAACTGAGCGCCAAGGGGGCACCGTTACTTCGTCGCAGCGATTCGCAGATGAGTCCCACCCCGTCCACGCGCCTAACTCACTCTCTCACACACTCACTCGCTCACTCACCAAATAACTCACACGCTTAGTTCGAGGGCGATAACAGACGACCAAGTGACTCGGGTTCGCAGACGAACCGGCGAAGCCCACAAAAGCAGACGTACTGCAAGTGAGCCTGCCTATCGTCTGCGTCTGACGCACACACACACCGCACACGCGTTTCTTACACACCGGGTGTAAAAGCGCCGCACGCACAAACACACACGCACGCTCCACGCGTGAATGCGTTATGTATCAACCACCCGCGGGGACGTCTTTGTTTACTTCGTTTCGCCGCGGAGGCAAAAAGAACGTGGGAGCTTCGAGGGCGACGTTTCGCATCCCCCCTCCTACCCACCCACACTACCGCCAACATCCTGACCGAGTCACCACCTTCGACTTCTCCTCTCGGCTCGACTCCCAAAAGCCATCTGCACGCGCGGCTACAAACTTGGCCCGAAAAAGCCGATAATAAAACACATACGCACAAAAGCACGCAGGTGTAAGAGCGTTTAAAAGCAGGGTAGAAAATAATAACAGCGAAAGCGTCAGAGCAGCAGGCATACGCGACGGCGCACTCAAATTCGTCCTACGCGCTCAAACGCACCGCCCTCGCCGAAGAGGTGCCTGTCGTCTGCTATTCAGCGGGCCCGGGGTGGCACAGCAGACGAAAAAACTTTCGCGAGGGTGCCCGAAGCCGACGCATCCGCGCTAACTCGTCCTTGCGTCGTCTTAGACCTGCGGGCTCGCCGTTGGAAGCTGCACGCACATCGTTTAGTGTGAAGCCTTTCCCTTCCGTTATTTTCTTTTGTCCTCTCACCATCGCTGAGGGAAGAGAAGGAGATTGTATGGAATGAGAGGGAGTTCGTATGGAGGAGGGAGAGAGAGTCGTGCAAACACCTTGAAGAAAGGGAGTAGGCGAAGTGGTGTGAGTGCCGGGCTGCTTTGTGTTGCGGAAGCGAGCGTGGTGGCGGGTGATACACACCGGCAGAAGAAGCCAATAACGCGACCCTCCGGGTATTCTGGCGTTGGAAAGTGGAAGAACTAATTGGATAAACGCCTGAATCGGTAAGTTTTAGTTAGGTTTACTTAGACGTCGGCAGATGTCTTTGGAGCATGCAAGGTGCGCGGTCGGGCAAAGCTAACGAATTGCGTTTGTCGAGGCATCCGTTAATTTATGCGTCAAGTACGTCAGAAGGCCCTGCTTCGACGGTGATTGTATTAAAGCATGATCGCGAAGTCGAATAGGCTGCCGAGAACTACGATAAAGAAGTGTTTCTCTACGTCTTGGGAGTTCTTGAAAACCGGATCAACTTCTCAGATGAAGTTGCCGAGATGATTGTTTTCATTGAGTTTCAATGAAAAACAGGAATTGCGCTTGATAAGCTCGCGAGGGTGTGTACTCGATTTGCTAGAAATTTCCAAGGTCACTACACTTAACTGGGTCGACCTTATGTCGTCGTACTGAAACTAAAGGTTACCTTACGTTGGCTGGCAGTGAACTCAAACCACGCGGCTGCTGTAGTTCTGTAGCTAGCTCAATGGAGCGTGGTCTCCACGATTTCCGTGGTGGTCAGCGCGGCGGGAACAAATAGCTGCTTAACGCTTGTGGCATCGTATTTGCAGCACACGTGGAACGCCCCCACTTGTGACGTCACTGGTAGGAGCCCAGAGCAGTCATGTTCGCATTCTGCCTGACAGCCATCCACTGTATAATGAAGTCTTATGTTCAGAAAAGCCTGGAAGTCCAAGCTTGCCGGATGTTTTAGACCGAAGATTGTTTTGATAAAAATTATCAATGCGCAAATACCTCTTCTCTCGATTCAATCCGCGTGTGTTGAATGCGGGTTGCCGCCTTTCCGTTCGGTGCTGACAATTTATAGATGGCACGTTCATACCCTATAATGCTTCAAGTATGATTACGGTGCTTCAGGACCACATGACAGTACAATGTACGCTGATTACGCGACATTCTATACTCTGTACGCACACGTAGCACGATCTTTATAAACGACACGGCACGACGTCCCGTGGCTAGAGAGAGACAAGGAAGAAATTAAAAGAAAACAGAGGTTTGGGGTGGGGGGGGAGGGCAATTGATGCTGGAGTTAACAAGATATGTTATGTTGTCTGCGATGCTTACACCCAAAGTACAACCATGGCCTTGCTGTCGACTCTTAAGATGACGTGGCTGATGGTTACGTGATCATATACGAAACTTTCAATGATGAGCCTTGAGGCAAGTTTTTTTCATTAAAGTACCCTCACACAGGTGTCCATCGACATTGGCACATGACTTCTACACCCGCATGACTTCGGGACCATCTGGTCCGGAACTTCGTCTCTCCGGGCACGACACAACAGTATTTCGTCGGCTATTTGTTAGTGTCGCATCCACCAAATCCTTTGCCTTCTGCGTCGGGATGGAAAGCAGTGTTTCTTGCGATCGCTATGGTGACGAGAAAAGCTATATCTGATAATAACCAAAATGGGAAAAAAATCAAGGGTTCGTGTCTCTGTTAGACACGACATCATGAATCTAATAGATAATGAGGCCAAGGAAGGCATAGGGGAAGTTGTTCGTAGTGTATGTAGTGCAGTAATTGCGACATAAATGGAAATGAACTAAAGGGGACGAGAAGTCACACCAGCCGTCGGTGGGGACCGAACCCACAACCTTTTGATAACGCAACCGACACTCTACCAACTGAACTAAGGCGGCGGTCGATCCATCGCCCACATTATTGACTGGGCAGTAAATGTGCATAAATAGCCAATAAAGGGGACGAATGAACGAAAGGTAAGGACGGGACAACAAGGGAACCTAAGGCAAAGAGAAAATAAACATCACTTTGCACAACAGTCTGTTTCTTCGCGGAGGTGGGTGGCCGCCTTATTCCAAGTAGATCTGTACTTGGGCTCACAGCCTGTGTCTCCTACCTGTCATCTGTTTTTGGATTGATGCGCGTTGTTTGTGGATTCATCTTGCTTGCCAGACCGTGAGATAAAGAACGTTCCGTATAATTCACAGCATGCGGTCTCGCGTACGTGTTCCTGTATGCATTGCTTGTATTAGAGTGCCGTGGAAGTAAGTGCCTATACTTGAAGTCGGTGTAATATGATGGCTCCTTCCTCCGTAAGCTTTCAATGTTGCGCACAGTATTTCATGTTCTTTTATCCAGGCTGCGGCGGCTGCATTTCGATGGAGGCGAAATGTTGAGGCCCGTGTACTGTGCGATGTAGTGCCCGTCAAGTAATCCCAGGTGGTCGAAATTTCCGGAGCCCTCCGCTATGGCGTCTCTCATGATCATACAGTGGCTTTGGGACGCAGAACCCCAGAAATCAATCAATTACTGTTCTTTTCGTTTACGTTCTGTGATGACATAGCAGTTTCCTCGCATGTTTTACTTAGCTTCTGGTGGTAAACTATGTCGAAGCGAGGCTGCGTGGTGGTTCTAGGGCGGCAGTTCAGAGTGTGAAGTTTTGTACAAGTTAAATAAATTACAAACAATAGATAAATGTTTATTGCAGCATGTGTACACGTACAAACAGTGTAACATGCCATCGGGATGAGGCAAAAGGCAACATACATAAAACGTGTTGCCTGACTTGGTTGGCATCACGCCCCGTGAGAAAACGGGAAAGCAGTTGGATCAGCAAGACAAACGGTCAAGAAAGAAAAACAGCACTATTAAAAAAAGCAAAAAAAGCATGAGTTATAGAATAATAATAAACTTCGCAAGTATAGAAAAGTACGTACTAAAAGTAATGAAATAAATTAGTAATTTCACACTCGTATCATACGTTGCTAATATCAATGAGCGTAGACAGATGAAATGGTAAATACCAATCGAGAAAGTTCCAGTTCTTGTTTTTACCGCTTTACTTCCCTGCGTTTCCCAGTTTCCTGACCCGCCACGGTGGTCTAGTGGCTATGGTACTCGGCTGCTGATCCGAGGGTCGCGGGATCGAATCCCGGCTGCGGCGTTCCGGTCCCAGTTTCTTCGCAGCGGCGACTGCAAGTGCTACTGTGTTCATTTTCTTTTTTTCGCTGCAGAACTACACGAACCCGGACCACACCGCCAGTATGGCGACCGACCACGTGCTCGAGCTGTCGGGCGTCCATTACACGGGGCCCGTATCACCGCCCACCTGCTTCCAAGCGTTCACCGGCACCGCAGTCACGGCGCCGCTGCTCAAGGACATCAGCATGGAGCTGCACGCCGGTGAAGTGATGGCCGTGCTGGGATCTAAGGGTAAGCCTATGCATTGCACAGACGAGCGCCCTCAATCGCATAGGTCGCAGTTCCTATAATGACAACACAATTTGTGGCACATGACGTGGAAAATTCAGCGTCTGGCCGGCGAACAGCATGCGTCCGTCACCATTAACATTCCATGTCAGAAACGTGGAGGGGAAAAGCTGCTTGCTTCGCTGCAAGCCGGCCCTCATACGTAACATCCTCCCTTCTCCCCCTCCCACACACCATGCTGTTCCCTCTACCCTCTCATTCCTCCCGCGATGGATGCAATGGAGATTTTTCTAAATTAAATTCAAGTTTCACGCGTTCTCCCTGGTCTCGCACCATCTGTTGGCACCTTTTAATGCTGTTGGCTTAATGCGCTACGTCTCTTTCACACCATTTCTAACGCGTTGATTTTTCATTTACTAATGTAAAAATCAGTGCAATGTGTATTCTTAATTAAATAGCGCTGCGGATCGCGGTTATGTACATACATTTTGCCTCAAATAGACCTGAGATTTCCTTTGCATTTTATAATGTTGACGTGTATGACCCCGTGCCACCAGTGCTAGCAGCTCGCTTGGTTTGGCCGGCCGGTTGAATCGGTTTTGGCTGGGCGGTTGAATCGAGTGAGAGACAAAGTGTTTCGCGCTTAGGCAGCTCAAGAACGACTACTGTCTGATGATGATGATTGTGGTTCGGTTAGCAAAGGACGCTAATTTCTGCAGCCCATGTAGGGAGCACGGCTAAGCGTCCGTGGTGGTGGGGTAAAGGGAGTGAAAGGGATAGAGAGAAAGGCCGTAGTGGAGGGCTCCGGAAATTTTGAGAACCTGGGGTTCCGCTCAGTCAGCTCAGCTTGTTTCTGCTGCGATCTGCTGCCTAGCGAAGCATCAGTTCTGCCAGTTCGTAGGGATTTCTTGCCATTGCACCGTTCTCTTCTGATTGAAGATTTTCGCCATCCGACATTCACTACTTGTGTTTGTGCAAGGTTGAAATGGACTCGCGATGCCGAGTTACTGCGCGGCATATGGCTGCCGCAGCACTTACAGTCGCGATGAGGTCGCTTTTCACAAGTTTCCTCGGGATCAGAAGATGGCTGCAAAATGGTCCGCTGCAGTTAAAAGAAAAGACTTCAAACCTACGAGATCAAGCGTGTTGCGCTTCAAGCACTTTCGTGACAGCGACTACGTACGAAACCCGGCTCTCATGCAGTCGCTGGGATTGACGATCAAGAGTGTGCGACTGAACAGCGACGCGGTTCCTTCTGTGTTTCCGCACCTGATTTGCCTTCGTGAATTTTAAATTTCTTAAATTTTTTTTGTTGTTGTGATGCACCTCGGATGTTTCTGGCGGTCGCGAATCTGCCGAATTTCGAGGCAGCAGCAGCAGTCCTCCTCTTTCCCCATTTGCACGCAGTGAGCGTATGAGCACCTATGGCGAAAACACGTGTACACAGATATCAGCACGCAGCATCGAAATCAGCTACTCTACACGACAGTCGCATGCTTCTAACGCAGCTAATATACCGTTTGCATTTTAACACACCATCACTGTAGTACTGGGCAGAATTTAGAAAAAGCGACGGTATTATAAAAAAACAGAACTGCAATATATGAGCCAAACTATCCTTGCGCAATTTTTCAGCGCACTTCAGAGCACATGTCACCACTGCGGCGAGAGCGGCACCCGTCTGGCTTTTTTTTTTTTCCTCGCGGTAGCATACTGACTCATCGCGTGCGCCTTGCCCGCTGCGAAGTACGATACTGACTGCATTAACAACGCTGCACTCTGAGCTGTTAAATCCACGAACAGCTGATGTTTCTGCACGATGCCCGCGCGTAGCGCGGACCGTGCCAATACGCGGCTAAAAGCGAGTGCCCATGCTGCTGTTTCTTATCAAATTTGATATCCACGGATGAACGTATCATTTGTAACAGTTTACTACAGTGAAATTAAGCACTGACATGCATCTTATACGTACCAGTCTATGTTTCCGACGCGGGTGAAGGTGGCTGGTTGTGCCGCTTCAGTTGTCGCCTTTACAGTGGCGACCGGCTCGAACATGTACGAATGTACAGAGAACTCGTTCCGACTTTCACAGTTCGCCATACTAACAGGAACTACCCGATTTCAACAGATAAACACGGCATTGCCTGCCGGCGAGCGCGGTCTGCTGTCCTCACCTTCCTGACGATGATGTCATGGAGCTTCGACCAATCACAGCGGCGGCGAGACTCGCGATGGCGGCCGCGGCGCCTGCTGCTTGTTTTCGGCAAAATAAAGTTATTTGCGTTGGTTTATGCAAATTTCCGACTTGATTTTCGAGTTCGCCGCACGAAATTATACGTGCACTGACAACGCACAGTACACGGGCCTCTGGCATTTTCACCTCCATCGAAAATGCTACCGCCGCGGCCGGGATCGAACCCGCATTTTTTAGGTGGAAGCCGAGTACCTTAAACAGGAGACTATCGTCTTTAAACGCTAGGAGGCGGGGTCACGTGATTCGGCTATAGCCTCGGCAACCAAACCTCCTCTGACGCCAGTGCCGGTGCCTCTAGGGTATAGGATTAGGCCCTTCGTGTTTGTCGGAGGTTGTTTGGACGCGATAACGGTTAGTGGACTTTGGCCGCGCATCAACCTACCGCTTGCCTACCACGTGACCTGGGCCCATTTCCCGCAATTCTCTCCTTTAAATATTTCATGACTAGGCTTCATAACTGCCACGTGACACCCTATCCTAGCTTCTTCTCTAAACTCACAAAAGCGTGTGATGAGGCCATGTGGATTAAGGCGCCCAATTCGAGCACATGTCCAAGTGATCACGTCATGAGCACGCCACCGTATTCCTGCGCAAGCCTCGACTCGATGTCGGTACTTCACTAGGCAGAGTTGAGCCCAGCGTCATGGTTCATCTGATGGTGACGCAGCGCTTTTTCAAGCATTGCTGCGGGTTGCCGCTATAAGCAGTGACCACTTCTGTCCACCGGTGAACGAGGCTATTGACCTTGACGAATCGAGGTGGAGCGCCAAGGGTACGGACGTCTTGGAATGCAGGAAGAGTCGTGTAACTATGCGATAACCTTAGGATACAAGGTCCCAAGACCATGTCATTACGTCCTGCTAAGCTATCACGTGATATGGACGTTTATGGAGTTCACACGCCCAGACATCTCGTGCTTCCGCGTAAACTGCACGTAAGGAAACTTAAGCGCCGCTGTTACTTTCTTTGGGATTGTCCTTGAATTGTCTTAGTTGCATGACTGCTCCATGCATCTGGCACAGCCCTGTCACTCCACCGTAGTTATTACTGTGACCATTTGTGCGCCAATGCCGGCATAGGGCCAATGCCGGTTATCTTAATGTTTTGCACAATAATCATATCGGACACAAAACTAAACAGAGGTGCTCTTAGCTGGGCTGCTTGGTTCAAGTACTATCGACCAAAAGAGTTCGTAGTGTTAACCTTTAATGTAGTGATAACATATACAGCCCACGCGAAATTGCTTTCACGTGACGTCCGGCTACCAAATGTTACGGGTTCGAATATCTACGTCCCGAGCACGACTGCCAAAGGTCCTGGCTTTCGCCTTCGCATATCATAAAGGAATGATAAGGCATAGTTAACAACTTTTGGGAATTCTCTTCACCTAGTTACAAACATGCAGTCTTTTGGAAAACTCTACGCTTCTTTGTTAATTATAATTATCACAGTTCTATTTGAGCACCAAGCCATGGAGGTGGTGTCTTAGAGTAGCTACACATACTGGCGTCTACGTCGGGAATTCGTCGCAGAGGCGTTTTTAAGATTAGTACGTTTGATACGGGTAGGTGCTGATTATCGACAGGACATAGCCAGCAATCGCACCTCGGAAATAGACGCTACGTCCAATGACAGGTGTCCCTTAGGAATCTCCAAACGTTTCACTGCGTAACGTTCTCGCGCTGCGGCGAGGCCAACTTTTGGGAACCGATGCGGCTGCGTATCGGCCGGCAACCGAAAGCGCTGGCTTGAGGGCTGAAATCAGACGCCGAAGAGTTTCTCAGCATACGCAATCGCAGACGTGCCTATACGATGCCTCCGTGAATATGAACCGGACCATGAGCGGGGATGACAACGTGTACCTCATGGCAGCGCACATCTTCACGGATTGGATTGGGTAAACTTCATTTGTCCAGCGGCTCCTGTTGGTGCGCGGGGCTACTATAGAAAATGTTCGAGCCAATTCCGTGTCGTGAAAACCGCTCGATCAGCGAAGCTGTTCGCTTATCTTTAGTCGTGACGTAGCTGGCAAGGGTGTCACGTTATTGACGTCATGATGTCAGTTATGTGAGCCATACACTCCAACATCCGCCGAAACGTTATGCCCTTTATTCAATGGCGGTGTCTCTCGATACTCCCTCTTTCATCATTATGTACTTCTTTGCATCCCCGGCGCTGTTGTCTAGTGGCTATGGCACTCGGCTGCTGATCCGAAGGTCGCGGGACCGAATGCCGGCCGCGGCGGCTGCATTTCGTTGGTGGCGAAATGCGTAGGCCCGCGTACTGTGCAAAGTCCGTGCACGCTAAAGAACCCCAGGAGGTCGAATTTTCCGGAGCCTTCCACTACGGTGTCTCTCACAATCACCATCGTGGTTTTGGGACGTAAAACCCCAAAAATCTATCAAATCAGACTAGAGCAAGAATACCTTCGCTGCTAAAAGGCACA
Source organism: Hyalomma asiaticum (assembly GCA_013339685.2). Classification (NCBI taxonomy): domain Eukaryota; kingdom Metazoa; phylum Arthropoda; class Arachnida; order Ixodida; family Ixodidae; genus Hyalomma; species Hyalomma asiaticum. The sequence goes on along the minus strand of CM023491.1, from coordinate 48,823,077 downwards.
CTTGTCCGTGTCATCCATCACCCGTTACCACCAAGTACAAGATGCATTACCAACAAGCCCACACGACTACCTTCATCGGTGACGACAAAACACGTCGTCAAAAGCACAATAAGTGGGTGACGTGTACCGTCGTTTCCAGGCACCGCACACGTATTCTTCTATCTTGAAACAAAGCACTTCAGACGCACCTTTCGCAAGAAATGACATTCTTTCGCAATCGCTGTCGACCACGAAACCGTAGCCTAACCAGAAAAAATAAATAGCAGGCTTATTATTGTTATTATTTATTTGGAATTATACATTTCGCAGTGCGAGTTTCGAAACTCTCGAGCCGAATATCTCAACTATAGCAGCGGGCACGTGCAACCGACGTGACGTGAAGAGAGAATTTGCCAAAGAGCACTTATACGTCGGGCTGTCTCCTGAAAAATGAAAATGATTTACAAGAGCAAAGGGGTGAGTAGAGGGGAAGGCTGGTTGCGTTACGTGCCATATAGAACTGGCAGCAACGGTCCGGAAAAACAACGCGTTTTATAACCAACAAAATGAAAAAAGAAAAGTCGGGAATGGAAGTAAGAACGAAAAAAAAAAACTACAGACCGTTGTAGTGGAAGGAGGCCATGTTAACACTCTTGCCTGCTACGAAGACATGTAAAAATAAACGCAATAAAAGTGGTGCTTTTTCCTTTCTTTTATTGGGGGAGGGTAAGGAAGGGGGGGGGGGGGGGCACAGGGTGTATAGGCTTTCATAACCACGGCGGCTTCCAAGAAAATGCGCTCGTGGCCGTATCGTTGTTGACAGTTATCGGCTTTGACACACAGAACGGAAAAACGAAACGGTTAAGAAAAAAAACTATTATAAAAGCAACCAAGCAAACCGAAGGGGAAGGAAATTCGAGATAATATGCATTATTTGCTGCGGTTTTCTGTGCCACGATCACGTTACGGTTACGAGTCAAGGTGCAGTGGGGGGTGGGGGGATTCGCATTGATTTCGACCATCTGGCGTTCCTTAAGGTAAGGCGCACGTGAATTTAAGTGTGCGGTTGTTCTTTGCAATACGGCGCCATAGAATTGCGGTCACAGTGCCCAGCAATCACGCCGCGTCGTCGAGCTGAGCTGTGCAAAGAATGCAACATAAGGCGATATAAAGGGAAACGAAAGGGTATTTTAATGCATTCAGTTTTGTTCCGCCAACAGCATCACCTATATACAGAACGCGAACGTAGGAAAGCTCCGACAGGCGTGAAGCTCTATAAAACTGCGCACACGTCTTGTTATAACGAGAGGGGAACGGATCGAGGATTTGTTCCTTGGTTAGACACAACATGATGAACTGATTGGTTGATTAATGGAGTTTTACGTTCCGAAACCACGATATGACTATGAGGGACACTGTAGTGGAAGGGCCCAAAAATTTCCACCACCTGGGATCCTTTAACGTGCACGAACGGGACATCGCACAGCACACACGGGCCTCAATCATTTAGCCTCCATCGAAATGCAGCCGCCGCGGCTGGCATTAGATCCCGCAACCTTCGGATCAGCAGCCGAGTACCATAGCCACTATAGACAACCATGCATGGCGGGACGCAGCTTAATGAATACAACGGGCAATGACGCCAAGGGGGGCATAGGGGAACTTACTTGTAGTTTTTAGCTGTAGTGTAGTAAATATAACATAAATGGAAAGAAAATTAAGTGGACGAAGAAACGCACCCGCTATCGGTAGGGATCGGGCCTACTACTTTCGGAGAACGCGTCCGATGCTGTACGAACTGAGCTACAACGGCGGTAGTTCCCTTGTCCATTTTACTAAGTATTTCTACACATTTTATCTTGGGTGTGTTTAATCAGCGTCACTCGCAGCCATGGCGGCGAGTGTGGAACGCACTTTTTGCCATAGGAGTTACGTGGTACGATATCCTAATACGACGTGGCTGCTGGTAAATGAACCCTCGCATGCTATACCTAAAGGCACCAAGTCTGCGAGAACGAGACCTATGCTGACAAACAAGGAAAGGGGAATGGATAAAGGGCTTGTTTCTTTGTTAGACACACCTTAATGGATACAACACAATACGATGCCGCGGAAATGGTCACATTGTCTGTCGTATTCATTAGGTTCTGTCCCACGCCTTGGTGACGCATTACGCGCGGTATGTTGGAGACCGACGTTTATAGCGACATAAACACTCTTGGAGACGGCATGCATGACTGCGGATACACCTTGACAGTGCTCTCGGGCAATTATCTTCGCCGACAGCGTCGATTTTCGTGACGCACGCGTGTACGGTAATGCGTGTATACGGTGACTGGAACGACTATACTCGAACGCCTTTCCTCGACAAGCCGCACAGCGTGCAGCGAAGGCGATATCTCCGAAAAAACCTCAGAACACGACCTCGATATAAGACGGCGACGCAGTGTCAAGGATGTGCGCCCTGAGGATGACAGGCTTTCGAAATGTTTCAGATGCGAAGCATCTTTTGCTCGGGGCTATATCCGTTGTCCGTTGGCGTCCGCACCTCTCCTTCTCATCCCCCTCTCCACGCCAGCTGTGCTATAATGGGCTTCTCACTCCGTCCTCCTCTGCACGCCAGCTGCGCGATAGCGCGCCTCTCCATCCGTCTTCTCTCCTCTCCTAACGGCGCGCGTTGACTATGGAAACGCTCTTTCTGCGATGAACGCTTTACCAGCTCGCAAGGAACAAGAACGCGCCCTCGCCCGCGAGAGAGAACGCTGACGCAGGCAGCGTCTGCTAGCGTTAAACCGATGCAAATGCGACACCTAGTCAAACCGATGCAAACGCGGTGTGAACCCCCCGTGCTGCTTCGCATCGCCTCATGGTCCCCTTTAGCGGGATATGGTGTAATTTCTTTTCACTCGTGACGCTTTCCCCGCCACGGTGCTGCTGATCCGAGGGTCGCGGTGTCGAATCCCGGTCGCGGCGGCTGCATTTCGATGGAGGCGAAACGCAGCCACGGCGGAATGCAGGAATGCGGGAGGATGGGGCTAGGCTAGGAGGGCTGCCATGCCATGCTTCACTGCCACTTCTTCAGCAGCAGTGAATATGCTGCATTAACCAAACCGTAAAAGCCATGTAGTAATTGACCGATTGCTTTCTGGGGTTTTACGTGCCAAAACCACGAACTGATTATGAGAGACGCCGTAGTGGAGGGCTCCGGACATTTCGACCACCTGGCGTTCTCTAACGTGCACTGACGTCGCACAATGCACGGCCCTCAGCATTTCGCCTCCATCAAAATGCAGCAGCCGCAGCCATGCAGTAGAATCAGTAGGTTAAAAAACTGCGCCCGAAACGTCCCGTGCGCTCTATCAATTAATTTTTCTTTCAAGGATTGTACAAAAATTAAGCAGGTTGACGTAGCGTGTATGTCCTTCTTGACCGGTGGACCAGTGCGCCAGCAGCACCCGTTCGATAAAGTTAATCTTATTTAGTACAACCCACAGCGTTATGTCCTGCGGCGCAGGAATGATACCTCGTGCAACTTTATAAAATCGACGATGACAGTGCTCTTAATGATAAAATGAGTAAATAAATAACAATACTAATAACAAACATAGCACTCAGAAGATCAGTAGGCAGACGTTGTTGTAACCTGCATAGTGTCCCCAACGAATCCACGTTGGACGTCAGGTATCGTGCATGAAAAATTACTATAGACTCTTTGAGAAGTTCCGTGAAGCACTGTGGAATCTATAGGCCTCTTCGACCAATCGAGAGGGCGAACACACGTTAAACGTGTTCTTCCGCGGCTTGTCATCTGCCAGTGGCGGGCGCTGCGGTCGTAGCTGCAGCATTGGAAAGAGGAGGAGGAGGAGGATGATTAAGTGGGGCCCCTATTGGCAGCAGCAGCTCACAGGTGCGTGTCCAAGCAATGCCATTTCATCTCGCTTTGGTAGAATTCTGCGCTCTATGACCTCGTAGCCTTGGCTCTACTGCACGGAACTAGTGAAACAGCCTATAAGTCTTTCCGACTGAAGACGAAGTGGCGAAAGACCGTCGCTCACTTTTGCCCCTGGAACTTGCCGGCTGTGATTCCACACAGACCACGTCGAGGCAAACTGACCCGTCGTCAAAAAAGACGGGACGTGACGTCAACCGCTCGAAGCCCCTGACGTCAGCTGTAGGCGATCGACGCAGAGCTGTTACACAGCGCTCGGACAGGAAAGCCAGTAGTTGTCGTGTCTTAGACAAAAAGAAACTGCGAAAAGAAACTGGAAGGACCCGCCAAGAAAGTTTTCGCAACTTGCGTGTTTAACGATTGCGACTATCGAGGCAGACATTCGAGGGAAGAGAAAAAATAATAATAATGACGAAGTGGTCTGGTGCGTCGACCGATAATGAAATGTTGCAGGACGGAACAATAATGTTCCCAAAACACTGCGCTCCAGGACAAGTAAAAAAGAAGAACGCTAAGCAGAAGAAGAAGAAAAAGAAGAAGGAACGCGGGAAAACAGGGAAAAGAACCAATCTGTCCCCCCCAGCGATGTCCGGTGCAGAGCTGTAATTGCTTGCCCCTCTGGTGTTGTCTCCTGTGTCCCTGAGTAGCTGCAGAATGGGGAAATACAAAACTCGATCGTACGCGGAAGGCCATCGCTAACATGAAACTGCACGTACGCGGGAAGGGTAAGTGTAAGGAGAAAGGGTAGTGTCCCAGAGATTGTTTCCCTGTTTCACACTTTCCCCAGCTTCGAAGCTCTAAGCCACCACTGCGGTACTCCGGCATTTTGGTTTTCCGTTGTATTTCTGGTCAATTTCCGTTTCCAGAGTTGTTCTGCTTTTTTGGGGGAACAACAGAGTTGGGGGAGGGGGTAGTCGGCTGCGAATTGCCTCTAAGAGGACAAGAGGCCTTTTGGTTCTCCTTCCAAAAAAAGGTGCTTGTTCCGCCATTGTTCCGGTGGAACACTGGCAAAATCGCGATGGTGTGCAGTGGCCCAAGAGACGGCGTGCTTTCACCACATCTAACCGTTTGCGCTGTAAGAAGCTGTTGCTCCTTTCTTTCGTTGGAGCTCTGTTCTTATTTTCTCTTTCGACACGAATTGCTTCTCTGTCGAGCGAGGAAGTGTAGTGTTGCTGAGGGAACGTCTTCCATTTTCCCTGATCGTTCAGTTGTTCCTGTGCCCTCGAGTTCTCTTTTAATTTTTTACTTGAATTGCTCGCTGCACACGCGCCAGCTCACATTATCTTTAATGACCGGACCCGTCGGCAGCGTTGGTTCCATGAAATAAAATGTGCGCAGGTGGTTTCACTGCTCTTTAGTCTCTCTCGGGGACAGAAAAAAAAAGAAAAGAAAGAAAAGCTGCCCGATACTTCGCTGCAGCTGTTCACTGAAGAGTTTTCAGATCTGTGTCCTTTATTTATTTATTTATTTAGCCCCATAGGCAATTCTCCCGAATCTTTCACTTCTGCTAATGTTAGTGTATCGACACTGTCTTTTAGGTTCTTCTAGATTCACTGTAGCGAAATGTTACGAAGTTAAAAACATAAGCGAATATAAACTGTACGAAAGAGTACACGCTAGCAGCTGTACATGACAGACATGAGAGCATGACATGATGGCATGAGAGCACAGGTCTTCTGTACTAAGGAGACATGCAGTCACCAGCATAATTAATGAAACTTAATTAAGCAACAGCGCGGAGAATTGGAAAAGGTAGAGCGTTTGGTGCGTTGTGTAAGCACCACTAACACACACATAATTCAAGGATCAGGGTCACCTACCACATTTTTATCGTTCCTGTATCTATCTTTAGCTCACCTGCGGTCCTGGTATAGTTGGGCCTGCAGCTTTCGCCAAACTTCCCGTTTTTGTTTATTTTTTTTCTTATTAGTACCTAATAGAGGAAGACGACGATGCTGCTTAATGACCGAACACATCAAGGTGTCGCCGCTTCTTGAATCCAGCAGTGCCGCTGCTGCTCGTTTCGCTATCGATCTGCAGGGCGTTCGCTCGGTTCCAGTAACGAATGAGCAGGACCGCGCCATCTGTGACACCCCAACGATATTTCATCTCCGGCTTCACCACCTCCACTGTCCCAGAGATGTATGGCTGCTGTGTGTCGCCAGGAGCACCGTTTCTCACTCCATGTCATCTCTCTAACGGAGGGTATTAATCGCGCCGACACGGTCGCAGGGCACAATGATCCTTGAAGACTCTGTAGCAAATGCGTCATATTTGCTTCTTGCTATTGCTGTGAGCTGAATGAGCACGGGTTTCCATCAGCACTTTTTGCAGTGAACGGCTAAACATCTACTTGTTTTATTTTTGGAACTGTTCGCGCGTTCGTGCGGCCTGTCATTAACACGTACAGCTCATTGCGCCGTATGTCTAAAAGCGTCCACGTGGCAATGGTATGGGGTGGACTATGCGTTTAATACTTTGTCCATAATTAATCTGGTGTTGCTCGTTGCATGAATTCTTTTCCCTGCTGCTAGCGGCATAAATTCGTTTCCTTGCCCTTTGGCAAGCCCTTTTCCGTACCCTTTTCACATTTCGTCATTTCACATTATCTATGTGAAATGGCGTGTTTTATAATGAAAGCAGATGCATATCTAGGGTCCACCAGCGAGTTGTCTATTGCACACTATACGCAGAATAGATAACCTTCTCGAGTGGCCATACACATGTGAAACGATATCTCTTAGAATATGCGTTTCGTGCTGCACAACGAATGTACAAACGGTGACAGTGCCTCCGTAACTAGAAATAGAATAGAATGGAGTAGAATATAACAGAAATAGAATAGAATAGATTGCGCGTTGCGTGTCTCGTTGTTTCTTGGGTCCATGCCTCTTACGCACGACTTCGTGCGTACTATTATTGGGTAGTGTTTGTCAATGTTGGACACAGGTCAATGAAAACGATCATACCTACTTAACCCTCTCGAATTTACCCCAAAAGCATCGCCACTTACCACTTTCGTTGAACCTATGACATTCTTCAGCGCTCCAATCGTCGCTGTCAAGATCAGAGAAGCTGGCATAACTCAGTACATCTTTGAATGACCTCGCTTCTTTGGCGCTAGTTCCATATTTCTGGTGAAGGGCAGGTTGTGACGTCACCGCACATACTCCACGAAGCATCTACCCGTTTCGGTTTGGAGACGACTTTCAGTTGTTGATTTAAAACTAATGCTCGTTTCTGAGCTAACTGAACCACCCTGGCGGTTATAGGACCATCAGCACCATTGGGAAACACTGATATCAGGACATTGTGAAAAAAACCGCCGGAGTTGCCCTTTAACCGTAGTGCTAACGCATTTGTCTGGAATTTACCCCAAAATCATCGCCACTCACCACTTTCGTTGAACCTACGACGTTGCCCTGCATCTCTGGCTACAGGCAGTGGAAAGAAGGCCCTGCTGGAGGTGGTGGCCCGGCGCGCCATGGGTCCGACCCGGGGCCAGATCCTGCTCAACGACGTGCCGCTCACGCTGCGCCTGTTCCAGGAGCAATGCGGCTACGTTCCCCGACGCTGTTCCTTGGTGCCTGGTGTCACGGTGCGACAGACGCTGCACTTCGCCGCAAAGCTCACCGTGGCTTCCAAAGGTGTCCGGATCTGTCAAGAGAGGAAGGGTAATCACCCAAGTGGCAATAGACATAGTGACAACTGTAACTTGATCAGGGCTGGTTAGTTCGTACCTACAACTGAGGATAAAGCTGTGCGTGAGTAAACAAAGATACAATTGCCGCTGGACATGCTCTGACTGGCACCTCATAGTTTAATTGGAGAAACTCGGCTCTACGCGCTGGCAGGCTAGCCATGCGTACATGAGTCACAACTACACGAGGAAAGATCAGGGACAGAATTCACGAAACTTCTCACTCGTAAGTGTTTTTTGCCATTGGATGGCCTAGATCTATAACGATATGTCCAGCATCAGGAATGGATAAAATTTTGTCTTGAGAACATTTTTATCGTAAGTTGTTTTGGTACATACGCGCCCGGAACACTTCATTAAAAATGTTATTTTCCTTTCAGACAATGCGAGAGAGGCACAACACATTTGTCTCCTCGACTTCGCATTTACGAGGCTTCTAATGTCTGTTCTTCTTTCTTAGTTTACCCACTTTCTTCAAGTACATCGCTACTGAAACGTTTCACTTGATATTCCAATAAATTCATATGTTTCTACATGCAGTCCACGCATTCTATATGCAGTCCATGCAATATTGCGCTTTTAATAGCAAAGATATGAGCATATACATTGCACACGGAGGTTGCACATCGATTTAGAGTATATGGAAGAACTGCTGTTCATTGCTGGCAAGTTATGTGAAGCTTATTCGATTCGATTCGGCGTGCTCTTCGATTTGTATTCGCTTCAGCATCGCTGTTCGCACTTCCCCACAAACATTAAGGAACGCGTGTGCCATCGGGCGCGGCGCAGGTGAAGCAGGTGATGGCGGACTTGGCGCTGAACCAGGTGGCCAACAAGGAGGTGAGCAGCCTGTCCATCAACGAGTACCGCCGCCTCAGCATCGCCGTCGAACTCGTCAGGGACCCCGGTGAGCATTACGAGTAAAGTGCTCCCAGTGTCACATAAATGCATTTTCCAAGTGTCGCTTCAGTAAGGTTTCCCAGGAGACCGCCATATTACATTGAAAACGCATCTGTAAGGAATTAGGTTGCACGCCACTCGATTATTCAAGCCCAGCTGTACAACCGCCCAGTGAAGGCAAGCAATATGTTCGGTGGCTTCTCGACACTTCTATAATAACAACGAACCAAGTTTTACGTGCTAAGTCAACGATATGATCATTCATTCATTCATTCATTCATTCATTCATTCATTCATTCATTCATTCATTCATATATCAAACTGTCAACCCTCTTGCGAGGATCTTTACGGAGACGGTAGAATAACAAAATAAAAATGAACAACATTGATAAATACAGAATACATCAAGTTGGAGTGGTACACTAGTAGAGGATATTCATCGAAAGTGAGTTCGAATTTAGACAAATCATCATGTCGCACAACACATGTTGTGAATACAACCCACATTTCAGTTACACTGGGACAGGATGGGTATCTGAATGCCTCGGTGTAGGATTCCGGGAATTTCAACCACGTGGCATTATTTAACGCGCGCTGAAAAACGTATACAGTACACGGGCCTCTAGCATTTACGCCTTCGTCAGAAATGCGATCGCCGCGGCCAGAATCAACTCGGCGTCCTCAGGGTGAGAAGCCGAGAACGGTAAATAGCATAGCACCTCGGCTGTCGAATCGTCATTTGAGGCCACAATCTACTCCTGAGCAAGAGCGCTTGTCGGAACTAGGAACCCAGGTGAACGCGGTCCCATCGATGGAGAAATCAGCCATTTCGTAGCGATGCATTCAGCGACATTTAGTCTCAGTCGAATTCTTTATACTGATAGGTCAAACACACTGTTCGGTAAAGAAGCCAATCCCCATCAATCTGGTTAGCCTACGATTTTACGCAACCAACCCAGGTATACCAGTGTGAGAGGGAGCTCAAGCCGAGAACTATTTTTGCGAATATCAAAAATAACTTGCGACAATGCTCGCAGGAGAGTTCCTCCGCATACGTCCTTACTGCGGCCTTCCCAGAAGATGATATATGCTTTGCTCAGTGTCCCTTTGGTTAGAGTTGTCCGTCACTTCGCATCGTGCAAGAAGCCACTATACACTTCCTTGCTAGCTGAGATATCTGGTAGAGCGGCTGCCCCGACAAGGTGTTGTCAATCTGTCCCACTTCTAAACCAGGCAAATTATTTCCGCAACTAAGAACTGCTTTTTTTTTTTCTGAGAAACTGATATGACTTTCGTGCGTAGAATGCGTGCTGAGAACGTGGGAATTGCAATATAACACGGTAATTCCTTTCGCGAATGAAATGTGTTCTTCATTATCGCGTTCCCTTGAATCTTTTCCAATACCAAAAAACCATGATATTGCGTGTAATGAGGCTCCCGATACTGCAGTTCTCGTGGTGCTGGACGAGCCGACGGCCGAACTGGACCCTCTGAACACGTACTTCGTCGTTTCCATCCTGGCCAACCATGCCAAGAAGTACAACCGCCTCGTGCTTCTCACCATGTCCAAGCCCCGGTCGGACATCTTCCCGTTCCTGGACCGCGCCGCCTACCTCTGCCTGGGCGAGATGGTCTACACCGGTGAGTGAGGCCATCACCAATCAGTGCTCAGCGAATGAAACGCGATACTGGAAACGCGCGGCCACCAATGCATTCTGCCTCATCGATTGCCGCAGGGGACACCGAGCCAATTCGTTTTCGCACTCTGCGAAAGCGAGAGACTTCTTGAAGCTTTGTGATTCGGTACGGTCCTTCAGTGCTCACACAGTGGAACCTTGTAGCGAAGTATGCGGCGGCCATCATGCGGTCCGAGCATCGCGTTTCGATCACTGAGCACTATACTTTCGGAGGAACCAAGTGACGCGGCGTTGCTAGAGTTTTCGATCTCGCAGAACACACATTTTGTGCGCAGAAGAGTATAGGAATATTTTGTGCGTAGAAGGGACTCGTGTAGGCGTAACCCGCCGCAAAGAAAATTGCGGACTTTACCAGTTGTATTAATCTCATTTGTATTCGGCGGGGAGCTCTGTGCATACGATGAATCTTCTGCTGAAGGAAATTAACTTAGATGAAATCGACACAAGGACATACAAGCACACGGGACTGACGCTAACGTGAACAGTTGTACGCCAATGCCGTCTATTTTACTATCTTTGTGTCAATTTGTGCTACGTTTTTCGCTTCAGAAATCATGAAACAACTAGCCGTAATGCACCTGCACGCTTTCTTAGGAAATTTCTTTGTTGATCATCCTGCACGTAGACCTTCAATGCTAAGACCCGTGAAATCGAAGGCGCGAAGATCGTTATTTTTCTTCTTCAAGAAGTCGTGTTCGATATTTGAGAACAGTTTCGTATTTAAATAGATTATATTCAGTACCGGCATGTTCAATTTGTATTCGATTTGGTGCTTAAAAAAGCTTCGGGCCTGCGCAGACCCTGCAGGGCAGTCACACCGTAATCTGGATTACGCTGTAATTGCACTGCGCGCTCTCTTGTTCCTCTCTCGCTATCTCCTCCTCCTTCTTCGTCTTCTTCTTCTTCTTCTTCTTCACCTCCCATAGCTTCTTCCTTTCTTCTCCACATCACCAGCAAAATTGGCTTTGTAATGGGCCTACGACCGCTTATGCTGCAGAATCACTACTCACCCACCCCTACAACTGTGCTTGAAGGCAGTCATATCCCAGCAGTGAAAAATTTGGGCTAGTGCGTGCGCTGTTTTTGGTAGCGCTGTGCTTCCCCTTTCTTTCCTTTCGTTCCACCCCGCAGGTTACACCCGGACCATGCTGGAGTACTTCCGCAACATCGGCTTTCCCTGTCCAGAACTGGAGAACCCACTCATGTACTACCGTGAGTACTGCACTGCACCTTACTTAGTCTTTAATGCAGCATGAAGAAAGTCTGCATTCATAGATGTCCCAGCTGCGGCGGCCTTATTTGCCATGGAGGCGGAGATGCTAGAGATGTGTGTACTGTGCGTGTTCTGTGCACGTTAAGTGACCCCACGTTGTAGAAATTTTCGGAGCCCTCCGATATGGCTGAGCATGTAATCATATCTTGGTTTTCGCACGTAAGAACCAGCGAACAATTAATTATGTTATCGCGTTTATGGAGATGACTAAGAACTTTCTCACTAAATAAATAAGCAACCGTTATGCAAAGCGCACCTGGATATCAGGATGAACAGAGGGGGATCGACGACCGCCCGCACTCACTGTCATCACGACGAAATGGAAGTGTCGGGACAGAAAAGAAACTAAAATCAAAACTGGACACTACAAGCACTCACTCCCCGCACATGTTTATCGATATAAAAGAAACGTCATTATAAACGCCCCAATCGGGGTGCGACGACCCGATGCCAAAAACAACGATATGTGACAATCTGCCTAGAGGTGCGGCAGAGTAAACGCGATATCGACAGTCGTTTTCGCGTGAAAACAGAACCCAGTGACTGGAACGAAGTGCCGAAAGCCTAAAAACACCGACTTCGAGCATTGACCCCAAACGATCCAAAGAGTTACTCCAGCGATGTTGCCAGCCGTCTCATTATTCACCGCTCTCTGAATTACTGATCAACCGGACTCGCTTTGCTCAACCGCTTTTACGCCGAGAGCTGACTCGACACAGAAAAGACCGATGACATTTTAAAATGCTTGCGCGCACCGGCGGCCCCAGACCGTTTTCTATCGACAGACTGCAATTCACTCAGACACATCTGTATTAGATTGTAAAGCACATCACCTCTTGCTCATTCTTCGCAGCTTCCTACGTTTGCCTCCAAAACTGTAGCAACCAACGACAAAAAGAAAAAGTGTTTTGCATGGAGGTAACCCTTGGACTATAGCGTTTCCAACCAAAACAAGACGCACCGGTGAAATAAATATAAGGCAGCTAGACTGCAGTGCTGGCAGAAAAAAAAAATATCCAGAGGGACAAGAAAGGACTGCGCAATGACATTTACGAAACGTCTTGGACTAGCCGTCGTCCAGAGCAGCTTCGCCTTCGGAGAAATTTCGAGCCCAACTTTAGAGCACTCGCGGATGTGCCAAACGCTTAGCTAAGCGAGACGTGAAGCCATCGCCAGAGGGCACTCCCGCGACTGCCAAGAGAGCGCCGCCACTCGGCAATCCAATTCCGGGCGCCTGCGCTCGCAACAAGATGGCCGAGGGTCAGTGCAGTTAGCCTTGTCGAAAGAACCGTGCAGTATCGTGGAACAAAGGATGGCTGGTTGACCCTAGAAACGTGCATTGGCTAATATACCGCAGATATGATACTGCACGCATATCTCGTACGGAGGGAGTTAATGGGAGATACGAAGGAATGGAGAAAGGCGGGGAAGTTAAATCGTGCCATGAATCCGATTCGCCACCTTTGTCTAATGAAGGGAGGGGGAGGGGGGGGGGGGGTGCAAGAATAGGAAGATAGACCAGTATCGCGTACACACGATCATGGCCTGTATTTGTTAGCGAACACTAAAGTAAAACATGGAATCACGTACAGCACAAATTTAGGATGCATCCGTTAGTTTAGGCTTCTTGCAGCACTGCATCCTTCACCTATACTGCTAGAACTACTGATCGCGTCGATATTTCAGACAGCTCCAACGTGTTACTGGTTTGTCATCAAAGTGAGTCAGCGACATTAAGCAAATGTTTATCTTTATATTCACACAAGCCGAGTGAAGTACTCACCCTCTCACATGGTCATCACGTCATCAAAACGTCGATATAAATCGCCAGGAATAGTATTCAATAAATGTCAGCAATGTGCTCAGCTTCATAAACTACGTCGACTCGCTTAGCGGTCTAGACAGATAGATTACAGCATTGAGCCTGTCGCGGCAAATAATAATAATAATAATAATAATAATAATAATAATAATAATAATAATAATAATAATAATAATAATAATAAACCCACGAGGAAGCAAACTTTTCTGAGGGGTGTCTACAGCGCCGCGTCTTTGCAAAAAATATTCGCCACTTCCTATGAAAAGGGCTTATCGAGCAAAGTTATCTTGCAACACGGCTGTGACACTTCGTAGTCACATGACCTCAAAGGGGCCACCTAATTGGAACACCAATTTTTAGCAGAGCAGCTAGGAACATTTCATTAGCTTAAGGTATATAGGTCTTTCCCATTGGCCTATGCAGGCAGTAGCTTCCATGCTGCTGCATGGTTTTCCAGAGAGACCATGTTTCGCTCTAGAGCCCTGGCTTCACTGAAACTCTCTCGTCGAGGGCCCTCAGGAAGGCGTCTCTCTACGCGGACTTACGAAACGAAGTAAAAAATGCCGGCTTTATTCACCAGGTTAGGCGCTGAACTGGGCAGGTCAAGATCTCATCCACGCGTTTTCGAGACTTCGCGAGTGTCTCTTCGATCTTGTTTTTACTTTTACACGCGTAATATTACACGAGACGTGCTACGCACTTGGCTGAAGAGGCCGTTGGGCTTAAAGTCTAAGAAGGTAAAAATAAAGAAGAAATGTGCGAGTCTTTCTGCGATTCTTTAGACACGGTGAAGGGCCGTTCGAAGCTTACGTGCAACGCCCCGCGAGTGCATGAACTCCCTGGCGTTCTCGGTGCAAATTTGCACACGCTTTCATTGAAAGCAAACGTTGAGCGGAATTCTTTCTTTCCCGTACCGCACCTTCGACATCAAACGCGGCAGCCGCGCACTCGTGGGCTCAGCTTTATACTAAAAGATACTGTGGACTTCGGAAAAGGAAAATAATGGTAAGTTTATCAAACAGGGATGCGCCTTAAGGAAAAGAGGAAAAAAAAAAGAATGAAAGAAACGCCCTTTACTGTGAACCGAGAGCAAAAGCACTTTGAAGAAAGAAAGAAAAAGTTCGACGCAAATGGCGCACTGTGCTGCTGTAGCACAGGCTCTTTGCTCATCGATCGCCAATCGATGTGCACGATGCCAACAAGAAAACTTTCATCGCAGTGCAAATTGTCTCTCAAGAAACGAAGGCGAAACAAATTTCACACTTCAATCAGTACCATGCTATACAGGCTGTTTTAATGCTATAGAAGCCCACACACCGAGAATTTCGCAACCTTATACCATGGCATGACCATGCTCTAGCACATCCAGCCACGCGCCGAAATGGGACACAGTGGTCGCCATTTCGTGCTTAATGGACGAGAGCGCAGAATGTACTGACGTTTAAATGGTGTTCTACATCAAGTTTATCACCTCCCTCTCATGAAGAACTAAGGTGCAGAAGGCATTAGGAAGGCGCAGACGTGCACCTTATCGAAGAGTACGCCACTTTCCCACGGCGTGGTATAAGCGATGGAGCCATGTAGCGTGTACACAGGGTAACCGAAGTTTCTTTAGACATATTTATTCACAGTAAAAACACCATCTTCCCAAAGGGAACCCTGATGGGATGCGAAGCAGCAGCGTTGCGCACGGGTGGCGTCACGGGTTGAACGGCGCTAACGCGGGTGCTTCGCATCCCATCAGGGTTCCCTTTGGGAAGATGGTGTTAATTTTTTGCGCGTGAACCGACGAGTCGGCGGTGCAGCGAGCGGCGGTCGCGGAAGCGGAGTGAGCGGCGGTAGCGGCAGGTGTTGCGGGCGAACGGGCGAGGCGGCAGCTGCGGGCGCTGCGGCGAGCGCGCGGCAGGCGAGGGAAAGAGTGACGTCAACGCGCAGCTGCGGCGTGACCTACTTGGCACAGCTCCAACACCTGCGGCGAGGGGAGCGCGTTGCGGCGCGTTCGTACGGAGGCACGGAGGGACAGCGTTACACAGGCTAGTCAAAGAGCGGCTTCGCATCTAAAAGAAATATTTTGTATCCTTATACGTATGGCGCATAAGAAACATTAGACACGATGGCACCGGTCTTCCTCTTTTCTTATTGCCCCGTCACGGTGGTCTAGTGGTTATTACAACTCGGCTGCTGATCCGGTCGGCTGCCACCCAAAATACGCGGGTTCGATCCCGGCCGCGGCGTTCGCATTTTCGATGGAGGCGAAAATGCCAGAGGCCCGTGTACTGTGCGTTGTCAGTGCACGTTAAATAACCCCAGGTGGCCTAAATTTCCGGAGCCCTCCACTACGGCCTTTCTCTCTATCTCTTTCACTCCCTTTCCCCCACCCCCACGGACGCTTAGCCGTGCTCCCTACATGGGCTGCAGAAATTAGCGTCATTTCCTAACCGAACCACAATCAATCAATCAATCAATCAATCAATCAATCAATCAATCAATCCGGAGGTCTCGGGATGGAGTCCCGGCCGCGGCGGCTGCATTTCGACGGAGGGGAAATGTTGAGGCCCGTGAACTGTGCGATGTGACACGTTAAAGAATCCCCAGGTGGCTGAAATTTCCGGAGCACTACACTAAGGCATCTGTCATAATCATCTCGTGGTTCTGAGATGCAAAAATATATGGAGGCACATGATCATACACCAAGTGCTCCCCGCAGTGCGCATGATGAACCAGCTTAAACGCCATTCAGTCCTCGTTATCGAGGGCAGCGTTTTCTGCAGGATGCAGCTGATAAGGTGAAGGGGCACGTTAAAGAACCTCATGTGCTTGAAATCAATCCGGGGCCCCATAGAGAAAACAACAACAACAACAACAACAACAACAACAACAACGACAACGACAACAACAACAACCTCCACTACGGGGCGTGCCTCGTAATCACGTCGTAGTTTTTGCACGCAAAGCCCCATGAATTATTGAAAGCACGTACAGTCAACAGCAAAAGTTTGCGGGACGAGAAACTCTTGACAGAGCTGTATTACCGTATAGCATCGGAACATAGCCTCGCGTTAAACGTTTCAGTGGATAGAGGGCTTTGCGATGCACAGGATAGAGCATTTAATCCAATGCTCTGCTCCGAGGTTAACCGGTAATGCAGGTATTTCGGAGAGTTTCGCGTCCCGTAAACATTTACTCTTGACTGTACGTATTCGACTGCCTTTAAAATATCCACTTCGTAGTCAGTGCTGTTGGAATCTATGCCTCTTCTTGAAGCCCACGTGTACTCTAAGCATAGTCAAGGACTGAATACGCCCGCTATACCACATTGTCGTCAACAAAAGTTTTGCCGCAAGGAGACGTTTGCTTTAAATCGCCATTCCGACTAGCGGCGCATGTATCGATTCTCAAAATACGTGGCACACTTTTCGAAACCTCTAAAAATAATAAAGGAACTCGGCGCGATAGCTCCCACGGCGCTTTTTTCTCTGCCTACTCTGGTTTCTTCCCTTCAATTTTCCGTCCTTTTTCCACAAATATTATAAGCTATTGACGCAGAATCGAAATAAAATTCCACGCGGATCTTGAATAAATAGCCCACCCGGGTGCTACTATGGAAAAGGTGACGATGCTTCCTTGCGGGCGGAAAAAAGAAACAAGAAATGCTGAATGCGCGCACATGGAGCCATCGTCGCTGAAATAACGGTACAGCAATTTCGCTTTTCAAACGTACCGATCGTAGCCGAAAAACTACATTATGTGAGGAACTAAAGCAGGGCAGGAAGGGGGTCAGGTAAGGGGTGGGCCCTTCGGAATACACGAGTGAACGGAGAACGCGGCAACAAAGAAGGAAGGGAACCAACGGTGGGTCGAATGGGCCGGCACGAGGGGACAACGTCGAATGGGCCATAAATCGTTGAAAACTGCCGATGGCCAAATCCTTTTCTTTTCACAATCGCCGAAGGCGAGGACATTTATTCCTTTTTTTGTTCTTGCAGTAAACCTTTATTGGCACTGTCTTAACATTCGCGGTATCTGAAGACTGTTATTGCCCCATTTCTTTTGTCACTGTTTCGGGACAGAACTTTGGCTAAACGTACGTAACCATTATTTTTCCTAATACTTAAAGAAATTACGTCTCGTAACAGGAGAAAACTGAAGCGAACAGTTCCATCCATATATCTTTTGTTACAGCGATGGCGCAAATGGCTAGGATTTAGGAGGCGGTATGACTGCGTCAAACAACAATTTCACAGCTGTGGGCTGATCCTGGGGGCAGAGCGAAGGCGAGGTGAAGTGACTCACACTTAAAATGTCTAGCGAACCAAATGAGCGTTAAAGTGAATCAAAGGTGAACTGAGAGGCCTAAAGGCGCCTCGATGTTAATCGAATACGAAGTAGACGAATGTAATGTAAATCAAGGCTATTAAAAGGTGAGCCATAGGTATTATGCAATAAATTAAGCTGTCTGGGTTCTATACAAAAGTGTATCCGTCATTCGAGTACCGTTGGCAGTGTTTTACAGTGGTGGGCGGATTAGACCATCGCAGCTTCGCTGGTCCATTCTTTTCAAACAGGGCATTGAATCTTTTTCTTGTACACTTGCAGATGTACAACCTAGGAACATTGGGAGCGTAGGTTACTGTTGCTTTTCCCGAGAAACTTCAGTTCGCAACGAAGTTGATTGCTTTCCGGCACGCCGTTGCTTTTCCCGATCCCTCAGAATTCAGCCAGCTCCTCAGCAATGGAAATTTTCCAAGCTTCCGAATTTACACGTACGTTCTCTTGTATATTACAGTCGCCATTGTTAACCTGACGAAACTTTGTTATCGAAGTATTGATTTTACACGAAAATATTCTGGCCAAATCTTGTAATTGTCTGCTGGTTGTCTGTTAGCGCTTTGAAGATAGCGGCGTAAACGCTCTCTCTACGGTGCCTCCAGTGGATTACTGGCCGCTTTGTAGATAAAACGTTTTCTCTCCTAGCTCGACTTTCGCTCGCTGCTGAGAAAACTTCATTGATTTTAACTCAAGTGGGAATGTTGGCGAAAAATGCGGCACCGGCCATTGTGCGGATGAACTGAAAAAAAAAAAGAAACACTCTCGAAATAAATCATTTCTCAGTCGCTTAGTTTCTCTCCCTGTAGCGCAAAAGAACGGCAATTTCATTAGTAGTTTTCTAGGTTTCATCGATTACCGTTAATTCATCGTGGGCAAGGAGATATTCGTGTTCCGCGGAGTAGCCGCCTGGTGCTTTGCAACGCTGTTTAGAAAGCATACAATAGAAACATACAACAGCTTCACTTGAGCCTACATACATACATACATACATACATACATACATACATACATACATACATACATACATACATACATACATACATACATACATACATACATACATACATACATACATACATACATACATACATATACCTCGACGGTGGTGTGTACTCGCTATGGCACTCGGCTGCTGATGCTAAGGTCGCGCGACCGAATGCCGACCGCGGCGGCTGCATTTCGATGGAGGCAAAATGTTAGGGCCGTCTACTGTAAAATGTCAGCGCACCCTAAAGAACCCCATGTGGTCGAAACTTCCCCCATGGCGCCTGTCACTACTCAAAATCAAACCGTGGTTTTAGGACGTAACACCCCATCAGTCAGTTAATCCATACGTACACGAACGGACCGCTGGATGGAGGGACAGACAGCGGTCAGTCCGTTATTCCTTCATTCAAGTGTATGCAGTGTCTGACTATGGGACTTCTTTCTGTATAATTTCTCGCGGTGTATTTTCCAATCTTACGAAAGAATAAATTGCATTGAATTGAATTGTATTTCCACCTGCATAACACGCCTGCACGATTACAATATGCTCTTCTTTGCCAGTCTACCAAGCTTGCTTGTCGATAAACTTGCAGTTGTCTGTATATAACACTATAGAGCTAGTTGGTTGATCATCAGAAGGCAAAAACAGTTCCAGCTTCACAAGGACGAAGAAATGTAATCTTCTAGGTTGTGCTTCTTTACCTTCCTTTTTCCTTGTGAAGCTCGCCTTTCATTGCATGCAAGGTATTCGACGGCATCAACGACAACGATGTCGAACTCTTTTTCAGTGTGCCTGGCCACCGTGGACCGGCGTTCCCGCGAGCGCTTCATCGAGTCCAGCAGCCAGATCCAGACCCTGGTGGAGAAATTCCGCAACGATGGTGCTCGCTACAGAAAGGCGGGCCCGCCTTCGGAGCTGGGCGGAAACCACGCGAGCGACGCTGCGCAGTACAAGCTGCCGCTGACCGCCTATGGACAGCCGTCCTGCTGGCAGACGTTCTGGGCCATCTACGGGTGAGTGAGCAGCACCGCTGGTACCGTGCAGGTCCCGCGCGCTGAATCATCCACTTCTCCTCTATGCGACGGCAATCGATCATATCGCAACGCATAGCCTGCCCCGCCACGTTTGTCTAGTGGCTATGGTACTCGGCTGCAGATCCGAGGGTCGCGGGATCGAATCCCCGCCGCGGCGGCTGCATTTCGATGGAGGCGAAATGTTGAGGCCCGTGTGCTGTGCGATATGTCAGTGCACGTTAAAGAACCCCAGGTGGTCGAAATTTCCGGAGCCCTCCACTACGACGTCTCTCATAATCATAGCTGGTTTTGGGACGTTAAACCCCACATAACCACAACGCATAGCCTAGCCAGGGCGAGAAGTCAAATTGAGCAGTGATGACAAACATTTGCCGTGACGTGGAATTTTTAGATGCGAAGCAGCTTATAGCGGGGGCTTTGTCCGTCCCTCCTTCCCGCGTCCCACACCCCCACAGGGAATTCGCGTCCCCTCTCTCTCCTCTCTTACGCTCCCCCTTTCTCTCCTCTAGGAATCCTCTACTCTAGGGAGCGGCGCGCACGACAGGTGGTGCGACAGCTGTATACTCCGCTGGGGGCACCACGGTAGTTCCGCGGTATGAGAATGACGGAGCACCGCGCGCCTCATTCTCCCTACTGTGCAGCGCCACGATGAGCGCTCGGGTCGCTGCCGCGAAAAATTACACGTCAAGCCTCTCTGTATTTTGAGAATGTCTGTATCGCCGTGGCGTCCTTGGTGTCAAGGGTTTGCATGACTTTTTGCTGGCAAGAACAAATTATACTGTGCTCTAAGGGGGCCACAGATTTGTCATATAACATTTCGAGAGACGTTTTTGTGCCACTGCGTTAAAAAATACCAAACACAAGAAATGACGTCTAAATCTGCGGTGTATCGCTGACATTAGGGTGCCGGGATTTAGGCATGATTTTTCAAAAGGAAATTTTGTCCTTGATTACTCCGCCTAATAAAGAACTAATGAAAGTAACTGAGTTCTCAAAGAAAGATTTATTAGTCTAAGCTAACTTATCGTTTTACTTGCATGGGAAAGCCAATCCGTTTCATGAACATCGTGGGCACGCGGGAAACATCGAACTTACTAACGCAGAGAACTACCAATGCTCCGCCCCAACAAAGAAGTCAACATGCAACTAAAGCTTCCGGCAAGCTATGGAGCCCTCAAATCCAAAGCGATCGGAAAGAACCAAGAGCTCAAAACACCGTTAGCCATCCCCACTTCCGTCTATGCCGGTACGTAGTTTGCGTGGGAACCACTTATCGGGATTCTAGAAACAGCACACGCTGTTCTCGCTGTTCTCGCGGGGGAGTTGGAAATGAAAAATCCTTCACCACGAAAAGCCGACGAGTCCCACTTCCTGACGTCAGTACACTCAACAGCGTATACGTAAAGGAGCGATCGATTCCGCGCTCGGAAACTTTGTTTGCGCTAAGGCTTTTACCGATCCCTTTTCGGGAGTACACCGTGGAAAAGCGCACTCCCGTTATCGCTGCGGACCGGAGCACTCAGCGCGTTTCCCGAAAAGTTCCTGCGCGTTCCCCAAAGAGCCTTTTGAATGGAAGGAGCAGAGAATCCCTTAGTTTGTTTCAGCGGTGAATGCGTGGAAACTACTGGACGCCGACAGGTTTGTGAGCGACACAAACCTAATGAACTGTGTGTGGTTGACAGTATTGCTTCTGCTTATGATGTGTTGATATTGGACATATCGCAGAGAAATTTTGTATGCCATTTCGTAGGGACACTTGTAAGGACTGTATCCGCGACAATCTGGTAATCTGTGTGACCAGACCATTCTGTATGCATTTATCTCTGCCCTTAGACTCCCTAGACTATAGTCATCATACTTGTACGTAGCTTGTACTCTTTTTCTTGTCTTTTTATGATTGCTTTATATATATATATATATATATATATATATATATATATATATATATAACTGCGTCCCACAATGTCAAGGTTTGAGAAACGAGGCCTTTTTGTTGAGAAACAGTGAGGTGGTAGTGCTATTGAAACGACAGGCCGAAGTTGAGAAATTCGCACTCAAGACGTTCCGTATTACGTAAGTTTGGCACCTTATGCAACAGGGACCTTTCTTCAGGCGTCAACGGTTTTGTTTATACATTGACGAGTTTTCTAGCCTTGTTCGCGTGTGCACGCAACACAGGCAGACTCCTTTTAAAAAAAAGAAAGCTCAGACAAATGTGCACGCTGTTTACTCAGCACTCAGACAAAGGTGCTGTGTAAACAAGCAACTTCCAAGAAAAAGTTACAGGATGCTTTAACGAAATGAAGGTATGCGCAATACTCACACCTAGCGAACATGCAAGCTGGCTTTCAGCAAGCTTCAAGCAGACCGAGTTGCCGTTTTATCGGCCCACCGATAGACCGATCGATCGGATGGCTTTTAGGAACAACGCACCTTGCACGCTTGCGCCATAAGGTGTCACTTGCGCTTTTACGCACTGACGTCTGACGGACAACCCATGGAGAAAAAAGGCTGTCCGGTTTAAATTCTTCAGATGGTTCATTCAACGTCTTATTGTTGCGTTGCTATAAACCAGCAATAACCCTTATCGGATGATTATAGTGCACAAGTGTCTCACGCTTTTACGATAAGCACATGCTGGACTTTGTGACCGAATTACGAATAGCCTGATGGACTGCAGAAGCATGCGATAATCTAGAGCGAGAATCTTGGTGGAGGCGTTGTTTAGACGACAATAATCCACTTACAGCCTGGACCATTCACTAAGCGATAGTAATGCACTTACAGCCTAGACAATTCCCTCAACTTAGTTTCTTAAGAGCGTGCTTGACCATAGCCCCCTCGATAACTCTGGAGGAGGCCGTGGGTTGGTAAGCACGTGAGCGTTAGGACTTTCCCATCTCTTAGAAAATAAGATGGTTGCCGGGAGCTATCGGAAGCTGCTGTGCGAGCACATCTGAGAAACGTACTGCAATCATGGCAGGAGTTTGCTGTGTGGCCTGAAACAAGCAGCCGCACGAACAAGCCGAACACTGAGGCAACATACTGGACATGACTCTTTCGACTGTTCTAGCCTGTCTCACGAAGTTCAGAGGCACCCGTTGAACGCACATCGTAGGACACAGATATATTCATGCGGCAACGGAACCCGTCGAAAACGTTGGCTGTTCCAGCTGTTAGGGTTTGTTGGGAACCGAACCGTAGACTCCAAAGAGCCAGAGAGTTTCAGTGTTGGGTACCCAAGCGGTTCTGCGCACGTGCGCTCTTCTGTTCTTTGACACTCTCCTTGCGGAGATGTGGGGAACACAGGAACGCGGAGACACACCCAGAGAACTCGACAACGTAGGCTCTCAACGCTTGGGCGCCCCAACACTACAACTCTCTAATTTCCAAACTTTGTTGCATGAGTGCGATGGCGTGAGTCATCGCGCATTTCCGATCAGACGACCAATCTCACCGCGTATTTCCTGCTTTGACAAAGCGTGCCACCACTGATTTGTGTTCACGCAATTACGGCGCGGTGTTCCACGATCGCAGGCGGCTATGGGCCTCCACGTTCAACTGCAACGGGCGCGCTTTTGGTCAGCTGGCGTTGCGGTTGGCCCTGATGCCGGTGCTGTTTGCCGTGCTGTTGCTGTTCTACTTCCCATTGTCAGGATACCAGCAGAGTTTCCTGACCCGCAACGGACTCTTCATCACCTGCTTCATGGCCGCCACGTTTGGATCGGCCGCCATCACGGCGCTCACCTGTAAGTGCACGGCAGTATACTGTTGTCTCATACCAATTGTTAAGCAACCCTAAATGTCATTCAGGTCGGAAATAATTGTAACGTAGTCAACGTGGCTCACACTGGTTCACAGTTTGGTTCACCCCATTGCGGCGATAAGCAGTGCTCTTTCTCTTCCTCCATTTAGTGCAGCAGCAGTGAATTCAATGTCGTTTATTTGTCCTATTTCCTGATACTAGAGTGCTTTTTGTCAAAGTCCGCCTACAACTGCCTGGCGTCACTTCCGTCACGGAAATGACGTCACTGGAAGAGCACTCCAGTTGGTCACGTCGTTTTACGCGTCCGCAGGGCGGATCGCTCCTCTGACAGCTCTGCGCTCGAGCATAACAGCCCGATGTGGTAACCGTAAGGCCGCGACAGCTCGCACGCTCGTCGTAGGCGAAAGCCGGTTGTGCGTCTTGCATTTGTTAAAAAGAAGAATACAACGCTGATGAAAAGAAATTGGAGATGTGGCTAAGAGGAGTGTATCGCAATTGACCGTGCTGCCAGAGACACTTCCAAGCCGGACCAAAACGCTAGTACAGACGGCAAAACCGCTCGTCGAAATGACGCCGCGCGCTTAGCGAAGTCCGAAGACGGTAGGAGAATCGCAAATGACGTGCCTATCACCGCAGGGGACAGTGCCCTCTCCTTTGAGTCTACAATGTTCCGAACTACGACGGTTTCGCCATTTACCATCTCCTGTTGCCAGCTGTTATAGGCCAGTTACTCCAGCTACCACAAGATGTTGTTCTGGATCAAGGCTAATCGTCTGTGCAGGGTTTCTTTGGGACTCAGTGTTAACGTGTGAACATCCGCGTCACTCGTGCGTGTCAGTAGGTTCCAAAAGTATGACTTGATGTATAGCTTAACGCATTACCCACAGAAGCCCCACTTTCTAAAACATTATCGTATACGAACACTATGATTTATTTAGAAAAGGATCTTTTATGTGTTTACAGACATCACTAGCAATCTCATCGTTACATGCCTTCAGAAACAGTGCCAAATGATTGCGTACACAGCCCCCTAGCGACAAAACGCAAACGAAGCACGAAACTTCGTCAAAGCCCCTTGAGCAATTTTACCGCCGTAACTTATACCATTTACGTCACCGAAAAATGGCCTGAGTTCCGAGGAAAGCACCGTTGATTTGGAAGTTACGAAAAGTTCGCTAAATTTAGCGACTTCCCCGTGGGCTTGCCGGATCCGCTGGTTTCGCCAGGAACATTAAAATTAATGGGTCTCCGGGGTCCATCAACAGTTTTGCGGTCCCCAAAACCGAGCGAAGCGTAATGAAAAATCGATACAACCACACGGGTTGCAGAAGTCAGGTAGAAGGTGGTGAAATAGGAGTGGGGGTATGTCTGCAGAAGAGGGGTTCTTCGCTATTGATTCAGTTCAGAATTCTTAGACAGTAAACATCATTTCGCAGAAACTAAAGAAAGACTAGAGACGGTTCCCCTCGGGGCTCTACATATGCATACGCCCAGATTTGCGTCGAATGACTTCACTTTTGCGGCAACTGATCACCGTGTCTCGCAAATCGGACGTATGCTTCAAATTCTGGTTGTGTTTTAAAGGGCCCGTTAAAAGAATTTGGAGATGCTTGGTTGTAATTTTCACTGCTTCAATACGCATTCGACAGGCCGATTCCGAAATATTTCGGTGAAATATTCAGAGAACATTTAATAACGCTCGTCGGAAACCCCAGCGTTGTTGCGCTCCCGAAACGACTATGCGACACTACCGGCCGGCATGGTACTATTCGGTGACGTTGCAGTAAGATATTTTTAAGCTCAAAAGCATAGTAAACTCGCGTTTGCTCTAGAAGAATAGATTTACTTGAAAGCTAGAAAGAAAAAAAATACTTTGAAACCGTGCAATGCCGCAATTTCGAAGAAAAGCTGCAGTACGGTTTGTTTTCCCGTGGCCTCCGAGGGCTCGCCAATCTCAGAGGTATGGCGGCTACTAACATGACGTCATCTGCAGAGTTGAGGGGAACACGCGCAGTGAAACCGAAACAGCGTTTTTTTATCGCTGTAAATCAACGCACACGGTGCAACGGAACAATGCATATTGTTGATTGGAGGGTCAGGATCCCGAATACGCACTTAGTGCAACGTGTTCAGAAAACGTTTCACAACCCCTTTAAGGAATAGTCTTATGAGTCTGCGCGTTTGAGGAGGTTTCGGGGAACAACGTTCTGCCAGGGTTTGTCAGCCTTTATGGCGTTCTCCTATAGGCAACTATGCTGTATACAGATTGCTGAAACAACTTTGATGTCATATCGTTTATCTCATTAAACAGCCTAAGTTTTATTGGTTCCTTGCTCACTAGGGTTATTCGAACTGTGTGCCTCTGCCATATATTGCCGTCGCTTCTCAACTACCTTCGTAGTGACTACATTTGAATTTTTTGATCGCAACTTTTGCGAGGTGCATGTGAGAACCCGCACGTTACTTACATTATTTTCTGTAACAATGTTAGACAGACAGACAGACAGACAGACAGACAGACAGAAAGAAAGAAAGAAAGAAAGAAAGAAAGAAAGAAAGAAAGATAGAAAGAAAGAAGGAAAGAAAGAAAGAAAGAAAGAAAGAAAGAAAGAAAGAAAGAAAGAAAGAAAGAAAGAAAGAAAGAAAGAAAGCAGAGTGCATTTGAGACATTTCACAGTGTTTTGAGGTAGAATCGATTATCGAGACACGAGGCTACATCGCAAGCCCGTGCAGCAGGAGGGGCGAAAATCAATCTTGGTAGTGAAAGGGGACTTCTGAAGTTGTGAAATCGTTTAGCACTGTCGGCGAAGGACGTTTAACAGTTCGTACAACTGCAAGGAAAACACCATATAAATGTAAATTATAGAAGTATAATCTCGCCAGAGTAATCCTAATGAAATGTGGAAAGTACAGCAATTCAAGCTTATACATTTTCTTGCTAAATTTTTTCGTGGTGAACGAATGCTTCTGGCCTCCAAACACCATATCTGGAAAAGGCACTAACAAGCCTTGCGGTGGCGCAAATAGTTGTCTGTAACAGCCTTTTGTACGAATCAGATTCAATTTTCCTTCATAAGAGGAGGGAAGGGGGGAGAGAGGGGCGTACAGCTACCGTGACATCAATACCTTGGACATAATCATGTGGGAGCTGGACGTCATGACGTCTACAGGCTCTTGGATGTTATGTTGCTACATCAGGTGGCCGACCGAGCAGTATAGCGTATAATGTACGGTCCTTAGAATTTGGTTGGTTTTGGTTGGTAACAACTTCATTCCTTAGAATTGGATTCAAACACGTTCTTTCTCCCGTATTTTCCACTCTTTATATTTCCTTATCAGGCTTCATCTCTGCCTTCTCAAGTACCTTCATAAGCTTTGGAATTCATGCGTAAAACTACGCGTACAGTTACGCATAGGTTATGACGCATAGGTTGTCAACCCTTCAGTATAGTAATTTAACGCATGTAGAAAACCTTACCGCACAGAAGCGTGAAACGGAATGCATTCAAGAGCTGACTTTCCATGATTAAGCGCGCACTCAGCCGGTCTGGCATTTTCTAGTCAAAACTAAAATTTCTATTCAATGCATAGTTTTTTCCTATGTGAGAAAGGTTTCTTCTATTTTTTTTCGGTAAAGAGAATCATGACGCTAGATAGCGGCTAACAAAGTGAACCAATGAATATTTCACATAGAGAAAAGACATGTCTGCCCGCACAACAAATTGGAAGTCATCTTCAAAATGAGCGAACTTAGAAGGAAAAGCAGCGAGGGGTATAAGGCGGCTCTTAAGAGAGCATATGCGGTATAATTTGGCAATAAATCACCCGCTTGAATTCCTGTAACCTTAATAGCTTAACCATAACAATTTACGCGATTCCACAAAGCTTGTGTAAAGGTTTTTTTTTTACTCTGGCCATTAGCGATGCATATGTGACGCTTTAACAAAAAAAAATATAGAAAGTACAGAAACAGCTGGTTCTGACAGTCATATCGCAGGGCTCAAGCGTATGGCTCGATATTGAATAATTCAGCGCGCGTTATCAAAGCATACTGACATGCCGCGAGAAGTGAAAGCTCGTGTATTATTCAGTTGCGGTTGTTAGAGATTAGAAAGAATAATAATAATAAAGCGGGTGCAAGGAAACGGAACATCTGTCAGCGACCCCCTTCTTGTTTTCAACGCCATTTCGAGCATCTTCTAAGTAGGTCACGTCTTGCGTTTGACTGAATGAAACCAGATGGAAAAGCCACGCTCTTACATTCATCGCCAATTCTCATGCAGGTCACGTTTATTACTTTTTTATTCGTTTCTTTACGTTTAGTACTCGTTAAATATTTCGTTTGAAAAGCGTAGGGTGCGAATACTGATCTGTTAGAGCGGGAAATGGCGGATATAAATGTTGGATATATCTCGACCCGGTCGCACCTTCTTTTTCTTTCATTCTTTTTATTTCTTCGTGTCAGCGTTTTCACTACGCCATTCATTATGAATTCAGTCATTCAGTTGACGGTAAGCAGAAACACACGGAGAGAAAAGAAAGAATGTTTATAGGAACGGTCTTTCAGTAAAAAAGTAAAACTATGTCGGAGTTATATCGCATGTTTTATTGTGTTTATTCAATTTTATTTTACGAAACCCATAAGCGCTTGTAACAAACCATTACTCTCCCAAGCCTTCTCACACGCTGTCGGTTAAGGAGAAAAAAAAATCTAGGGCAGTCGTTTCCGCGCGAATAAAGCAGGCCGCCATGTTCTTACCGTGGTTAATTCGCAGTACAACGGAGCACGCGCGCATGCGCAAAATCGTTCGTGTTCAAAGCAGAAGTCGCTTTTGTGACGCTTCTTTCTTGTCGTCTGCTACATCCGCCCCTTTGTCGAGCATAACGACATCCGGTTTGCACTAGGCAGTGTCGTCGTGTATAAATATTTGTAGATCTTTCTAGCTGAAAAACGTCTCGTTTCCATCGCAAACGCGCCCGACGCCCCCCACATAAACGCCGCGGCTTCGCGACCTAAAAACACGGGTCTTTAAGCTTCTCTCGCTCCTCGAGTTAAACAAACAGGGCGTTTGTTTGGGCACCGAGAATCACTTAAAAGGGGGCCGACCATTAGAGAACGACTTCTGTTTCTTTCTTTCGCCTAGCAGACGACGCACACTAGGTTCGCGCGCTGCGCGCGCGCACGCGCCTTAAGAATGATGCTTGAAACCTCGCGTTTGAAGCTGTTTTGAAGTTTCCCGCCACCGCCGCCACCGCCGCTACCGCACCCCGCGTGAAGCTTTGCGTTACGCTCAAGTGCGCGGTCATTTTGCGTAGGGAGCTGGGACACTGATATGCGAGCGAGGCGGCAACGCCTTCAAGACAGCGCTCCTGCGTCGCTGTCGGCGGCCCCCAAAAAGGAAGACAAGTGGTACTTCTTGTCTTTCACGCCGAACAGCGAAAGAACAGGAGAGGCAACAAGCGCGGAAGCGCGGCCGCTTTCTAGCCGTTCCCTCTTTTGCTATAGCCTGTTTCAGAAGTACCGTGCAGCACTGTGGAAGCTACAGCCCTCTTCGGTCAATCCGGAGGGCGAACACGTGTCAAACGTGTCCTTCCGCGGCTTGTCAGCTGCCAGTGGCAGGCGCTGCAGCGGCAGCTGCAGCCCCGGAAGGAGGAAGATGAAGCGGGGTGTTCTTGTCCGAACAATGGCATTTCATCTCGCTTCGGAAGAATTCTGCGCTCGATGGCCCCGTAGCCTTGGCTCTGCTGCACGGAACTGGTGAGACAGAGTATACGTATATATACTCGAGAGCACGAGCTCGCCCTCTCTCGGCAACACTTAGCGCCACGGTCACGGGTAATTTCGCGCCCAGCACACACTCACGTCCGCAGTACGCGGCAGTAGCCGTACTCCCTTCAGCGGCGGTGGCGCTTCTGCCTGCGACACCGTTTCACGGAGCCGCCATCTTGGACTGTTAACGTTGCCAGTTTTGCACATGCAAAAACCAAATAAACATGGCTACAGTTGTGGGGTCATACGGGAAAGAACATCTGCACGGACACATTCCGCGCATCATGCTCTTGGCGATCTTAGGGCACGACGTACACAAACTGAGAAATAAATTGTTTAAAAGCCCCGAGATAGTGCACACAGAAATCTAAAGTATTGTCGTTAAATAGACCGGCACTGCTTTTGCTGCGCTGTTACTTCGATCGCTCGTCCGACCTGAGCCATCCGACAATCCGTTTATTTCTCTTCAGTGCCTCTGCAAGGCCTCGTTCATGACAACGAGGTGGCGCGGCTGACCTTCCCTGCCATTTGACCGTGCAATGCAAAACGTATCGATATAACATGATCATGTAAGAACCTGGAACTGCAAGGTCGCATATGACTAAATTGGAGAGGTCATTGTGACAGTCACATTCCGCGCAAGAACGCTGTTAGAAGTTACAACGTTGTTACAACTTATATGTGACATATTTGCAATGTGACACGGACGTCGAAGTAGTATGGTCCTCGATAGGTTCACCAAACTCAGATATACCGTGGTTTTAATCCAGTGCCCGTAAGGAGACGTATGTCTCTCTGTAGCTTTTCCCTTTTTGCACCAGATGGTCGTGCAAAATTTTTGCAAAGAAACGCGGATAATTTATCCAGGGGTAACAGGTGTGAAAGTAAGTTCCGCATAAATGATTCCTGGCGCACGAGAGTGCTATCCTGGAAACTAACGATGCCTACACTGCAGAAACCCGCGAAGGAACCTGTAGCTGCCCTTTGGGTCAATCAGGGCTGCCAGCATAGCAGAATTTGACAATATGGCGGGGTTTTTCACCACGATACAACCCCATATAGATTGACGATGCTGTACGCCTATAACGTACTCTGCGAAATAGATATAAGCAAAGGGTCTAAATGGCGTACTGTACTACACTCTGGCCTATTTCCCTAAGTCAGTTTCGCATTTCTCACTTTTAACACCACGCTATTTCTTTGCCTTTGCTACGTTCGAATGCAGCATACAAACGCTTGTAAATGCGAACGTATGTCCTATACATTTTTCTTTTGTTCACTAGAAACGCCCGCTCGGGGGCTAGTAAGTCTTCCCAGCGACGTCACATGACACGTGATCGATCTCTTTCAGACGCTCCTCATAGGACACGGTACTACCAGGAGAGCAGAGAAGGCAAATACCGAGGCCCGCTGTTCGTCTTCACCCACACGCTGTTCAGCATACCGCTAAGCCTCATCAGCGTCTTCGCTGGCGCCACCATCATCTACGCGTGAGTGCACGCATCTCTACGTGATGGCTTTACTCTGGTGCATAGAATTTCCCTCAATTACACATAGGGGAAAAATGTGGCGCCACCGTCTATGCGAGTTTCGTAACGGGCGCTGTGCCACTATGAGAATGAATGTATAGGTGTCTGCGAGGCTGGCGTAGCTCGAGGCTGGCTAGGGCGTGGATACGGCTGCATAAATAAAGCTTCAGTAACGTAATGCCTTCTTAAACGGATCTCATTCGCCCTAACTACATCGCGCAGTAATAATTTACTCACGTCTAGGGCTAATAAAAATAAATAAATAAATAAATAAATAAATAAATTTACGTTTATTTACGTTTCATAAAACGGCACGTACAAGCAGAAGTTCTCAAAACTAAATAACACTTGTCTCTGATGAAGCTAAGGAATAAAAAAAGCTCATTACAGGCTCTTTCCGTGCAAATTTAACCACTGCGATAAACGGAACGCTTCCAGCCACATGAGGCTTCAAAATGTCCGGGCTCTTCGTTAAGGACGCCACTCCGTATCCGACGCATCCCAGCATTCCCATGCATACAACAGCGCCGCAGCACCAGTTTTCCCTCCAGGTAATTAATTGTAAGAAACTGTGCTTTGGTGCCTCGAAATTACTGCACGAGTATCTCCATTTGGTAATGCGAATACTAAAGAACTATGGAGTGAGCAACGAGGGAAAAGGCAGGCATGTCATCCAGACAAGCGTTTCGCTCGCCCTAAGGGCGAGTGAAACGTCGCATGGTCTTCGAGTGACGCCGTCTTGCTCGTGACGTCAACAGGAAGGCTTCGTTTGATCTATCGGCTGACCTGCTGCACTCAAATGTTCGAAATGCGATTCAGGGGTGTTTTTGAACGGTATATACGGCATCAGAATTCTAGGAAACTATTCTCTGCGAAACTGAGTGCACTGAGTCGCAATTGTCGCCACGGTTAGGGTGAACTACCGCTTACATCGTCGGCTAGTCATCAGTGTGCGCGTGACTATAGCGGACGATGCAAGTGGTAATAATCAGTGTACGTCTGTGTACACGTGCTCTTGTACAACAGCGATCTTCCGTCATCGCAGTTCTGTTGCATTGGAGCTCTCGTAATGATTTATGGGTCCTTCTTTTGTCGATGAACTACAGAATCCGGTGTCAACTACAGCTACGGTGTATGCGCTACAATTCCGTTTTTGGCCAAGCAGCGCTTGCTGAGATTTCGGTCGCCTGTTCCACCGGCTGCTGACATTCCGACTTGTTGCTGCCCAGCGTTATAAGCAAACCAAACAGTACGTTTAATGTAATGTTTCGGAAACTACGTGGTCATTGTGCCCCGATAACACAAACACTGCATTATCAGCATTGTGATAAAATGAGCCATTGAACGTAAGACACAGGGATGGACAAAATTAGCGGGGAAAACGAAATTATCCGGCCTTGTGCTGCGAGCGGACCTTCTCCGGATAGTTTAAAGATAGTTACTTTCAACGTGACAAAGCACGCCTTGGTACGTCCATGAGCATAATTCTATATGTTTTCGCACACGGGATGCATACAGATTCCATATATTTGTCGTACAGTTGCCATATCTTCTATATGAGTGATTCGGAAACACATAAAATTATTCGAATGGTCATGCAGAACGTTTCTGTAGGGATTGTGGTACTGGCATGTAAAATCCCCAGAGGTTACACTAGTGACATCACGCTGATCAATGAACATAAAACGAGCCTGATTTGAACGACTGCAGCGGCACGGGTCTGCGCGCCGACTGGCAGCGGTGGGCCACCTTCTGCGGCGTGATGTGGTGCCTGTACGCACTCGCCGAGCAGCAGACCGTCGCCCTGATGATGGTGGTGAGAAGCTCGTTCGCTGCCTTCCGGTGGTCCGCCTGCATAATGTCACTGTGCACGGCACTGGCATCTGGCACAGTGCGAAGCCTCGTCGTGCTTCCGGACTGGACTTACTACCTCACCTACGCCACCTTGCAGGTGAGTCGCCTAGACGGCGCACCACTCGCCTATGCGAACGTGCACCGTCACGCGTTTTAAGGTAGCAGCACAGACTATGATGCACCAGTTTCTTCCGTCACTTCAATGGAGGTTGGCAGGGGTTCCATTTTGCTGCGAGTAACTACTTTCGGAAGGCGGAAACAGCAGTGCAAGTGAAGGAAGAAGTGTGCGCAATTCTTTCATGAGGATGCTATAGCTGTGGCGTGACGCCGACACAGGCTAAGCAACGCAAGCTTCGCTTAAAAATTTCCTTTCTCGAGGAACTGTGAGGTAGTTCGTCAGCATTACTTTTAGACACAGTGTACGTTGTGGTTATGTATAGTCAAGGCTGGTCACAGAATACGAGTCAAAGTTCCGCTTTGCTTGGGAACTTTGACTTGATGGAATACGTCCACCAAGTCAACGTTCCCGAGCAAAGCGCCGGAGAGGACGACCCATCGGAAAGCGCTGTAGAGGATGACGCACTGTAGCGCTTCAGTCCTTCACTACAACGTCACGTAATTACCCGAACTAATGTACGGCGACACTATAGCCAAAATTAGCAGTCATTTAGCTAACATTAGACAACATTTGTCAGCGCTGGCCATTAATTAGGCAGTCCTAGCCGATATTGCCAACACAGCCGACAAACAGTTGCCTACAATGGCGATCATTTAGGGAACCCCGGCTGTCAAATTGTCAACTGTGTACTTGTCAACTGCCTTAGTTTGTGCAAGCTTGGCGACAATATCTCAACGTCATTCCATTAGAGTATGTCTATTCCTGCATTTTGGTTTCGTTGCAGCGGTACGCGGCAGCGTTCGTGCAGCAGAACGAGCTGGAGATGCACCCGGGTCTCGAGAACCTGCCCTCACTGAACGGCAGCACTTGCGGTCCCAACGTGGACAGCGGCCGCTGCTTCTTCGTCAACGGCTCTCACTACCTGGGCCACAAGTACCGCATGGGTCGCGGACAGGCCGAAGTGGACGTCCAATACTGGCTCAATTTCGGACTGTGCTTCGCGTTCGTGGGCTCCTTCTGCCTCGTCAACGTCATCTCGCACATCATCCCGCTCCCGGCGTCCATCAAGTCAAAGTTCAGGGACTGATGGAAAATCGTGTGCACATCGAGGTCACCGTACCTTGCTTTTTTGCCCGTGATCGCCAGGAAGGCACAGAGACGGAATGAGATCGATGAGCAGCGGAACTGACACAGGTGCTGTCGGGTCTGGAGCTCATGTCCGTACTGATCTTCTGACACTTGAAGGCTGCGAAGGCTCCAGTTGGTTTTACTGTTCGCACAAGTGCACTACGTGGGCGCTTGCCGACCAAGAGTTGCCATTCTACCTAATAGTTCTGTTGTAATTGCCAGAAGGGACTTCCGGTTGATCATACCGAAACGAATAACAATAGGAGGTCATGACCATCGTGGGCACAGCTAGGACACTTCACTGGTGACCGCACTTCTAATAGGTGGGAGATGGGCCTCGTTTACATCCGCGGTTTCTGGCAGTGAGAATAATGCCACAAGAGCTACGATGTACCCTCATCTCCAATAGATTGCAGGATTTGCAACGCGTCGCGAAGTAGCGCAAAGTGAATTGCCCTGTCACCAACCAGTACACAGTGTGGCCCTACGCATCATCACCTACCTAACATAACTGCCTGTACGTGTGAGAACATTTGAAAGGGAACAGTTACATAACATCAATGATTAATTGCCATTACGATGTGCAATCGTGTTATGCACGTTATTTCCGGTGAAACCATAACTGCAATATCTACGCTTTAGAAACTGTGGGGCTTGAAGATTTTACCAAATATCACCATGCGTTCGGTACAGCGTAGCAATAAAAATCCTGTGACGTCTCGGATCTATTGTGAAGAACAAAGAGTTTTGGATGCCCCGCCATCGTACGGCGGCTCTTTACCAGGTTACCGGAGATGCGCACGCGGTAGCAGCTGCGCTAGTTGGCATCCATTAAAGTACAATTGAACAAGTCAGTACATAAAGCTAATGCTCCGGTGAGCTATCATTATATGCTTCTGTGCTGGTGTAATGCGTCGTTTAAGATATGAACGTTAAAATACAGCTATTTCGCCATATTCCTCTAACGGGAAAACTCGCGCAGTGCAGACATCTCTGATGTCAAAAAGTGGTGCAGCCTGCTTCATTAACGCCACTCACGACTCTGGTGAAACGGTAACCCGGTCTCATGTAATGGTTTACAGAAGAGCTAGCACTTCTCACTAAGCTTTAAGGTATCATAGTATGGTATTAAGGCAAAGCCACGACAATAGAAATATGTCACTAATTTTCGCCATGAGGAAGCGTATAGAAAGAAAGGCATGGACAACACCACGAAGGTGTTCAATGGACCCTTCAGCGTTGCGAAGGCATTCATTGAATTATTACAAAAAAGAAGCAAAGCTTTGCTTCCTTCTTTACTGAGCGAATCTCAGAGAGGAGGCACGTCAGTACTATGAAGCGAAGTTGGAAACTATACAGCTCCGTTAGCAGGACGCTATCCCAGTGGCTCGACTCTCAGTGATCAACTTCCATTCGCTGTTCATCGAGCCAAGAAGAACCAACGAACAGTTTTAACAAGTACGACTGTAGTCTACAAATTAACAAAACACAAAACCACCACCGATGTCATAAAAGGATTTCTCGATGATGGCTGTGTGAGATATTTCTTGTTTTAGTGCCTTTCAATCTCATGAACACATATACAGTTGAACCTCGCAATAACGAACTGTAGTATGTGAAATCGTCGCCTATAGCGAACTAAATGCGAACAGTGATTGGCCACGTTTAATTTGAGTGGCATTGATACTACCCATAAACAAACTGCGAACGTGAGAACCGCGGTTAAAACAAAAAGAAATTATTTGGTACATGCGAGGCTCAGTACTATAGGAAGGTAGCACAAAAAAACCAAAATGGATATTGAAAGGAAATTCACAGGCACTGTGATAACTTTGGCCACGCAACGCAAGAAAAGCATATTTGACTGCGCCGGACACAGGTAAGAATTGCCTCGATTGCATTGGCTTGAATCACGGACTACTGCGTCTGTGTATCTGGGATTTCCGCGGGAGCTAGATTCGGTAGGGCTGATGTTTATCTCTACTGTTACAACGAATATGGGATATAAAGAACTAGTTAATCAGGGGTCGCGGTGCTGTTTCGTTATACGGGGTGTTCGGCTGTGCAGAGATCCTGTGCATTCTGAACTGCCCATCTTACTTCAAAGCAGCGATGCTAAGGTCACAAGGCTAATGGGCTAGGAACAAGTGGCCGCTATGTGCAGCTTAGGACAGAGGCCGCGGTGCAACAGAGCCGCCATGCATGTTTACCTTTCGGCTCTGTTCAGCTTTTTGTTTTTATAGGCAACCGCAGTCACCTACAGAACAGGGGTCCACGACATCTCTGAGAACTAGAGAAAGGGAAAGCAGGAAAATCATAGCAGGTAAACCAAACCCGCTCGCGGTTTGGTGCCTTGAACTGGGAAAAGGGGGCAAAGTGGAGGAAAGAGAGATGGAATACGAGCGTGAGGACTGGATTAAGCACCCTCTGTTGACGGTGCATACCGTTCCGTGCACCTGTTCGCTAAATGCGCGGGAACGGACAATCCGCTAGCACCTACCGACGCGTCATCATGTTTCCTTTTTTTTTTTTTTTGCTCAGCGCCTCCGATTCACCTCCGGATGCTATTTGGTATGAACTGAAAACTCTGCAAAAGTAACATCATTTATAAACATCAAGTTTAGAGTTTCGTGATATATACGTGGTCCCAGAGTGTAGCGTTAGAGGGGGAAGTAGCCGTTTAAGCGTCGTGGCAGTTACTCAAGGCTAATGTAATGGGGGTAGGAGGGCAATGCATTGGGCATGCGCGTATGAACCAGGGCTGCGTCGATATGAGCCACGCGTAGCAAAGAAAAAAAATCGCAGCATATCCACGGGGTGAATGATGATGAGTGGGTGAAGCTCCGGAGGGAATCATCGGTAAACCGTGAATCTTCCGTGTAATTCGCCCAGTCGATCATCATGTAAAGACGTCTTACGTCTTTACATGATGATCGAGAAATGGCGATGACGACACAGATTGCGTACAGCGCCATCTAGTATATCATCACCCAACTGCAGTTTGCATGCATCTCTATGGGACAGCGCCATCTATTGTATGCTAAGGGAGACGCTACTGGCTACGCAGGATGCATCGACAACCGAGAACCGCCCAGGTGATGCCATAAGGAGCTTCGCCCCTAAAAAAAAAGAGACAAAAGAAAAAAACACGTGTGCCTCACACCCGCGACAGATATGTGCGTGCGAGCCAGCCCACCAGTTATGGGACACTCCACCTCAGTCAAACGAAAGACGCTAATCGCGAGGGGTTAGCACCATTGAAGACACTTAACGGAGCATCAAGGTCACCTTGACATTTCTTTTATATGTAAACTTTCGAAAATGTTGAAGCGTTGAGAAGGCGCTGGGTGCTATTTACTGACGCGTTTAGAATAAAACTTAGACCGTTTCATAGAGCGGCCCTGGGTCCAAGAATAAGACTACATCGTACTCTACTATGATAGGGCTAGCCCTTATGCGACAGTGGGACGCAGTCCACACTGTTATGTGCGTTTGGAACAGGCGTGAACGATTCAAAGCCATTGCACCCTGCTGCGGGAGAGCCGTTACTGCTGTCCCTGTAATACGCTGTGGTCAAGCGCTATAGTCTGTTTCAGAAGTTCCGTGCAGCACTGTGGAAGCTACAGGCCTCTTCGGCCAATCCGGAGGGCGAACACACGTTAAACGTGTCCTTCCACGGCTCGTCAACTGCTAATGGCGGGCGATGCAGTGGCAGCTGCAGCCCTGGAAGGAGGAAGATGAAACGGGGCCACTATTGGCAGCAGCGGGTCGCAGGTGCATGCACGAACAATGGCATTTCGTCTCGCTCCTGAAGAATTCTGTGCTCCATGGCCTCATAAGCCTTGGTTCTGCTGCACAGAACTAGTGAGACAGTGTATAGACTGTGCGTTTAGAACAAATGGTCAACGATTCAGGATACAGTGTACTCAACAGGTGAGCTCCGTAGAGCTGCACACAAGAAACGGGACGCTGCACCAGACACATCGTTCGTTTAGAACAAAAATTCCTCCATATCCCGCTAAAGGGGACCATGAGGCGATGCGGAGCAGCACGGGGGGTGCACACCGCGGTTGCATCTGTCTAAGTGTCGCGTTTGCATCGGTTTGACGCTAGCAGACGCTGCCTGCGTCAGCGTTGTCTCTCGCGGGCGAGGGCGCGTTCTCGTTCTTTGCGAGCTGGTAAGGCGTTCATCGAAGAAAGAGCGTCCGCCGCGGTGGTGTAGTGGTTACTGTACTCGGCTGTTACACAAAAAAATGCGGGTTCGATCCCGGCCGCGGCGGTCGCATTTCCGATGGAGGCGAAAATGTCAGAGAGCGTTTCCATAGTCAACGCGCGTCGTTCGGAGAGGAGAGTAGGAATACCGAGAGGACAGGAGACAATGAGAGGAGGCGGAGGAGGATGCGCATG
This sequence comes from Hyalomma asiaticum, assembly GCA_013339685.2. Taxonomy (NCBI): domain Eukaryota; kingdom Metazoa; phylum Arthropoda; class Arachnida; order Ixodida; family Ixodidae; genus Hyalomma; species Hyalomma asiaticum. Next base: position 48,784,834 of record CM023491.1, on the reverse strand, counting down.
CGCAGTGCGGGTGTGGACGCCGCACGGCGGAGGGAGGGGCATAGCCCCGACCATAAGCTGCTTCTCATCTAAAAGGTAAATGAATCGGAGCCAAGGAGGATAAAAAAAATGCTGGAGTGGAGATTTCTTCCTAAATGTGAAGCCGGCGGCCGCCATCTTACCAGAGGCATCTATAAACAGCATCCACATTGCACAAAAGAAAAAGCGCCTTCCTCACGATTCTTATCACCTTTAATGTGGTCATCTTTGCTACACAGAAAATGCTCGATGTGCCTGTTTCTGCTCCGCGTTTTTGGCTGAAACTTGAACGTCGCAAAAGTACGTGTGCCACATCATGGCATTGATGCTCGGTCAGTGGTAGTTTATTAATCCAAAACAACACGCTTTTATCTTACAAGTACTCTATAAAATATATTAGCAGATCAAGAACGCTTGAATTGATACTGGTTTCTGGACGCTTTGGCAAGCTTTTAGGGCTGAACCAGAGGCAAACGCCGGCTTCACCCGTTGCGGCAAGGTTCAGCAGGCGTTGCCACTCCAGCATTTTTTTTTCATCCTCCTTGATCGGAGCTCGTCGTGCTGCGCTATGGGAGAGTTCTGTAGAGCTGTCCCCTGTGTCAAAGTGCCCGACCAGAAAGACAAAGCACCTCCGCACTAACGAACAACGCTCGTTCTTTGATGAAAAACGGGCTGCTGCCTACACAGAACCATAACTACGGATACGGAAAAACCTGAAAATTCCCACAGCTGTGAGAGCTGTACGAAGTTCGGAGCAGCTATTCGCCTCTGCCTCCCGTGTGTTCCTGTTGCGTCTATCGTCGGCGTTTTCAAATTATTTTACGCTTAATTTGACCTAATCATGCGACAAATTACCTTTAATATGTAACTTTTATTTTATTATACTGATCTGCCTTACTTTAACCTCTCTTCGTCAGGATGCATTTAGTTTATTTCTGACCATTACTGACCGGTTAGATGAGGATGCACCGGTGTTTGTAAGCTTGCGTTGCTTCGGCGCAGTGATTCCCCTGTGTTTCCCTCGTGTTTACCGCCGGCGTTTTCGAATTACTTTCGTTTGGCTGGATCTCATTATGCCATTAATTACACTTGATCTGCACCACTTATCTACTTTAACCATTCTCAGTGTGCATCCATTTTTCACAGGTTTTCGTCCGTTATTAGCAGATTTCGTTTGCGACTGCCGATTTCGTTTGCGACTGCCCTGTTTGCGACTGCCGATTTCTGAGCTCGACTACACAAGAACACGCCGACGGCCCGAGTCCTTCGAGTGCTCCACACTTTGAGGATTTACATAACCTCGCAACCAATGTTAGCCCCGCAATAAAACACGCTTTAATTCGTACGAGGTTCTGAGGAGAGACCTGAGCGATACATGGGATGCGCAGTACCCATTGTCATCGATACGGCCACAACACCTCCGTGGAACCGCATACAGCTCACGGATAACAAGCCACTTGGCCATCTTCATCGCCCGATTCCTCGCCAGGCGACGGCGATGGTCTCCCGTCTTGATCGCACCGACAACACACCCGATATCCTTGTAGAATATGTCGATGCCAACATCACCAATGACATGGTTCACACCGCACTGGTGTGCCCAAAAATACCACAAGCAGGACAGACATGCACGTATGCAGCTGACCCTGAACCACCGGCACATCTCGCTGAACTTGCAGCTATACAGGACGGCCTTCACGCATTGAGGCGTTTTGTCGAAGCGGAGCGCTACTCTAAGCTTGTTCTTCGCACCGATTCTACGGAAGCAATTCGCGACATCCGTCGTGTGGCCCGATCGACGGCGTTTTCAGATGCCATCCATCAGCTGGCAAGAAACATCGGCACAACGATACGCATCGAATGGGTTCCAAGAGCGGCATTGTCTGGTCAGCTAGAGGCGGATTCTGCCAGTCGCTCGCCTGCCATAATTTACCCGCTGCCCCAATTCCCCGAAGATAACTGCGGAAAACTGCTACGCCAAAAGGAATCTCTCCGGCGCACCACACGAGCACTTATACACCGTGTGGTTCTGACCTCCCTGGTGGGCTTACTCGCTTAGAGGAGGTGGCGCTTCGGAGACTTCGAGTCGGGGTTGCTCTTACGCCGGCAGTGACCGCCCACTGGCCGCAACACTGCCGCGCAGCGTATGGAACCACATGCCCCTTTTGTGACGCTCCTATAAATGCAGTGGACGTGACACACTTGCTCTGGTCGTGCGCGGGTCTGGAGCAAGCACGCCTTCGTCATCTGAGAGCAACCGGTCACCGTCCCGGTCGCCCTCCGGACTTACAAGGGTGGATAAATGGACCATTCCACCGATCCTTGTTAAATTTTATGCATGAGTGCAACTTGTTTGTTTATGTGTGATGAGCCTCTCGTGTTACTTTGTACATTTTATGCCAAAGGGCAGTCTTTCGAATAAAAAAAAAAACACGCTAAACGAGCTGCTGCCAACACGCAACATTCGCCACCCAAGTCCCCCAAAGTAGGTAGGCAGAACGAGCAGCTGCGCAGTGCCACACTCAGCGACCACTAATGCTCTTGCACTCACGAGGAACTGCTCAGGTGACTCCGTAGTTAATTTCTTTGATTAAAATGTGTTCCCATAGGTGACGAAATAGATAAGCAGTTAATCTAATGAATGCAGCGTACTTCAGTAGAATTAATTAGAAATGGCACGTACGGGAAATTACATTTTTGTCGGAATGAGACGGCACTGTTTTGAATGCACCTGATCATGAAGGGATTAATCATAAATTGTTTCTCATTCTTACTGTAGGAGCAAATGTTATGGACACACACGCACTCATCAAGATCAGGAAGCAAAAAGAGCACCCTGCAACCGCGTGGATAGTGTTTGTTACGTCTAGCTCATCGTTCCATAGCCAAAGCGGCTTAGTACGTGCATATTTTGTGTGAAGCAAAAGCTTACGCACTTAACCGAAGCATATGGAAAGCGTGCTAGCGAGCTGCGTATTGTTCCCCGTTCGCGTTTCAAAGCAAGATAAAACGCACACATCCTCTAGAAAGCGTTTGCTTTCTGCAAGTAGCTGTACGTTTCTGCGCCATTTATACCTCTTAAGACTATGGGCAATTCCTGCAGGACTTCGTAATGAAGGTGAACATGAGCTACGTACGCAAAAGGGCATACATGGACCACATAACGCCCCTCTCTTTGTCCCCTGCCGACACAGGTGCCGAAGCATTGGCTTAAACAAACACCGCGTTTGTTTGGCGGCGTGTCTGGCGTGAAGGACGTCGAGAGAAACAGGAGCTACACCACTCGAAGCTCATCTCGCATGTGGAGGTTCTCTACGCACACAGCGAAGTTAGCAAAGACTAGAGCTTCTTTTGTAACTCACCCAGCCGTCGCTATGCAGGCCACACTTCTCGACGTGCTGCTACCGAAGTCACGTAACGGTTATGGCTGCACGTGTCGTTGTGTTCGCACACTGGTGGAAGCCATCCTTGAGACAACAGCGCTCCTCCTTCGTCAGCAAGCGGCGCCTGACAGCGACACCCCTGCAGTGCAACTGCGAAAGAGGGAGCAAGCGACGTCGTTTGTTTCCTTACAGTGTAAATTCGCTGTTTAGATAGATAGATAGATAGATAGATAGATAGATAGATAGATAGATAGATAGATAGATAGATAGATAGATAGATAGATAGATAGATAGATAGATAGATAGATAGATAGTGTGCGTTTACGTATCATCATTACCACCGACATAGCGGACATACCTCAGGCAACACAGTCATGCAGTCGCATTGATTATTAAGTTTAACACAGAAGTTCCTGGCATCGGGTAGTCCAATTGCACTTTCCGGAATCGCAATGCAGCTCTAAGACGATGGTTACACTGAGTCTGATTCTGTCATACCATTCGCCAGGCAGTGCCTATAAATGACATCGGACCGAATATATACTCTAGTGGCGCAGGAGAGGACCCATCACAAGGGACCTCAGATGACAGCGGTTTGTGATGTTGGTTCTTTTGTACTACCCGTATTTTGCAATGTGTCGTAACTATTCAAGAATGAGCTTACAGGTTGTACGTGAAGTTTTTCAATGTTTAGAAATATATCGAGAAAGTCATGCCAATGAAATCCTATGCACATCCAAGGGCTGTATAAAATCCATTTATGTCATTTACTTTATGCTCTGTTATCCAGTGCACCTTTACAGAACCTGGACACGGTTTTTATTCGCTAAGTTGGAGATCCTACAAAAGTAATGAAAACTGGGCGAGTTTATAGGAATTCGTAAGCTTGAGCCTTCTTCTTATTCTTTATTCCATCTGCAGTCTTCAACAACATCACTAAAGTAACGATGGTGACCTTTCTTCCATTCCTCTGTACAGTTCCCCCACAAAACAAACGTTGGTGTTCCGCTACGACGAAAAAGCGCGTCTCTTCACGCACTATTTCCCTTTTTCCAGAAGCGTATACGGCATTCTAAGTCCGCACTCTTATGTGGAACAGAGGTTTGTCTGTACTCCCAGATCAAACGAACACAAAAGTACAAGCCGCAGTACGTAACACGGCCCACTCGGCCACTTCCAAGAATTATCCAAGCACTCATCCGAACAAGCGAACAAACAAGGCGCTCCTTTAGCATCTAGCACGACACGTAGAGGAAGCAGGGTTAGCGAGCATCTGACCTTCACACACATGCGAGTTCCGTATGCTGGTACCGGCAACGGAAGGCGAACGCCTCCTTTAAGGTCTCGCCGCCTCCGCTAGAGGACGCGCGTTGCAGTAGCGACATCTTTTGAGTGTTGTTACGCGCACAGACACACACGTACAGCTCTCACATTTGAAGCGGCCGGCAACATTCAGAAAACAACGCTTCCTTTTCCATCGCCACTCTACCCAGGGCTTGAAAGAGAAGCACCAAGGCAGCGACACCGGGACAGAAGAAAGGCCGTTTGTGCGTTTGGAGAAAGAGTAGGCAGCGAGCAGCAGAACACGTGGCGCCCCGTTGCAGCGAGAACGGGAGTAAGCGCGAGGAACTGCGCGCGCACGCGTTCACTGCTTCACGCCGCCGGTCACGGGCAATTTCACGATGTGCTCGGCTCCGCCCACCGTGACACCGCCTTCCCCTGCTACCATAGCGCCCTCTATGCAGCTCCGCTTGCTTTGTGCCCTCTCGTACGTCCTTCACTTACTTGCGACCGCAGTTATGGCGCACGTTGCTACAGGGGTTTTGGAGACGTTGAGCCGTCGGTAAAGGTCTCGTTGTGCTTGTTTACCTTCAAAACATCCTTCCTGTCAGCCGAAGTGGTCCCCTTAAATGTCTTCTTCCATGGTGATTTCATCAGAGAATTGCTCACCCATTTGAAGGGACATCTCGATTTCGGCAATAAGTTCCCTTCATTCTGTCATTCCATTATTCCTATGCTTCATTCGGTATATTTTCATTTCTTTCTGAAAAGCCACCTGCCTGCCTTTACCTGCTTAACTGAGGTTTCTTCTTTTCCTTCCTTTTCTTTATTGCGCCCCACAACCTTTGTTAAGCGCTGCCGCCTGCCATGACGTGGTCGGCACTGGCGTCTTTTAAATTATATTATCGAGTGCGTAAGCGTGTGGGACGGTTCAACAGAAGGCGCTTCATATGACCACCAAAACGCATCTGGTGTATGCGGTGTGTCTGGCACTAAATTGGGCAAAGTAGGAAATTGAATGTCATTGTTGTAACGTGTGAAATGGTACATAACGGCTTCAGAGGAGGCAACAACTTCATTGCAAAAGGACAATTCTAAGTGTTGTCTTAGAGTGGCTGCTAATCTGACAGCTGAGAAATGTTTGCGCGATGCCCTACACAGAAAGTGTCGTTATGTTACTTCTGGGTCACCGGCGCGTAGAATACGCATAGTTAACTTCACGTTTGGTAAGCGCGGTTGTCAAATCAAATGGGTAATACACTCGGCCTTGAATCCTGCCGCAGTTGATTCTACACCCATTGCAGCGAACGAAAACTTCTTGGCTGCATAGGTGTAGAACCAATGTTCGCTGCAGTGGGCATACAACCACAGATTGCTCGATGAGCCGCCATAAAAATGCTTGCGCATTTAAAAGACAAAGTTCGGCTACGAATATCTCTGCCGAGACCGTACATTCTCCTACCGCGTTATTAACCGAGCAAGACGCAAAATATCTGCTTTAGGAGGTCAGCCTGCATCACCTAAACTTCAAATGTCATGCGGGGGCTGGAATGCAACGAAGTTAGCCGGTTTATCAGCGTTGAACCTCAAGCTCATTGGATTACTACGGATTCTGCCACTTCACCAACAGGACTTTCTGCGCCATATTGACCTAGAAGTGAGATCTAACTTTCCACGAACACTTACTCGACACTCAGAGACGTTGTACCATCCCCTTCGACTAAACGTGGCAAACACGAACAGTTGTCCATGTCGCAAAGGGTGCACCAATGACCCCTATTGTGATAACCGTGGTAGTATAGGAACAGTGGAACAGGTATTCCAGGAATGCCCCGCGTACCGGCTACGAGAGGCAATTGTTTAGGCCGCAGATGCACGCGACATGCCATCATCAACTAAGGTTACGACACATATTAGGTTTCACTTTCAGTTTGAGTTGAGTTTATTTACCACGTACAGTTGTACAGTAAGTGGTTGGGACAGGGAAAAAAAGCTGCATGAAACAGCTTGACAAATGCCCCACATCCCCATGTTCACTGTGACAACAAAACGACAAAAGCAAAGTAAACCACAAGGCAATTTAAACCAGCAATGCACATGCTTTACATTGGAGCAAAGAAGTTACACATAGTTATACAAACCAGCAGCGCACATGCTATACATCGGAAGAAAGAAGTTATACAAACAGAAATAATATTACGCGCATAAACTAATAAAGCATATTTAAAATAGAAGTATTAGAGAGCGTACGAACATTTTCACAAGTAATTTTTAATTTATTCAGTGTATTTGGCAAGCAATAACGCAATGCCTCAAAACCATAATTTGTGCGCGGCCTCGGCACATGTCAATGTTCAGAGTGTCGGTTTAGGCGCGTCGAAGGATTTAATTGTAAGTTAGCTAAACTACGTATATAGCTGCTACCTTTTATGGTATCAGATCTAAAAGAGATTACTAAGGAATATTCGTAGAGCAGGTTTAATTTGATTATTTTATGTTTAACGAATATTTGTGAAGTATGGGCGTTAAAAGGTCCCTTGCCCTGTGCTTCAAAACAGCGAAGGGTGTTAAATTTATTTTCTAACTACATCTCAGAAATTGACCTATACGGGAAACTTTGACGACTGACCATTTCATATAGAGAAGCCCATCCTTAGCGTCCAATCTCCCCTATGAATATTAGCGTCAGGCTTACTTGTCCTATTCACATTTTCTTATTTCCTTTTTTATACTCTTTTTTTACTCTCCTCTATCCTCTAGACTCTTGGATACTTAATACATCGCGTCTTTGATAAAGCTTTTTCCTCGCCCCCTCCTCTACAGTTTCATGATGCTCCCTCGCCTTTTTTTTCCCTTTTATATGAGCTTCCTTGTTTTTATTGCGAAAGTGGCTGACCCTTAAGGCATAGTTCATGGTGTGCATGTGTTAGATATGTACTCTAATGCCTGTGATGTGAATGGGCTGAAGCAATGTTTGTGAAACCTGGGGGCCTATACCGTAAGTCGGAATACGGAATACTATTCCGCCTTTGTCAGTTTTACTTGTCAAGGCAGAACTGACCATTCCCTAACCAATCCCAATCCTCTGATTGGTCAGTCCTGTCTTGACAAGCAGAACTGATCAATCAGGAGGGACCAAGAAGGAATAGTATTCCGTATTCCGATTTACGGTAGAGGCCTACCTGTAATCCTGTAATTAAATGTTATAGCTGGTCAAGGCACTTTACCGGAGGCCGGCTTGCTGTAATTAGACGAGAGCGTTCCGGATGCAGTCCTGTACATGTCCATGTCAGGTGGTATGCATCGGCGTCCGTCGCGGGAACACAGCATTATGGACACTGTGTGGTACGCTAGGCTAGTTCCACATAGAGATTCTGCGTATTTAAGTTTACCTAGAGCAAGCTTATCCTCAGCTGTTATACCGTGCATGCGCTATTAACGTCGTAGGACTCCAGTTCGATAACTCAGCGGTGGCGCCACCACTAATCTTTCACCTCTGCGTGTTGTTCTCTGGGCCAAAGTTAGCAATGTGCTTTCTCCTTTCCCGCGATTGTCTCGCTAATTAATTTAATAGTTTCCTTCACGATAACTTGCAGTCCTAATCCTATTATTCGAGCTGTTTTCTTTCACGCTGCATATAGTTTCCGGAGCTGAGCTCTAACTAGATTGACCTAGTTAACTCCCTCGAGCGGCAGCTGCGACTGAGCCTGCAAAAAAGAAAAGAAAATCTAGGCCGAGGAGCGTAAGCATGGCTCACTTAACGTCAGCCGGGTGTTATCTCCACTTTGACAACTCGCATTTGCCGTGACATCGGCAGTAGCGGAGACTCTTCTGGATAATAAATCCTGTCTAGTTAAACGTTACTTGTGCTACTTCGAGCAATGCTTTATTGCACCGGGAAAATGCGAATAGCGTCCTTATTCCTTTGCTGTGTCGCCCTGTGTACTGCATCCCTCATGCAGAACACATGGTGTTATATTATCCAACTGACCAGACCATGTTGAGTGGAAGAGAAATACAGCTGTTACCGGGCCTAGGACGTTGCTTCTTCAAGAAACCGTCAAGCAAGATGGATACCTAATCTATTTGAGAAACCCTAAATACCACGATGCTTCGCAACGCTCGTTCTTCTTCTTCTTCTTCTTCTTCTTCTTCAAGGAATCAGTCCAGCGCTGAAATGTGGCTCCGTTGTTTTGTTACGATCAATTATGCAGCGTCGCTGTGCAGTGTCACTTGGCGCCATCCGCGCAACGCGATACTTGTGTTTCTTGCTTCACCTCTCTCTGCGTCTCTTTCTTTCCCTCTCCTTCGCTCTGATTTCTCTTTCTCTCGCTCACAGAGAGTTGGGTTACAATTGTCGGTACAACACAACCATATGGTCTCCATAAATGCGTGTTCATGGCCTAGTGGACATGACGCTCGCCTTTGGACAGTGGGTTCCTAGGATGGAATTCCACCTCGGCAAGAAGGTTTACATTACTTTTATTTACTTATGCTCGAAACTGCCGGACGCCACCGACGGCAACTACTACTGCGAACCAACCTCGACCCTAAACAGCCCAGCTCTCAAGATTCGCGTGGATTTATCAAAAGACGGCTCCCTACCTACCAACAAATTAACTCTGGGCCAAAACATGGGACAAAAGGAATTCCAGGTCGATTGATGTACTACGCTATGTATCCACGAGGCTAGCAGACCACCACACAGTGACGTATTGGTAGAGAGGGAAAAAAACCCGAATACAAGTATAAAAAGTGTTTTATTCTGGGGATGACCAAGAATTCACAGACGTCAGTTCCGTCATGGATATGACGTCACTATGATGTCATATGCCCAAAGTGTGCAAACTCAAATGTTTATCGGTGAATAACCCTTTGCGACGGCGAGACAACGTCACGTTCGTGTCATGCCCTTCGTGCGTGTCAATCACACGCACGCACGCACACACACACAAACACGCGCAGCAACGCGCTGCCTTAAGCTCTGTACCTCGTGAACATTCAGTTGCCTACTTCCTTTGATCTTTGTCGCTCTAGCCGACCCACAGTCTGGCCACTTTAGCTTCAAATTCCTCGGTACGCTTCGCGCTCCAAGACGCAGCAAGCGACCGAGCTTTGCTAATGGGATGCCTTCATGTTAGCGCTGCTTATGGCCGAGCAACAACAATGAGACGAAAGAAAGTTCCCCTCCCTAAGGCTATCGGGTCGGCTCGCTTTTAATGCGTCGACCCGAGGCTGAAGCGGCGGTGACGCCTTCATCATTGGCGTCGAACCGAGCGCTTTCTAGAAGCATGTAACGCAAGAACGCTCCATTGTCATCCTCCTTTTTAGGGAACAACGGGGAGCTCTTGTAAAACGATCGTCCGAAAGGAACGAATCCTTTAAAACAAAACGTACATCTGTCGTCGTCGGCGGCGGCAACGATCCCCGAAGAAAGGTCTCGCCCTGTAAGAGTTTGAAAAGCGTCGGGGGCAATGGCTATAAAGACGACAACATTCCCGGCATTTACGGTACCAGCACGCACATTTAAGCGAGGCGTCATTGTGAAGCACCGGTCCACTAATGACACGCTCGAAATAAAACCGACAATGCGGGTTCGAGAAATTTCCAAGGGAAGAAAACAAAGGAAGAAATGCAATAATGAACCGTGGATGGCGTGTGTGTGGAGAGGTCTTTTGGTCGCTCCCAGCAGGCCCTCACCCCCGGGGGATAAGTGGAAGAAGATGCAAGCGGAGCACACTGGCCATTACCAAGAGAGCACGGCCATAGGCAAGAACACAATGGCGCTTTGATTGAGGCTATGTCGTAAACGGCGGCGAGTCAACTCGACGAATAAGCTCGTTGTCTTGCGCAGCTCTCCGTGAATGAATGGGGCATTTGGAGAGACGCGGGGCAAGAAAGATAAGGGGGCAGAAGACTAGAAAGACTAATGACTCGCCGTGTTTCCCCAGCGATGACCAAGACGGGACGATTCAAAAGAGAGGATAATTAGGGTGGTAGATGGGTAAGAAAAGACTCTTTTGTGGGCGGCATTGCCTTAGTGCTCCTTAGTACTTCCATTTCCCTGGTTTCGTGTTTGCCTTTGGCGTTATGCTAAGAGACTGAATAAAAGCAAGATGTAGGAAAGACAAGCAAGATCACGCCGACATGTAGAAATGACATGACCCAAGCGCTGACCTAGTAATTTTTTTATATATATAATGAACGTCGAAGCATGCTTGAGGGAGCAGCAAGAAACAGTGCGGAAGAATGAACATCTTGTGTAAGTCACATAGTGTCATTGTCCTGTTTCTGTATTAATCTGTCCTTTAGTTGTACGCACTTGAGAACGCTTTGAAAGTAGAGTAGACCTTCATAATCCGCACGCTATTCAACAAATTTCCCTGGTTAGGGATATTGCAGCAACCTCCGCTACGGTTTGCCTCATAGTCCACTGTTGAGTGACAGGTCCTTCAATACCGCCGTGAGTTTCATTGGAACTGACGGCAGCTAAGAAAGCCCTGTTTTTTCGGATTGCACTGAATCGCTTATTCAACCAGACTGGCGATTTTCGCTTCATTTTCACATCCTGAATTATAAAATTCGTATGTCGTTTTGCAATTTCACCGTTCAGTTCCAAAAGTTTACGAAAGGTCTGGAGTCCAGGATTCCGCTTACGAAAACCACCGCCCTATAGTTTCCTCGCTCGCCGCCAGCCGGCACTGGAGATAAGAGCGGGACACAGGGCTGCCTCGCACAGTTCAGTTGTTGGCTGCTTTAAAAGAACGATATTTTTATGTGTTCCTGGCAAGCCCATACTTCTCACACGCGCCGCTTAGAGGGTTCCTTCACAAAGGCGTGCTTTGAATTAGTTGGAGTGACCGGCAGTGGATCATGAGACGTCTGCGGAACCGACGAAACCATTGATCACTTGATATTCAAGTGCAGTCAAGTTGAATAAGAAAACAGTAAACGCTGACTCGGTAAACGCCTGGAGGATCGATCACATTCCGTACACATCCTACTATAGTAGGATCTGTACGGGAGGTGGTCGATTTTCCAAACGTTTTGCTTTACCATAGCCTGCTCCATAGCTTATCGAGGAGGTTATGCCCTTACCCATCGCTCGTCAGCGCCCAAGGCCGTGAATGCAACTTTGTTTCGTGAGGACTACAGGCTTGCTCCAACGTCATTGCCTATATAGTACGTTCTAAGCCCTGCGCGTCAACGCATTATCTGCGAATGTCTATTTCTTTCCCTTCCCTTTGGTCTCTTCAATCTTTCTATTCACCTTTCCCATACTGTCCCTCCCCCACTAAGTTAGCCGACCGGACGCCTTTCTCGTTAACCTCACTGCCTTTCTGTTCTCTTCCTCGTCCTTTTCACCGTTTCCTCCACATTGCGACGCTGCAGAAGTGTGGGTCTATCGGGTGGACACAGCACATGATAATGTTTCATGATATTGAAGTTATTTATTGCCTGTGTCTTTTTTTTTTCCTCGCGCTTTCTCTTATGTACTATAGTGGAAGAACTTCCGACAGTCTAGCATTCACCAATGCTACCTCTCAAAATAGGCGGTCGAACTCCAGAGCATCCTCTGGGAGACAGAAGGGGGGGGGGGGGGGGGGGGAGCAAACGCCGGGAAACAAAGGCTGGGCCAGCACTGCGCGCGCTCTCATCCCCTTAACACCATAACGATCAGAAACCCAAATGAGTTATACTTTAGGCTACAGCTTGCGGTGTAGCATTTCCCGGTGTTTGGCAGACGGAAAAAAAAATATTTGGTCTGCATCTCTCACTGGGAACATGGCGGACAACCTTCTAACGACATCTCTTGATTATGATGAGAATGATGATGATTGCTTGCAACGGGGAAGGGACCGTCACCGAACCAGCTTGATGCCATCAGGCTCAGTTCATCTATAGCACACTGCTATTCCACCAATGGTTAAGTTCGGCCTTATCGGTTTTACATTCCAACGGTGTACGTACAGCTCTCACTTTTATGAAACAGAGCACGTGAGCGCGTGGCCTGTGTTCTGCGGCCACTGCTTAGAACGCCGGCAACTCAGAACCAGAACAATCACGTCCATCTTTAGCAAGATCTTTGGCGGTCAGCATAAGCGCCGATAAGCGAGCACCTGTAACGTTATCGTTACTGCTAGATAGGTGTTGGGGCTGCCTAGAGACAACGCCAAAAAATTACGCCATCTCCCGCTACAGGGGACCATGAGGCGATGCGAAGCAGCACGGGGGGTGCACACCGCGTTGCATCGGTTTGACGCTAGCAAACGCTGCCTGCGTCACCGTTGTATCTTGCGGGCGAGGGCGCGTTCTCGTTCCTTGTGACCTGGTAAAGCGTTCATCGAAGAAAGAGCGTTTCCATAGCCAACGCGCGCCGTTCGGAGAGGAGAGCAGGAGTGCCGAGAGGAGAGGAGGGGAAGGAGGATGCGCATGCGCAGTGTGGACGCCACACGGCGGTTGGAGGGAGGGACATAGCCCCGACCATAAGCTGCTTCGCATCTAAAAAAACGGACATGCTTCCTCGTGCGGCCACTTGCCAGCGATGATCACAGCTGCTCGAGAGCACAAGCTGCGCTGCCGCCTTCAATATTATAAAAGTGGCAGCTGTACATCGCTTGAAGACTAGGACAAACGATGAGATAGCGTTCGTGCTGTATTTTCATCTGTTGTTGATGCCTTTTCGAGCGCTGTACATCGTCAGAATTATTTGCCACCTACGTCTTCTTATACCTGACTGAACAAGTAGGCCACTGTGCATGCTCATGCAAGAACCTTCTTCAAGACATGCATGACAGCGGTGCGATGTTTCTGCAAGAGATGCCACAGAATGGAGTAAATTGAGGCAATAGTGTATACTATCTTCGAGCATTTTGATACTTTATAGAGAATGACGCCTTATAGCACCACACGAACGCCTCCAACGATAATAAAGATGAGACAAGTACACCACCACACCAAACAACTCCAAAAAGATATTCGAACAATCGCAGCACCACAGTTAATCCCGTACAGTAAATCTCGCATCGCAATCTCCGCGATCAAGGGAGGCACCTACCGGAGATGAAACGTGCTCTTGCGGTATGCGGTGACCGGAAGTAGAAACAGCTAGGGGGAAAGCTCCATTATTAGAATAAACCGCTACATTCCATCTTCTCCGCTCTTCAGTTCATAACGCTGTTGGGTCGGTTATGGCGGCTGAGAATTGTTTCCGGTCTGCCACTTCCGCGCAGTCGTCGCGCGCGTTCCCCACTGTCTTCTCGGTGAGAAGGCAGGAAAAGACAACACACGGCCTTTGTCTACGACGTCCCTTCCGCGCGGACCTTGAGGTGGGGAAGGGTGTCGGCAATATGGCGACAATCGGCGGCACGTTTAAGGCAACAAGAGAAGACGCCGAAGACTAGATGGAACAAAGAAAACAGAGATAGCACAGGGAAACTACAGGATGGCATAGGGCACGAACTGACGCAAGCAAACGAACACACAATGTGATGCGGGGATGCCTGCGTGGGTATGCAGGGGGACATGCAGTTTTGTTCCTGGACGAGAGCCGTGGATCGCGCGGAACGTACAGAACGTGACGGAATTCCCATCTGCGGAGACGGCTTTGAAAGCCGCCGGGGAGATATTCCTTTCCCCCGCAGATGGTCCTGTCCGCGTGTCGGTGCCAGCGGATGACTTCCACGACGAAAGCCACCACTTGGTCTGATTCACTTTACTTTTTTTTTTTTCGCCCTGTTCTGCTTTGATTGCCTCAGAACCTTCATCCGTACGAAGCTCAGAGTTGCTTGTTCAGGATAGATGAGACATGTGCGTTCTAGCCAAATGAATAGTCCTACTTCTGCGGAGGTTTCAAGATTCAAGCGTTCTCGATAATCCTTCGACTTTGGCGCTGCGGTTAAGGGCAGCAGCAAAACCTGGGCTTCAAAAACGGCCCGTAAACATACTCAAAAAGGAAAGTTTCGTTAGAGTACAATTTCCTGACATCCAGCAAATGGGAGTGGAGCTTTCGAGGAATTGCCACGTCTAGCGTGGCTTCATATCAGGCGTTTATTCGCAAATATTGCAATAACGTGCGTGCGTGCGGCCTTCATTGCATTTCGGCAGCGATGGCATTGAATCAATCCCGTGAGTTACTGTGCATTAATTTCCGTTCGATACGAAGCCGCAGGAGGAGAAAGGAAAATCATCATCATCATCATCAGCCTGTTTAGGTCCACTGCAGGACGAAGGCCTCTCCCAACGATTTCCAATCCACCCTGTCCTGAGCGAGTTTCAGTGGCTGTACGTGCCAAAACCACGTCCGATTAAGACGTGCGCCGTAGCGGAACACTGCGGATTAATGTTGGCCACGTGAGGTTCTTTAATGTACACCTACATCAATGTACATGTATGTTTTTATGACATTTCTTCAAAAAAAAGTCACGCTGCCATGGTCGAAAATTTAACTGAAAGTTACGCAGAGGATTTGGCAATGAAATCTACAGAAAAACATCTGAGCCGGTTCCACGCTGTGAAAACTGAAGAGCGAAGCTGTTCTCGTATGGTCATTCGTTACGTAATTGAGAGGGTGGCAAACGGTGTGCGCGCAGCTCCGGGGATCGAACCCGCAACTAGCTAACCCTTTTTTCCACGTTATCGCTCACTGGCCTTCATAATTATCATGCAACAGCGGGATAAGGGAATAGCCGGTGCTTTTTTCCTTCCTACATGAGAGCATATGAAAGATTATTGAAAGTTTATTGAAAGTATTCAAAGTCTATGCATTTACATTCGCATTGTGATAGAACAGTCAGAGGTCCCAAAGTAAGAATTGTCAGGGGGACCTCCGAACAAAAAATGAACAGAGGAACGGTACATCGTTAAGCAAACAGTGGCGAAAAAGCAGCAAAATATAGAAAAAGGTGTGCAACAAAGTAGGGAAACATAAGTAATAAAGACAATTGCCTTGAGACAAAGATATTAAAACAAATAATTAAATCGTAAATCATTAAACAATTCAATTTTAAGACGTTTACGAAATGAGTGCATTGTGCATGTTTTCAAATCAAAAGGTAGCTGGTTCCACAGTGTTACACATGAAAATCTTGCCGTCATTCGACCATAGTTCGTACGTACTTTATGTAAAAGTAGATTACGGTTAGTTGCAAACCTTGTCTTGTTGGTATTTACAAGAGTGACATCAAAAAAAACTAGTAATGGAGAATTCATGATTATGACAACACGAAACATGATTACTGGAATTTTCTAGCTAAAAAGTTTTTGCAGGGGCAAAATGTTCAAGTTACGAAAAATGGGGGTTGATGGTGATGAAAATGGGTTGAAAGTGATGTCTTAAAGCTTGCTTTTGCAAGCGTTCAAGCTGACGTAGATGCGACCGATACGTAGTTTCCCATGATGATAGGCAGTACGATAGACGACTGTGGATAAATGCGTAATATAAGGAAAGAAGGTACCAGATCGGACGAATGGCGCAGACTCGACCTAAAACAGCTGCGCCTTCAATGCCTGCACAAAAGGCAAAGCCACATGTCGAGCTCAGCAGCGCCTCGCCACGGTGTTCTAGTGGCTATGGCACTAACCTGCTGATCCGAAGATCACGGAATCGAATCCCTGGCTGCGGCGGCTGCATTTCATTGGATGCGAGGCGATTAGGCCCGTGTACTGTGCGATGTCAGTGCACGTTAAAGAACTCCAGGTGGTGCACATTTCCGAAGCCCTCCGCAACGGTGTCTCTCATAATGAAATCGTGGTTTTGGGACGTAAAACCCCAGGAATTGATAACTCAACCGAGCTCACCAGCGCGACACGTTGCCTGCTAAGCCACCGCGGTGGCTATTCGCCATTGTGGGAAAGCTGACGCCGGCGGACAATGCAGCGCCCGGGAGAATTGACGTCATTGTTATAGCCGCGGCGGGAATTTGGAGCCCGCGGGAGTTGGCCCTGATTGCACCGTCTCTGTGATTGTTCCTCCCCTGTTCATGCACCGAAAATAAAAGCCTGCATAAAGCGGCCTATCGTTCGTCCTTTTATTATTCGCTGTATGACCCTCATTTTCTCAGAGACCATAGCGGCGTAGCCACTACGATGCCTATACGGAATAGTTATTTCGACTTTCCGTGTTCACTTTTTCAGATGTGTTCTCCTGAGAAGCTCCTTCTTTCGGTTTCTTCACTCCTTGCAGTTTCGCATTCAAAAAGTTCGCCTCCTGAATTTATCAAGTGAAAGAAGAACGCACAAACATCTCTCTCTTTTCATTCCCTGGCCTCCAACTTGACCTTTCCAGGCACTTAAGCGTGGCAAACAACATGTCAGTGTGGGAAATGTGCAAAGTCAAAAAATAAAAATAAATAACACAGCAAGGATCTTATGGTATAAATCCATGGCAAATGGACCAACGTGACACAGAGTAGCACATCGTATCAACGGGTGCAGCTTCTCCGTCAGTCTCGGTCGTCAGGCGAAAAAGCATGCGCCCTCTTCGTAAAACCATCCTCCTGGGTCGTAAAAAAATACAGGCAGGCTGGGAAGACCAACGAACCAAAACAAATGACGACACACATGAAAATGAACGCGAACACATAACGCAATCTACGAAAGGGGCCAATGTGCCAGTCTCTTTTGACTGCGAGCTTTCTGCAACGAACGGGCGAAGAGGAAAAAAAAAGAGGGGCGGGGGGGGGGGGGGGGGAGCTAGTGTATCCCGCATCCAGCGAACCACGTGTCCCGTTATGTTGATCCCGTCGGATGAGGCGCATTTCGTTGACCTCATCACATCGCTGGCACCGAGGAAAGGAAATCTTTCGGGTCACGCGCGTACTGCTTGCATATCTCGCTTAGCAAGTCGGGGTTTCGGGTGGGGCGGGGGGGCCTTTATGGGTGATATGACGCGAGCGGCACGTCGGAAGAAGGTTTATTTCGGGCATCGGTGAGATGAGGCTTCGCGAAACCGCGTGATACACTCGCGAAAGTCCCCGAGCACGTCCACGAGTCGGGACACAGACTGTAGCAGCCCGTATATAGAGCCGAAGTTTCGACGTCTATATTGAGTCCTTGCTTCACCTCTGGAGAGACGCGTGAATCAACCACCAGAGCTCCTTGTAGAAAGTACTAAAAATCTTTCTCTTTTTGTTTGTTCCTATTAGTGTAATCTTCGACTTCAAGAGCACCTGATGTTCATTACGGTGGCTTGCCACGGCGCTTAAATATTCAGGTATGCTCGAGAAAAGCATAGCAACTACGTATCTGTGGAGTAAGCTGGTTGAATCCAAGCATTTCATAAGCGATAATTTGGCGCCTCAAAGAGCTGTTGGCCATAAGTATCTAACCTGGCACATGTCGAAACTAGAAGAGAAGCTCAGGGGAAGATGGAGGCTTGAATAGATGAACAGATCGCAAAATACGATTTAGAACGGGGAATTTCGCAGGAGCCAACGTTTCGACAAGTGACTTGTCTTAGAAGTTATTTCAACTTGGAAGATTGCCGCCATGACGAAGTCGCCTCCCTGACGAAGACAAGACCACTTGTCGAAATGCTGGCTCCTGCGACATTCGTGTTCTAAATCGTATTTTGCGATCTGTTCACTGGTACATTTCGGCAACACGAAGGTAACATGTAACATCGTGCTCGAAGTTTCGGAAGCTAATGTAAGTGTAAGGATTAATTTGCCCGCTTGATATATGATTCAAGACGAAAGCAAAGCTCCGCGAAGTCCAAGTGAAGCCCAACCTCGGCCACCGCTCCGGTAGTCATTTATTCAGTTGCGAGAGTCATGACCAAGCATCTATAGGAACCATATCATTGCGTTGTACCAACGATTATAACGCAACTTGCTATGGAAACAGAAATATAAAGTTAGAGCGACGGAGAGACAGAGAGAGAGGTAAAGAAGAGAGAGAGAGAGAGAGAGAGAGAGAGAGAGAGAGGCTTTTTATTGAAAAAAGAAAAAGAGATTTTTGCCGGCGTGTACATAACCGCTGGCATGCTGCTCGTTTAGGGACGGGGAAGGAATTAGAATAGCCCAGAGGATAGTGGAAAGAAGAAACATAAAGAGGAAGAGACACGTCTCGGGTTGCGATGAAGGAACTCGCGCTTTCCCTCATGCCCTCGGCATTCCAATAGAGGCGAAATGTTGAGACCCGTGTACCGTGCGACGTCAGCGCACGCTGAAGAACTCCTGGCGGTCGAAAATTCCGGAGCCCTCCACTACGGCGTCTCTCATTATCACAGCGTAGTTTTGTGACGCAAAACACCATAAATTAATAAAAAAACATGCCACCTTTTACAACCCCTTTTGCAACGAATAAACATTTCCGTCTCCGACGCAAAGCAAGGTCACCTAACCTTGTGGAACCATGGAAGGCACAGAAAGGAACACCAAGCATGTTTCAAAACAAGAGAAAACGCAAAATCGCGCACGTCAGTAGGGTCCCCTTGCCCTGATTACCTTTCTGCTAAACTGACGTTCGCGAAAAGAAGGCAGCGCCGCTACTTCTCGGCAGGAATCCGAATGAAAGTAGCGGACCACAATCAGAAATTGAGACACCTGTCTCCGGCAGGTCCCCAATGGCTTTCCTTCTACCTCCCACTTCGATCGCTACGCTTCTTCTCAGTTGGTTGGCCACAGGCGTCGAGAGACCAAACCGCAGACCGCAGCTAAGAGAGAAAAGACGTGTGACCCGGTAATTAGACATTTCGAACGCGGCACGGGGAGAGCTTGTGGTCCAGCTTCGCGCTCCGATAGCTCTCGTTTCTCCTACGTATCCGTTTCTTTATACTTTTCTTCAGTTTCCTACGGTTACATTCTTTGCAAAGGGGCGGCTCGAAGTTCAGTCTCGAGCTGAAGATCGATTGTGAAGTCACGCATGGCCCTTTGTATGCGGTACGTAACGAGCAGGAACCGTGTCTTGCAGCAGTTTCACTTCCCTCGGCGACACGTTGGAGGGCGAGGATGTGCGGCTGAAGACTTAGCTGCTCGTTAGTGCAGCCGCGTCGCGGAGGACTCAACCTGTTTTCGGCCGTCATCTGTACTAACTAACAGAACGCCTAGACGTCTGCTCGACGAGACCCCGACGGCTGAACTTCTGAAACGTTGAGATTGGAAACGGATAGAAACAATAAATGCTCAGAGGTCGATAGAAGCACGAGATGCTTGGATTGTTGTTGACAAGAGAAGTCGTGAGATGTTTAGGTAACTGTACAAAGCAGGCGTAAATGATTCAGCGAGGGAAAAATAGATTCAACAAGCTACAGTATGCTGACTGTAGTTAGGGGCTGTACATACATACATACATACATACATACATACATACATACATACATACATACATACATACATACATACATACATACATACATACATACATACATACATACATACATGAGGTGCACGCATGCATGCACACTCACTCAGCTACCCCGAAATAGTCTTGGCTGCGATTCTGGGTCGACGTTGCAGGACTGCACAGCACAAGGCGTATCCAATATGCGCACGGGTCAATAATCGCAGGGAAAGCCAGCAACACAAAAACGAAAAATATAAAGAAAAATAACACAAGAGCGGAAGAAGTGTGCTGCTTGTACTTCCGGACACACCGTTATCATGCGTCTGGCGACACATAGTGGAAACTGGGAAGTGTCGGAAGGAACTGACAAAAAAAATTACAGCATATCCACGGAGTGAATGATGATGAGTGGGCGAAGCTCGGGAGGTTGATCGTAGATCGTGCCGAGTTCCGGATTAATTTAGATAACGCGCACGCTACGAATCCTCATGGTTCAACTATGCACGAGTGAAATCTCCCACCGGCACTTCTATATATATATATATATATATATATATATATATATATATATATATATATATATATATATATATATATATATATGGGTTGCCGGTGAACGCTTCTCCAACGCGAGCAGTCGGTATTTCTCAATCAAGAAACTCACTAGGAGACGCTGCCTGCGCCAACGTTGTCTCTCGCGGGTGAGGGCGCGTTCTCCTTCTTTGCGAGCTGGTACAGCGTTCCTCTAAGAAAGAGCGTTTCCATAGCCAACGCGCGCCTTTCGCTCTCTCTCTGTCTCTCTCACAAGACAGCAGAGGCACGCGCCGGGAGAGAGAGAGGCACGTGCCGGGAGGCACGCGGGTTACGACTGACGCCTGACGCCTGACGCGTGACAAGGTTAGACCAACGTTACTAGTAACGTTGGGTTAGACTAAGAGGAGCTTCGCCCCTAAAAGCTGCGGCGTAAGCAACCCCTCTAAAAAACGTCGCTGTTCACAGCGATGCTCGTAGTGAGAACCAAGTCTAAAGCGCTCGTACCGTAATTCTCTGTTGTCCCTGAGCACAGTGTGTGGGCCGATATCGGGCATAGTGCGACACCAGGCCAAGCTGTCACCCGGTATCGACCAATTTCCAGATACAGGAAGAGAACCCGCCGTTTATGCTTACTGTGTGCGAGCTTGACAGCCGCCGGCAGCTATGCCACGATGACGACGCGTAATTGCCTGTCATACGTCAAGGCCCACCGACCCGCACTCGCCGGAATAGGACATTTCTTCGTTTCGAAGGGCTTGCCCTTATAGGGGCCCTGCAACACTTCGTGAACATAGCCTGAATACGGTGCTCGCCAATCGTGGAATACTTTTGTGAAGACGTCAGCGAAATGTCAGTCCGTTGCACGCACCACAGCATTCGCAACCATGTTCCAAACACTGCTGGAAACCACTTGCTCCTTCTTCAACGTACGGCGTCGCAAGGAACATTGACTCCGTCACTTGATGTGGAACTAGTATTGGTGGCTCATAACCGCAGAAATGTCCTGTGGTTATGGAATCACTAATACTAGTGTACTAGTGATTCAAAGTTGTTCTCAAAGAAAGTTGAACTACCTCAGGTGGTCAGAATTTCTGGAGCCCTATACTACGGCGTTGCCCTTCCTCGCTCTCTCAGTCCCTTTCCCTTACCCCCACGGACGCTTAGCCGTGCTCCCGACAGGGGCTGCAGAAAAACGCGGGTTCGATCCCGGCCGCGGCGGTCGCATTTTCGGTGGAGGCGAAAATGCCAGAGGCCCGTGTACTGTGCGTTGTCAGTGCACGTTAAAGAACCCCAGGTGGTCTAAATTTCTGGAGCCCTCCACTACGGCCTTTCTCTTCTCTCTGTCTCTTTCACTCCATTTCCCCCACTCCCACGGACGCTTAGCCGTGCTCAATTAGCGTCGTTTCCTAACCGAACCACAATCATCATCATCATCATAAAATTATCATCCTTTCTGCGAAACACAATCAATAATCATGTTGCGTATACAAGCAGAAGGTGTTGAAGACCCTGTTATGAAAGACAGCGTGCGTCGCTTTGTCCGGTGCACAGCGTCTTGCAAAACAATGCGCTTATGAATAGCTTCGCGCCACGAGAACATGCGTCCTCTCGTGGCGTTCAAAGAGCTCGTAGAATAACATAGGCATGCAGAGTGTAGTACAGCAAAAGAGGTTAGACTGTGTCATGCTGCAGACACGCGTTCCGCGTCTGCCACCGTTCCTGGTTCGACGCGAACGTGTTTACGCTGAGCTCGGTGCAGAACTTTCGAGAAGCGTTCGCTAGGCCTCGCAGTGCTTCACGAAATGTCTTTCGAAGCATCGGACCACGGGGAAATGCGGATGTGCCGCAGACAAACGCGCACCAGCCAAGTGCCCATCCATTTATCTGCTTCGGTAGCTTTGCGGTTCTAGCGCAAACTTCGTTAATTTTTGTGCCTCACTGCGCGATTTATGCAAGACAGAGGTTTAGGCGAGGTCTCGATGTTTCCAGATGGCAGACGCTGAGGCCGGGTGGCTAAACTGTGCCGGATGATAACTGAAGTTGTCTGCATCTGTGTATGAGTACTTTATCGTAAAGAAGAAAGGCGGCGTTGTGACTGACGCTCGATATCATGGAAATTGGCGAAAGCGGGCAATCGCACATCAGTGCACCATTACTACTTAATATAATAAAGGAAAGGGGGGGGGGGGGTTGTACTTGCGCAGAAAGAATGTATCAATATGGAAAGGCAAAGATAATCGCTATCATAATAGAAGAAGAAATATTAAATTTCGGTTGTGCGGCGTTAATACATGTGAAAATGAACTAGTGTAAAATAAATGCTGACATATACCTTCCTAGAGGTGTTATCCTATTTTATCTCAATAAAAGCGCAATGCGTTGCGAACGCTTCCTCTTTAGACGCGCAATATTTACCACGTTTACTTGTTCTCGTTTCCTTGGTTTGCCATTGCAAGGTGTGCGTTCGATGAAATCTTATATCGTAACAGCCCAGTAGACCGTTCTTACAAAGTGCTGGCCTCATAAGCACGCTTGCATATTTCTTTCCGAGTGTCCAGTTTCTTTGTATTGCGTTCCGTTATCACGTCCCTGTACTTGGTATCATTACGTAGTGCAATTTTCATTACCAGCTTACGGCAATCTCTACCGTAGTGGGTAAGCGCCATAGCAGGGGGGCGTCGCCAATACAATCCCAATTTTAACGGACGGCGAACGGACTGCTCCGCTTCGGCCAGCAGAGTCAGTGAATTCCAGCCACTCGCTGTTGTTTTTCTCGGAATGGATTCACAAAACCGTGAGCCGTCGTTAGTCCCTCGAGCAGGGAGCAGCAGGGGCGTCTTGCCCACGGCAGCCGACGAAGCAGCCACGCATCGGTCGGCGAGCTCGGCCGCCAAGAGGCTTCAGCAGGAGCTGATGACGCTGATGACGTCGTGTGATCGGGGCATCTCGGCCTTTCCAGACGGCGAGAACCTCTTCAGCTGGATCGCCACCATCGAGGGTCCGCCGGGGACGGTGTTCGAGAAAGCGGTCTACAAGCTGAGGCTGTCTTTTCCAGCCAACTACCCGTACCAGAGTCCCCGGGTGCGCTTCGAGACACCGTGCTTCCACCCCAACGTAGACAATGAGGTAAGCATACTGTGATGGGCATATCCGCTCAGGCTGTAGGGCCTTGCGTTACGTCTTATTACAGGAGTCATTCACATTGATGGACTCAGGTCTTATTTACAGTGCCACGCTAGACCTTTTGCTTAGATGGAGGCGAAATGTTGAAGCCCGTGTGCTGTGCGATAAACAACCCCAGGTGGTCGAAATTTCCGGAGACCACTACGGCGTCTCTCATAATCAGAGCTGGTTTTGGGACATTAAACCTCGCAAATCAATCAAGACATTTTGCTTAAAGGCGCCCTGCATCACCTTTAAATGTAGCCAAAAAACGGTGCCGATCCTAGTGCCAAATAATAACATGGGAGTGAAATAATATTCCATTGAACGCGCAAGGGAATTCGCAATTTGTTTTTAAACACCGCTGGAAAGCGTCCGCTCTTCTTTCAACAAATTGCTTCTCGCGAGGCACCAACTAAATCGCTTCACTTTTCGTCGCTCTTCATGAGAGATGCGCGCATCTTCTTTCTTTCTTTTCTTTAAAATTAAAACGAACAAAGAGCAGCAGATGATCTGTCCGCGACTATGAAGCCAGCCAATGATATTCCCGCCTCGAGCGACTCGGCCAGTGCGTGATGTGACGTCAGTTGCTGAAAGAAAAGCGGGCATCGTCCAGTTGCGTTTTAAAACCAGATTGGGAATTCGCTGACCCGAAACATGCGGGTTTGGCTCCCTGCTGGTCATGGCGGTTCTCAGTTGGATGTAGGCGAAATTGGTAGAGGCCAACATCCTGCACGATGTCAGCGCACGTTGAGGAACTCCAGGCGGTCGAACTTTCCGGAGTCATTAACGATGGCGTGCCTCATAATCTTATCGCGGTCCTTTCGAGTAAGACTTCGGCAATTATTGCTTAAAATCTCGGCGGAGAGAAAGTAAATGCTGTACTGCTATTGCTCATATTTTACGAGGACGTCACATATTACTGTCGAAATAGTTTAATTCAGCACTTGGCACCGTTACTCACCCAGTTCTTAAGAAAATTTTAGGCGAAACGTAACTGCGTTTATGAGGAAACCAGGTGCTGTCAAGGCAAGCGTTCTGCGCAAAGTTACGATGCATTCTGAAGGCCATCACAGGAAGTTCTTCGAGCATGATGGCCCTGTTGCGATGTGCCCTCTCGAACGGCATGTGTTTTCCTTGTCTTGCGCGTTTTCATTTACGCCTACGAAATGGCCAAGTCCCCAAACGGCCCCCTTGTGCAGCTGTTGGCAAGCTCAGGCGCATCTTTATGATAACGAATATCCTCCCCATAAAGGAAATTAACATTGGAAAATTAAGAACACCCCATAGAGCACACTTACACGTGATCTTTCGGTACATTTACACATCCGGAATATTAACGGAAGAAGCAGTAATGATATTAACAGAGCAGCAGTCGCTGAAGCGTATAGGTAACACTGCATGGTCGAAACAAAAGTTTTTGGAAAGAGGCACCCAGAGAGGAAGCGCCAAAGCCAGGATACTAGACGTTAACAGATGTAGTAATGGGTCATCGTGACGTACAGGACAGGTAAATGCTGGTCACCAGCCAGTTTCGAAGGGCATGCGTCATTAAAGGTTATCGTCATAGGGAAGCACTATAGATTTATCTGCACTTAAGTTTTTACTGCACTCAATAACATGAGTGTGCGTTGTCCGCGCTTCCTATGACAGGAAGTAGGTACCCACTTTGCAATTCTTCACCAATATCGGATGAGGATTTAACCTCCGGACACAGCAGCGCCTAATGACGTCTGGAAGTAATGACGTGTGCTATACAAGACACGAGAGTACGAGATGCGCGAGGGCTGTTAGCTGCGACGTTATCGTAAACAGGGTAGGCAGACGCCGTTGGCGATTTCACACGCTTCGTGTGATTGCGCCGCATTGAACAGTGTGGTCCTTTACGATAGGGAACACGTAAGGGCGTGGACTGCACTTTCTAGCGGCTGTTCACAGCGCCAGAAAGCGGCGCCAAGAAGAAATACGTCTGCGTGTGGCGTCATCTACTGGCCTGAAGAATAACCTCTAAGTCCCATAGGTATAACGAGATCATTTCTCACGATAGTCGTTTTGGTCACCGATATTTGTCGCTAACGCGGAAGTGTGTGTGCGGTCTTTCCGCACTGGTCTCTTCGGCAAGCTTAGGGCCCGTACTCGTAAGCCTACCTTACTTTTGTGACTTGTTTTCCTTATCACCCCTGTTACATCACGACGCGTTAAGGGGAACAAAATGGTACTCAGCGCGGAAGACTGTCATAAGGCTTGTTCGTAGAATAATGGTCTAATTTGTTCATGAAACACGATAAGGGCACGGGGAAGATAAGGAATACAAGCGATAAGGATGAGGTAGGTTTACGATAACAGATAACAGATGACAGTAAGAGCAACGGAATGGATACCAAGAGAGGGAAAACGCAACAGAGGCAGGCAAAAGGTTAGGTGGAGCGATGAAATGAAAAAGTTTGCGGGCATAAAGTGGAACCAACTCGCTCAGGATAGGGTGGAGTGGAAATCGTTGGGAGAGGCCTTCGTCCTGCAGTGGACATAAACAGGCTGATGATGATGATGATGATGATGATGTTTACGAATACAGGCCTAGGTGCTACCATATCCCGGACCCGTCGCTCGCGCAGAACTTCGAAAAGGTTGCGAGGGTGCGCTACAGTGCACTAGGCCACGAACAAAAACCTTAAAGAACCCCAGGTGATCAAAATTTTCGGAGCCTTCCATTACAGCTTTTCTCTCCATTCTAGTGTCTCTTTCAGTCCCTTTAATTCCCTACTTCCATGGACACTTAGCAGTGCTGCCTACATGGGCTGCAGCAATTAGCGTCCTTTCCTTAAGCAAAACACAATCATCATCATTTGCCTATTCTTGTCCTCCAGTTCCATAAGCATTTGATGTCGTTCCCTCTGCAGGGCCACATCTGCGTCGACATCCTCCAGGACGAGTGGTCGGCATTGCTGGACGTGCGCACGGTCCTGCTCTCGATCCAGTCTCTGCTGGGCGAACCCAACGTGGACAGCCCGCTGAACGAATTCGCCGCGCAACTTTGGAACAACAAGGAGGAGTACCAGAGGGAGCGCAAGTTGTTCGAGGAGGAGCGCGACTACGAGAACGGGTCGCACGCTTCCAAGGCAGGCGATCACTGAGTGGCGACCGCGGTTCTTTGTCCTCGTGCTCTCCATGGAGCGGGAGCCTCATGATGCAACGAGAGTTCAGCTTATTACCCGCCCCTTTGCACCCCACGCACACACACGCCGACCTCTTCTGCATGTCACACCATTGCCTCCTTTACTTTAAAAAAGGCAATGGTCATACATAGCTTCGATTGCCACAAACCCACCACCAAATCTTCTGAGCATGCGTCTTTTAAGCTTACACAAACAATGAGCGTTGAGAAAATAGCATATGGACAGTCGACTTGCCCTGTCTTTTAACAAACCGCGCTAATGAGACACGAATAAGGGGCAAGAAGAAGCAGCAGTGCTGGCCTTCGGTGGTCAATGCTCATCCTTGTTCTTGCTCTCTGTGCTTGTGTTTCATTAACCATAACAACAAGCTCGTCTAAACACTTTTAGGTACCCATTCCCATCGTTTCGGAGTTCCCTATAACTTTCATTTCAACCCACATAAAAAGAAATGCAAAAAGAAAAGGAAGGATAACTTAAAAGGGTCCGGTAAAAAATCGGTTGACTTGAATGTTAAAAAAATCCTGAGAACACCCTTGCATTCTGTACTGCAGTTATTAGGCTTGTTACCTTTTATAATTAACGCACTGAAAACCAAAGAAAAGCTAACAAAGGAAACAAATTATTTTCGGCCGCCCATTTCGTTTATGAAACTTGCTTCTTACAGTGTAGCACTTAGTGATCAGGCTTCCGGCTTCACGGGATCTGAGTGAACATCTGAGTGCACAGCTGAGAGCAACCCTCTAGGGTGTCTCGCCGTCCCCGCAGTGTCGATGCAAAATGCGCGCGCAACTCCCCTGTCTCGTAGAAGGCTGACCCCTATGCATAGAACAAAAGCTGAACTCCCGTTCTCATTGCTCACCACATCGGCACAAACGAACTGCGTGTGGTCTCTGAGTCTCTTGCTGTGTGGGTGTGTCTTGCTTCAGGCACAATCGGCTGAACGTGTTTAGCCCTGAAACATTTAGCAACTCTGCATTGCCAACACGGAGATGTCTGCAGACTTTGTTGTGTGCGGCTGTGTTAGAAAGAAAAAATGAAGTGTTTAGAAGAAGGCTCGGCCGAACTTACAACTGACGTCTTACGCCATGGTTTGTCATCAGCGAAAGTGCTTTGTCATCATCACTTGAGTTCGCACCGTTCGGGCGCACCCGGTTCTCTGGAATAAACAGCTTCACTCGTAGTAGTAGTTATGACGTGTCCAACCTATACCGAAGCGCACATCTTACAGTAAACGCTCCCTCCATTTCACGCCCTCCCGCGTGTGTAGTGCTACCTCCATTTTAGAGCGAAACAACGTTCGAATACTGTTTCAGTAAGCATGTTGAATATTAAAGTGAATTTTTAGAGCAAGCCTATGAAACGATTGTTCATTTATGCATACTTGCAGACGATTGATTTTGTTGATTTATGGGGTTTTACGCCCCAAAAGCAGCTGATTACGAGACGCGCCGTAGTGGAGGGCTCCGGAAGTTTTCGACTATCTGGGGTTCTTTAATCCCGCTTCATCGAGTTCTCCGGAAGACTGTACGTATTTTCGGAGTGGAAACTAGTTCCCCCTCGACACAATGACGGTAATGTACAACTACAGCCTCCTGCTGCTGTCTCTCTTCCCATTGGCTAACACAGATGACGCACACGGACATTAGGGCCAAGGTCGCAGGCAAGCCTAGCGTAGCGGCTGGCATTTGGAAGTATATCAAATTATCAATGCTGCCGTAGATCTTTAGTTCTCTTTCCGAACTGCCGGGCAGTTGATCGCGTCAGAAAATCTTTCTTTCTTTCTTTCTTTCTTTCTTTCTTTCTTTCTTTCTTTCTCCATGGTCTCGTGGAAGAGGACGTTTCGGCTCTCACCTCAGCTTCACTTTCATGGAACAGGCATTAATACACAATTATCAACTGCACCTGCAGCGGTTTCACCTTCGCGTAAACTCTGAACAGAAACTCCGAAAAGAATGCGGGAAAGGGAAGCCTGGTGTTTTCGTGCGTGACCTGCTGCTTTCCTTTTTTATTTTCCTTTATTCCTTCTTTCCTTGTTGATTCCTTCCTTTCCTTCTATCTGTGCGCGATAACTGAGCCAACGGTACTTCGCCAAATTATTTCGTAGTCCGTGTCTTGTTATGACGTGTTTTGTTGAATGAAGACAGGGCGCTGTCCAGAAGAATAATGAAACCAAATTGAGAATTACCTGCTGCATTTAATGCAATAATGTTCGGCTGACATGTTCATAGTAGCCTCCTCGTTCGATCTCCAGTGCTTCACTGGAATGCCCGAAAAGTGTTGCAGGACCCCTTTAAGCATGCGCAAACCTAAGTGCGCGGGCATTCTTGCACTTCGCCGCCGTCGAGTTCGGGAATCGAATCCTCGTAGTCAACTTTAGTAGTGGTATACTAAAACTAACACAACGGGTCAAGCCGTTATTGTTGCGGCGAACTGTAACAGCTCGAGCCACGCATTAAACAGCGGCGTTAGTGGCGCCCCTGCCATGTCTGTATTGGTCCTAACATGCCATCACCGTGCACTTCCGAACCAGTGGTCGCGAGGGTCATCCCATTTTGCAGCTAAACAGTATTTATGGCTAGGTTTTGGCGTATAATCATAGAGCGGTCAGCCGATCTCGACGAGGTGCGGCTGATACGCAAAATAAAGTGCGAATTAAGTGAAACAATGGACAGTTAAGTTAAATCGAAGGATCGTTGAGCACTGAATGTGAATTAATGTTAGTCCAACGTGAATTAAACGAATGTATGTTTGCGGTTCTAAACGTATAATGCCATTAATCAAGCCGTATGTGTGCTCGATCTGACCAAAGGTTTATCGGTCCATCGGGTCGCCTCGCCACAAAGCTTTACCGTAGTGAGCTGGACCCACCCAAACAGCTTCACTCGTCATTCCTCACAATGAAGGAACACTGGATTTTTAAAGACGATAGTCTTTCTTGGGATACTTCAACGCAGAAATTTTGGTCTGTGTGTGTGTGTGTGTGTGTGTGTGTGTGTGTCCTGCTGCGAAAGGTGAACCCCTTCCTCAACGACCACCCAGCTTGAACTGGTGGCTAACTTCATACTTCTGAACACAGTCGGCCAAAAAGCAAATATTACGCATATCTGAGGCGCAACATCAATACGTATGTATTGGACGGTGTGATCCTTTAGTAGAAAATACATAGATGCGAAATTCTAAAGACCCTAGCGCTTGTTAGGATGCGCAAAAGCGGACGTTTCCTGTACTAGGCAAGCTTCTTGCGTTTCTCGTAACCATGGCCAGATGGCGCCCTTATCTCGCGCTCGTGCCGAACGGAAGGCAGGGAACGGCCGCCCGCCACTCCGGCCGGTCCCATTCTCTCCTCGCGTCTCTTCGTTTTCCCTCTCGCTTGCGCAACTCCTCTGGGGGAATGGAAACACGCGAAACGGGACTCATGTAGTACGGCCGGTAGAAGGCTATCGTCTTTCGACGGCATTTGCAGCGAAGCACGGAGATACGCGGCCAATTTTTTTTTTAACAAAATGTGTTTGAACATACAAACTGCGTTAGCGCACTTGAGCTGAAGCAAAAAGTACCCCCTCCCCCCCTTTATTTTATTTTTCCTCTGGTCTTTTTGAATCAATCGTAATGGCTCCTAGCAAACACGTACGCAGATGCGCTGTGAAAGCCGATAACTTTTGAACCCACTGTAAGCTCCGCCAAAACTGTAAGCTCTCTTTAATCCATGACCCTGCTGCACGTGGGACCCAAGTTCCTGCGCCGCGCAGGGGCCTAAAACCCGCGCTTAGGGTGGTATTAAGGCACTAAGCTCCAATTACATCTGCGTTCTGGCTAATACATCTGAATGACCTCTTCATGCAAACGAACTAAATCGCTCGGCTTTGCCGCTTAAGCAGATCGGTAAACGAGATTTCGAAAAACTGGTTCCGACGTTCGTGCCAAAGCCGTTCGAGCTGCGTCACCCAAGCCAATTTGAAGCGAGGAATTTCGTAAACGTCTTCGTAAAGTGAAAGGTTTCGGCCGAATAACCTGGACTTCGCGATATATTTGCTTTGTGTCATGCTTACTTTCATTGTTCCGTTCGCTCCGTGTCGCGAGATTTGTTTCCAGCTACACAGGGGTGCAACGTGACAGCCAATAAAATGACTGAATGGCCATTAGCTTTGCAAATAGATATATTTCTTTCAAACCCTGCGGCACTCTGTATCCAAAGACACTCATTTCACGCAGACAAAAAGAAAGCCAAGTTTAGGTTCGTTCTGCTTACAGCCGGGCTAATTAGATTTTGCTTATTATCCCTTCGTGTACGCCGATGTTAATGACGTATGGCTGCAGCCGTGGTCTCCAAGACTTGTTGCATATTTTCGTCATTTTGCACGTGCGATCAGAATTTCGAAGGATTCCTGAAGCCGACAATCTCGCATTCCTCTAGAATGCTTTCCTTATACTTAGCCTTTTTGTACGCACACCCTCGAGTAATTTATTCAAACAAAGATTGGCTGGAAGACCTGAACTATTAAAGCAGTTAATCAACGGATATTGTGCGTTTTCTGTAGTACGAGAGGATGGAATATAGGACATCGTTGATTAACTGAATTTCACAGATAAGGCTCACCTACCTTTCTGCGCACTCTGTAAAGGGTATCGGAGTATGATTACCGAATTATAAACGGTGTTAGCAAGCTACGCGCTTCCGCAATAACAAAACAAAAAGTCCCAGCCCAGCCACGGTAGTCTAGTGGTTATGGCAGTGGGCCGCTGATCCGAAGGTCGCGGGATCGAATCCCGCTCGCGGCGTCTGCCTTTCGATAGAGGCGAAATGCTGAGGCCCGTGTACTGTGCGATGTCAGTGCACATTAAAAAACCACGGGTAGTCGAAATTTCCGGAGACCTGTACTACCGCGTCTCTCATAACCATATCGTGGTTTTGGAATGTGAAACCCCAGAATAAATCCGATTTAAGTGTGAACACGTTGAAAAGAAGCTAACCTGTGAGTTTCTCTACACTAATCCACCGATAAACACGCACATAACGGCCCGAAAGTGGTGGCTTTTATTTTGGGCACTTTCCTACTTCTTCCACAGTTCCCTGCTATCACAGTAGGTGTGCCCTCCTCCATGACCGCCGGTGCTTCACCATCGTCGACTGCTCTTGTGAACTTCGTGGTGTACGACGGGTTCAGTGGGAGCTCGGCGGATTACGTCGCAAGCGGTGGGAGCCCTGCCTGCCGTGAGTCACGCCGCGCTCGTTCTCCAGGAAGGTCAGCTCCCGGCTAAGCATGTCCATGAGCAGTTCAATGTCGCGAAGCGCTGACCTAAGGACCTCGTACCGGTCTTGCGGCTGGTTGCCGCTACGAGAGCGTGTTGCGCGCCTGCCTTGTACGCTAGAGACGCTGGCGTCTTCGGCTTGATCACTTTGGGCGGTGGCTGGCTCTGCGGCACCCGAAGTAAGACGACGAGCAGAGGACGGCTCCATGGCGTCGATGACGTCGACGAGTTCGTTAGCGAAGGCTGTAGCCCAGCGGAACCTGGCTCTCAGCAGCGCGTTCAGGCGTCAACGCTAACGTGGTCCCGACGTCAGCGGACGGCGAACGGCGATGTTCGAAAACCAGGAGCCACCGAGAACGATGAGCGCCAGGCCAGAGACCAAGGGCCGTCTGCCGCTGCGCGTGCGCCCGTGAGCGATGACGATGATCGTTCTTCTTCTTTTGTGTAAGTTGGCACATACCCGATACAGGGGATTGGCCAAGAGCCAAGACTGTTTTCACCTAAAAATGACCTTTCTGACCTTTATATCTTCGGTTTGACGAAGCACAAATGATAAAAATTAAGGTAAAATTCTTTTATATAGCTTCCATTAGAAATTTCATAATTGCAATACAGACATCCCTGTGGCTGTATACCACGAAGTGGACCTTCCAAACGGATGAATAGTCATTTCAGTAAACGCAAGACCTATGTGATGAATAGGTGTTGCGAGAATTTTCATTCGCTGAATTTTGAAGCGGCGTTGTTGGCAGTTATGACGATCATGAAAAGACGGTGCAACAAACCCATGCTGTAAGCTGTGTGCTCCTCGGGTCGCAGACTCGCGTATGCTACGAAGTTCAAGCGGCTGCAATGACCGGGTGGAAATAAAATAAATCGAGCCACTTTCACGCCGTCGTAACGGCAGCCTGTTCTTTGTTTGCCTATCGCGCTGGGGAAATGCACGCAGCCGCGGCTGCGAGGATCAAACGCGCTTAAATGATTTCTGGAGTTTTCAATCTTAAAACTACGATGTGATTATGGGAGACGCCGTAAAGTGGATGGCTCCGGAAATTTCGGCCATCTGGGGGTACTTTAGCCTGCACTGACATCATACCGAAAACGGACCTCAACACAGCGTCACCATCGAAATGCAGCCGCCGTGACCGGGATTTGACCCCGCAACCATCGGATCAACACCCGAGTGCCTTAGCCAGTGGACCATCCTGGTGGAGCGGCGATGACACCCGAAACGCCGAGTTACATTATTTCTACGCTTTGTCGTCCATTTGCGTGTTCGCATAATTGCTTTGATGTAGCAGCCGGCTGAAGATTGAGTCGAGCGCGACAGTGAATCAAGGATGAGAGAGAATGAATCTATCTATCTATCTATCTATCTATCTATCTATCTATCTATCTATCTATCTATCTATCTATCTATCTATCTATCTATCTATCTATCTATCTATCTATCTATGTCTGCGCGCTCTCCTGGTCGCCTTGTTCGCCTGGCATACCTTAAAATTCGGGAGGGAGGGTATAAATGTATTACGAACATGAATGACTGACCATTACGCCACCAACATGATATACTCGTCAGGTACATCAGGATTAACGATCCTGCAGTCACGCTTACTTTTCGGCACCTCGCACGTTGCACAGGCCCCGGGTTCGGCCCACACACGGGACGGCCGGCTTCAAGAGCACAGCTTTTAAAGCGAAGGAACATGGTTTGTCCTAGCATGCGATTGGAATGTAGACATAACAAGCACACAGACAACATACAACTTACTGAGTGATATAGTGGGGCATTGAACAGTGGCCCCTCAGGTGCCAAGCAAGCACGATATACCAATAGGCTACGGTGGCTTCTCCCACACGGTAGAGTAAGTAAACCTACTGCATCTGCAGTTGTAATGAAGGTGCTTGTGTAACGTGAATGTGGCATAAGCAATACGATATCAATACATATGTTCTGTTACCATTCGGCATGTTTTTCTGCAAGTTTGCTCCCTTACGTACGAATACTTCAACGAACCACGCTTATGATCTCAAATCAACACACCGTATACTACATTTTTCTTCAACAAAACACACGTCTGTCCTCTGGATTAACATGACTTCGAACATTAAGTCATACCATGAGCTACAATTGAGACGCCGTGGTGCTGCCGACGTTCCTCTTTGAGCTCACACTAACCATACCCAAGGGTACGTTCTCATGCGCTTTGCACAAATACTGTGATCCTACTCGTGACACTTGATTAAATGCCGAACAAATCCTCACAGGCAATCTTCTCGCGCACTGCTTCGCATGACGCCGATACTCACAACGCATGGTATCTGCAGAATTTTTGCTACCCCGATTGCCCGGGCTCCGTGTTCACCAAGATCAGCGAATTTTCCCTCACTACTCAAGTAGTTAATTTAGCAGAGACTGTGCGTTTTCTGTCGTACCAGAGGAGCAAAAAGAGGACATCACTAATGAAAAGGGCCTCACTGATGCAGCTCAACCACCTTTCTGCGAACTCTCTAAATGGTATGGGAGCATGGATATTGAATTACAAAGTCAATTTGCAAGCTAGGTTTCCGCAACAAGAAAAAAAAAAAACAGATCACCGTTACTGCGATAGGAGACGCGAAGACAAGTGGCGCCGCTCTTAGTTTACTGCACGAATTACGTGTGATGCCAGAGTTAGCCGCCTCACGTATTTCCAGGCCGGTAGGCCGAGTCCCTTATTTACGGGCGACCAAGCGCCGGAAAGAATTCCAGTACGAAGCCAAATGCAAGCGATCAATTTTCTTGGTCACTTCTAACGACGAAAAGCAGGTCCCACAATAGATGCGTGAAGGCACAACTAAGTTGAGATTGCACGCTAGGTCACTGTGCTCTAGTGGTTATGACAACAAGGATGCTGGCCCGAAGGTCGTGGAATCGCGTCCCGGCCACGGCTGCTGTATTTCGATATAGCTGAAATGTTAAGGACCGTGTACTGTGCGATGTCAGTGCACGTTAAGAAACTCCAGGAGATCGAAATTTCCGTAACCTACGGCGTCTCTCATTATCGTACGGTTGTTTTGGGATGTGAAACCACAAATAATCAGCCACATCTAAGCGCTCACGCCATGAAAAGAAGTTAACCTGGGAGTTTATCCAGTAATCTACCGATAAATACGCAAACAACTGCTCGACAATGGCGGCTTTTATTGCGGACACTTGCCTACTTCTTCCGCACTTGCGCACTGTCTTCATCCTTGACCCCAGGTGGGTAACCGCTCACTGTGCTTGTGACCTTCGTAGTGCACAGCAGGCTCAGTGGGATGTCGGCAGACGGCTGTCCCTGCGTCGCGAGTGGTTGTGGCCCAGCCTGTCAAGATTTACGGAGTGTTCGTACTCCAGCGCCGAAAGCTCCTGGCTTAACACTTCCACGAGTACTTCGAGGTCGCGAAGTGCTGACCTCAGGACTTCGTACCGGTCACGCGGCTGGTTGCCGCTACGAGAGCTTGATGCGCGCCTGCCGTCTGCGCTAGAGACCCTGGAGTCTTCGGCTTGATCATCTTCGACGGCAGTTGGCTCTGCAGCGCCCGAAGCGCCACGAGCAGCCGAGGACGGCTCCATGGCGTCGATGACGACCTCGTTAGCGAAGGCTGCAGCCTCGCAGAACCTGGCTCTCAGCAGCGCGTTTAGACGTCAACGCTCACGTGGGTCCGATGTCAGCGGAGCGGATAAAT
The DNA here is from genome assembly GCA_013339685.2 of Hyalomma asiaticum. Taxonomy (NCBI): domain Eukaryota; kingdom Metazoa; phylum Arthropoda; class Arachnida; order Ixodida; family Ixodidae; genus Hyalomma; species Hyalomma asiaticum. The sequence continues at coordinate 48,749,034 of CM023491.1, read as the reverse complement.
GGCGATGTTCGAAAACCAGGAGCCACAGAGAGCGATAAGCGCCAGGCCGGAGACCAAGGGCTGTCTGCCGCTGCGCGTGCGCCCGTGAGCGGTGACGACAATCGTTCTTCTTCTTTTCCTCTGTAAGCTGGCACATATCCAATGCAGAGGACTGGCAAGACTGTGTCGTCTTAGAAATTACTTTTATGTGTGTTTTTTACGAAATACATACGAGTAAAATTAAGATAAAATTTTTTTTACACAGACAACCTGACCGTGTAGGCTTGTACGATATCCGCCGGCGCGCAAGTAGATACCTTGAAAGATACCATCGACATGAGCGTTACTTACCCAGCTGTGGCATCTTACGTACACCAGAAAAGTTCGAACGTCTAATATTGGACGAGTCTGGCACGTTGGACGAGTATGCCGCCGGCTCTTTGTTGCAAACACAGTTTATTCCTCCTCCTTTTAGTTTCAATTGGAAGTCTCATTACAGCAAAACAGACATCTCTGTGGCTGTATCCCAAAGTGGACCCTCCAAACGAATGAATAGCCATTTCAGAAAACTCCAGGCCTAGGTGATGAATAAGTGGTTCGAGAATTTTCTTTCGCTGAATTTCAAAGCGGCGTTGTTGGCAGTTATGAGGACGACTCCTCCGCACCCCAAAACACACCAGATCTGGTTTTCATCTTAAAAGGAGTCGTTATACCCAAGGTAGTCTTCACATCCTTGGCGGCATTTTCAGGGAGACAGTGCCGGTCTTGCTACAGTTCAAAAGCTCCAGAAGAGAGCAATTCAAGTCACACGCCTAGTGCGGAGGGTCACAAACAGAAAGCATGGCCTCAAGGAGAAGACATGTGCCGCCTAATTCAAGCCCTGATAATAAGCGGAATTACTATAATGATAAGTGGCATGGTGAAAATAAGGTGTCTTCACGACTGAAAACCACGCAGACATTAGAATTCGTACACTTATACTTACATATAGGATAGCTACAGACAGTAGAACCCACCAGTGTAAAATAAATTCGCCGTAGATTACAGATGAGATGGCGCACATACGGGAGACAATACCAACTCATGAACGGAAACCTACCCCTATAACTCAAGCAGAAATCATAGAACTACTGTATATTTCCAGTACTAATATACGGGCCAGAAACTTGGAGAATCACTAAGAAGCTCGAAAAGAAGTTAAGTGCCACACAGTGGGTGATGGAACGGAAAATAATAGGCGTTACATTAAGAGATTGGAAGACAGGCGAGTGGGTCAGGGATTGATTGATTTGTGGGGTTTAACGTCCCAAAACCAGCTCTGATTATGAGAGACGCCGTAGTGGAGGTCTCCGGAAATTTCGACCACCTGGGGTTCTTTAACGTGCACTGACATCGCACAGTACACGGGTCTCAACATTTCGCCTCCATCGAAATGCAGCCGCCGCGGCCGGGATTCGATCCCGCGACCCTCGGATCAGAGTGGGTCAGGGAACAGACAGGGGTGGGTGATAGTATATTCGATCTTAAGAAGAAAAAGAATGGACGTCAGTAGGCCACGTGATAAGAAGGCTAGATAATTCCGATGGACAGTTAGAACGACGGAATGGATATCGAGAGAGGGTAAGCGTAGCCGTGGACGACAGAGTCAGATTGGGTGAAAAAATTAAGAAATTTGCAGGCATCAAAGTTCATTGTCTGTCTGTCTGCGGGCATCAAATGGAATCAACTCGCCCGGGCAGGAAAGAATGAAGAGGATTGGAAGAGGCCTTCGTCCTGCAGTGGACGTAAGATAGGATGATGATGAGGATAACGATGACGAACTACTGAAGATCATACCTCGCTCTCAAGAACAGTGAGAGGGACAAACTGAAGACGGTCATAGGGGAAACCTACAACCTTGCACTGGGACTTCCCCCTATACGACGTCCACATACAAGCTAGTGCAGACCGGTATTCAGAATACATGAGAGGAACTAGTCGAGGCCCATAAAACGCGTCAGATAGGGCGATTCAAGCTTAGGAGTACAGGCAGAAACATGCTACGAAAATAAGGATATCCGTTCGAAGACGAAGGAATGCAGAAGCAAACAACTGATCCCTCTGTCCTTAATGTAGAAGATCATGGTAGCAAAACGCTGAGAACCATACACCCCGAGGACAACAAAGGAAGAAAGCAAGTGTGGGTCAATGCTCCACGCAAGGACTACAAAGGACCAGAAAAGGGTGAAGTTCTCTAAACCGATGCGGCGAAGTACAAGAATACAGCGGCCTACGCTGTCAGTGTGGTCAACGGCCAGGGAAAAGAGATAATGGAGGCCTCGGTAAGAACAGCAGGCACCAACTCCGCTTAGGAAACGGCGATAGCTCTGGCAGCCACGAGAGGCAAGGGCAATGAGGATTGTATCATCATTATTACGGATTCGCAAACAGCATGACGGAACTACCAAATGGGCCGCATTAAAGCAAAAAGTATTGCATATTCTGAAAAATCAGGAGGTGATTCAAGATATCTACATTGTCTGGGCACCAGGCCACGAATCTCTGTCGCGTAATTTAGCGGCTCATTCCGCTGCCCGAGACGACATTCTCCTGGCTCTCCCACCTGACTTACATTTCCTTTTCGAACCATGTGCAAGCATCTCCAAAAGATATACAAACATCTCGAGCCACTACAAATTGGGCACGAGGACTTACCCAACCCCGCCATTCAATCTCTGTCACGGATTGACATTGCCTCATGGTGAAACTGAAGATGGACGGCATGGCCGCACGTGCAATTTTGGAAGTGCTTCGACCGCTCTCCAAAGCCGTCAGAAGCAATCGGCCCGTTTCCAAGAATACATGGAGGAGATGGTTTTCTGAGCGGGGAAGCTTGAACTTGAAGCATTCTCCTGCGACCCCCCGGCGTGGTTCTTGAAGACGCGAACAACGGTGCACCACCAACAATACGGGGCAAGACAGCGGGCAGCCGTTTGACGTGCACTGGCCACGTGCGCGCGGACCTACGCTATTGTTTGCTCGTCGGCCACCGTGTCCAAAGGGGACAAGTATGCATACCGTTGTTGACTCGAAGGGCACCCACCGCTACGCTGATGACCTGTCAATCGGGGGTGCAGAAGGAAGAGGCCCGTCGGGGACCACGAGAAAGGGTTTGGTCATCGCCCTCTCCAGTGCAGTAATTGCGAGAGGGATATTTTGGGCGGAGCCAGAAATGAAGTTGTAGAACAATTGTCTCACAAACACACCCCGATTCCGAAGACAGCGAATCAGGAAAAATCTGCGGGTATTTAAGCGAGGAGCATTGAGGAGCACGGGGTTCTAGTCGCTTGGCTTACACGGCGTAGAAGCCGATCATCGTATCGCTCTAGAAGTTGTTAGCGTGGCTCTGTACCGGCTGGCCACCTAACCTTAGCCGCTTCGCCTAGTTGAGATGTGCGCTTACCGTCTGCAACGTAGGCATCGGGACTTCGGCTCGAGTTAGTTAAAACTGCTCGGGTTTGCCGTCAAGCACTAGCTCCCCGGGAACATCAGCGCCGCAACTCCATAGACCTCAACGCTGTGCCGTACCAGACTGCCGCACCAGACCGTCGTGGACCCTTCGACGCTGCCGGTCATCAGCACGTATGCCACCACCCGTTTCTACCCCTGAACTCTCTACCTGAACTTTTGTAAATTAGTCTTTATTGTTCTCATTGCCCTAGTTACTGTTTGTTCGTAGTTTACTTTTTCTTAGTTTGTCATTTTTGCCTGCTATTATTTGTAAAGCTAGATCTTCGCTGTTATATTCTTAGTTTGAGTGAAGCGTAGTTGTTTGTCTTGTTTTTATCGTGCCACTTTATAGATTAAATTTTGTTGTTTTATCTTTTGCAACCACGACTCTGATCCTTTCACTGTGTCTGCTTGCGTACGGAACGACCGAAACTGCCGTGGTTCCCTTCACCGACTTCGCGCCGGGGAGCCTGAACTTCGGCCCTGTAACAATCTCACAAGAGAGGAGGCGATGTTGTTCCGGAGAATCGAGACCAGCAGATTCCCTCATGGGATACTTCTGCACTAAATGTATCCCTCGAGCTACCGACGTAACTGTACCTTCTGCTCTGCAGCAAACCGGACTCCTGACTGGTTAACATCCCTGCCTTCCCTTCCTTATTTCTCTCTCTCTCTCTCTCTCTCTCTCTCTGCAGCAAATACCCTATACCATATGGCGTGGGAATGAACAGCTAACCCATCGATACTACCTTTCACTGAACCAAACATCGAGCAGTGGGAAGCCCAACTGAAAGGAAAAGGCTCGAAGACCAGCAAAGTCCGGTGAACACGGCCAAGCTATCAGCTCAGGCTCACGACGTCCTGGACTACGGTCGCTGCTCACATTGGACGAGTCTAACGCCGGCTCTTTGTTCCAAATAAAGTTTATTCTTCCTCCTTTTAGTTTGAATTCGAAATTTCATTACTGCAAAGCAGCCATCTCTGTGACTGCACCCCAAAGTGGACCCTCCGAACGAAAGGATTGCCATTTCGGTAAACTCCAGGCCCACATAATGAATATAAGTGGTTCAATAACATTATTTCACTGAATTTCGAAGTTGCGTTGTTGGCAGTTATCAAGCTCGCGAGAGACGATGCAACAAACCCATGCTCTAAGCACTGCACTCGCCGGGTCGCAGGCTCCAGTATGTCACCAAGTTCATCCGGCCCAATCAAGTCGCCGAGGAGGAGTGGAATTCTGCCGTCAAGAGTTTCGAGCTTGTTCCACAACTCCGGGCTGTCCAGAGAGACCACGATGCTGGCGGTGAGGCTAGACCTTCCTGTCCCCACGTGGGAGCGGCCCGCAGTGCTGGTGTAAGGGCAGCGCCACTCAGGACCTCATTAAAAGTTCTTTGTCTGTCCGTCTGTCTATCATCCAGCTGCAATGACGGGGTCGAGGCAGAAATCGAGAGAAATAAAAGAACTTCAGGCAGAACTGAGGACAACACCTTCCACACCGCCATAACTGTCGGAACAGTAATATGCCTTTCTTTCTTTCTTCCTTGCTTTCTTTCTTGCTTTCTTTCTTTCTTGTGATGGGCCGACTGCAAGCGCAAGACCCTTCTGAGGAACCCGACTCGGGTCTTTATTTCTTTATATCTCTTTCTTTCTCTCTCCCCCTTGCTCGCAGTTCTTTTCTTTCTCTCACCCATAGCAACTTTGTCGCAATCGTAGGTACAAGGCATACTGGTTCCCACAAACGCATGTTTTGCAAGCACGGGCGTACGGCCCCTTGGTTATGACGCTCGCCATCAGACAGTGGGGACTCAGCTCCGAATGCCGCCCCGCCAAGAAAGTTTCTTTTGTTTTACTCACTTCTTCTACGCCAACAAGACGTCTCACATATTTTAATCATCATCCATGCGCGATAGGAATTTCGAACGATTTATAAAGCCGACAGGCTCACTTTTCCTCAAGAGTGCGGCTTTCCTTAGCGTTTTGTAACCACGTCCTCGAATAATATATTTAAAGAAAGGAACGGCTGGAAGACCTCAAATTCAGTCATCGGACGTCATTTAGTCAGTAATCGGACGCGTTTTCCGTCGTGTGACAGAATCAAAAGTATACGCACCGCTGATAGAGCTCACCTACTTTTACGCGCACTCTGTAAGGGTCTCGGGGTATCCATGTTGAATTATAAGCGATGTCAGCAAGCTATATGCTTCCGCATATAGCTCGCTAACAAGTCCTACAATAGACACATGAGGGCATAACTAAAGTGAGATGTAGGCACACCCCGCCACTACGGTCTATAAGGGCTGTGGTACTTGGCAGCTGATCTGAAAGTCGCGGGATTCCATCCCACCAGTGTCAGATGCACTATGATGGATGCGAAATTTTGAAGCCCCTGTACTGTGCGATGTCAGTGCACGTTAAAGGGGTACTGACACCAAAATTTCGCTGCTAGGATAGCCTGCGGGATCAATTTTCGTGGACATACAGATGTCATCTACCAATTCTCAATGGCGAACACAGCTCCGAAGGTAATTTAAATGAATATTGAAGGTCGCATGCGCAATCGAGCGCTAGACGCCGTACATCGCGATATCGATAACAGCAAAGGTGACCTGAAGGAGACCCCCAACTTCCGCGACGTCACCACGGCAGCTGAGCTCCGAGAGTGCAGCTAGCAATAATGACGTCATAGCCGCCATTGCTCATTCGCTGCGGCTGTTAGTAGATTGCCGGCGACGCCAGACCTCAAGAAAATAGTTGCCACCCCACAACGATGACAGCAACAGCGACAACAACGCGCAGGACGTGCGACAGGCGAAAGAAAACGAGCATGCGGCGGTTGTCGTGCGGAAGTGCGTCAGAGTTATGTGGGCTCACGTGGTCGAACTTGTGTACTCCATTGCGAGCGCTAGATGGCGCCAGCTACACCGGGTGCCTTGTCGTTTTCTGAGCTCTCCCAAACCGAAACTGAAACTAGTGGGTAATAAACAGGCCGTAAATAATTATTTGACGCGCGCTGGAGCAATTGATGTGCCGTGTCATGGCTAACAGGTCCCCACCTACGTATTGCAGCGAAAAAACAGCAGACGAAAATTTTCGTGTCAGTGCCCCTTTAAGAAACTCCAGGTGGTCGAAGTTTCCGTAGCCTTGCACTACGGCGTCTCTCATCATCGTATGGTTGTTTAGGGATGTGAAACAGCAAAAAATCAGACACATTTAAGCGTTCAACGCGTTGAAAAGAAGTTAACCTGGAAGTTTATCCACTAATCTACCGATAAACATGACCATAACTGCTCCAAAATGGCGGCTTTAATTGTGGACTCTTGCCTACTTCTTCCACACTTGCGCGCTGTCGTCGTCCTTGAACCCAGGTGGGTCATCGTCCACTGTGCCTGTGACCATCGTACTGTACAGCGGGTTCAGTGGGATGTCGGCGGACGGCTGTCACTGCGTCGCGAGCGGTTGAGGCCCAGCCTGCCGATATTCACGGAGTGTTGGTACTCCAGTAAGGAAACCTCATAGCTTAGCATTTCTACCAGCAATTCGAAGTCGCGAAGAAGTGACCTGAAGGCCTCGTAGCGGTCTTGGAGCTGGTTGCCGCTACGAGAGCTTGTTGCGCGCCTGCCGTCTCTGCTAGAGACGCTGGCGTCTTCGGCTTGATCACTTTCGACGGTAGTTGGCTCTGCGGCGCCCGAAGCGCCACGACCAGCAGAGGACGGCTCCATGGCGTCGATGACGTCGACGACTCCTTAGCGAAGGCTGTAGCCCCGCAAAACCGGGCTATCAGCAGCACGTACAGAAGTCAACGCTCACGTGGGTCCGACGTCAGCGGACGGACATATGAGGATGTTCGAAAATCAGCGGCCACCGAGAGCGATGAGCTCCAGGCAGGGGACAAAGAGCTCTGTCTGCCGCTGCGCGTGCGCCCGTTAACGGTGACGATGATCGTTGTTCTTCTTTTCCTCTGTAAGCTGGCATATACCGAATGCAGGGGATTGGTAATACTGTTTTGACTTAGAGATAACTTTCGTATCTGTGGTATGACGAAGCACAAATGATAAAAAGAAAAAATTTTTTACGCAGATAACCTGACCTTGTGGGCTTTCACGATATCGGCCGGCGCACAACAAAATACCTTCAAGATACTTCAAGGTAAAATACCTTCAATATACCAACAAGAAATTTCATTATTGCAATACAGTCATGCCTGTGGCTATATACCCATAAGTGGACCCTCCTAACGAAAGAATAGTCATTTCAGTAAACTCCAGGCTTACGTGATGAATAAGTGTTGCAAGAATTTTCTTTCGCTGAATTTTGAAGCGGCGTTGTTGGCAGTTATGACGATCATGAAGATAATGCAACAAACCTATGCTGTAAGCTGTGTGCTCCTCGGGTCGCGTGCTCGTGTACGCCACCGAAGTTCAAGAAGCTTCAATGATCAATGATAGGGTGAAGGCAGAAATCATGAGGAAAAAAAAATTCCAGCAAACTTCCACGCCGCCTTAACCATCGGAACAGTAAGCTTCTCTTTCTTTCTTTCTTTCTTTATTTCTTTCTTTCTTTGCACTTCGCGCTGGAGAAATGCAGCAGCTGCCGCGGCGATCAACCCCGCAACTCCGGGATAAATATTTCCTACACTGCATTGCACATTGGCGTTCGCATAATGACTGTGAAGTAGCAGTGGGCTGAGGGAAAGAATGTTTCGAGCGCGGAAGTGTGTAGCACTATCATGAACACTGTCGTTATCACTTATGCGGCAGTGAGCTGAAGGCTAAGATATAGGTAGTGTGTTGAGGACGGGTGTGGGTCCGCTCGTGATCGCACCATCATGATAGCACTACCACAATACCATGATATTGAAAAGGTCGCAGAGGTAAGCTTCTAATGGGACTGTATTTTCACTACTGGGAGTGTAGACGGTGCAACCTTAATGGGGGATCGTTAGCCCCGGCCCCTACTGCGGCGACATTTTTGTTCCCCTAGTCATCGTCGTCTTCGGCGTTCTTCTTGCAGCGTGACAATATCAGTATACGATTATATCGTGATGTCGCTATTATGTGACACTGTCATTGTGACAAGCGCTATCAAGTAGCAATGCGCTGATGGCAATGGCGCTGGTAGTGGATAGAGGGAAAACGGGTAGAACGGGTGCGTTTTATCCTTCGGCGCAACCCGCGGGTGTCTTTCTTTTTCTTTCTTTCATAAAGTGGGTCGTCCCTTCTGAGCAACCCGAGTCTTGTGTTTCCCTCTTCACCTCTTCCTCTCTCTCTCTTTCTCTCTGTGTGTGTGTGTCTCTGTCCCTCCCTGTCTCGCAGCTTTTCCTTCCTCTCCCCCACAGCAAGTTGTGTTGGGATCGTTGGTACAAGGTTATCATACTGGCTCCCACAAGCGCAAGTTCTGCAACCAGGGGCGTGCAGCATAGTGGTCATGACGCTAGCCATCGGATAGTAGGTACTCAGCTTCGAACCCCGCCTCGCCAAGATAAATTTCTCTTGTAGTATTTACTTCTTCTTCTCCTCCTCTAATTCCACTCTCCTGTCTTTATCGCTTAGCATAGCAGCGCTGAGTTTTGAGCGACGCCGGACACGGTCGGTACTCAGGCATAAATAGCTCCGCTGTTAAAATTATCGACAATTACTTCGGCTACCGCCATAGTGGATAAAGGCGGAAGCTATATGCCCGAGCCGCCCACGTGCAAGTGTCTCCGTGATTCGAGTATCGCCTTCGATTCTTCGTTCTCCTAAGGCACGACTGTAGCCAGGCACACGATTTAGGTATACAGACGAAGAGAAGCCGTGGAGTAGGTCAGTGTTTGCTACCACGACTGCCCTGGTTACGTTCCTACCCATACCAGCTAACTTTTCAGCAATTTTTCAACAAAGCCATAAACGCTGCCGCGCAGTCGTCGACGCTTCTGTGTAGATGTCACCTAACTATTGCTTCACTGCACGCGCCAGGGAATTGGGAATTGGGTTTCGAAATACATCTAGAACGCGCCTGCTCTCCTTTCAACTAGACAAGTCGCTAGTATGTGAATTCGAGAATGGGGGGGGGAGGCGTGAGCGTGCAATGTAGGAGATGCGAGAACTACCACTGGCCGATTAGCGGAAGCAGTTACCGCGCTCGCCGTGGGGCGTCGCCACGTTCCAGCAGTGACTCTGGTGGCATGTGTGTAGTGATTGCGGAGGACCGAATACGCTAGAGAAAATCCTCACAGGGATGGCGCGCGTTCACTTGCACCCTTTGTACTCCCCTCTGTGAAGGTTCCAGCGCTCGTCGGGACTGTACAGTGAACAAGATTGGGCAGCGGAACTCCCCTCAAACTTGACGTCTTAACGCCCCTAATACTAAGGGATGTGGAAAGATTTTCCGGGAGCCAATTCACGGTGTGACGAACTCCTTTAAAGACGTTTCAAGATTACTTGGGAAACCGTTGCAGGGCCTCTTTTGTTAAGAAAGGTGGGAACCGCATTATGCGCACTGTCATTGCTTTTCACATAAAACGAAAAGTTAACACCTGCAACTGCAGGCATTACCTGCCCTGCCACGGTGGGGAAAAAAAAGCCACGGTGGTCTAGTGGTTATGGCACTCGGCTGCTGACCCGAAGGTCGCGGGATCGAATCCCGGCCGCGGCGGCTGCATTTCGATGGAGGCGAAATGTTGAGGCCCGTGTGCTGTGCGATGTCAGTGCAGGTGAAAGAATCCCAGGTGGTCGAAATTTCCAGAGACCTCCACTACGGCGTCTCTCATAATCAGAGCTGGTTGTGGGACGTTAAACCCCACAAATCAATCAATCACTGCCGGCATTACCTAGCGCGGGTGCGTTGTTAAGAAGTACTAGGCGATATTTCAAGTTCACGTAGAAGTAGCCATTCAAGAGCTGGGGAGTACATTTGAAAATTGTGTTGGGTTGCACAGTCCACGACACAAGAATGAAGAAGGCGTGTTTGTGATGCGACTTCTACAGCGTCTTGTCCCAGATCGCTCGCGCCCACCATACGTATCCACGTGTGGTTCACTCTGGTGAACACTGGGCGATCCCCCTTTTTGACGTCATCGAAAGGTTATGTCAGCAAACAAGCTTACGAGCAATCATTCCATAAGATGGTGCAAGCAGAAGTATATTTGCAGACAGTGCATGTATGCACCTAGCGTCTATAATAAACAGTGCTTAAATGCTATCCAATGTTACAAACATCAGGACTGAATTTTGTCGAGAAATGCTCCTTTAACCGTTCATGTGAATGTTCTGAAATTATTTCTTGCGCAAAGACTAAAGAAATAGGCTTGAAACACCAACAGTAAGGATAAGCTTAATCTGTGTCAATATAGGTCGGTTGAGTCCGGAAAACTACTAAATGTATGTGTTGTTCATTCCCATATTGTGAGAACCTTGAGAAGTCCTCTAGTTAAATGCATCAGACTTAACAGCAGCATTTCTATTCCACAAATTGGTAAGCATTCCACTGCATTGAGACAGTGACTGCGTTCGGTTGTACTCTATAGGTGACGCTGTTTGCCATGACTTCGACCTTGGCCTTTGTAGCGGCTAATTGTTATAGAATTATGTAACGACTTTTAACAGAATACCAGTATTGTAGTAGAAGAAATACAAATATTCGAAACCAGAAGTACCATAAACGTTCGCCGAAGGCTCGGTATAATAGCGGGCAGTTCCGAAGTGCACCGGGAAATTTTCTAAAGAAATTAATAGCCCTCGCGTTCATGATGACATCACGCAAAGAAGCGAGGAGCTAACGTAAGTCTCGTTTACATTTATGGAAACTCGCCGACGTCTGGCAGCGTTCTTCGCCGGCAAGATGGCTCAGGCACAAAAAAAAAAAGCTAGACAAAAAAATAACAACGAAAGAAAACTGCGCCTTCTCAATCTCATAAAGACAAGATGAAGCATGATCGCAGCACCCACGGCATTCCGTTCCTCTAAAGACTTAATTCAGATTTGCGCGAAATTGCAGCAACAGAGAGGGAGAGAGAGACAGAGAGAGCAGCTCGTATAATAAATCCAGAGATTTCAATCTCCGAGCTAGCAGGCAGACGACAGCACCGTCTGGAATTGCCGTTGTCTGCAAAAAAAGCAGCCGGTTACAAATGCCAAGAACGCAGGAAATCTCTCCCCTCCACCCCCCACCCCCGTCGGAGCCCTTCGTTCACATTCGTGGAGAATCATTTTTCAGCCCCACAAACGGTTTTCCCGGCCTTTCTTTCATTCTGTTTGTTTCTAGATGAGCAGAAGGGAGCCGTCATCGCGAAGACTTCTTTACGCCACCGCGACGGCGCTCAGAACGAAGTTATGTGTTCGCTATACCCACGGAGCGACCATCTACGTACTGTCGTCCCGTGTTCCTCGGGCTCGTCTGTGTTTTTCGGCTACATCATAACGACCCTTTTTAAAGTCTCCAAAGAGCGGAAACGAGTGCAAAACGGACGCGAGTTCAAAGGCGGCTTTAAAGAAAACGCGCGCCGCTGCGGAGAGATGAAGACGCGAGATTGGCGTAATCATGCTGGCGGGCAGAGGGGCTGGGTATTATGTGACGTAAGGCGACGGGGGGAAGTTTGGGGCGGAAGCTAATTCACTTGCCGAACGCCGGTTCCTCTACTTCCTGGGAACTTCGTCGCTTTTTTTTAAACGTTTAGTTACTTGGCTTGTGTCTTTGGGGCAGGCCGTTTTAGAAGGCTCTGCGAAAAAAAAGGTGCTACAAAAGTCGTGTAACGGGTCTTTTAAGGCAGCGTTTTGGAGACAAGCGGGCACTACATTTGTAGAAAATTGATTGTGGAGTGGCGTACAATCAACGCACGAAGGTGACAGCATGCAGAACGTGGTTACGTACTCACTGTTTTCTGAGAGAACTGCCGCTTCCTTTCGTATCGGACTGTCGTCGTCTTTGACGTACTTGCAAAGTATAAAATTTAGAGGCACGCTAAGAAGCCTTACTTCCACTCAATGAAAAAGTACGAAGGACGTGGGCATGCCTACTACATTCACTCCGCATACTCTTTCGGCAACCGCGTCACGTGACAATTTAACATGGCTTCAGCACTCGACGTCACTTCATGCAATTCCGGGAGGCCACGCGCCATGCAATCAATATGATAACGCAATTATGACGTTAGGATGACGTCGATAATGACGCCAGTCCATCGTCATCATGACGTCGTCAAATGGTAGCCGGAGTTTTCTTGTCGCGGGTGGTAACGTCGCTCGCCGGAAGAATGCCGGATTTTCGGCTTCAACTGGGCTAGTGCTTTCGCGCTGAAAAAATTAATACAGAAAGTGGACAACCAGCTCAAGGTAAGAACGACAATGTTTCATTCCGTTGCTTCTTTCTTTATTTTCGAAAATATTTTTTTTGTTTCTTGCCAAAAGTATGTTCATATAATAAACACCTACCTGGCCGACAAGAGCTTCGTCATTAAGAGCGCAACAGCGAGCATGGAAGAACATGAGGCGGTCCTCATCACCCAAAGACGAAACTTTTACAGTTTTAGAGCTCAACGGTTGAGTTGCGGCAAGCACTCCGCATTGAGCCAACTTACGCTGATGTGTTGGAGACGCAAATAATGTGCTGCGAACAGGGCGTCCTCTGTAGAGGAGGTCGTGACTGCGATTAGGTTCTCATTAGCGAAACGCACGAACCGGACAACGTGAGGAAAATTTTGCGAATTTCAAAAAGAAAGGTAAATTTCATGAATATTAACGATTTTTATGCAGTTGTACCGATCTGAACTATTATTTCTGCCAAATATGTTACCTGAAAGGGATCGGATTGCAGAAGGCAATGCTCCAATTGTTGGGGCTTGCACAACTGCATTCTGTAGTCGCATGTATTCTCTTGGTTCTACCGTTTGACTGCTGGCTGCTCAGTGATCCGCGACGTAAAGCAAGCCAAGTTGGTGAACTAGCGCAGTTTTCGTTATCCTTTCTTTTTTTATTTTTCTGTTCAGTTACTTTGCTAGCATATGACAGCTGCAGGTCCTAGAGCTTCAGAGAAACTGGCACGGAGACCGAATATGACCGCATGAACATGGCAATTACAAACTGCAGCAAAAGTATGTACGGACGCGGGAGTCAATGGCACTACTACCAGGGTCGGGACCCTGGTACTACTAAGTATTGAAAGAATATAGTTGATCCCTTTGGAGTCGGTATAACACGAAGGAGAAACCTGCCTTCGCCCATAAGCGGCAATCTGGCGAATCGCGGGGACGCGAGATTGGTTATATACTCTGGACATGTGAACCTCTTGCATGTACACATCAGCGGCACCTCGAGACCGCACAGGAATTCACGACAGTTGCGCGGGAGCGAAAGCTCTCGAACGACTCACATTTCCCCGCAGACACTGCTCTGAACGCGCTACGCAAACCTGCCATAAACCAGGAGCGTCCGCAAGCGCTGAAAACGTTGCAAGCGAAACCAAAATATTTGTCAGCGGATCGTTTTCTGGAACGCACACTTCGCTGCGAGAAAGGCTGAGAAAGGCGCCTTATTTGCTTGTTGGCGGCCGTCTTCGCGTTCCTGAAGTAGAGCGCGTCGCAACGCCATTGGCTATCATATACCTCATACACGGCAATGTTGCGATCGCGGCTGAAGCAACGCGCTCGCAGGACGCCGAAGCCAGCGCGGCAATAGAGGCGTCGAAACTAGTGAAGCGCTTACTGTCGGTGCGCATGTTAACACAATCTACGACTATTATCCATCGCTCCTAGCTGGCGGCACGACCGATCAGTGCCAAGAATGCAATGAAAGGGAGGCGATGTTAATTAATATCAATTTTGCTTGCTAAATAAGTTTGCCTTAACCGGGCGTCAATTAAACGCACATTGTAAAGCGGTGTGGTAAGGATACAGCGCCAGTATTTTCCTCCGTATTGCAAGTCTGTCGGTATTGTGGCGGTAGCGCTTCCAGCTTCTACCGGCGCACCCTGGCTGGTTGTGGGTTCGGACCACAGCGACTGGTACTTTTTCAATCTCAAAGACGTGTTTATTTTTCAGGCATCTACTTCTGTTGCGGAAGTACGTCCCAGATTTCTTGGTGGACCCCAGCATAAAACATTTTCGTGTCAAAAAGTATCCAAATAATCAATAGCAAGGGGAAAAGAAACAACTAATAAGAAGAACCAACAGCCCATGGAGCGTGATAGGCACTACTCATTTCATTATGAATGGTATCTATTATACAAACGGAAATGGTGATTGCAGAATTTGCGCACACATATTGAGGTAGAGAGAAAGAGAATACGTTACTGACTACCTCGTTAGTGGCCGGGCACACATGTTGAGAAATGCGTGTGGTAACTTACACAATTCAGACCATGTGGTCAGTTCTTGAAACGCTTGCTTTGTGAGCGTTGTGCTATGATCTAAAGCGAGTGAATTCTACATGTCTATGCTATAGAATAGGGTTGCGAACTTCCCGTATAGTTTGCTCGTACGAAAGCCAAATAAGATATTATTGCGCTGGAGCCACCAGATCATATTGCTGTTAGTTATGCGTTGATGATCAATACACTGACCTATATGAACGCATACTGAAGGCACAAAAGCTTATGCATACTCTTGCTCTTCCCTGTTAATGGTGCTTCAACCGTTGCTCCGCCTGGCTACTCTTTCAGCACGGCCATAATTATTCGCATCCGTGAGCCACATGTGACATCACACGACAAAATTAAAAGACATTTCTTGTGGATTTTTCTGTCTGCAATGCGTTTTCAAAAATTGTATCACACAATTCTTTTCTACGCGAGCAACTGACCCTTCGCCCGCAGCACACAACCCGCCACATCGATCATCAGCAGCATCAACGCCTACTAGAATTTTCTAGGAGGCGTTGTCAGCATATAGGTAATTGCTTATGTATCGCAACTTTTAACTTATTTTTTGCCTCATATGTCGAAGGAGGAGGAACAGTTTTCCCGCCGACATCGTTACTATTATTGATACCTACACGTTCCGTGGTGCATTAGAAAACATTGTATATTGCGAGCTTTATTTGTGTTTAATATTTGTGCTCAGTGCTCCTTCTGGGTCCCTCCACTTTTCTGCAACAACCAACTCCTCTCTGTAATATCCTATTTATTTATTTATTTATTTATTTATTTATTTATTTATTTATTTATTTATTTATTTATTTAAAGATCAACTAACTCTGCTGAGACGCTATGAAACGATAGGTAACGCTTCGCGAAACATGTCTGACTTCCGATGATTGTCCCTTTAAGTCAGACTTCAATGCTTCAAGAAATCAGCGTGCAGTACTCACTGTAGTAGTAGATGGCTGGCTACTGCCGCTGCTCTGGATATGGAGGCCCGACGTTGTGAATGTTGTCCAGCAGAGTCCGAGCGTAGCCTGCGGAGACAAAGATGTCGGTTAGTTTACATTGAGGTCATGGTGGACCAGTGTTTGAGCCTGTGCTGTGCCAGACATAAAATGCCCGGCAGCCAATGCTAGAAGGAGCAAAATTTTGCATATTTTGAAGTATGTTCACAAAGCCTGCTTTGTTTACGAAAATCGTTACACCTGCAAGATCATGTCCAAGTGGGACGTCTCCCCTTGTGGAAGTGGGGTGTATAGATAGGTGCTATATGTACAAATCAGGAAATATTTTGTTTTGTTTTGTTTTGATGACACCAAGAACACGACTATCAACGAAGGTTCAAACCTGACGACAATGGCCACTGTCAGGGTCGTCGCACAGATCTCTCTACGCTCAGTAAGATTCTATAAGAATTCGACTGCGGCGAGCCCGTGTGCTAGAAAAGCCCTCAAATGGCATAGCGCAAGGAAACCGGGATACTGCGATTATTGGTACGCGCTCCTGCACTGCTCCCTCAAGCAGCTCGTTGAGGAGAAAAGCTTCTCGTTCAGAATGTTCATCGTAAGGCTAAAACACATAAAAACAGCAGCAGCCTCAGCGACAACAACACCAACAAGGAGCCATTTCCCTAAGTGAAGCTTGGCGTGCAAGCCCTTTCTTTCTTTCTTTCTTTCTTTCTTTCTTTCTTTCTTTCTTTCTTTCTTTCTTTCTTTCTTTCTTTCTTTCTTTCTTTGTATATTTCTTTCTTTGTATGTATCTAGTTCATGCGTAGAAACCATCGCTTTAAAGGGAGCGTATGGTGATGCCACTGTCGCTGAATCGATTAACGTGGCACTCAAGCAACCCTGTGGTCAGTGGTTTGAATTCGCGGCCATATGGGCCATTTTCATTTTCAGTATATGTTACTTTATTTTGATTTAATCCGATTGCCAGAAGTGAAAGAGAAGAAAGAAGTGCGTGCGGGATGTTTTCACGATGATCATTTCTTTTTCTTCGTACGTCATCCACGGCTTCATAAGGCAACCAATAAAAGAATCGCTTGTAAAAAGAAATCCATACCTTGCCATAGAGAAGACAATCCCATACCCCTTACACATGGAATTACTGACAATGCTTCCTCAATCACCTATCGCAAAGGCGTTAGCGTTGCCCGTTTTAAATGGCAATTTCCGGCGTTTCTTTTTTATTTACCATATACTTATATCACTGTTGTCCAATGCTATTGATAGCCTTGTGGCAAACAGGTCGGTTAAATTTGCTCAGAAGCTCACCAATAATCTGAAATATTCTGAATGAACGACGTGTTCATGCCGAAACCGAAACGGGTACACGCTTCGTGCAGCGTATGGGATGACGTCACAGCTTCCCGGCTATCAGAAACACGCAGCGGGTGCCAGAAAAATGAAAGCGGCGATGTCACCTCACTATGTACAGTGTCGAGTTATGCCAGCTTTTATGAACTTGACAGCGACGGACTACAAGATGAATGCGCGAGAAAAAATTCTCTTATGAGGACCCCATGCGAACCAGGCCCAATTACGCTATACCGTTCCCTTTTTAAAGACGAAGCCTAAGCGTTCTCTAACTTATTCTTACTCTGCTCCCTTCAGCTTCGCTGCTTCCCTCGCCCCCTCCTTATCCCTTCAGATTTTCGTTCATCTCTTTGGCTTGTGTATACCGCACCAGCCAGGCGCTGGAATTTCGATGCGCTCGCACATTCCGAGAGAAGAAATTAGGAAAAAAAAAAAAGCGAAAAGAGCACGGGACATGTGCGTTGAGAGAGCGCCCTTCCGTTGCAGAGCGAGCTTCGTAAGGACCCCGCGCGTGTAAGAGCCTGGAAAAGATCTGTACCAAAGCACTCGACATCGCTCTCCTAGCATTGCGCTTCTCGCTCAAACGCTCCCGAGTAACGAGGAACGATGCCGACGGCGATGCCAGCTCATGGGATGAAGTGTGCAAACAGGCTGTATATAGGATGCATATTCACGACCGTGATGTTATCTCCATAATGGTGGTGGTAGTAGTTGTACTAGCAGTGGTAGTCATCGTCGTAGTAGTAGTAGCAGCAGCAGCAGCAGCAGCAGTAGCAGTAGTAGTAGTAGCAGTAGTAGTAGTAGTAGTAGTAGTAGTAGTAGTAGTAGTAGTAGTAAGCAGCAGTATACTAGTAGTAGTAGTAGCAGTACTACTCCACTACTACTACTGGTAGTAGTAGTAGTAGTAGTAGTAGTAGCAGCTGCAGCAGCAGCTGCAGTAGTGGCTGCAGGCTAGCTAATAAGCTTAAATGTCTCGCGTCCGCATGACATTGCAGTTACATATATGCATTAGTATGGGGCGCGCGCGCGTGTGCCTGTGCGCGCTTTTCTGCAAGTAACGCATCTATGAATGCTAAAAAAAGGAACAAACAGAAACTTTGCTCACCGCTACTGAAGAGCCACCCTTTCACGAAAGCTCGCCTCGTAACAACAACATCGCGTCACATCCCGAGCAACCCTTCTCTAGTATCTCGGCGGAAGACGACGATGTGCGGTGTATGACGACAGGGACCAGAACAAGGCGGGCTTGTCGGGGGCTGCTGGGAGGCGTGTGGAGCATGCTTGCGTGTGCATGCGCATAAGCGCCCGTGTATGTGTGTGTGCGTGTGTGTGCGTGCGTGTGTGTGTGTGTGTGTGTGTGTGTGTGTGTGTGTGTGTGTGTGTGTGTGTGTGTGTGTGTGTGTGTGTGTGTGTGTGTGTGTGTGTGTGTGTGTGTGTGTGTGTGTGTACGTAATGAAGGTCGGGGGAGTGTTCAACTAGAAGGGGACGTCTTGCTGTGCGTGAGCTGCTACCTCGGGCAGTGACGGATGACTGAGACTGCGATGTATATACGCATCCACTGAGCCCTAAACTTGTAACCTCTTCGTCCGTTGGAGCTCGTTTTAGCTTTAAACTCGTGTACTCGCTGCCCGCACGGTGCTGCAGGGTGCCAGCCCGTAAGACGGGCGAGGGGTCATCACTCTCCGGCAGCCGCTGCCCTCCCTCTCTCCTTTATTTAAAATTCTGTTTACTCAGCCAGAGCAGCGGGTACCGCAAGGTCTCGCGTATAATGCGGGCTTTCCTGTCCTTCCTTCACAAGCCCCACTTGGACTGCGCACTCATGTAGACTGCAGAACAGTTTATATCTTACTTCCACGTCCTTTTAAAGTGAAGTCTGGGCATTCGCGCAGCTCCACTTAAACTGAAAAAAGAAGAAAAATTAAGCCCAGGACTAGATCTTCGGGCCTTCACCACGTTCATCGTATGTATACAAAAGGTATTAGAAGCACTGCTGCGATTTCTGAAGGCTGCCGGACTTGCTGACTGTTTGAGACCTAAAACCCACGTCGGCGACATCAACAGTGAAACTTGTTTCCTTTTCGCAGTATTTCCTCCTTCCTACCGTTCCCCAGTGCAGCGTAGTGAACATTCTCAGTCCTGACTCAGCTCCCTGCCTTTTATTTACTTGTTGAGGCTTACATATAATGGGGTCTGAATAACAGTGGTCAAAGACGCGATGTAGCAGGCTAGTGCAGGAAAGTTTCGACAATAATTTACGCACTTCCTTTGCCCTGTCGATCGATCTACGAGTATCTCTTCCGTCAGTACACCGAGTTGAACACAGCTAGACCAACTGATTGAAAAAGGACGCTTTCTTTCTCGAGAATTACTGTTGTGCACATATAACGGCACCACGATTGCTTCTCTTCAGAGGTGAAAGAAGTTGAGGAGGAGGGGGGGGGGGGGGGGTGACGGCGCTTTCGTCAAAGTTCTCAAGTGAAAGTGAAGTGTTACGTCAAGGAACTTTTAAGGACTGCGGAGTTTTTGTCAAGACAAGTCCCTTTATCACATTACTGTTTCCAGCATGACACATTCCATCCCTTGTTGACCGTATTTAATTATGTCCCAGCCTCCATGTGAACCTCGGATTGTTTGTCATAGTTAAGAGTCTTAGTAGCCTATACGCGCGGTGTTACGGTACATGACTGTCGTTCCACGCCAGCGAAGGCACCCCCGCCGAAGGGCAGGCTTTCAGCCTCCTTTGAGGTGAAATAAAGAAAGCCTTGATGTGAGGGAATCTCGAAGTGGTGGTAACTTCAAGACGAAAACAATCTCTCCCTGGAGCTAAAACTGAAACAATGTTAGTTCTTTCACAATAAAGCAAATCTCTATACTCCCTGTCGGGGAGCCTGTGTTCTGAAACTTACACGTTCCTAGTAAGGGTGTGTTCGTGGAGATGGGTCTATGGGATGAGTGTTCTTCGTGTTCTCAGGCGAGGGTCATCAATCTTTCGCATTTTATGCTGCATATATTTGCGTACTTTCATGCGCTATGTCAGATTCTCATCATCTCGTGCCTACGTCTGTTGAACGTTATTTTCGCATCCATACAGAGCGCACAGAACAGGGACACAGACAAAAAAAAAATCAACTAATAAGCTTGGCTTATTTTCCCCCAACATTATACATTACGCGATGGAAAAGCCTTCAGAAACGTCTCTTCAGAGTTTAAATATAAGACGGTGGCGCAAAATGGCGCAAACTATGCACCAACTAGCCCAGGAACAAATTTTATTGGAGTCTCTTCAGAGCTCGCACATTGGAACTACTCCCATTTTTTGACAGAACACTCTACATAATCTTGCAATGAATATAGTCGTCATCCTAAACTTGGATTTTTCAAGCAACGTGCTTGTCAGGAGCGTTTACAAAGGGTACTGAGTACGACAGGAGTTTGTCACAGGCGTCTGAAAGTTTATCCAGAACACACATATTTACCGTAGTACCATCAGACTGAAACATCCTCCCGTGTATTTCAGTTAGACCATACTTGTATCAAGGACTATGTTTTTGTGGTCTGGTTTTTCTCACACAACTAACACTCCGTTTCTAGAAAGTTTGGTCCACACTCTACTCTATCTCTATGCGGATCGACTCGAAGATGTGAAAAATGGACGCCTCACGTACCACGTATAGCGAACTCGATGCATTCCGTTTGCTGTAGTTCATTTTTTCGATAAAAGCCTCGTCTTACTTCTGCTGAAGTTTGGAATTTTTCAACCGAATTTACTAGAAAGCAAGATTTCAGTTATACGTCTTAAATAGTTAAGAAGCTCGATGACAGTGTTTTTTCGATGTGTAGTAGTGTTCTACCAGCGAAGCCGCTTAAGCTAGCCAAAGTTTGTCCTATCACGAAATATGTGTGTCCTGTCACGAAATATCACCTTGAAATGACCTTGCCTAGAAACCAAACGGCGCTACTTCTACCAGCATAACCTTCTATGGCTTCGATATCATGCTACAACCCGCCATATGACGTCACAACGAAACGTGACCGGAAGAAGAAGATAAAGAAGATAAAGATGAACATAATGATAATCATGAAGCAGATTATTATTATTATTATTATTATTATTATTATTATTATTATTATTATTATTATTATTATTATTATTATTATTATTATTATTTGTTGTAGTTGTAGTAGTAAGATGATGATGAGGACGATGATGATGATAAATCCACGTAACGCAATGTAACGTGACATGTTCTCACCAGTATATCACACGACTATCACATTGGGACCCATTTCAGTAAACGATCGGTCAGCTTCGCTGTGATCTGGCTTTCAGCGACCTAGTGGAAGCTACCTACATATTTTTTTTTCCAGTTATCTTATAACAGTGACCATAAATTCCTGTTTGTTTGCCCTCAGCTTAAGTCGACGCAAAACCATTGTTGATTTCACCTCTATCTACATACATACTCGGCAAATACGAAGCGAGTTCGGATCAAAGCGGGCGGCCACTTCTGCATGGGCGCAGACCCGTGATTAGTAATGAAAACTACCGAATGTTACCACTGGATGGATGGATGGAATAAATTTTATTGGTATTCTGCAACAAGCGCGCGAACGCGTCTAGGGCTCCCACGCTGGGACTGAAAGGCCTAGCCTAAATAGCCGCATCGCGGGCTTGCTGGACGGCCCATTTTTGGTCGGCTAGGCTGGAGCTGCGTAGGACAGCGTCCCACTTCACCGAGGTAGCATCGGGGTTATAATCGTTATTCATGGTGGTGCACTCCCAGAGCATGTGTGTAAGCGTAGCCGTGGTGAGTTTGCAGTTGTTACAGATATCATCAGGGTAAATTTATTGGGTATGCACCCGTTTCCAATAGGAGCAGAGTTAAGTGCTTGAGGCGCGCTTAGCTTATGGCCTGGCGTGACCCGGCGTGAGAGGTAGAAATGCTTAGTGAATTAAGTTACCATTTCAACAATTAAAACATGTGCGACGTGCACACGATTGCTTCGCTCGCTTATCACCTATCGCTATCTCCGAACGTTCCAGACAAGGACGTAAGTCTCAGCCTTGCCAATCGTCATGCCGTTAGACGCGAGACTGTTTTGCCACGGCCGCTACATGGAACACACACCGTGCGTGTTCTATGTAGTGCCCGTCCCTTACAAAAATGCCACGTATGTCGATATCAGGAATTGGGCAAATGTGGCTACATATGGCACGTGCCCGTATGTGGCCCTATTTGCCCAAATCGTGATAGAAACGCATGGGGCAGTGAAAGACACACACGAAGAATGCCATGTGAGACTCAGATGTGTATTGGGCACGAACACGTGCCATATATAGCCAGATACGCATATATGGTCATATATGCATATATGGGTATATATGTGGAACGTCGCCATATGTGGCCGTGTTTGCTCTATAAGCATCAAAGTCTTACATGGCATTCCTCGTGTGGGCCTTTCATTTGTCATATATGTTTCTATCACGATTAGGGCAACTACGGCCACATACAGGCACGTGCCATATGTAGCCACATTTGCCCAATTCCTGATATCGACATATATAGCATTTTTGTAAGGGGTGGCCTTGCTAAGCAAGCATAAAGCGTGCTCGCACCACGTAGTTTTGGTAGTGCTGCACGTTACTGATGAGGTGGGATACAGAGGATAACAGTCCCCCTGCTATAAATGAAACACTGTGCCGCGGGTTATGTAGCGGGTTTTATCGGCGGCGTCGCCGCGAGGTGTCATGCTCGCTAACGAAGAAGGCGCCGGAGCAGGCGATAAAGTTCAGGCGCCTGCGCCAACTGTGCAATCGATCCGTTTCCATCCCTCGGGGCGTTGCGAACACGACACAGAAAGCAGAAACCGGCTTCATCGTTCGCGGAAATGGTGGAAAAATCCCGTGTTGCCGGAGGCACGCAATTAAGCGGGCCCCAGAGAAGCCCCAGATGATACGCTGGGGAAAAAAAAATTCGATGTACAGGGAAAAATAAATCTTACCGTATCTTCCGAACTGTAATGCACAACTAAGCGAAAGGTTTAGCGCAGTACAAAACGATCCCTTACAAAAATGCTATATATGGCGATATCAGGAACAGGGCATATCCGGTTATATCCGGCATGTGTCCGTATGTGGCCGCATTTGCCCAAATCATTATAGAGGCATATGTGGCAAGAAAACGCCTACACGAGGAATGTCATGTGTGACACTTACATGAATTTGGCAAACATGGCCATATACGGACGCCTGCCACATATAGCAGGCATATATATATACATATATATGGCCATATGCATATATCTGGCTATATATGGCACGTATCCGTACGTGGTCGTATTTGCCCAATTCATGTGGGAGTCGTACATGAAATTCCTCGTGTAGGCTTTTTATTGCCACATATGCCTCCATAACGATTTGGGCAAATGCGGCCACATACGGACACATGCCGGATATAGCCGGATGTGCCCTGTTCCTAATATCGCCTTATATAGCATTTTTATAACGGACAGCCCCGACATGGTAACCTAGTGCTTATGGCACTCGGCTGCTGATCCGAAGGTTGCTAGTATCGAATCCTGGCCGCGGCGGCTGCATTTCGATGGAGGCGAAATGCTGGAGTCGCGTGTACTCTGCGATGTCAGTGCACGTTAAAGAGCCCCAAAAGGTCGAAATTTCAGGAGACCTCCACTACGGCGTCTCTCATAATCGTAGCGTGGTCTTGGGTCGTAAAAAAAGTATCAATCAATCAATAAATCAATAAATGAATCAATCAATCAACTTATCTAGCTGGCGTGCTTGGGCAACATGTCCCCCCACCCTGCTCTCCTTCCTTATACGCAGTTTACAAATGTATCAACAGCACGCTGCTACTTTTACTACCAACTTAGCGAAATGCAATTGCCTTTGCAGCTGCCCTTTGAAAGCAAAGGTCGTGAGCCACAAAACGAACAAGCACCATTGAAAGCGAAGAGCAGCTTCACTACGTATACAGCCCATGTGTACCGCACGCATGGCGGTAACTGATCAATGCCGTATCTGCGGCATTTCTCAGCCCCACGACATCAACATCAACCCCGCAATCGACATCAACCTCGCGTGCATTTATTTGCGCTACCATCACGGAAGGCGCCCGCGAGCTCATCGTACAACATCATATTCTCGACAGCAGAGTGTTTCGAAGCAGCTTTAAAGGAATAAACGCCAGCAAGCAAGCAAGCAAGCAAGCCGGATGTAGATCATCATCGCGAGACAAAAAGGTTTCCCCGAATAGTGCAAACCACCCTGCGGGTGTCGAGCGCGCCTTCATTCGTGCTGTGAGCGAGTAGTGGGTACAAAGAATCAGCAGCTCGGAAACAAACGCACACGCAAAACTCAACGCCATGTCTGTGTCGCACAATGCGCAGAAAGGAGACTCCAGTTTGGAGATAAGTTCACTCCAGTTTCCAGAGGAATCATGGTTCGCTTCCGCGATCCCACTAATGAGCGCGTGCAGCGAGCCGTAATAAAATCCGCGTGCGCCGTGTTTGCTCGTAAAGAAAAACAAACCGAAACAAAGGAAAGCCTGCTCATGGAGCCATTGTTTTCATTCCATGCAACGAATGCGTGAAGAGAATTCTGCAGGCGATGTTTGCCCAGCCCAGTTTCGCATTTCTCGAACTGACTGCATGGTAGTGGAGTTTGCTTCAATTTGCTCTATTCAGAATATGAGAATGCTGTTGCGTAAAGCTTCAAATGCGAGGAGGTGCTGCCGGACGTGTACACAAGAAGACAAAAAGAAAATTGGCCGCGTATCTCCGTGCTTCGCTGCAAATGTCGTCGAAAGACGATAGTCTTCTACCGGCCGTACTACATGAGTCCCGGTTCATCTGCGCTTCGGCACGAGCTTCGGGCGTCTGTTCAGCCGCAGCGTACGCTCGCTTAGCCTCTCGGTCAGTGACAATTCGCGCATCGCGCACCTCGTCTGTTTCCTGTTGCCTCCGGGCGCGCCTCGATTCACGATCTTTCACTAGCCTCTGGGCTCGTTGCTCTGACGTTTCCTGGGCACGCTTGAGACGACGGGCATCGGCACGCCGGCGCTTCTCCGCTGCAATCTGCTCGTCGGTCTTTTCCCTGCGTTGTCTGGGCATGTCTTGTAGAGTGTGTTCTATATCATCTAACGGCCATTTATGTTTTGCCTTGCCTCAGACAGCGCCCCGTCTATGTTGAATTGGCCGCATGTGGCTGGCATTGATGAAATGGAGGCAGCGCTGCCTATCCCCCTCCTCTTTCCTTCTCCGCCTCTGTTGTTCGAAAAGCGGTAGTAAATGCAACAGAACAGAACTATACTCAGTTTCACCAGTTCCGTGCGGCAGAGCCGAGGCTACGAGGCCATCGAGCGCAGCATTTCTGCTATATGCAACACAAAATGGCATTGTTCAGACAAGCACATACAAGCCGCTCCTGCCAATAATGATTATGGTGATGATGACGATGCTGATGACCGTGCATAAATGGCGCATACCCACATCGGGGATTGGCCAAGACCTGATGATCTTGGTCTTACATTTTAGTTCGCGTATACCACTTCCTAGGGGCCACACTTGTTGTTATGTGGGGTTTAACGTCCCAAAACGAGCTCTGATTATGAGAGACGCCGTAGTGGAGGTCTCCGGAAATTTCGACCACGTGCGGGGTTCTTTAACGTGCCCTGACATCGCACAGCACAGGGGCCTCAACATTTCGCCTCCATCGAAATGCAGCCGCCGCAGCCGGGATTCGATCCCGCGACCCTCGGATCAGCAGCCGAGTACCGCAGCCACTATACCACCGCGGCGGCGCAAGGGGCCACACTTCATCGTACTCCTCCTCCTCTTTCCAAGGCTGCCATTGCCACTGCAGTGTCTAACACTGGCAGATGCCATGGCGCGGAAGCCCACCTCTAACATGAGTTCGCCCTCCTGATTGGCCGAAAAGGCGTGCAGCTTCCACAATGCTGCACGGAACTAATGAAACAGAACGCAGCAAACAAACGATTATCGGTGCTTCGAAGGGAGTGAAAATGAAGCAAGAGCGGTACAGCGGATGCTTCGGGCGAACCATTTGCTTCGGTTATATACGTCCTTTCCGTCGAGATAAGAGGATCAGAACGTCGTAAGAAACTTGGAAGCGCTCCGAAATTTCGAACCTTCAAGATCCTTCAGAGCTTTGCCGTTAAGCCTAGCAGATGCGCTTGTAACGCTTCGGCGAGCATCTTTATTGGACGTGTGTCCAGTATGCGCAAATCGCAGTTCCCTGCTGGATTTACAATGATTAATTAATATTTAATCGATATTTGTGTTTCTAGGTTATGTACGCACTAGCAGTGAGAATGTAAAATTGCTCTTTGAAAGACAGGTAAAATGCTCCTCGTCATGGTTCTTTGTTTCACGGCGCGCTGAGTACTTTAAGGCGTGCTTTCGTCAGGAAACAAGAGCGATCGCATTGCTGTTTTTTCATTCTTTCTGGTTAAAGCACCTAGCTGGAAGTTCGCACAATTCTTGATTAGTTCTGTTTCAAAATACCCGTGGAGCGCGTTTCGCCAGACAGCCTTGTTTAACGCGGACTTAACTATACGTAGCAGTACACTCAGCGATTTAGTCAATGGACTAACTAAATTACCTAGCCGAGTCCGTGTATCTAACGGTCGAATAAACACGTGCTGATGCGGGTTCGGAAGACAAGCAAAATACACGCCTCCCCGAGCCCTGCGAACGTAATTTGCACTTTTAAACTCGAAGGACACGCTAGTTTTTAATGAAGTCAGTCTCTTATTCTGTTTATTTTGAAAGAATGATGTTATGACATCGACTTTTGCAAAACTTTCTGATACCTGCATTCAGGACACAATCACGGAAGCTTACAACAGAGATTCAACTTAAATTCGCGACGACACAGCGAACCACGGAAAGAAACACGATAACGGTAACGGCATGGGACAAGGAGAGAGTGGAGAGGATCACGGAACGAAAGCGCGTTGATGACATCTCTGCGGAAATGAGAAACTAGAGACGGACACTCACAGTGCATGCAATAAAAAGACAAGATAACCGACGGTCATTCATGGCCACAGAATTGATTCCTCTGGAGAAGGCAACCATGGCAGAGGGCGGCAGAAAGTTGTGATGAGATTAGATGAGGACTGCGTACATTATCTCGTAAACGTGCCTGCCTTCCGTCTGTCTATCACCCAATGTCCCGACTTCGCTTCCTCAAGCAAGGGCATAACCAGGCGGAAGATATCGTGGTGAAGTTCCTTGTCATCTGCGTGCTTACGTACATACGCGCGCGCGCGCGCGCGTGTGTGTGTGTGTGTGTGTGTGTGTGTGTGTGTGTGTGTGTGTGTGTGTGTGTGTGTGTGTGTGTGTGTGTGTGTGTGTGTGAACCTTCAAAAGGTGTCCGTGGACTGTTGCCCGCATGTGTCCATCAAGGTCCATCAAGGTCCATCAAAACAGAAATGGTACCGGTTGGTCCTATCTCACTGGCGGAAAGTGCGAAAGCTTTGCTACCAAACGTCGACCTCGCGTCTCGTTCACCTGGTACAAAACCATGATTGACATAGAATGGTGCCTAAGTAAGACAGACACGACTGATGGGTCCCAACGTTCATAACTTGAGATGGTTGCCATTTAAGTCACGATTAAGGATAGGAAAAGGAAAAACGAAGTTAGGCTCATCCACGCATTCCCCGGCCAGGGTTACGTGAGTATGAGCCACATCTGATATAATGCTAACCTTTACAGCCTATGTCAGCAAAGCAACAGAAAAACGGTTATCCCAAATAGAACATTTCACAATGCCAGTGGTAAAACAATGACAAAGGAAAACGTCAAAAATATACACGACATTTCGAAACAGCCTTAGCCGTCAAGCCGTCCTAGCATGTGATAAGAGCGTTGAATTTTCATATAGAGAAAATGTCCATTAACATCGCACTCGCGAGACAGCGCTCTTGCATAGCCCCTTCATTGCGCTCTGTTAGTGTTTATCATGAACGTAATGTGAGCTTGCGAGCCGACGGATACGAACTTGTGGTGCGGAGCTTTTCAGATCAAGTAATTAGAAGAGCGGAACAGTCCTAACCTGCGGTTCTACCCGACAGTAACTGGCGCCCCAAGATACCTTGCCTCGCTAACGCAAGCGCAGTCGCGTAGGAATCACTATACGGCCATTCCCGTGAGGACAGCGTTTCGAGCGTTAAGAGAATACGCATACTTGCCGTTGTTGGAAGAAAAATTATGCCACCGCGTTTAGGTGGGAGTGTGTAACTAGATTAACGAGGTTTCATGAAACGCAGTGCGCTAGATTACAATTCCGGCATACAGAAAAACGGTGAGCCGAGGTGGCTAGACGCAAGGAAGATTGCATACCAGGATACTTTAACTAGGTTAAAGTGAGGAACCTATTTGGTGTAGTTTATTTCTATAGCGTGGCGTTCATGGGGAGCTATGAGATATAGAGCGGGCACCGCGAAGATCGTAATCACAGTCTGTCTGCAAACGTACAAGAGAACTGTCATTTCTATAATCATTTAGCTTTAGGCGTTTCAGAGTTTAACAAGCTTCTATGTGGTGGACATGCACTACTAGCGCTGTGGTACTAAGGCGAAACAAAAGAATAATGATCCACACGTAATACACGCGAGCTATGTCCGCAAGAAATGAGGGTTAAAATAAGTGTTATTATGCAGACATGATTAGTTTTTTAGCACGTTCACAAATACGTCCGAAAGAAATAAGGGTTAACATACGTGTTATTATGTAAACATTATTGGTAATTTAGGATAAGGGTTAAGGTAACTGTTTTATGCAAACATGATTAGTATTTTAAGACGTATACGACTTTGTGCGAAAGAAATAAGAGTTAACATAAGTGTTATTATGCAAACATTATTAGTATTTTAGTATAAGGGCTAACATGAGCGTTATTATGTAAACATGATTAGTATTTTAGCACGTCCACGACTATGTCCGAAAGGAATAAGAGTTAACTTCAGTGTTATTAGGCGAATATTATTAGCATTTTAGCGCCTACACGACGCAGCCAAAATCATGCGCGCTTGCTGTGTATTATGAGGAACGTGCTACGCAGTCCCTGCGGTCTGCAGATTTCATTGTTCTTTTTTTTTTTCGTGTACACGAATATTATGCCATACCTTCATGAACGGGGGAACACCGCTAACAAGCACGCAGCGCCAGCGGATGCATGTCACTCCGCGCGAGAAACAAGAAATTGCTTTCAGCGCAATATCTCGCTCCACCGAAAACGAGACGGCGACGAGCGAACGCCCCAAGGCTCCACCAACACTGCCTGCTCAGCGATGAATCAGTGCGCGCCACTGCAGGCGCTAGTTATTAAGCCACAAGAGCGACGAGCGATCATATTGTTACGTATCACGTATGCGAAAACAAAGCGGTGAGTTTCTCTGCGCTACA
Organism: Hyalomma asiaticum; assembly: GCA_013339685.2. Lineage (NCBI taxonomy): Eukaryota > Metazoa > Arthropoda > Arachnida > Ixodida > Ixodidae > Hyalomma > Hyalomma asiaticum. Next base: position 48,719,467 of record CM023491.1, on the reverse strand, counting down.
GCATCGGCAGTATGCGCATCGCTTGTTGACACAGAGGCATCAGTGACGGTTGGGCAAGATGAACGACGTGCTAATTGCCTGTGCTTCCAAAACACGGTCTATACGCGACAGGGAGAGCAAGAGTTGGCCGCCTTTTGCTGCTTCAGCCTTGTATGGTGGAACACTCGGCAATCACCCGTCGCAGGTGCGGTTCTAGGAAGAACAAGCTCGTGTGTTAGGTCCTGCTTCCATCGAAATGGGCGTGCGGTGGTATTACCTTCACAAGAGAAACTATATGTTTGGTGCGCGAACTAATGCTCCTTTATCGGCACGCAATGCACACGAACAGAGAGGGGAAAGAAAGAAAGAAAGAAAGAAAGAAAGAAAGAAAGAAAGAAAGAAAGAAAGAAAGAAAGAAAGAAAGAAAGAAAGAAAGAAAGAAAGAAAGAAAGAAAGAAAGAGAACATATATATCCAAGCGTGTCAGGTCATTCATGCACTCTCACCGAGACCACGCTTGACAACGCGCACTTTCGTCGGTCTACAAGGAAGTGAATGCACTGCTTTGTTTTTGAGGAGGACGGGTCTTTGTATGACATCATCGTCATCATCATGTCGACGACCCCTGCAGGGTAAAGTCGTTCTCCCGTAGTTCTCCGATTGACCCGGTCACGTGATAAGTGCGACCACGTTACGCCTGCAAGGTTATCGATCTTATATGAAGACTTAACCTTATGCCACCCCCGTTCCGCACTTGACTTGTCTGAGTGGTTGATTTCTGGGGTTTTACGTCCCGAAGCGACGTCGCAGAGGAGGCTCTAGAAATTTCGACCACCAGGGGTTCTTTACAACGTGCACTGATATCGCACAGTACATGCGTTGCCTTCTCTAGAAAAAAAATTTTTACCCTTAATGCGGAAGGGTTACGTTGCCTGCTGATTACATTTCCTGCCCATACCCACTTCTTAATCTTGATTTCTACTAGGATTTCCTTAACACGCCCTTGTTCCCCGACTCATGCCGCTCTATTCTTAAACTACACTGCTGTGCAATCTTGGTGCCTTGACCTTTCCTGGTCTATGGGAGATGTGTGTGCGTGTGGCTACCACCACACTGGGAGCATGAGGAGTGTCCTGCACTTGAAAAGTCTTTTCTGCAGACGCAGTCTTCTCCTGCAGATACGGGTCGTCCATTGCCTTGCCACATCACACGTTAATGGTAATGTTCTCTGATTAGGAGAGTTGTAAGGGCAAATACCTTGGGAGCTGCCAGTCAGGTTTTGCCCGGGTTGGAGTACAGGAGGCCAGAGATGAGTGTAAAAACTTCTGCCACCTCATTCACATTTAGTCATCGCTACGCATCAGCGCACAGCCTGCCCATTTCCTTCTCTCTTTCCCTCCTGTATGCGCCACACTTCTATGCCCTCTTTCTCATCCCTGCTTTCTGGTTAACCTCCCTGCGTTCTGTTTCTTTTCTTCCTTCTCCATACACATTTTCGTCGAGGATAACGACTCTAGATCGCTGATGCACCAGCTACGCGCGTGCACGTTAATACAGATGCACATCCTTTACGTGCCTCATATCATCATCCATATAATCATCATCTCCACCATTATCAATATCATAAGAATAAGAACAAGAACCAGCATTTATAATACAGCATTGTGGACTCATCAATGATTTGATATACACAATGAACGGTGTTCAAGTTTTCAATCCATAAGCGTTCACACGCACTCGTTTCCTCGCAAGTGTGAGTATGCGCAGAACACTTCCCCCAAGCAACTGGACAAAGCCCCGAGAACTGAGTCATCTAACATCGCGCTCGAGCGCGCCGCCAGTGCGTGGGCTTCTCTCATAGATCGGCCCTCGACGATGCATACTATGGACTCAGAGCTGACTGATTGCTGTTCCAGCAGCAAAATTCCCGCTCCGTTAGCGAATGTGTACTCGGGGATCAGGCGGGTGCGCAAACATAGTCCCGTGCCGACAAGTTTTCGTATAGTTAGCGTGGCATGGTGCAATCAAAGCAGCCGGGCGACGTGCAACCAGGGCGCAGAAAGCGTGAAAGTGAACCAAAACGAGTCCGAGTTAGCGCGCACGTGCAATGAGCATAATGGAGGAACCCGTCGTAATGAATGTCTGTCAAGATTACTTCCTCCAACACCCCACACTCTAGGAAGAGTGAGCTCTTGCGTGGCACATTTGCAGTGTAATTATGGTTACGACGCAGCGTAGGGGGAAAACAGGGACAGCGACATATGCGAGCGGTAGGAGCAATGTGCATGCCCGTTCGGGACTGTGATTTTACTGAGAGCTTTCTCGGGGCGCATGCGCAGACATGAGTGACTCACGCACGTAAGGGAGAGAGAAAAAAAGGCAAGGTAAAGATAAAGGAAGTTTAAAACAGAGAACGTATGTTGGATGCACTCTACAAGAGAAGGAAAGTGGTAACATTTTTGCAGTTCTCTGCAGAAATTTGCAAATTTTAGAAAAGGAGATCTTGTCCCATGCCCGACGAGTTGGAGGTGGAAGGTTGAGACTACGTTGCACCCGTACTCTCTTCTTGCGCGTCTTCTCCCTTACCAAGCGTTTTCGTGCGGTACGCGTGGTGTTTTGGGTAATACTAAAGAGAAACTTATCGATGAACAAATCGCAAAGTACGATTTAGAACAGGGAATGTCGCGGGAGCCTATCGTACTTTGCGATTTGTTGATCGATTCAAGCATCCGTATTCCCCTGAGCTTCTCTTCTAGTTTGGATTTCAAAGAGAAACTTAGTAACATGAGGAAAATAGTTTCTTTCTAGAGAATTTATTTGGTTCATTGATTACTGTGATTTTCCGTCCCAAAGTCCCAATTTGATTATGAGAGACGCCTTAGTGCAGTGCTCCGGAAATGTCGACCTCCCGGGGTTATTTAACCTGCACTGACGACGTACGTTCCCCGGGTCTCACACATTTTGCCTCCGTCGAAATGTAGCCGCCGCAGCCGGGATTCGATACCGCGACTTTCGGATCAGCAGCCGAGTGCCGCTGCGACTAGAGCACAGTGGCGGGGCTGTCTGTTTATTTCTAATTTAATCGTGCACAATAATTCAGTCATCGGAGAAATGGAAGCGATGTTGGTGCATCACGTAGATTTTCCAAGTTATTAATGATGAAAACACAGCTGCATTTAAAAGTGTAGCGGTGTCTTTCTTGTATGTTCCAAAAAGGAACATTGGTGTAAAGTTCTCAAAGATGGAAGGTTGAGAAGTTCTACGTTTTTCTAATCGTCGACGATCTGTGCACTTTTCACCTGTGCTTTTCGCATGGCTAAACATTACTTGTTCTTTAATTTCGAGAAGACGCGACAAAATCGTCAGAATTCAAGATATGCTTCTTGCAAACGTTTATTTAATGCTTAGAATTGCGCTGATAACACAAATTATGATATCTAGGTATTTCACTACGATAAGGCAGTATGTGCAGAAGAAAGACTGGTGCGCATGGCGTACTAATTAAGTACAGAAATTCAGGTTTCTTATGTTTCAATTTTGAAACAATGGGAGGTAAAAAGGTTAGGAATCGCTGTATACTTCTGATCTACATGCTTCCAACTTACCGAACACTCTCCCAAATTAATGTACGAGGAAACGGGACAGGGCAACGTAAACTGCTCTGACACCGTACAGCGCCACTGCACATCGCTGTTCACGACTTGCATGATTACACCTCGTTCTCTACGCACCCTCACGGGAACTTCCCACTTCGTCCTTGGCAAGCATTACAAGTCACACACAGTCCTTCCCGCCAATGTTCGTAAACCGCCATCGCTCGTTAACTACAGTTTTGCAGGGCAAACTAAACACCGCTAACTTAATACTTCGGTGTCTACAACACAACGCTCTGTGCCGCTGAATTCGAATAGTGTAATCGATCTCCTTACCTGCGAGACGTTGAAGCCGAATGCGTGGCGGCCGGCAAACTCTCCGTCCAGATGCCGACTGGTAAGAGCGCCAGTGACGAATGCAGGACATCAAGCTCCAAACACGCGTCCGGCGCCAGCAACTAAAAAAATAAATAAAAAGAAGAAGAGGCAAATGAACAAACCGAGGACCATGGTTTCAATATTTGCATAGTCATGGTTTTCGCTGGCCTATTATACAGCGTGATAAGTCAACAGGCGGATGACGCAGCTAAAAAGAAAGGCGACCGCCGACGTCAGCGCTTCGAGATGAGTTTCGCTGCATCATCTCTGCATCAAGTAACGCTTCCTATTGGTCGAGACCACCGTGGTCGAGACTACATGCGGGCGAGACCTGGTGCTTGAGCGCGACAGGATGGGAAGGGAGGGTGTCTGGTCTCATCGCAGCGAGATGACACTGACCGATAGCGTCCGTTGATATTGGTTAAGTGTGCGATGATGATTATGATTGTGGTTCGGTGAGGAAAGGACGCTAATTTCTGCAGCCCATGTAGGGAGCACGGCTAAGCGTCCGTGGTGGTGGGGGGAAAGGGAGTGAAACAGATAGAGAGGAGAGAAACGCCGTAGTGGTGGGCTCCGGAAATTTAGACCACCTGGGGTTCTTTAACGTGCGCTGACAACGAACGGTACACGGGCCTCTGGCATTTCCGCCTCCATCGAAAATGCGACCGCCGCGGGCGGGATCGAACCCGTGATTTTTGGGTGGAAGCCGAGTACCGTAACCATTACACCACAGCGGCGGACGGTTAAGTGTGCGAGCCGTACTAACAGACTCAGGATGGCGCGTCGTCGGGGGCAAGATGGGAGCAGGTAGCAAACACGTGCGCACCATCCTTCTTGTTTACTCAGTAATTTCCGGAATGTTACGTCCCAACAATGCGGCATGATTATGACGAACGCCGAAGTGGAGCGATCCGGAAATTTCTACCACCTGGGATTCATTAACGTGTACTCCCATCGAGCAGTAGACGATACTCAACATTTCGCCTTCATCGATATGCAGCCACCGCAGTCGAGATTCGATCCCGCGACCTTCGGATCAGCAGCCGAGTGCCGTAACCGCTAGTCCACCATGGCGGGTTTCGATCCGTGACTTGGAATCCTTCAACATGCTATCAAAGCTTGTTGTCTTGCGCATTTGGCACGCGTAAGGATGCCGTATTAAAAGCCTATATGACTACTTAGGCCAGGCTGAGACCCCTGATCCGAACCATGAGGCTGAGATGATTAGGAGGATGGGAATGGGTGCAGTGCATTCGGCAAGTATTCTCATATAATGAATGGTAGCTTACCATTGTCTTTGAAGAGCAAAGTGTATAACACTTGCATCTTACCGGTGCTCACCTACGGGGCAGAAACCAGGAGGCTAACTAAGAGGGCTCAGTTTAAATTGAGGACGACGCAGCGGGTAATGTAACGGGAAATGGTAGGCGCAACATTACGGGACATGAATAGAGCGGACTGGATTTAGGAACAAACACGTGTTAAGAACATATTAAATGAAATTAAGGTGGAGAAACGGACCTGGGCGGGGAAATTAATGCGAAGACAACCGTTGGTCATTAAGAGTAACAGAGTGGATCCCTAGAGAAGGCAAGCGTGACAGGGTGCGGCAGAAAGGTAGGTGGGCAGATTATATCAAGAAGTTTACGGGCATAAATTGGGTACAGTTAGCACAGGACCGGGATAATTGGAGATTATGGCAGAGACATTTGCCCTGCAGTGGGTGTAGAGAGGCTGATGATGATGATGATGGTGATGATGATTATGATGATTAAAAGCGGGACACTTAGTGCTTGAATGCTCGGAGAACGTCGAAATTTTGAATGGCAGTCGGAGCCTGTATTCACAAAACGTCGCTGCGCTAGCGTTTCTCCTCAGGGAACATTTGAACCATTCAGCACTGCTGGATGAAGCCAGCCAAATAAGAAAGAGGAGTACTCGCAAAAGAAAATACGTGTGAATGTGGCTTCTAAAGATTACACTTTTATCCCATATCGCTACATTAGTTATTGCCTTATCAGAACTGTGTAATTTTTCTTCCCTAGGCTCAGCTTGCAGCTCCCTAGCGTTAACCACGATGCCAGAGAGGCGCTGTTGAACTAGTAGAGGCCAAAAACCACGTTACGTGATCTCTTTGACCACAAGAGCGACTAAACAAGTGCATCTGGTCTTGCAAAGAACGTCATTTTCCTATCTTGCTCCCTCGCTCTCTGTCTTTCCCTTTGCAAACTATGAGCAATTTATCGGTTATATAGAACTTCACTTTCCAGGTTGGAAGCATCTAAAGGGTGTTGCTCATACCTTTCATGCTAAAGTAGGATTTACGTTGATATATATATATATATATATATATATATATATATATATATATATATATATATATATATATATATTCGGTTTCAGCTTATTTAGCAATCTTTTTCAACAATCGTGTTAAAGGAGAGTTACAGTTACAATGATTTAATGTTTTCATACAATCGAAATGGTCAACACAAACATAATGCAAATCAGATTAAAAAGTGAAAAAGTTGCAAGGACAGGAGTTAAAAGCTGCTCAAAAGCAGCTTGACGAGATTCCCGACCTTGAACAGTTTATATATATATATATATATATATATATATATATATATATATATTATATATATATATATATATATATATATATATATATATATATGTGTGTGTGTGTGTGTGTGTGGTATGTGTTCTGTCCAGCTTTATAAGTTCAAACAGTCTGCCTGGGCTAATTCAGTCCGATGAGACAGTGGCCGAGTTGGTACACGTCCATCCCCGGCTGTGGCGTGACTGCCAAGAAAAGAGAAAAAAGATGCGCACATACCAGAGCCTTGGTGTGTGCGGTTCTTTGGCTCTCGCCCTTGGTAGTAGCGAACTAGCCACGATGCTTGGCTAGAATTAGGTGGGACTCCTTATGTATTTAGATGGTACATAGAGTCTCTGAATACCGCAGTGGGGAAATATCAAGTTACGTTGGATTAGTAAATCTCGGATATGTTTACGCGCACAAACCCCCACATTCTCTGCCATTGATAAACTCTCACCATGCAACGTTCATGTCACTCACTAGACAAAAAAAAAAAAGAAGAACAAACTAAAGACAATCGTCTTCCTTCACCAAACATTTTTCCAGAGTTGCGTCACGACCAAAACAAGCAAATTTCTTAAAAGATGTAACGGCGCATAAGGAGACGTAACTACAACCGTCTACTCGCGCCGCTCGTGCAACGCCCCTTCCGGTTAGGCTTATCAACCTCCTTCCGGCGCCGGGGAAAACAAGGTGGATCCCTTATCGTAACGAGGCGCTGTCCCTTTCCTCTCCTACTTAACTCTCCCCCTTTCTTTCTCTCTCTTAATCCAACTACCACGAGACCTCTTTTACTTCCACTGCCGCTCCGAGAAGCTCACAGCCACGTCTCATCTGTCGCCGCCACATCTGCGGTCTTCGTGCAGAGATAGTCGTGCAGCGCGTGTCTCACGACAGCCGCTTCCCGTCTTCGTCGCCCCCTACCCCTTGCCCCACTCTCTTGCGCTACAAGCTTAGCAAAAGATCCTTACCCCATCCACAAAAACACACTAACTCCACCCGTTCCCCCCAGCTCAATTCTGTTCCTCTTAGTCTGTGCAGAGAACACGCTAGTCTTTTCTTCTGGCTTGCATACAAAAGAAACTCATCCACAGGGACAGACACTCTATCTCAATAAAGGCAGAATCGTTTAGTGACACCGTCGCGCAGGCAAGGGTTTCATTTCTTTCAGTTTTCTCGGAAGGAAACTCGTGGAAGCTTATTCAATGTGCAGTGCGTAAAAACGCGCTTGTAACAGTGTTGAAGCGAGACCGGAAGCCGATACCTTAGACGACGAAACAGCTAAGAAGCGTACAAAGGCTGAGGAGGAGACTTCTAGCGAAAGCACGACAAGCCGCTTATAGGCTTGCTGTGGGATTCACTAATGAAAACTCTACGTAGGTGCCAACGGGGAAACAAAAAGTTGCATGCATATACTTGAAGAGCAACTCAGTTGGCAGCTGTGCGACCGTACCTGCAATTTCTGTGTGTGTGTGTGTGTGTGTGTGTGTTTGTGTGTGTGTGTGCGTGTGTGTGTGTGTGTGTGTGTGTGTGTGTGTGTGTGTGTGTGTGTGTGTGTGTGTGTGTGTGTGTGTGTGTGTGTGTGTGTGTGTGTGTGTGTGTGTGTGTGTGTGTGTGTGTGTGTGTGTGTGCACGGGATTCTGTAACCACATTCTCTCCATCAAATGGAATACCGCGGAGAGAATTCAAACGCCTGACTATTTGCCACACTATCTGAACATGACCATATTCTAACCGTGCGATTCACAGAAACCAATGCAATATATTACACTATAAGAAAGTGGGCAATATAAAATCCGTAGAGGACGGTCTCGACTTAATTTAAGACCGCGCAACATTTTCTTAACGCGCAGATATGTATATCAGCACACAAATGTTCTTGCTTTGAAGTCAAACCCGCGACCATGTTCTCGGTTCAGTGCTAACTGCATGCAGAGGCGGTTCACTGCTAACTGCCTCCGCACTGTTCGAATGGCCCTGTGACAAGACGAGAACTGAGAAGGCTACGAATCTCATCGCCTCACTTTTGCAATTGACGCGCCCAGCTACCATAGCATCATGGTCAATAAAAAGAGCCAGGCCTGCGCGGAATCGCAGGACAGTGACAGCGTAAGCTGAAGGAGCGACCTTCCTAGAGGCCATTGTAAACGCTTGCGGAAACTAGTGCAAGTACAGGTGGTGGGTATCCCCTGCGCCATAACTCTGCGGTTTGGGCTTCTCTCTGCACAGCGGTCTGCTGTGCCCGACGTTGCCCTGCTGCAGCCGCGCGCGTAACTCTGCGATTCACTTCTTCAGCAGCGGTCCGCATCTTGCGAGGAGGCGCCATCAGGTATATCGAAGAGCCATGTCAGATTGCTGTCGGGGCTGCGCACGTCGCCTGTCGCGTGACGCATGGAACGATATGACAAAACTGCTTCACGAGGCAGCGCTTCGTAAAAACACATTTCGAAGGCTATGCGGAGGAAATCAGCGCCAATAGATGGCAGCAGTTGTCCTGTTCTTCACGAGGAGCGATATTGGTTACGGACACGGGCGGACACGGGCGGCGGCGGCGGACAACTACGGCGCCGTTGTTGTGATCTCATAACAGCTTACGCTGTAATAACATGAGCGGACCAACCCAACAAAAAGTTCTTTTTCACAGCCTGCAATTGTGTACAGCTGTTCATCCATGCACGGCCTGAGAGATCGCATCTCGGTGGCCGCGAGCCTGACGTAACTGCTCCCTACTATAGCACCGTCCCCTTGCTCCTTCTTCCTTCGCGCCGGTGAAGATCGATACCTGTGCTTTGTTTACCTCCCCTGAGAGTTCTTGGGCAAATAAGGATGAAGGCTCTGCCTCTATATGTATCCCACAGATTCACAGCTTCTTTCTTCCCAAGGCGGCTTCGCTAATTGCAGCGTATCGGAACGACACTCTGTATTCTCGCTTCTTCAGAAGCATCGAGCTTCGGGACTCAAGCTCCTATTTCGAGCAACGAATCACCGGCTCACTAATGAGACCAACTTTCTTAGTGCCACGCGCTGGCGACATTACATAGCTGTCGCTAACGGCCTATATTTGGCTCAGTTACAGGCGAATGTACCTGAAGAGCTCTTGCTTTTCTTTGCGGCCGTTTTAGGCACGTTTACTTGGCTCATTGCACGAGGACCGTCGTTAAGGCGATGTACCGTGCAACAAACTTAAAGGTGGGCTGACGCGAAGTTTAGACATCTTCGTGTTATTTCTCCTAATAAAAGCACTGATGCCGAGAACTCTAAATAAAGTGCCACGGTGCTTCACAACAGATATATTTATACGGCTGCCGTAAAAGCCGAGGTTCGGTTTCGGTTTGGTAGGGGCGGTTTCGTGGTCAATTGTCAACACAGTCGGACATAGGTCCAAGTCACATGGGGACAGTAACTCGTGACGGTGTCGCAGCAACTCTGTTCGCTGCTGTCACTTGCACGTGGTTTACGTTAAAAAAAAAACGACGATTTCATTGTCGCCCAGCGACTTTGACAGCCGTTGCGGCTATATTTAGGCGACTGCTTTCACACGTCAACGTGTATTCCCCTCGTGATCGGGATGGCTTGGAAGTGTTTGGCGACGAAGACATTAAAATCAAATTAAAATACTTTATAAAGGTTACTTGGCACCGATGTGTGTAAAGCGTTAACAATGCGTGCAAAGAAAACGAAAGATATCCTTCTTGCGCCGTCTCATAATCATATCAGTACTTATTTAAATGACAATGAATCGTCGTCAACGACGTCGGAATTAGTCGCTGTTTCTGAAGCAGCCAACTTTATTTCCGATCACTCAGAGGCTAGACACTGGATCATATGTACGGATAGCAAATCTGCTCTTCAGATCATCAAAAATGTGAGAGCGGCTTTTAAGAACGGTGATAAAGCCCATCGTATAGTACAAACCGTGGAGTACGTTTCATCACAGGCTCACGGCAAAGTAGTTCAGCGGGTACCCAGCCAGATTGGAATAAAGAGTAATGAAGAAGGGGACAGTCTTGCCAAAAAAGGCCTTGAACTGGGGGACGTGTTTGCGCAATCCCGATGTCTAGGTCTGATATTCGGACTATTATGACTCAAGGCTCTCCCCACTTCACTACAGAGAAATAGGTTTTACAGTGTTAAGGCAAAACAATCACGACTGTATAAGATTTATCCTCCAAAGAACTTTCTCTATAGCCGCAGATCTTCCACGACAAATAGGGACTTTGATTCACAGACGTCGACTGGAAGTGTCATATGCAAAGTTTCTTCCATAGGATACATCGTTACAAAACACCTGAGTGTAGTTGTGGCAACGAGATCGAAAACGTTGCCCACATTCTCATGGAGAGCACAAAGTACGCCAATAAAAGAAGAAAGTTGGAGAGAGAACTCACAAGTCTGGACAAGCGCCCTTTCACACTACGAAACATACTTGGACCGCGACATACAAATCGTTTGCAGCAACAGGCAAACATCGCCTTGAAAGATTTCTTATTGGAAACTGAACTGGACAAGTTGTGTTGTGTTGTGTTGGGTTTTATGGCGCATAAGCATCTCAGGCTATCATGCGCCAAGAGCACCACAACTGGACAAGCGCTTGTGATGAACTTGCGGATTATCCTGTGCTCTGCCGTTATAACCTGGACCCAACTGTGTACATGGACAATTATTCACCTTGGAAGAATTATCAGGTACTTTGGATAAAGTGCCTGCGAAAACCAGTTAAGAACAGCGATCTACGTGAATCGATGTATAGTGCTAGTGCACTATGTACAGGATTGAGTGTATGGGAACTTTTTAGTTGGACATGGTCTCTGGACAGTGAACTTACCATTGGCATACATTTATTTCTTTTTATGTGCGGGTCAGTTGGCCTTTAGTGCCCTTACATGTCTATGTTCATGTAACGTCTTTATAACCTTTTTCCTACCAAACACAGAGAAATGGTGCAGCCGAGGTGACAGACCTCAATCTCTCCACAGGACTCAAAATAGTAAAGAACAGAACAGAAAAGAACAGTGATGCCCTACTCGCGAATATGCGACATATGGCTCCATAATACCTTCGGATAGCACCTACAACTACTTAGGAGCTAACCTAACCCGCGATCTATCTTGACTCGCACATGCAGTCAGCCTATACAAATGTTGTCGATCTTGGTTTCCTTCGCCGTAATATCCGACTAGCGACCCCTTCTGCGAAATACTTATCTTACTGCTCCTCAGTCAGGCCTAAACACGAATACGCATGCCCTCTTTGAGATCCCCATCAACGTAAGCACATGGGCATGCTCGAATCTCTGCACAACTGTGCCGTATACATTCGTATTTTCTTATTACTAATACACCTCTAGTCCATCCAAACTTAAATACCAAGTCAACCTTCCCAGCTCTTTATCACCCCGCCACGTCGCACATCCTGCTGATTTCTGTAAAATATTTCATAACTTCATTACCTTAGACGCATACCCTCGTGTCTACATATCGTCGCTCAAGCCGGACCAATCACGAAAAAGGCCGTGAACCCACCTCTAGCTCGCAACGTCTCCCATGACTCATCATTCTTCGTTCATACATCCACAGACAGTAATGGCCTTCCCACCAAGGCAGTGCTTCTATGTAACCTAATCGTTTCCAGACACATAATCGAAGAACTAATGTACTAAACATGTCCGCCACTCCTGTAAAACCCCTCGCCAGGGAATGTGAGATGTTATAAATAAATAAATAAATAAATAAATAAATAAATAAATAAATAAATTGAGCTGTACATATATAGCTGTCTAGGCTGTCTCTACAGGAAAAGAATTGCAGATTCACAGTCACGTGTATAGCTTGAAATGTGTTACCGTGTGCGTCATGGGCGTGTTACGTTTTTCCCGCGCCAGTGTGGGCATATAGCATCAGAAGGAATAATATGCTGCGTGCTTGAAGAATGACCCGGGTTATAACCCTGGACCACAACGAAATCTTTTCGGAACTTTCACTCATTGTAGTTACAAACGGGAGGATGGTAATGCTCCATTTCATAGGTGTGTATAAAGTGACGTGACGTTTTTCCGTTCTCTTCTACACAGAAGCAGCTGCTTGTGTATCACATTGTAGTGAAGTTGAACGTCAGCGTTTGTCCTGTATTTATACCAGAGTCCTGCCAACTATGCGCAGGGACAATCATGTTTCTATGGCCGACCTTAGTCACTTAACTGGTTTCTAATGTTATTCAGGGTTCGGACATCTGCACAACTTTTTCAATGTACTGAGCAATTTCATCTTGGCATACGACCTCTCCAACGTGCTTTGTATTGCACGCCACCCCCCCCCCCCCCCCTTCCAACATAAAAAAACCTACACTCGCGTACGTCAGCATAAATTGTGAACGTATCGACTAACATGTCCCTTACTGGCACGTCCCTGCCATCTTTCTGAATTCTGTTCCTGTGCATGACGCCCGTTGAGAAATTGTCTTATTTCAGTTGTACAAAGCCATCACCAGAAAAAGGCGAGAACATGCAGTCGTGTTACTTCAGAAGCGCATCTCACCTTCCGCTTCGACAAATAATAAGAGCTAATGATGCTGTAATTTGACATTAAGATAACACCAAATGAACATTAACGCAACGTCATTTTGTGTCTTCACACGTTATCTATATATTTGATGAAATATCGCAACCCTGCTGCGACCGCGAGGGATACGTCACGTAAAGCACAGATGGTTGCAATGGGTGGACTTAACTGCGTCAGGAAACACAAAACGCCCGCAAGAGAAGGACAGCGGCGCACCTCAGAAGACATCGAAATCGAATGTACGGGTTCCTGCCATGTACACTTGAGTCATGACAAATTCCAGCCTAATGGCTGGCGGTCTTGCACATTCCAGAGGGTGCGCTTCCTATTAACATCCCTCATTACACAGATGATCTTCAGCTGAAGAACGGACAGTAATATTCGAGAAAGTTGCGGTATGTGAATAAGCATCTTGCTGTGAGGGATATCCCGAACTTCAAGTCGGAACGATCAGCAAAGGAATAAAACAAGGCACGCAGGCTCGTCAATACACGCAAAGACGTTTCCGTCATGCTTTCACATATTCCCAGCATGCGCAAGATTTTTCTGAAAGGCTGGCTTTTATGAGTTTGACCGGAACCGTATCTTGAAGACACAGTGGCACGACTATCGATGCTAAAGCCGAAGAGTTCGCATGACGGAAGAACTTTCCCACATGGACGCTGAAGATGAAAGCGACGATAGTAGCCTTACAAAATCAAAGTGGCAACTCGTTGTAAATACAATAAGCCGTTCAACGTTACGGAAAAGGACGGTCACAGCGCCAACACGTAGCCCTGGCACTGTCGAAGACCAACCACCCCTACACTAGAACAGAACATCTTCAACCCCCGCAACTCCCTCGCCGCACTCTTGTCTAAACACAGGGCGACCAATGAAACCGTCACCTCCTCCCTTTTTCCGGCCTGCGACTTCCCAAGCCACGCCTCGGATGAGGCGCGGACGTCCCTGGGCAAACACTCCGCCTACTCAGAGAGACGCGACAAAGCTGCTCCATTCATAAAACGCGACGTCGCGGCAGCATCCCACCGCTCTCTCGAGCACTTGGATCGAAAAGCAAAGACAAAAAACTCGCGAGCCGTCGCGTCGTCGACTTCGTTTCGGTAGCAGCCAGTAACAGTAGTCATCAAGACTTCCCTCCCCGCATTACCACGTGTTCTATTCCTGTGCGAGCCGTCTTCCGTGCCACAGCGCGGTCTCGTTGTCTTAAGAGCGAGTTGCCAGCGCATGGCCAAGAAAAACTTCTTGCCCCCATGGACCGCGTCGGAAAGAAGTAAATCAAGGAAGCTAGAGCGGGTGGAGTTTGAAGCTCGGCGGCTCGAGCAATGGAGGGATGGAGAGGGGTCGCAATGACAGATCGTTTCTAAGCTTTCATTTGAGACTCTGCTGCGCGCTGCGGTTTGTTGTCTTTCATAGAGAGACTTCGTACGGATGCAGTGACTGTGGCAGAATAGAGGGCCCGCGCGGGGTGCTCCTTAAACCATGTGTATCACCTCGGCCCCCAGGAGAAAAAAGCGAGCGGCGGCAAGACCAAAAGATGCGCTGCACCGCAGTAGACAGGCTCGGCAGTGTTTTGTGGATAAGACGCGAGGCCCGTTACTGCGGCAAGGGTGAAACCGGGGGAACGAAAGGGCCTTTTCGTTCAGGTCGAGCCCCGAGAAAGTTGCCGACCTGCTTGCGACAGGGCGGCGATATTGTCGCAAAATAACGCGCTTTCGTCAGCAGCGAGTCTAGGTTTCACAGACGATGAACAACCAAGAGAGAAGCTGAAGAGGAAAGTTGATGAGGGTGAGGGGAAAGGAGGATGTGAAGAAGGAAAGCTAGGCCTAAGTCTAGTTGGGAAAGAGGGAGAGAAATACGGAGAGCTCGGGGGAGAGAGAAAGGGAGGCGCTAGCACCTCGAGGGTCCGACTGTGTGTCCGTTACAGTCAGACGTAAGGATTCGCACAGGGCCCCCGAGGGGTGGCGGACTTAAAGAATAGTCAGTGCCGGTAAGAAGGGAGGCGTGTTTCAAACGGTGCGCCGACCGGGAACTGCAACGCCAGGAGAGTGGGCACGAGTCATTAGCCAGTGTCGTAGCCAGTGTCGTGGTCCCGTCGTCGGCTTGCCGGTGCGCGAAGAAGCAGACGACGTCTTCCTTTCGAGATTCGAGCGTGATAGTGCGAGATCGAGCAGGGACGTCGTCGTGGTTCCTTCCTCACGGGACTCAGGAACTCCCCGAGCACGGCGAACGACTTAGCGAAACTTTGGGTCTGCTGCGTGAGCCACGGGGCGATCGGGGCAAGTGATATAGAGTCGTACCTAACGAGACCTTTTTTTGCCCCGTCTAAGTGCTTAAGATAAGCAGTGGGTGTCGTTTTCGATAGCGCCGCTACTAATAGGCAGTGCCACCCGAAAGTTGGGAAGATAAGTAGCCTAGCGGGCTACCAGAGTGCTAAACGAGACATTTGGAGGACTGTTCTCCCACGACTTGGTGCCACCGCTCGCACGCGACTACCCAACAAGCCACGGTAAGACATCTGTAATGCCTGCCGATTGCGCTCCTGGAGGAGCGAACGAATGAGCTCCCTTGAAGACTCTCCAGTTAGCGAAGCCCAATGACTGAGAAGAAAGAATACTTGCAGCCATCCTACGAAAAACTATTGTCAGTCATCCACTCCTGACGAAAGAAAAGGAGAAGACGGCTGAGCCATCGCAAATGACTTCACTGTGTCATCTGCATCTACGCTGAGAGCGGCTGACGCCATTCAGCAATTGTGCAGACAGCATCTGCGAAGGATTTACTTGCCAACTATATTCACTTCGAAAGACGTTCTGGAAACAAGAGTTTCCCGAAGGCCTTCCTTCAGCACCGTCACCAAAGCACACAAGGACCAGCAATCTTCGTCAATCAGCCGTCTTTTTACCCCCTTCTTCATTGAAGCGGCAAGAACAAGACAGCTGTACTGGAAGACACGTGTCACAAAAGGACACGCAGTGCACGAAAGACTCCAAAAGAGGCATTTGTGCGAAACCTCAAGAGAACCCTACGCCAACAAGTCTGAAATCTGTGAAAGTCTTCGGAATCCTACCGGTTCGCCTCAATCTGCGATGGACCACAGCTCAAAACTGCGCATGGATCAAGCTACATTTTGTCAGTGCTGAAGCTTGGAAGGGCAAAAACGTCGCCAAACGTCACGACAGCCTTTGCAACAACTCCGTTACAAGCAGCCTGTGGTGAAATTGCAGAACCAATGGTATCACACGTGAGCAGCGAAGGGTAGGAGAGACGCTGATCAAGTGGCACCCGTAAGGGACTCCGAAACAAGCAATCAGTGAGTATACCCAATTTTTTTTCAATTAGGCCGTTCCATTCACAGAATAGTCATTTCGTGAAAAAAAAAAGAAAAGAATGCACTGGCCACAAAAGGAACAACAAAATGTGTTATATATGCGTCGGGAAACCATGTGTGTGCACTAACGTCTCGTACCACGAATGCGTCCGCGGGGGCAGAGATAGCTCAACTGTACCTATAAGTTCCTATGCAGGGGTTAAAAAAGAATAAGTTGCCATGGATGCCAAATGTCTTTAATTTGATTGATTTTTGGCGTTTTACGTCCCCAAACGACGATATCATTACGAATGACGCCGGAGCGGAGGGCTCAGGAAACTTTGAACATCTGGGATTTTTTAACGTGTACTCACATCGCTCAGTACACGGGCCTCAACATTTCGCCTCCATCGAAATGGGGCAGCAGCGGCCGGGATTCGATACCGCGACCTTCGAATAAGAGGCCGAGTGCCATCGGCACTAGACCACCGCGGTTGGGCTGCTGTCTCACACATGGTTAACATTGGGGCGTTAATCAGCACAACAGCTGACTGTATTAACTACTGTGCTGATTAACGCACAATAGTTAACAGTGGTGACTATTGTTCTACGCGAAACGGAGAGACAACGAGGACAGGTGTAGGGTCCGAGAGAAGAGGTAACTCACCAGACCACCGCGGTCGGGCTGCTGTCTGGCACATGGTTATCCATCGTGCGTTAATCAGCACTACAGCTGACTGTGTTAACTACTATGCTGATTAATGCGCGATAGTTAACAGTGTTGAATATTGTTCTACGCGAAACGGAGAAGAGAAGCAACGAGGACAGGTGTAGGGTCCGAGAGAAGAGGGAACTGCATGGAGCTCTGGCAGCAGAAGCGGTCCGCAAAACTCTCCTGTTTGTGTTCAACATCAGCGACGTATACCTCCAATAAGAATGGAAGAAGCAGACACGTTTCGAAAAGGCATAGTATGTGCTGTAAAGGCCTTAAGATAGCGTTACTATGCCATGCAGGTGGAAAGAAAAAGCACAGGCACGCCTTCAGTTGGTTTAAGTACATATATCACGAACAATTCCGCGGCTTGATTATCCCCCGTGATTATCGATGTATGCGCGCTTAGGCTAACGTGAATGCTCATGAACATTCATGTGAAAAAACACGAAGATAGGAAATAAATTACGGCCGCCCGTGTCCAAGGGCTCGAGGCCGTCACCTAGGCTGGGGTGCTTGTGGCCCTACCCCGACCAAATCGCCGGACCTATTTGTGGATTAAAGTTTTCTCTCTCTCTCTCTCTCTCTCTCACTGCGGTCGTCCACCGTAATGCACTTGCACGCAGAGACGATGCCGGTGCGTTATCATATTTCTCTGGACGTAGCTCATCTTAAACATTTTCTACTATAGTGCGATCCAGTCACCAACGCATCCGAAGAACCATACGCTTGACGTGAAGCAACAGTGACCAAAATTTTCTGTCGCGGCCTCCAGGCGGGGTTATCCCCGCTCTGAAGTTAGACTCGAATAACTAAACACCAACTAAAAAAAGCATTTTGCTATTGGAAACTCGCTATTTCAACTCCATAAATATTGAAACCCGGGCGAAAGTCCCCTGCTAGAGTACGCCGTTAATGTTGTCATGTTGATAACGCTGCGTTGATAGACTGAAACCAGTGCGCTCCGCGCAGTCTTTACTAGACAATTGCTAGCCCTCTACCACTCAGTAATACTCCCCGTAACAATATATGCCAAAGATATGTCATGTAACGCCGGAAGTCCAGCGATACTGATATTCTGTTGAGCCTATATAACTGGGGCGACATCTGACGCAAAACTAGGAAGGCGCTGGTTTAAAATGGGCGCTCGGACGAGCAGACAGTATATAGAGCGGGGTTTGTTTTCTAGGAAGTAACACGATTAGGGAAGGTCGACTGCACAGAAATCCGCTGCGCACACTTTAGGCATTCGTTGCGTTCTTGATTAGCTACTGCTCTTTGCTCTTCCTGGGTTGACGATGGCTATAGAATTACAGATGGCGGGCCGCCAAGCGAGTAACTCGATCCACGAGCACACATGTTGGTATAAGCTGCCACGAGATGGGAACAGGATCCAACAGAGCGGCTGTAGCTTGAAACTTTGCAAATTAAGCTGTAGAAAGGCCAGCCTTTGTCCGCTATACACGGACATGACTAGTTCGCGATGTTCCGAGCACTCGTACGAGCAGAGACGCATGCACATGTATGCACATACATGTACGTATGTACTTGGAGAAAGTGGCTGTCCGTGTAAAACAAACAACTTCACGCAAGAAACTTCCTATGAGTCACTCGAAGAGCTTGTAGAAGCCAACTAATACTGCAACTGAATCATCATAGCGCTCAGACTACACAATTGCCAAGCTTGTTCTAGCGTATTTTATGTAATGTATCTCGACGCCAGTTCTCAAGGACCCCTTGAATTTTTCGCGCCCCAGGAGGTCCACCGAGTCAGTTTCTAGCTATCCAGGAAGAAACGCGAAACGGTGTAATGTCTTCCTTGAGAGTGCATGCGTGGTCAGTTATAATATTGGCCTGGCACGCTCATAACCCGCATTAGCCTAAATGCGAGTAAATCCTTCTGTCCGACTGCTCACCCTTCGCCAAGGACAACCCTTTATAAACTTGACAAGGCATTAATTTTCGCGACGTCAACACGGTCAGCAGCGTTGCGACAACTTTTACTATCGTGAGCAATATGAATGGGAACACAGGAACGCGTGGCAAACAGCCTCGAAATCGACTTGGAGCAATAGGCGGATAGCGCTGTGAAAATCCGAGTGGATGGGAGGGCCCTCTTCCACTATAGCTGTTAGCACTCCCACCACGCTGGCGTTTCTACAACGCAGCAACTTACGCCGTTTTACCGATAACGCGGTATCGTCCGATATTCGATAATACGCGGTAACTGTGGCAGTAAGATACGGCGATTCGTTTCTCTTTCTTTCATTCTTTTTTTTTTCACACTAGCGCATGGTGCAGTGCCAACTCCTGCACATTGTGCATACAAACGCATGGCAGGAGTACCAACAGTTGTTAGAACAGCCTTCCCCTCCCAACTATGTTTCCGACGGTTGCCGCCACGTATCACCGATACCTGGGTTTCAAGCTGTTTGCCACGCGTTCCTGTATTCCCTTTCATATTGCTCACGATAGTACTTCATGTTTTTGTAGAATTCTGTGAAGAAAATTACAACCCTCGCTGGCACCAGCCTTTCTCTCTTACCTAAGCTGGACGGTCTGGAAAAGGCTGCAGTGTTAACACTTTTCCCATTTTTCCCTTTAATAAGTGTTGACACTGTAACATGTTCTAATATCTCACGAGCACGAGAACGCTGTCGATTATAGCGGCAAACGTGCGCTCCGAGTACGTTCCTGAGCAATAGCAGACTGAGCGAGGTCTTTTTTATTTATTTATTTTTTTTACTGACACGCTCAAACGCACGAAACATGGTGTCAGAAATGGGACACAAACCCACGCCCACACAACCGCGCCCCACGTTAGGCATCACGGCACGTTGCAAATACAAATTTTGTCACGGATCATTGATTTTTCTGTGTTACACATTGTTATAAGAGCGGGTTGCCAGTAATGGCCCACAGTCATCTATCTCCAAACTGCCCGAACAGCACACACAACTACCATCGCAAGCTATACAGGAGAGTTCCGAATCCTTTAGCTCAACATGGTATATATAAAGGTTCCTGCCAAACGGACTGAAGAAACAGCTGTGACAATGACTTTTGTTCGCAGCAGGTATTAGATAAACTTTTGTTACGCGTTAAACCAAAGCGAAAGACACACACCGCTCGGTATGATGGTGTCCAGTGGCACTGTAATACGGACGGTAATATAGCCTTGTATATGCCACGGACATGAGTCAGGTTCAACCAGTGAGTGATGATTATAGCGAGAAGGCCGGCAAATTTACAAATAACAAATGCTTTTAAACAACTCGAGCGCGATTAGCAAATATTCACATGCTAATAAAGCGTGAGGATACCTTCGTTGTAGCGAGCTGCTCAATAATCATCAATAAACTGTGTCTGCATTAAAATTCCGATAATTGTAACTAACATGTTGTGTTCGGACAATGAGGAATCATTACAGTGACGCCTCGAAGGAAAAAGTACACTTCCTATTGCACAGTACACGGGCCTCTAGTATTTCGCCTGCACCTAAAATACGACTGCCACGGCGGCAGGCGCGTCCTGCAGCTCAGTAGTCAAGCACGATAACCACTTCACCACCTAGGCGGACCAGCACTGCGCAGGCTTCCAGAAGCATTTCAGTCTAACCATGTCTACTATCTTCACAAATTTTTCATCACTCTGTTTCTGTTCTACCTAACCCTCGCTAATTTAGCCCGCCTTTCAATAAATCACTATTTCCGTTTCATTTGCAACGCAAAGTCAGCTAATAGACGCTATAAACGGCAGTGGCAGCGTATTTCCGCCCACTAAAAAGAAAGAGATATCGACGGAAACACGCCGGAAGCAACCTTCCTACTGCGAGCCAAATGAAGCCCATAAATGGGCTTGCTTTATAGACAAGTCGCGCGAAGAACACCAACACCTTATCACCAGAAGCACAACCACCCTCACCCCTCACCCTCGCGACCACCACCCGCTCAGTCTTCACTAGTTTCGTGCATCAGAGCCAAGACTACGAGGCCATCGAGCGCAGAATTCTTGCGAAGTGAGACGAAATGCCATTCTTCGGACACAACTGCGAGCCGCTACTGCCGATGGGGGTCCCGCTTCATCCTCCTCCTTCCAAGGCTGCAGCTGCCACTGCAGCGCCCGCCATTGGCAGCTGACCAGCCGCGGAAGGACACGTTTATAATGTGTTCGCCCTCCAGATTGGCCAAAGGGGCTTGTATCTTCCGCAGTGCTGCACGGAACTGCTGAAACAGGCTATCGCAACCGCGCAATAGGAAAACGTCCGGGACCCTCACGTGCACCGGAGCTTGATCAAGTGCGGGGAAAACGGTTCAGCCAGAAGAATGCCGGGAACGTGCCGCCGGGATCGGCTCAGAGGGAGTTATGTACAAAGGACTTGCCCGCGTGGGTGGAGTGGGAAGGTCAACTATGCTATCGCCAAAGGTTATCGCCATTCCGTACGTGCGTCGTTTACCACGAGCTAGGGCGCGTAGCGTGTTATGAAAGAGCACCGGTCATGGCCCATCCGCAAAAGGGGCCTGTCATTATTCCTGTAGACAAGTATCCGAGTACAACCTGCAACGGAGGTTGTATGCGGGGTTGTATACATAGGAGTGCACAGAAGTGCGAGACGGGTACGGGATGTTAGTGTCTAGAAAGCCCTCTAGGTGTAACATGAGAACCGTGGAGACGGAGCACAGGAACTGCCCTCGAGGTTTGCCCTGGGGACACTTTCACGGCATGCCACGTGGTCCGGATACGCATTTTATGTTGCCTTGGAGATCACGTGAGCGATGTTACGAAAGTAACGCATCTCGTATACTGCGTGAAAACGCGTGGTTAGTGTGTATGACTGCATCGCGAAAGGCAACGCGTTCGATTTCGGTACTGGGACAACGCTAGCAGGAGAACTACGTCTTGGTCAGAAAAGAAGCGTGTAGTCGAGGTCTATATGTCCCACTCGGACGGCATTATTTGCTCCCAGTCGCCCCGTCACGGTGGTCGAGTGGCTATGGTACTCGGCTGTTCTTCCTAGGATCGCGGGATCGCGGGATCCTAGGTCGCGGGATCGAACTTCCAGCTGAACACTTTTAACGCTTTAGCGCACACTGGACTTCGCCTAATCACTATCAAGTAGTAATCGACTGAGGGCAAGGATGAGTTGAGCGCAAGAGACGAAAGAAGCGCTCTCGCATATGCCGCGCATTCGACTTAGCATAACAACCACCATGTATTAAGAGAAGCTTTTGGTGCTAAGCATCTTCTGCACTCGGGTTGTCAGCGCCTCCCTTTCGCCCTTTACTGTAAAGCAAGCGGTCAAACTATGGTCGAAAAGAAGCGTATATTTATTGAAAAACCGGCTCACAATGAGCTAATATGATTTAAACTACTTTAAAACCTATCAATAATGATGAATTAATTGTATTAATTAACAGAATTTCGCTAAAATCGCTTCTGACACTCAACGCTGCACGTACACTGTCTGACTTCACTGCCTCCATTATCGGCCCACAGTTTCTATCGACAGGGCAAAACAAGCGCAGTGATCAATGTGTTCTTACGGGAAGCACCGGCCCCCAGCTTCGCTTCTTCACACCTCCACGGTTTACACTAATGGAGCTGCAAAAGCTTTTACTTTTTTTTTTGAGCTAGTTGGTATGCGTTCGTATTTGCTTTAAGGCACCACAAAACACATACCGCTGGTACCGGCATGTAGTAATGGGCCGAGGAGGAAGGTTCTACCTTGTAGCAGTGAGTCGAGGACAAAAGCAGGCCGGATTTTTCCTCTCGCATGGCACCAAGGGCATCGCACAACGCGGGCGCAAGGTCCACCAATAAGACCTTCGATGCTTAAACGGGCACTAAAGTGAAACAGGAAATCCATTTAGACTGATAAATTATTCTCTGACAACTCTACTGTCGTTCATTTCACTATAATGAGTTCGATATTGGAGGAGAAAGTCAAGGTCAAATTATCGGTTTTTTTTTCTTCTAACTTCGCACATAATCCTCTGCACGTCGACCCAAACATGACGTCACGGATTTCAAAGTCTCTTCCAATATTTTGGGCGCACTTCGGCGCGTTGTAATTTTACGAAACTTGCCACGCCAAATGTGTGTCCACCTAAGAACACAATGCCATTCAAATTTACCGACGAATAATTATGTCGGCCATGTCAGTCGTGTCTTCAACGTCTGTGACGTCACAGCGAGTTAGTGTGGGAACTTGAAGGCAGTGTCGCCACCTATATTTGCCTTTTTGCGCGTGTTCGCGCTTACCAAGCACCTTCTAGCTGCAAGCGTGGAGGCTGTGGTACTGTGGCTGCGTTGAGGCTGTGGTTCAAAATGACAGAAAAAGCGGGATTCGGGCCTAAGTCGGCTCTTCCTTCGGTCTACAGGACAAGATAGAGGTTCTCGCTTATTGAGAAATGCCTTCGTTCTAATGCTCTTTGCTCGATAAAGTGCAAAGAGCAGTCTGAATGCGTGAAATGCCCTTTAACTGCCGCTTTTTTTTTTCTCTATAATTTAATCTCCGGCTGGGTGGTGAGGGCTCTCTACCAGGCGCCGCGGCTGAAAGCATTCTGATGTCTTCACCGGTTTACAGATGTAAGAACAACCCCTGGAAATAGCCGGCGAAGTTCACGAAGAAAAGAAAATAAGAAAAAAAAAGACCTTTCGAGCCAACCGGACGTGCTTCGGGCATTGCGTGTGGGTATTGGGATGACGGGCCAGTACGGTGTTTTTGAGAGTTTGAAGAAGAGTTTGCAGGCTGCTTGTGCTAACGGTACATGACAGCGGGAATGGCACGTGCTAGAGTATTATTTTATTGATTTTTTTCTGTGAGAAAGTCCGCGCTAAGCATAACGCATTTTCGTCGTCGGCCGTGCTCAAGTGCAGAATGAAGCTGCTATGTTCTTGAAGAAGCTTCATGTTTCTGGGGGGGGGGTTCTCTCTTCAGCTGCTGGCCAAACGCGAACAATATAAAAATACAAGGACGAGGGGTGGGAGGAGGAGTGCTATTCAAGAACTGCAGAAAGAAACAATAAATGTTTACTATGCTTACAACTAACAAAAATTCATCAGCATCAAGATGAGTTGAGCAAGACTGGTAGTGTCGTAAAGGGTGCTTGGTGCTTTCTTTCGCCATATTTAGGACTATTGCTCAGGCACTGGTTGCGACTTTCTATTTGGAAGGTTAAGATTACGAAGGGGTAGGGGGGGCGGGAGGGTGAGGCAAGTAAACCAGTTCTCAATTCTGTCAGCACATATAGCACCTGTTGAAAGCAAGATCCAGCCGTTATACCGCTTCCTTTTCAGTATTCTTTTTTATTTTATTTTTTTTGGCGGGGGGGAGGGGGGGGGGCTTTCAGCGCCGTAGATATCGTACTGCACTTGTACACAACATAAGACATAGGTTTCTTTTGAATGTTCCTTTCATTATTTCCGTTAACGTAAGTAACTAAATAACTTCATAACATGCAAGCAAGCATTACTAATCTAGCTCTAAGAAATTATTTGCCAAATGACACATCTCTTCGCTTAGATTAGACAATTTCAGCGTTTTGCATGTAAGAGGGGTCAAAGTCAAAGTCAAAGTCATTTATTATTATTCTATGATACATAATAACGGGAATACAGAAAAATATACAGACGAGGGTCCCATAGTCGATGACTGCAGCGGGACCCTCGGTTAATAATAGTTCACAATAAGTAATAAAAAGGAAAGCAGCTAGGCAGGTGAACAGCAACAACAACAAAAAAAGGAAACGCAAAAAAGACAAAAATATCGAATAGTACATATACTGAATCGCAGTGGCAAAGTACAATAACCAAAAAAATGTAATTATAATTCAAATGATCCATTGTGATGATCGAAAAGAAGCATATAAGTAGCGATATGCTGAATTGGGTTAATTTACATTTCCAAGTACAAACGTTTAATGGCATGTTTGAATGAATGAAAAGATGAAGTTTTCACAGACGGTTGATCGAATCGCTGCCGCGGTGGCTGCATCTTGACGGAGGCCAAATGATGGGGCCCGTGTACTGTGCGATGTCAGTGCACCTTAAGGATACCTACGTCGGTGGAAATTCTCGGAGCCCTCCACCACCGCGTCTCTCATAATCTTGTCACGGGTACAAGACGTGAAACACCATAAGTTATCATTATGGCATGTAGAAGAATTTAAATGACGAAATATCTGCTGGTTCCAACAGTCCGCTTTCCCGAGTAGATAAACTGAGTCGACTTCCCTGAGGCTCCTCGCAAGCGTGCCATATATTTGCGTCAAGGACTGTCGCAAGGCAAACGTGCAAGACAGATCTTGAAAAGTTCTGCGGTGCATGTGGCTAATTCTTGTCAGGTATGCGTTTCCAGTAGGCATGTAAGCAGTCTGAATTGCTAACTGGGTTATTCATTACTTTTCTCATTTAGCACTTTTTTGCGGGTTTCGATGATACCACGTGCCGCAAACCGGCATGCTGCGTCGTGCAGTTGGTATGATTCGAATTACTATCTCACAAAGCTTTCATTGCCATAAATTTAGACGTTTACCAGGAAAGAGGCTGCCTTCGGTCGACCGCGTTAGAGTAAAAAAATGAGTTGGGGAACTAGCAAAGGTACTTTATCAATAATATTAATAAAAGTTCTGGCAGATGAGAATGGTGATGAACAGACATGACACCAGCTTAACCTTCCTCATTATAATGTGCAGTTATACCTATCGTCTTTTTAAGTGCTCCCGTGTCCGAATTTAAAGCTAAAGCCTTGTGTGTTTCATTTGGAAGTGACTTCCAGAAAAGTGCGGTTGCGAAATGCACAAAAAGATTGAAGCGAAGAAACGTAAAAGAAAATTACTCCTAGAGACTCTCGGTCTCACGCAGAAACCGTAGGCGTTACATACAGCACAGCTCGGCATGTATAACACATAATTAATAACTGCAAGGGTGATTATGATGTTCCTCATGATTGTTTAGGCACAAACAACATATCCCCTTAAGGCTACAGCACAAAGGACACCCGGCATTTGGCATTCGCAGAACGACGACACATCATTAACTTGGCAACTAGCCCCAATCTCTGGCATTGTTCTTACATTTGCAGTGCCACTGGACGATGAAGCGAGCACGTACACGACGTCTCTCTCGACGCCGTGCTCCACGTCGCCGTACCGAGAGCCGGACTCTTCCGGAGCGCGTCCGCACGACCTGTCCAGGACGACGTCGTTGACGACCGCGTCTCCCGTCACCGACGTCCTCTTCGGTGCACCCTCCCCGCTGCCATTGTCGCCACTGTCCACGTCTTCGTGTCCGTCCTCTTCGCCGTCTATCTCGACCACTTCGTCCGTCGCGTCGTCTTCCAGCGGTGTGAAGTCCTTAGTTCCGGTCTCGCTTCCTCCACCGCCTCTTCCGAGACCCCCGGGAAGGGCGTTGAGGACTCCCAAGTGTGCCCGATGTCGCAATCACGGAGTCGTCTCCTGCCTGAAGGGTCACAAGAGGAGCTGTCGCTGGAAGGACTGCCGTTGTCCCAACTGCCTCCTGGTGGTCGAACGCCAGAGGGTCATGGCTGCGCAGGTGGCTCTCCGAAGGCAAGTTGTATTCGAATGCTAATTAAAACAATTAGCGAGTGTAGGGTGCAAATTGTAATGCCCACGGGCAGACCGAATGCAAACAAGATATTTTGTCGTGCCACTGTGGTGTAGTGGCCGTGGCACTCGCGTGATGATCCGAAAGGTCGCCGGATCGAGTCCCGACCGCGGCGGCTACTGCATTTCGATGCAGGCCAAAAGTTGAGGCCCGTCTACTGTCAGCGCACGCTAAAGAACCACAGGTGGTCGAAATTTGCGGAGGCCTCCACTGCGGCGTCTCTCGTAAACATATCGTGCTTTTGGGATGTATAACACTCGTGAAATTATTATTAGTTGGCCTTATACTTGAAGCCGTACAAAACTCAAGAAACTTGCCTTACCTTACATCAGTCGTAGAATGTAGGGGCCCGTGACGGAGCGTTACATTTCTTGAAAGGCCACAACGAAACAATAGTGACAACAGTACGAATGTATAACAATGTCACTAGCATCGAATCGTATTCGTACACAACGCCAAATGTGCAAGACTGACCGTCGATTTTTCTTTAAATAGGAACCTAAAAAAAAATGGTAGCTACGCAGCCGCCTCAAATAAGCCTTATGGTAAGGCCGCAAATTTTATGTTAAGTATATGCAGTCTCTTTTTTACTGTCGTAGACTTCAAGTGCACGGAGTGAAATGCTAGGTAACATGCTTATCGAGCTGCCTGCGTAATCAAAGCATCATGTTATGCTTTTTCGCAATAACGACAGCACCCTGCCTCAAGAACACCAACTGCTCGTGCCTATTTGTCGAGTGACAATATTGCTCCGCAAATCCGCAATGTGACACTAAAGCCAACAAGCTTCCTCCTATCAGTAAATCATTTTTTGACGATATCAAAAGCACCGCTCTCAGATGCGACAAGGCGCTTCGTCAGCCTAACGCGCTAAGAGAGATTACTACTGGTGCCGCCGCCTTGAGGTTAGCGTACCAACTTGCTTTGACTTATTTAACTTGGAAGGAGCCTGTTAGCGTACGCATAATAATTCGCTGCTAAAACTGAACTGAATTGTGTATATAGGTAGTCGGGCAGTTAACGTAGCAAGTGTCACAAAACTCCATTGAGTCAATGTGGTAAAAATACCGGAACAGAATTTCAAATCCGTGACGTCACGCTTGCGTTGACGTCCAGACGCTCCAGCACGAAATTTAAAAGAAATTCAAACTCTGACCTACATTTTTTCCTTTAATATTGAACCCATGATGATGAAAATAACCCCAGTAGAGTTTTGAAAGAACAATCTGTGGTATAAACTGACTTACTGCTTCAGTTTACCGTCACTTTAAGTAACAGCTTTCTTCACACACTAGAAAAAAAGGATTTTATGTCATGACGTTCGGTAAGCACTGCTTCCGCTTACAACACACATGCCCTAATGCCAGCTAACTGCTACACGATCCGACCTATTATCGGTTCTAAGACAACGCACTTGAGAATTACGAGATGCCCCGGTTCGCAGCGCATGCGCAAAGTACGATCTCCTAGCACCCGTTCCAATCGCTCACCCAGTCTCAGTGTCTGTCGATATCCCGCGAGACAAAGTGGGCGTGTCTGTTTTTCGTCTTCGTTGTCAATTAGCACATTATTTTCTACAACCAGCCGCAACTTTCGTGCTCCGCTCTTACTGCCCACCCTTCCCGGGAAACATTTCACAGTCGTGTCGACAACGTTGTTTACAAATTCGGTGCCTCGGCACAGTCGTGGTAGACAATACCTTCGACATCATGCTCGTCTGCGAAAGGACGCCGACCACTACCGCGCTAGTGCGCTTTCGCGATCCTGCTACTGGCGCTTTTGTGGGCGACGACGCGATCCGGAGCCGTGGTGCTGGGTCCCGACTACGTGCTGTTCGCGCGTCGCATGGATGAACCTGTCGTGACCGACGCCATTTGCGTCCTCAAGCCTTCCCGAGGAAGCAACGTCACCGGCGTGTTGAATTTCCAGCAGGAGGTGAGTTTCTTTCTATGAGCAACGAGGGTTATTGGTCACGGATGCTGCATGGTTATGGCGTTTGAGCCTACAGACGCCGTAACCATTCAGCATAACCAGTCATCCAGCATGCATGACTGCATGTTGCATGCTGCATGGACTGGATGCTGCACGGCAGCGTCCATTTACTGCCCTAAGTGTTGTTCAATGCTCTACTAACTGATTATAGCTTTATCACGTTAGGACGTGACGTTTTATTCGCAGTAATTATAAGAATGAAAAAAATGCCTGATAACGACAAGGGGCCGAGCTTTCATATTTAACTATCCCGGCCGCGGCGGCTGCGTTTCGATGGAGGCGAAATGCTGAGGCCCGTGTGCTGCGCGATGTCAGTGCACGTTAAAGAACCCCAGGTTGCCAAATTTCCGGAGACCTCCACCACGGCGTCTCTGATAATCAAAGCTAGTTTTGGGACGTAAAACCCGAGAAATCAATCAATTGATATTTAAACCGGTATGCACTCCTTCTCGGCCTACTCGAGGACAAACGCATAACAGGCAATTCACAACAGGATAACGTTACGCGTATGCTCAAACGAAGGATTACAGCTTACAAGTCGTGATGCAATGCTAGGATATTCACCAAGCATAACTCGTGGAACCGCGTCCACATTTCAGTATCTGGGTTTCAAAGTGCGTGTAAATATTAACTAGTCAGTGGTAAAACAGACTTCGATAACGGCGTACATAAGGATAAAGCAGCGGTTTTATAGGCGTTCACAAGAGCAGCAGTAGAGATAATGGAGGCTTGCACGATAAAAGAACATAGATGGCGGGAATGCTAGATGAATCCTTGTCACTGTCCCCTTTGAAAGGCGACGATAAAGATCGCCTGCGTAGCTTTTCCTTATACGGATTAACTATATAAAGGCACACAGTATGCGGCAAATTCTTTTGCGTAGTCCTTAACTTGCAACAGTAACACATTGTATATCTAAAAGCGCCTCAGCCAAACGCCGCTGGCAAGAATGCTTACCGATTTCAAACGCGATTCTTGTAGCTAGCTCTCCATCAAGCGCACTTCCTTCTTCAAAGAAATCTTGCTGGTCATCGATCTACAGGAGCGTCCTTCGTGAAACTACCATTCGCTAGCACGAACTAGCTAAAAAATAAAAATAAACGTAGAAGAGAAAGTGATCCAAGGCTTTAGAATCTGGTTCAGCATGTCACTGCGCTATTCGACATTGCCCCGAACTTTCACTTCGAGGCTCTTTGTGAAGCGTAAAAATAGCCGGTGCCGGAAGTAAGAAGAAAAAATAAGACAAACCGCGGTAGCCCAGTTTTTGACCGCACAATTTTAAAATCCCTCCGTTGCGCTGCCAGCCGCAAGCAATAGCAAAACAAAAACAATAATAAAGAATTATTTGTAAACGAGGTCAACGACATCGTAAAGTTCAAAGCCTTTTGACGTCGGTAGTTTAGGCGAAGCTGGTTCCTCCAAAACAACGTGGTCTTTCCTCTTCCTTCTTTATCTTTTATTATTTTACTCTTTCTTTAGTAACAGCTATAAGCATGAAATCCAGGCATATCATCACTGTTCTTTTTTTTTTATGAAAGAGCAAATTCCCTTCACCCCTTTTCTTCTCTCTTCCGGTCCGTGAAATTTTTCGACACGCCTCGTTACTTCGGGTGATGCTTTCGAAACCGCCGGCGTTCCGTGCTAACGCGACAGTACCGGCCTCTCAATTTCATAGTTCTGTGCAGTGGTACGGAAGCTCACGGCTGGAATTCCCCGAAATGACGCAGTAGCAACTTAAGAGAGGAAGCCCTGCGTAGAAACACTGGAAGCATTACCTCCATAGATATTCGTGCAAGCACTCTAGATGATTGGCGTCAGTGATTTTGTAAATAGCCAGGTAAATTTTCGATAGTTTCGTTTTTCTTTTCCTTTTCATTTTTATTACCGTGGTTTTAACCATGGTGTCATGGTATTAATACCATGACAATAAATGCCATGGCAATATAATGCTAAATTTCTTATGTTGCTTTTAAAGCGAACGCTGCGAAGTGCTGTGTGAAGCACTGAGATATAATAAGCAGTTTATTTGCGTGCTATAACTCGATGGTTATTTCGAAAGACAGCGGCCTGTGGAAAAATCTCGCGCCGCACTGCGCTCAAATACATAATCACTCATGTGTCATGTCTGTTCGTACTACGGTTGCTGAGACGAAAGATTGCACAGCATCGTTCCAAACTTATCCTTGAACAAGTAAATATGCAGACTAGACTTATTTCAAGCACTTCGACAGTAGCGTGATTTGTGGCAGATCTCCTTTATCAGGAGGTACCATAATGTAAAGCAATACCAAACGGTTTTTTAAGATTACAAGAATTCCATGTCTGCTAGTTTATACGCTTGAAATAGGTCACGTCATTCACTTCCTTGTTCTCTCTGGCCTCATTCCCTTATATTCTGCAACCTGGTCAGCATTACCGCCTTATCTTTGGCTGCTCTGTCATGTTCTCGCGTACCTGAAACCACTCCCACATCTCCGATCAACGTCGCTGCACGCAATTACTAAGCAAGGGTAAATTACGTGCATTCGCAGGAGATTGCAGATCGTGCCCCCTTCACCTACTGTGCACTTCACATTTCACGTCCAACGTACATTGCACAGAACAAGCCATGCGAGTGGCGAAATGCGCGAACCCTTGCAACCAGTTATTAGTTTTGCTTTCGGTGGCGAAGTTTAGTAATTTGCGCACGAAACCCGATCAAACCCGTGCATCGCACTAACGAGGAAAGATTGCCCTCGTTAATGCGAAAGTTTCGTACGTGACGATGGAGTAACGTGTACTTGCGGTTACTGAACCAGTGACGGATAGGTTTCGTCTGATTCGTGTTGAAAGCGAGACTGAACTGGATCGATGAGTTTAGACGTGCCTCTTATGCAGCGCTCTGTCACATCATTCCTCTTTGCAAGTACGAGATCGTAAACGATTCACGGTAGTTTTAGCTTCCGCGTATGCATACGGAAACGGAAAGAGCGCGGGATTTCTTTTTACATTTTTTGTCGCATGCATGACGCCTTATCAATTCAATTGCGTGTATTGCAAGAAAATGAAAATAAACTGAATTGAATTATCTCTTGCAAGAAAAATAACGTCGTGTTTAGCCGCAGAACACGTAATGTATATCAAAACATATCGAAAAGGAAAAGTGAACAGGCCTTCCTGCGCCATCTATAACTAGCTACTTACCTAAGTAGCTAGTTAACTAGACAGCTACATAGCTAGCCTACTAGTCCGTTATCTGGCCACATAAGTAGCCAGTTAACTAACAAACCCTTTCTCCTTTTGTGTCTATGTTTCCACTTTAGCAACATATTTTTGGAGGCTGTGTGGAACCCGTTGAGCAGCTTACTTAAAAAAAAGCCCTTAAGCGAGAGTTTCATGTTTTAACAGACTCCGACGTCATTTGCAGGATCCCGACGACTTCGTGACCATAACCGGTGACGTCACCGGTCTGTCTCCGGGATTGCACGGTTTCCACATTCACCTGCGGGGGGACCTGACTCACGGTGAGTTGTGCAGAAGCCCATTTTTCGGGCGAGTGTCTAATGAATCTCGACGAAGGCACTTCGGAGTACTGGTGCAAACAAATACTACACACTGTGTGTGTGTGTGTGTGTGTGTGTGTGTGTGTGTGTGTGTGTGTGTGTGTGTGTGTGTGTGTGTGTGTGTGTGTGTGTGTGTGTGTGTGCGTGCGTGCGTGCGTGCGTGCGTGCGTGCGTTTTGGTTCGGCCTACAATACAGGAGTGCGAATACCTTCTTCTTCGATTTATTTCTTTATAGTAGTGCCTCGCCTCTTAATCCTGCATGCGTGGACTGTGACAAAACGAAATGCCGCTTTTCGCCTAGTGTAAGCGTTCTCCTTGACTGTCATCAGAACAGAGAATTTCGTTCCTCAGTTTCTGTATACCATGTATCGCGTTTTACGTTACATTACACATAAGCGCCACGTAAGTTCCAGTAAACACATTCGTAACCACAGAAAACACATATGTACACATACAAAAGCCAGGCTTATGTAAACACATACACAAGTCTGGCTTTTGTGAGCACATGCGCCGAGAGACGCTAAATACACGCCTCTTTTCGATACAGCCCCAATTTTTTGTTTTCTGTAATGGGACTAAACTTCTCGTTTGGCGCTATATTTAATAAGTTCCCTACACTACACAAAAGCTTCGTTATCTAATTTCTAAACGCGTGCAAAACTTCCAACTTAGTTATTCGGTGTTAGTGCACATCGCGTGAACGTACGCCCGTCGCACACTCACGTTCCTATCAGACGCGCACTGAAAGCGATACAACAGAGCAAAGGTCATCTCCTAATTGGATCGTAGATTCAAAACTGAACGGTAGGTTGGGAGACGGATGCAGAAGCCAGCACAACGAGGCACAAATCGACCTCTTGAGTGGATGGCAGGTCACAGTGACGGAGATGACGGGGCGGGGGTGGGTAGGGAAGGGGGCTGAGGTTGCAAAGACGTTCTCTCATCAACCACGAGCAGCCGGATTTGCGATCGAATATCACAGCACGAAAAAAAAAAAAACCTTTATGACAAGGTTCCCGTTTTCTCAACGCGATAGTGACATTTTTTGTCCGCCCGCAGTTTGGGGAGCGCACATGATTGATGAGAAAATCACCGGAGTACAAGAGGAGGGGAACAAGGCCAGTGTGGACGATGGGAGCGATAACTGGCGCCGGACAAACATCGCGCCGTTCTTCGAAGGACAGCGGGCGCCAGCACAGGAGCGCTGTCGTTGCAATCACCGCGGATAATTGCAGGGACGCGGGTGGGCAGCGCGCTCGAAATTGTCCGGTGAACTCAAAGGGGATAAGGCGCTGATGACCTCGCAAACTATTCCTACGTCATTGTACGGATAATGAGTCTGAGGACATCGTATAGTCTGACCTTGCGACGATGTTTGCTGTATTCAGCCAGAGACTACACCTACTACGAAAGACTCGAATACAAAGACAAGAGTTGCGATGCGGGCTTGTTGGTGGTTCATATTAAACGTAATTTGATGTAGCGCAAAAAACAAGACACGGACAACAAGAAGGCACATATGGACACCACACAGCGCTACTTTCAACACATTTTAGCAATTGTGGATGGGGGATGGAATAGTACAGATCAGTCACATCAATAGAGAAGGCTTTTAGCCCTTCATTTTTATGAGCTTCCATGAATTCTAAAATGCCACCGGAACTCTTGACTAAAAACGGGTCTCGGACCTCGAGAAGACTAAGTTTCTCCAACAGAAAAGTGGCGAGTTCCTTTTGCCAGGTGCCT
Organism: Hyalomma asiaticum; assembly: GCA_013339685.2. Taxonomy (NCBI): domain Eukaryota; kingdom Metazoa; phylum Arthropoda; class Arachnida; order Ixodida; family Ixodidae; genus Hyalomma; species Hyalomma asiaticum. The sequence goes on along the minus strand of CM023491.1, from coordinate 48,685,430 downwards.
ATTTCCGAGACTATGACTCGGAACGGAACGTCAACTTTATGAGTCTTCGCGTTAAAAAATACATCCAAGCTATTCTTTTTACTCTTTTGAATACATTTTAGAGTTCCAACGACATTCATATTTTTGCACAACTGAATAGCCTTTGCTTTTACTTTCTTCAACGAGACGTCTCTTTTAACACAGAAAACCCCAGAAATGGCATCATTAGCTTTTCCTAAAAAACATGCATGCGAAAAAACTGCGAAGCCTCCTTCTTTATCTGCCTGCAGAACACATAGCGAATTATCGACCAGGTATGACAAAACGCGCTTTACAGGAACATGTGAAACCACAGGCTTACACCGTGACAAGGCGTCTACTCCTTCTGAGGTAAGCCTTTCTTCCTCACCCTCTGTAGCATTCCGCGACACTTGGCGAACGACGGTCAGCAGTTCAGGATTTGTCCTCTGACTTTGAACACCAAACTTTGGCCCTAGTTCCAGGACTTGAATGACGTCATCGGGAAGCTGCAGGCCTTCAGGAACATGAACTTTGCCCTTGGCTTTCCGGCTTACCCTGGTCACACGCTCCCGAAGATAGCGCAGCTGTGGCACGTCGTTCGCCAAGTGTCGCGGAATGCTACAGAGGGTGAGGAAGAAAGGCTTACCTCAGAAGGAGTAGACGCCTTGTCACGGTGTAAGCCTGTGGTTTCACATGTTCCTGTAAAGCGCGTTTTGTCATACCTGGTCGATAATTCGCTATGTGTTCTGCAGGCAGATAAAGAAGGAGGCTTCGCAGTTTTTTCGCATGCATGTTTTTTAGGAAAAGCTAATGATGCCATTTCTGGGGTTTTCTGTGTTAAAAGAGACGTCTCGTTGAAGAAAGTAAAAGCAAAGGCTATTCAGTTGTGCAAAAATATGAATGTCGTTGGAACTCTAAAATGTATTCAAAAGAGTAAAAAGAATAGCTTGGATGTATTTTTTAACGCGAAGACTCATAAAGTTGACGTTCCGTTCCGAGTCATAGTCTCGGAAATAGGCACCTGGCAAAAGGAACTCGCCACTTTTCTGTTGGAGAAACTTAGTCTTCTCGAGGTCCGAGACCCGTTTTTAGTCAAGAGTTCCGGTGGCATTTTAGAATTCATGGAAGCTCATAAAAATGAAGGGCTAAAAGCCTTCTCTATTGATGTGACTGATCTGTACTATTCCATCCCCCATCCACAATTGCTAAAATGTGTTGAAAGTAGCGCTGTGTGGTGTCCATATGTGCCTTCTTGTTGTCCGTGTCTTGTTTTTTGCGCTACATCAAATTACGTCGAATACAAACTTTTAATGCGCCATTTTTATCTGGTTTACTTCGCCGGAATGACCGTGCTTCTTTGAGGCATTACGTGAACTACATTGTTGTGACAGCAGTCTCGTCTCACATCATGGTTTACACCGAAGATGTTGACGTCAGTGAAAAAAAAATGGAGTTGAAGACGAAAAAAAAAAAAAACGACAGGTGTACAGACGAGAATGAACAAAGACCGCGCCATTCCTCCCCTTCTTGAGACGATTTTCCTTCCCTCAATTTGACGAACCTGCCGATTAGCACAATTCAACACCAAAAAAAGAAAGACTTTGCTTACCACAGACGGTCAATGTCCAGCTTTGGCGCACGTGGCAAGGTGGATTTTTATTCGATACACACGGACTATTCCGCTAACAGTTTTTTACATTCGCTAATTATGTCTGGGTGCTTACGTATAACAGCGTTCACGAAGAATCTCGGATGGCGGCATGTTCGCACAGGCTCTCAGTTGCGCGGGAGATGTTGTGTGGAGAGGAAGTTGTGCTATTTGCAAAACAATTATCTGTAGCAAAGAGGAGGAACCTGTGCATCAGCAGCAGCACCACCAGCATGAACTCGTTGTTGCTGTGCTTGGTCGGACGCTAACCTCACCTTTCTGTCTATCGAACGTAATATTCAAACTTCCTTCTCCATTGAAGTCTGCCTACATCGCACTAGACGGGCTCCACGTCGAGAAAATCAATATCTCTAATGCTCTCCAAGGTTTTCAATACCAAGAACCTAGAACTTTATTTACTACGAACGTTCTTGTATGAGTGCGACCCTTCCAGCTGCATGCCGACTCGCGGGACTCTTTCTCCCTGGACAGTGTACGCACGATGTGTACTTCGTACATACCCTGCTTCGAACACACCGAAGTGCATCCCGGGACCACCGTTCTTCGTCCATCTCTCGACCTTGCCGCGTGGCGCGTAAACACTACAGTACAAAGCTCGCGTTACTCCTCTTGGCGCGTGCTTCGCGCTGCGACCGAGAACCGCTGAAATACGGGAGACCACGATCAATCATTCCGCTCGATATGGCGTGTTCTTGGTGGATAGCGCGGCGTGCCGCCTCCGGCACCGTTCGTTTTCGATCGGGCCTAAAAGCGCGCCCCGTGAAGTTGAAGCCCGATGATCCTTCCCTGCTATATGCGGACTTCCTTCGTAATGCTTATACACCGTCTATACAAAGGGAATCGGCGCTCTTGTGCGAGCCCCCGTGTAATGTGCTGCCTCGGATGATCACACGCATGTCGTGTGTTTGTGTTCCAGAGAGCTTGCATTCTACAGACACTGAATGGCCCGATGTTTTCTTGTTTTGCTACATCCGCTTGTTTTCTTTTTCTTTTCAAGCATTAAATGGATCTTCGCGATTCACTGATGGGAAACAGCAGGATTCTTTTGTGAGGGCATGCGAGAGGGAGAGAGAGATGAAAGGTAGAAGAATGTGTCAACAAGGCGGAAGTTTGGCGTTCGTTGCTACAATGGAGCAAATCATAACGATTCAAAGGGGAACTGATAAGAAAGAACGTATCTTGTTTTAGTAAACTGCGCTTTCTCGTTAGCAACGGCTCCAATCTTGCAAGAAGTGCCGAAAATAAAACACGGTCACTGACATCCTCCTTAAGTGCCCGCACCAACTCGCTGTGACGTCATTGATGTTGATGGCGTCTGCTAGTGCCCGCATAATTTTGCCTGGATAAACATTTACGTTTAAGGCGAAAGCTTTGTGTCTCATGCGGGTGCAGCCTCGAAAGAAATGGCCGTGACCCCGCCGAAAACATGACCTCGACGCGGATAGTAAGTGTCGCGTCACCCCCGACAGCCTACTAGCGCGCCGTATGCCAACGTTTGGCAAGCGGACTTGCCTAAACGTCGGCTCTGGCGACGTTTCCTGTTCAACGACCTTTTCGTCACTGCATGTCCTGCACCGTCCCCCAAACTTTTCGTTTTGTTTGGATATGAGATGAAAAATTTATACCGAGATTTCATGTCGAAACCGTAGCAAAAGATAAGCCCCAACGTTTGAAGTTAAGGCACGGCGGTCCTTGTACGGCGGTTAAGGTACGGCGGTCCACTGTGCGCAAAAGATAAGCATCCCTCAAATTGCAGACATGGCATTCGGCTTCTACTGAAACATAGCCTTAAGTACAAGGCTTTAGAAAAAGCTACCTTACTTCCACGGATATGCGAGGTCATTATTGATCCTGCCGTGAGGTACCTGTGTTTCTAGTGGATTGATCGCCAGGAGATTCCATATTTCTCATGGCTGTACGTTACTCTATGCAACTCATTCTTGCAGGTTGCGCGAGCACCGGCCCTCACTTTGACGTGGGCCGGGGCAGTTGGCATGGAGCCCGCGTCGACGTCGTTCGGCACGTCGGAGACCTCGGCAACGTCGAGGCCGATTCTCGGGGCGAGGTCTTCTTCACCATCAAAGACCGGCTTGTGTCGCTCAACGGACCAAACTCCATCGTAGGCCGCTCAGCCATCGTAAGTACACGTTAAATATATATCAACGTCCAATATCTATATACTGAGCAGCAGCAGCACAAGTAAGGAAAAAGCTATGTTGTCCTTGAAAGCATTCACACGGATCGCCTTAGTCAAGTAATATGATGTCTGCCTTACGCTAAGCTTCCGTTATTTGGGTGCAAGTAAGTCGGCGAGAAAGCAAGGCTTTTCAAAATGAACGGTTAACAGGCACTTCTGTCGAGTTTCTCCGAGGAAGTGGATAAACGTACATACAAATCAACGTCTTTACTAAAGTCACACACAATTAAACCACAGGATCAGTTACAGGCCGACAAATTCTTCTTTCCAAGGTCAGAAATTTGTTAGGTCCATCATCGCAGCTTAATACAAGAAAAGGTTGTCAAGAATTCATTCTCAAGTTTCGCGCCTTATAGCGTTGCCCGGGAATGTCAACGTGACGTCACGAATTTGGCTACTTTTTCCCCTATATTGTTTACATTGGCTCAACAAATTCTTCTGAAACTTCACTCGTTAAGCCCATGTCGCCATATTAGGACAATGTATAGACTGAAATGGATAAACATTTGTCCAACGGCTACTGATGCAAGGGGTGCCCCCGGCTACGCTACTAGGGGGACCACCGTTCGAGGAACATATTTTGAGCTTCCGAGGTTAAGAGTTCTAGGTCCTACGCTAAATATAGCTCCACTAGCGTGAAACCTGAGGAAGTGCGTAGCAGGCCATGCTGGGCCTTCACTTCACAATTAGCATGGCGTCGGCGCAGTTTTTCGTGAGCCAGCTCTCTTGTCTTCAGAGACGGGCTTTGAGTTTGGCGCCCTTTCGCAGCTGCTCTTTCGGGAGCGCAACATCTCTTTATAAATTTGCCGCGGCGACTCACTTGCCGCACGGTGCGCGTTGATTGAATGAAGGCTGAAGGAGCGTTGGATGGAGGCGCAATGCAGCACTTTAATGGGTGGTGGCGCCCTCTCTTGTGCGGCGCGGCTGTCGGTCTGATGTGTCGGAACCGATTTTAGCGAATTTATTGGGTATATCGAAGAATGCCTTGTGCTTCTGTATTTTATAATAATCTAAGTGACGCTTTATTCCCAACCGGTTTTAACCAATATTAACCTTGTCTTAGACCTGGTTTTCCAACTTCCTTTGGAGGGTGATCATGCGTCGTCGGACAACGAGTGTCACTATGCGCCATGGGACGCCGGCATCCACATCCCCTCAAGTTCTATGCACTTAGAAGTGCTATGAGAGAGCTATAAGAGCTCATAAGTGCTATAACAGAGAAAGTGCGTCTGTCTTTAGCGCCATTAAATGTTTTATGCCAAATTCACCTGTAAAGGGTGCACCACCTCAGACCACCCAACTGCAAAGGAAGCCCGCTTTACGCAGGCAGCAAAGAATACCGCGAACAAGTCTTGCAAATTTTCTTTAACACTGAGCTTCCCGGAAGACACATCCCATCGCGACAATGGTTTCACTTGGGCGCAAATGAAGCGGAAATATCGACGTGACGTCGAAGTGTCGAGACGAGAGTACAGTCAACTTCCGTCGAACGATGCTCGGTCATGTAAGGCGTTAGCTTGCTCTTATCCCTAAGGTTCGTTCGCTAGTACCGTTAGCGTTCTGGCAACACTTTAGCCGCTGTGGTAGCCTAGAGGCTAGGGTGTTGGGTTGCTAATCCCAAGGTCGCGGGTGCTGGCTATGCCCGCATGGTACCCGCATATAGACGGGGATGAAATGCAAAAAAAACGCCTGTGTACTAATATTTAAGGAACCCGAGTTGGTGAAAATTACTCCGCAGCCCTTCGCTACAGAGAGTAACACGTAATCATCTCACTATTGTGGTACATAAGGCCCCCGAAAAATATTATTACCCGAAATTCTTTCTATTCCGATGAGAGCGCCAATAAATTAACTTATTTAGATCAGCGTGTGCTGTGAACGGAGGGAAGGCTTGTCATTATGAACAGGAGAGAGAGAACAAATTGTGTGGAGGAGAACTCAGGGATGCTAACCAGTTACGGAAAGCCGGTTTGCTACACTAGCTACACTACGCATAGGAACGGGACGGGGAAGATTGAAAGATGGGGAAGAAATAGAGAGGAAGCGCACGTAACAGAGTACAGGGACTACTCATACGTCATTGTAAGGACATGTCGAATGTATACGCAGAGCATTCTAAAAACAGCAGCTGAATGTACGGATACAACGTCCGTCCATTTACGACTCCAGCTCAATGTGAGAAAGTGATGCGGCTACGCCCAATGCGCAAATGTGGAAAATGCGTATGAGCGGTAAGTATGCACCAATTCTTGGCAAGTGCGTCTTTTTCAGTCAGTCAGCCCGGGGGAAAGACGGCCTCACCAAGTGGAAGCGCGTCGGGGAATGCTAATCAATGGTTTGAGGTGTAACCGGTGCAACAGTGATACATACAGGCGATACATGGTGCTTGCGATACATAGTACTAGCAAGAATAGCTCGCGTAGCCTAGGCGGCCACCACAGGTCCCCGCTGCAATGAACATACTTCAACGCTCTTTATAATTCAGCGCCCGCGAGTGTTCTTGTTGTGTTTTTCAAGGCGAATCACCGAGCCAGCAACGAGAAGCTGACATAAGCTCTGTACAATGGCGTACTTGCTCGCATCACGCAACGATACATTCACGTACTAATTCATGCCGCTGGCAAGGAAGCTAATGCAAATCTCCAACGCTGTACAAGCCAGATTAGGGGTGACGGTACTGGCAAACAATTCCATGCACTTCACTACAACTATAGTCTACCAAGGATTACGCGTTTCGAGATAAATCTGGGCATCTGTGCACTCTCATACAAACTTCATCCATCCGCGTTACACTTCAGAGAACTGCATCCCCCCCACTCCTCCTCCTTTGTGCAAAGCACGTTCACTCTGTCATGCACAGCAAGCACATAATGCTTTCCTGGCACAGCTTATGTACTGCGTTGCGCATTTACGTTCTGTTCAGGAGCCAGTCTAATGTACGCGGCGACGATGCACATACAGGGCAAAGGAACTCCTCCCACTTGGGACAGCCTCCCATAATTCAAGCGATAGCGAGCCACCACCTCGACACACTGAAATATTTTGTACCACGTAGCTGCCTCGGTTACGTTTGTTCTGCATTCTTGGAGCAATCGATGAGCCTGCACTCAGATTACAGAACGCTTTCTGTACATTAGGGATTATGCTGTTACTATTCAACGCAAGATTTGCATTAGTCCGCGTCGCCGGTTAGCGAGGTAATGGAAATCTCTCGCACAGTGCAAAACAGATTGCACGCAGCGGTTCTATTGTGCTGTCCTTTTAGGAGTCTAGCCAAGGATTAGAGATTTCGAGAAGAGTCGTTCTGTCTGAGCCTGTTCACACATATATATCCGTTCAAAACATAAGCACGCGAACAAGCACACATTGCTTTCGCGGACTACCATGCGCATTAAAGCTGTGCTGCATCGCCATGTACTGCGTCGTGGCAATGTCGCAAGGCTTGTTTGCTCGAGTCGAATTGGCGCGCTTCGCCTGTGTGTCAACGAATTCCGGTGTTTACCGTCCAAACACGTTGAATAATTTGACCGTCCTACAGCGCAAACTATTCTTCGACTATTTGTTCTGCAAAGCCGTGTGCCTCGTCTACGGCGGTTGCTTAATCCGAACGTTTCCGAATTGCGCTCTAAACTTTCCGTCGACTTTAATTATGGAGGTAGTAGCTGAAAGCTTTATAGCTTTCTACATCGCTCTCACCGTTCGCACGTCAGACGTAAACACGCCACACATTTCGCTGTGAGTCAGGGAAATTTAGGAACAGCGCACTCCGGCGTATTTGCGTGTTCGAAGTCTTTAGTCTAGTTTGAGCGCTTCCGAAACGCTTGCGGTCGTCTTTACACTTTTTTTTTTTTTGCGTTCACTTGTGCGCAGACCGGAGTGCTTGCTGTACTTTCGAGCGGCGCGCGATCTAAAACTTCCTGTTCACTAGGAAGCCTGCCGTAGAGGTAGTCCTTTATTGGTCATTGACTCAGTGGTCTAGTCAATGACTAGTCTAGACTAGTCATGGTCCAGTCTAGTCATGCGCCCTACGGAGTCGGCGATTGCCGACTCCGAAGCGTGCATGAAAGCTCAGTATTGTTGCTTCCAAAGAGGTCTGGCGTCCGCACCTGCAAGCGAAACGAGCCACCTGTTTGTGGCTCGTTTCGGCTACTATCAGTTTCGCCTCACGCTTCTGATGTGCTGAACGCAACAAGCAGGTAGTGCAGGCAACTAGCGGGGTGCAGAACACCAGACGGGAATGCGGGAATATAATTCATTCCTCTTGGATAAACCATAATCCTCAGTAGGCCACTAAAAGCCTTCCAAAACAGGCATTCAAATTTTGTCTGGGCGAACGATACCTTTGCGTGGCGAATCAAATACTCATATACATGTTGGTGCCATTAGTTTGTTCTCGTTTGCTAGTTCGTTTCAGCAGTCTATTGCGTGACCTGGCAATTTGGGAGGACGTTTTCATCAACCACATTCGCTTTAAACTCATCCTCACCCCGTGGTGAGAGGTGCCTTCGAGTTTCAATGGACTTCACGGGAAGCTTTCGGTGACTGCGTTGTCGGGATGTCAGCTTTCCATTGTTTCGTGCCATCGATGCGTTTGTTTGCAACGGATATCCCACGGAGTTGAGGGGACACCGGGACAATGGGGAATAATGCAGCGTGTACGTGACTTCCAAACCGGTTTATTCTCCCACAATGAGGCACCTCGCAACACTCGGGTTAATTTCGCTCTCCCTTCATTACAGCCACCCGTTCAATAATGTAGATAATACCTTAATACAGCGGAGGCAACTCTGGGGAGTTTCCGGTTTTCGGCTGAGTGTTACTTGGTTAGGACTACCTTTAACTAACTCATGAAAACAAGGACGCTCTGCAAGAAACATATATAGATTCAAAATTTTGATGCCATGCGTTGTTATGCTTACGCGTTAACTAGCAGTGGTGGTTTTGAACTAACGTGTAGCTCTGCTGAACGGGAATGTGCAGGTTCATTTCCAGATCACAGCAGCCACATTCAGAGGGAGCTAAATGCAACGTAAGCTCATGTGTAGAACTTCAAGCATACCCAAATAAGCCACACGCTGTCGAAAGTTATACCGCGGCACCTCAATATTCATAATACTCATATAATCTAATACTCATAATCGAATCGCGGTTTAGCCACGTACGACCCAAGATTTTTTTTTAATGTTAAGCGATTAAATAAGCGCTTCAAGAAGCTAACGGCATCGCGTCCGGTAGGTGTCGCTTCGTTCTAAGCAATGCACAATGCCAATTACCAATTACAAATCAAACATGTTCAGAAAGATATCAACTATACTTTTCCTGTACACATTTTTAAAACTCGTGGCCCCAGGGCGCCTCGCAAGTTAATTCGACCGATTTAGCTATAGCTTTTTCTTCCTGAAACGCACATTGAATGCCGGTTTATATTCAGGCCATTGGCGGCTGCATATAGACACGGCCGAAATGAGAATAAACGGTCGTGAACTTAGATGTAAGTACACGTTCAAGAGCGGTACGTGGTGGAAACCTGCAATACCCCTCAGCCCCCTGTCCTCCGCCATATGGCGACGTCCTTCTAGAGCACTACGTTATCGTTCAAGGTAAATTCAGTCTTTCTTGAAGTTTTTTCTTTGTTTTCTTTTCTTGTTTATTGCGAGGCACAATGCGAGTCGACGCGGGTTTCAGGAGCACTTTATAGCGGCTAACACAAAGCGACCTTCCAGACTAAATTAAAATGGAAAAAAAAAAAGGTTAACCAAAGTACGACATATAAATTATCACGTGATACTATATTTGCGACGAAACGTACAGTACGTTTATTTTCTAAGGGAATCGTATAATTTTTGTGATGCCTACTCTGTCAACTCACTTTAAACAAGAACTGTTTCATTGAAATAAACACTCGGATCATTGAAATAAGCAACGCATGCGCACTGCAACGCCTGCGCATCAGTTCGCGTTATAATTCTCCTTTCACAGCTACGACGCAATGCGACATGTGTACCGCAGGAACAGAACGTTTTCCTTTTAAGAACACAAAGGGAGGGAGGGGTGGGGGGGAGAAATCGCGTCTGCGACATAAGCCGATGAGCAAAACAAGAGGCTCGAGAGGCCGCCCAGGTCGTCCCGGTCTAATCCTTTTCCTTAATAAGTACGGCCACATCCTCTCTCGGGGACCACGCGTGTGTTTTTTCTCTCGCGAGACGGCTTGAGCCCCAGCAGAGACCCTTAAGCCAGCATTGGGCTCCCCGAGTAATTGAAACCGGTGTGCCCACGTCAACAAGGCATGCCCCGTAAGCAGCGCCTGTACAGGAGTAGTCGAACACCCATGCGAGGAGGAAGCGGTTAGGAGAATGGGGGGTCATAGACGCTGAGGCACTCATCTATCTAGCTGGCCTGAACACGCAGGCTGGGCCTAGACGCGGAGATCAATTTGGTACAGTGAAGATGTGGAGATATACAATCCAACGTGTACACATGGAGGGGAAACAAGAAACCGATGCGAGAGCAGCGGTAGATTTCGGAATGTTTACTTGTTCGGCCGCGGATGGTTGCTTTTGTTTCGTGTTGCGTCGTTGCGCGGTCTTCGGGCTAATTAGGAGAAGGCAATTGCATTGAGGCCCACAGCTGTGCCGAAGGACTTTGTGAGATATAAAAAAAAAAAAGACGGCGTATGGCACATGGGTGGAGAAGCGACGCACCCAGCAATGACGTAAATATTACTGGGAAAAACAGATTGGTTGGTCTGGTGGATTGGATGATCCGTCGAATGTTTTGAGTGGCTGGATGGATGAGAGCGAAGATTAATTCCACGAAACACGTTTACTGAAGAACAGATCGCTAAAAACAATTGAGAGCAGGGAATGTCGCAGGAGCCAACGTTTCGGCAAGTGGACTTGTCCTCGCCAGGACAGCGTCAGGACAGCTACTCGTACTCCTCGCTGTCCTGACGAAGGCAAGTCCACTTGTCGAAACGTTGGCTCCTGCGAAATTTTCTGTTCTCAATCGTTTTTATCGATCTCTTCATCGATTCAAGCCTCCATCTTCCCCTGAGCTTCTCTTCTAGTTTAATTTACTGAAGACGTAATATGATTCAGGGGCGCAGCCAGAATTTTATTTCGGGAAGGTTCGGGGTCCCCTTTGTGTAGGTGCATGTGTGTGTATGTATGTGCATGCGTATGTATGTACGTACAAATTTCAAAAATTTCGGGAGCGGTTTGAACCCCCCCCCCCAACCGCCCTTATGACTGCGCCTGTGTTATGATTGCTAAGATGCTAGCCGAGACGCCGGCATACCATAGCGTTCACGATAGCTGAATCATCTTGAAAGTACTCGTATTGAACATGAAAAAGGCATGAAGAAGTAATAGACGATGCCTACACAAAAGCGAAAAGACCTTCTGAAGTGAATTCCGACGGGCTTCTAGATTTCTAACAAGTACCTTTTTGTCACCGCAGTGCTACCACGTCAGCTTAAACGTGTACGCTGGAACGCTAGCAATATACCGGCAATGGTGAAACACACACGAACGAACTACGTCTCAAAATCTGCATGAACCCTCCCAAAATCGACAGGCGATATTCAAAAGTTCAGTTCATAGAGAGACATCCTACACTTACGCGACCTCTTATTCAGCTCTTGCACAGCTCGTAATTCAAATAAATGCGGACAACAGCATTTTGATGCAAGTGAGTGCGGTAGGTGCTGCTCGCGTGCAATACCCCCCCCCCCCCCCCCCCCGCTCCTTTTCAAACCTTGTAAGAAGTGGTGCAAGACTTTCAGCGCCTTCTGCATAGATACCGCGCACATCAATCGTATTTATAGATCTAAAGAAATGAACTAAGAAGAAATAAGTTGTCAGTGGTCGCCATGACTGATACTCAAGAAAACAGACAAGTTGTAAAGAAACGTCTCGGCTTACTTCGCAGAGAGTCAGTGCTATACCGGCCACAGGCCCGTCTCGAGCGTTCAAAACTTATTCACGAATAGCACTGATGCAAGTAGTCCTCACCGTGCCACGTCATTTCTCGACTCAATTCATTCTATTCCAGCGCCAACTAAATTACAACATAGATGCCCGTTTCGTAACATGACTGATAGCTCAGTAGCGTTGTTGTCCGTTCAACCAAATGCATTATCTATTTAGACTACTGTTCTTCGTTGCGAAAGCACCGAATGAACGATATGTTCGAGCACTGAACTCGTCTGGAAACTAGATCTAACTCGAGAAACACTCTATGCTTCTGTTTTCATGTGTGTACACTTTGCTGCTGCTCTTCAATTTATTACTGTCCAGTGGCACGCTATGATTCGTTGAATATAGCTGCTTTCAAGAGTATGTATGTATGTATGTATGTATGTATGTATGTATGTATGTATGTATGTATGTATGTATGTATGTATGTATGTATGTATGTATGTATGTATGTATGTATGTATGTATGTATGTATGTATGTATGTATGTATGTATGTATGTATGTATGTATGTATGTATGTATGTATGTATGTATGTATGTATGTATGTATGTATGTATGTATGTATGTATGTAGCTATAAAACCCATTTTAGTTGTGATCAGCCAAACTCTGGGTGATTTTTTTATCGTCTTATCAGAAGCAACCTGGTGCTTCAGGACCAGCTCTCAAACCAACATAGGTGAAACATTTCTTGGGGTTAACTTGTCCAAAAGAAAAATATGTGGCGATGTAAAGTTGGACGCACCAACTACATCTATAAAGAATATGAAATGTTCCGTACCACAACATTAATATTCAAGAAGAATGCGTACTCACTGCGGAATTTGCCATATTTCTCTGTATAAATCTCAGCTTTGCCTGGCTGTCCGCCAACTGGTCTACGCTGCACCATATTCTGAGATGGTCGCTTAAGGTATTATGCCCATGTCACATTTAGTGCGCGGTTACATTATGGCCCAGAAAAAGGCAGTAAGTAAGCAGTCGCATCGTTGTTCGACCCGCTAAATATTCCGTCATGAAAAGCGATACTGTGGAATGAAGCTTTAACCTCAGAACATGCCCTTGGTTGGAAAACCCTTGGTTACCTCTTGGCTAATCGCTGCAGTATGCCCCGCCACTGTGGTCTAGTGCCTATGGCGCTTGCCTGCTGCTCCGAAGGTCGTGCGATCGAATCCCAACCGCGGCGGCTGCGTTTCTATGGAGCCGAAAATTTGTGGCCCGTGTGCTGTGCGATGTCAGCTGTCCGAAATTTCCGCAGCCCTCTGCTACGGCGTCTTTTGTAATCATATCGTGAATTTGGGGCGTAAAACCCAAAACCACGATGTGAACTGCTGCGCTATATACGTTAGCGTTTGGTACCGCTGGCTAAGCGCTCTTACAAGAGTTATTCAAACGTAATGCTGTGTCTCTGTCTGACTGCTACAACACTAAAAAAGCTTAATGCGAAAAATTTACCGCCATTTTATGTGTGTCTCTATAATCTGGCTAAGCGTAAGAACCCTGCACCTATTCATTTGTGAGACATTGTTTATATTGGGCATTTTTCTTTTCCCTTTGCAGATCCACGAGTTGGAAGACGACCTCGGACAAGGCGGTTCGCCAGAGAGCCGAATAACCGGCCGCTCTGGAAGCATAGTCGCCTGCGGCATTATTGGGGTCACCCATCCGAAGGGACAATAGGGCCTCGAGATAACGTGTAACTTAGTTAAACCCGCAGCTGAGGGAAGGCACTACCACAGCTTCTTCTCCTGTGCCGGTGCTCCGGCGATTCGCGTAAGCTTGAGTCATCGGACCGACACTGGTTTTAACTCTGTTCGGGCTGCAAGTGGATCGTAACTCAATATTCTAAGAGTTTTTATATGTTATTTATGTGAATAAAATGTCATATTTTATGTAATTTCCATCAAGTCGTACACGTCTCCAAAGTTGACCACCAGTGCGTGGCCCAAAGGGCCGACGAGACGGGCACGGAATGAGAAGATAGAAGAATTACATTTGTGCACGTTTGAACAGCTGCGTCTAAGCGGCAAGCGGCGCAATTCAATATGCTGAAGAGGATACGGAATCGCAAGCGTTCCCTCGGCTAATACTAACCCGTCACATATCCTTACTAAAGCTTTACGCCAAAATAACTCAATACGTTATTATGAGAGACAGCCATAGTGGAGCGCTCCGCAAACTTCGACCACCTGAGGTACTTCAACGTGCGCTGACGACGTACACAGTACACGGGCTTTCTATCATTTTCGCCTCCATAGAAAGTGCGGCCACAGTGGTCGGGATCGAACCCGCGTTTTTCTGGTCCGTAGCAGAGCACCGTTACCACTAGACAACCGCGGCCGTATAAGGTGCTGACGTCAAGCTCTAAGGCCCGTGTTTATAAGCTTATCTTAATCTTATCGCTTGTTTTTCTTATCTTCCCTGTGACCATATGCTTTAAGAACAAACTAGTCCAGTATCTACAAACAAGACATATGATAGTATTTCACATTGACTACAATTTTAGTCTCCGTAACGCGCCTTAATGTCACAGCCATGATAAGGAAAACAAGCAATAAGGATAAGGTAGGCAATCCTCCTTGGGTAGGCTTATGAATGAAGGCCTAATGTTCGCAGAGTACGAAATCGGGAGCTTTCAGCTCAAACGTTCGTGGTCTTCTTTCTTCGCATAGACAGTAATCAGTCATGGCGATTATTCGTACTGTACTCATCACCATAAATACGTAAACAAACCAGCCCGACATTTCACGTTTCTCAAGTGCAATCAGGCCGCTGAGGTTCAGCACCTAAACTTCGCAGAGCAGAAAGCGGCGTCAGCTTGTTTTTAACAAGTCCTCGATAGCTGCGCTGCTAAAGCTCAGCAGACCCAATATAAGTACAACGGCACAATACCCACACACAGCTCCATTCGTATGCAAAGGAGCAAGAACTGCATACTCAGGAATTCCAATGTGTTCTGTTGCGGTAATGAAGACAAATTTACCCAGTCAACCCCCCCTTCCCCCACGAAATTGACCTCTACGTTTCCGGTGCCTACGTGAACGTAAAGCGCCGGGCGTGGATATGGTACCATCGATTACCTTAAACAAAAGTAAAATAACGATAGTATTAGAGGGAGATAACGACTGGCACCATAAAGGCGACTGAGTGAACTGAGCAAAAGAGAGAAAAAGTAACTAGGGCATTAGAGCCAGATAACTGGCTCCGCAAAGGCGACTGAGAGAACTGGGTAAAAGAAAAAGCAACCAGGGCAGCCCGTCAAAATAAAGTCAAGCCCCGTTTCCATTACGAGTACGAGCTCGCGACTGGTGGCATGGAATGATTGCCGTACGCTCGGTCAATCTCGCTAACGATGCGCGTCCCGTGTACGGATCCGTTCGGACCGGCCATGTTTGAAATGCAAAGCGAGTGGAACTTTGGAACCCCCCCCCCCCTTTTTCCTCTTCTAGAAAAGAAAATAAATAAAACGGAGACGCATTTATCAGTTCCTCCATCGAATACTGATGGAGCGTTTCGGTATACGTATAACGTCGTACGTCTGCCAGCTTTTTCAATACTTTTGCTCACTTTGATATCGTGGTCAAACCGCAGACATCTGATCCTCCTGCGAGCACAGTCGGAACACTCTTTTTTTTTTCCTTTTTTGAACTCGGCTCAAAGTACTGTGCAGTCAGATGAAATAGATCGGTCGTTTGTACGTTTCGGTTGCGAATGGAGGAAGAAAACTGAAACAGCAAAAAAAAAAATGTTAGGACGATTTGCGTTTCGTACGGGACCTTCTGCTCTTAGTACGCGGCTTTAATTTCGCCCGTCTAGGCCGAGAAGTCGTTTTATTTGCGAAGCAGCGCTTATTAGAGTGGTAGCCTAGGCGCGAGTGCGTATATCAGCATGACTTCGGTAATGAGAAACTTCTGAAAGCTATTCTGTTCTTTTTTACGGAGGGGGGGGGGGGGGCAAGAGGCAAGCGACCGATGCGCCAGAGATTGAAGCCTAACTTAGATCCATGGATAAATAAAACACGAAAGAGAAATTACAAAGTAAAGCGTGTTTCGTGAGTGGCAATTAAAGAGCGTTATCTCGGACCGCTAATTATGTGCTTGCCAAATCGGGTTTTAGCCTCAATACAGGCGAGTAAGCATAAACCACGCTGACGTTAAACATGTCCCAGTGGAAACGTGAACGAAAGAACGCTTTTTAATTTCGTCGTATGCAAATTGTCCGTGACTGTACGTTCCCTCATGTTGGAAGGAAATAAGCGGGAAGGAGCGGGAGTCCCTGCGTCTTGTGAATGTGTGTAGGCGGAACACGAGAACGCTATCGCGTTCAACTCCCAAAGGCGATGCTCATGCATCGGCAATTTTCGCTAGTATTTTGCCTAAGCACGATATCGCGTTTAGCTAAGAAGTCGATTGCAATCCTGATGAACCACGGTCGCTCATTTTGGTAACACGCTGTTCTAAATGTAACAGCCAGAGAACGAAAAACATCCGCCGCTTGATTAGAGCCAGCAGGCCCGAACAGTGTATAAGCTGAATGACCAGACACGAAGAGATAGCTAAGTTACAGTAACCGTAGGAGTTTATAAGACTACTACTACTAACTACTACTACTACTACTACTACTACTACTACTACTACTACTACTACTACTACTACTACTACTACTGCGAGTATCAGTTGTAAAGAGGTAGCAGTAGTAGCCATAGGTAGCAGATGGCTTCCGTACTCGACTTCGATAGTGAATTCGGATGATATCATTTAAAATGCAGGCAGCAAGCCGCCAGCAACGCCAATTTCGGCGCTTGACTTTACAGAATGTAGGAGCCTAATGGAAATGATCACCACATTATTCGGGCACAACAGCCACTAAAAAATGAACCTGAACGAGACACCGTATGCACGAACAAAGACAGACATGAGTGCAAATTAGCTCCCGATCTGTCCCTCTTTTTAAAGTTCTCTGCACTTACGCAGCACGCCTGGAGCTAGTTAATTTCGCTAATGAATCCCTCCGGTTGCAGACGAAATCTCATACAACACAATACGGACGAAGTAAAGTGCACGAATAAAGAGAAACTGGACTATCCTATTCATCGTGGTAAAGGCAAATAACTTCCCTTCTCGCTTCGCTGTCTTTTTTCCCCCTCTATTTCCTATTGCGAGTTTGCCTTTTCTGCCGGCTTATCCTTGTTCTTATCTTTAACACGGGCTCGTACAAACACAACACCGTGTAATTAGCTCGACCTAAAGCATGAAACGTCTAGTCTTCGTTTTGTGCTATACTTCTAACGGCGGCACAGCTCTCCGTTATCTCTTTATACCAAGACTACGCGACGTGTAGTTATATTCACTGGTTGTTTGCCTCAAGGCTTTTTTTTTAATAAAAAGGAAAGGCCTTTCCAGGAGTCGTATGTTTAATCGTTATTCCTCCGGCGTCCTCACGACGTGTTTCCAATACGACTGTCGGTGGGAGATTTGCGAGATTTCTTTGTTGACATGATTTTGCGGTGGCAATGTGTGCCCGACCACGTCATTAAGCGCGGTCTTTGAAGTTCAGCGCACGATGTTCCTGCCGACCTGTCGGCCGAGGATAACCGAATGAGATGCAGATTTCGCAGACACCATAGATTTTGCTCGCAGTGCTGAACGTTCCCGTTCGCTGAACCGTCGTTTATTTTTCTGCGTTAATGATCTCCGAAAATTCGGTTTACCCATCGCATACATTGCTCTACTAGTTGTATACGATTAAAGAGATCGTGATACATTAAAATGATCCCGATTACTGCACTTTATTTTTCCTAGGACAAATTAATATATGCGCTGGAATAGGTACAATAATCAACAAAGAATACAAGAACAAGATTAATTATAAGCAACAGACTGTTAAATATATAGCAAATCAAGAAAGCATAGTCCTCCATATAGCGAACCAGGAACCCAGAAAAGTTAGTGGTGATCGCGAATCGCATTGCATGGAACACGAAAATAGTTGCTGCCTAATAAACTTCACCAGGCGATCACAGCACATGTTTCACCTCTCTTAACACAGTTTGGGGTCATTCAGTAAGTAACGCTTGAGTATAAAACACACTCCATAGGATTAGAAATAAATATTTCTTAGATCGATATGTATCATCTTTTCAACAACGGGCTACACAAAAGCTTCCCATGTCACTTTGATGAAAACTTAGAAAGTAGATATGTATTCGCTATTCGATTAAGATTTGACAGCACTTGTCCGGAATGTATTTTCAAAGCTTCTCTTACGTTGCGGCGCTTTCCGAACATGATTACTATCAATTTCACCACTTACGGCTGCAGCTTCACATCGAACTCTGTTCTTGCCTGCTGACTCAGTTTGATTTTATCTATCTAGATTTTATTAATACGTTACAGTGAAGTTACTAAAGCCAAACGTGCACAGTATCTAACGACGGCTATCGCCTTTCGCGTTTGAAGTTAATTCTGAAGATATTGTCATTTTAAATGCAGGCAACAAGCCGCCAGCAACGGCAAGCAAATCTCGGGCGCTCTCGACAGGACGAGATCCGCCGAGGCGGCTCTTCGTCGCAAGCAGGCTCACCAGAGAAGGCTGCAGACGATCCACAAGACAGCCCTAGCGTCAGCGATGGCACCAGAGGCCAGCGTTTGTCAAGGTGTGTTCATGTGAAAAGTGAAACTGCTCTGAAGCTTACAAAGTGCACGTCAAATAGTGAGTGAACACCATGGGTACCAACTTCTTTCACGGATAAGGAAGACTTTTGATATTCCTTCAATTGACGCAAGCACGAAGGCGGCGAGACTTAACTGATTATCCCAGCTCACTGTACACACAGAACGGTCTCGAGTGACATCAGTATATGGTGAAAGCACCATAGAGCAAGCACGAGCGATCATTTCAGCACATTATAGTGAGAACAGTCGCGCAAGATGGGTTGCAGGGTCTCCTCGCAAACGACTGTCATCACAAATAATTCTGTCAGCAACTGCGGTGCGAAGCCAAAACAACTTTTGCAAAAGTAGCATCTCTGCGCAAGGGTGTCTGCTTAGGGTGTGAAAACGTGAAAAGGCGCTTCAATTGTGCTGCCTTTTCTTTTGACAACTCAGTGCATTGTAGTAGGATAGTGGCCCGCCGCGGTAGAGGTGTCGCAGTCTGCACTCGCACATATCTATCTACACCACAGCCCCGGAATCGATATGTGGCACCCAAGGTCGCGAGGAAACGTGCCATCGCGACCTTGGGTGCCACATATCGATTCCGGGGGCTGTGGTGTAGATAGATATGTGCGAGTGCAGACTGCGACACCTCTATTTGTTGGTCGGGTTGGCGTTTTCTGTTCTTTACTGTCTTCTACAGTCATCGTTTAACGCTTTCGTCTTGAAAATGTTTTTCCCCGAACCTTTACCGAGTATTTGGGGCCTCCGTTTTCGTCCTCAAGAAGTTTTCGAATCACTCTTCTCGCCGTTTTTTTTCTCGCCAAGGTCCCTAAGAAATGAGTTTCTGCAGAATAGTGTGCGCCCTTCCATTCAAGATTACTCTTATATCCTGGTGGCGAAAATATGAAAGTCCCAATCTGGTACATCTGTTTTTGCTTGATATCGTTTGAAGTTCGGGATGTTGATTGGAAAGGAAATCGCTCTCGTCTTCTGATCAGGTGGTCGTGGGATCAGATCCCGGCCGCGGCGGCTGCATTTCGGAGGAGGCGAAATGTTGAGGCCCGTGTGCTGTGCGTGGTCAGTGCACGTTAAAGAATCCCCAACTGGTCGAAATTTCCGGAACCCTGCCATTATGGCATCTGTCATAATCATATCGTGGTTTTGGGGCGCAAAACCCCGGAAATCATCACGCACTGGAAGAGCATGCAGTCGCGTTCACCGGAAAGCAGGAATCAGTGGTGGAAATAGATCAGTCAGAGACACAAGATGAACGCCTCAAATGAAATAAAGGTGGCGCCAGAGAACCCTAACGTGCGTTGCAATACCAGAGTTTCTACTGCGCTAACACCATTCGTGCTTGATTTCTTTTTCTTGAGAAGGTATACACGACAAATTTTAAAGTGAAAGCATAAGCCGCCTCATTGGAAAGCGTCCTTGAAATATGCGCGGACGCAAAAACTTATAAATTCTCGAAAACGCGCGTTTTGTTCGCTTGTTATAGGAGAAAGCAAACATGAAAGGGCCTCAGCATACGACTAACACGACTGATAAGTCACGACGCCAGGAAACAGTCGTGCTTGCCATTTACGTCGAGACCAGCCACAACACAAGTGCACGTGCAGCGCGTACCCGCATCTCTGGACCACGGACGTAAGCCCACGTGGCACACGCGATTGCACGTTAGCCCCTACATTCCATGCCAAAATTGCGTTCGTGTGATGTTCCTGCCTGAGGATGACTGATTTCTGATGTTTTACGTCCCAAAACCAGGATACGGTTATGAGAGACGCCGTGGCGGAGTGCTCCGGAAATTTCGATCACCTGGTGTTGTTTAACGTCCACTGACATCGCACAGCACACGGGCCTCAACATTCCGCCTCCATCGAAATGCAGCCGCCACTGCAGGGATTAAATCCCGCGGTTTTAAGGGTCCACAGCCGAGTCCCACAGCCCCTGCAACACAGTGGCGGGAGACTGCCAGAGGTCCAAGTGCGAACCCCTAGTTCCCGGGTTTTACTACGAAAACTCGCGGCTTTGTCCTTCAAGTCTTTAAAGGAGTACTGACACCAAATTTCGAAGCTGAGTTTACTCTACTATACGACTCTCCTATATGCGTAGACTGCTCTGAGCTCAGGAAATGCTGATAAGATATTTTAATTGGACGTCAAAGTCAGCATTCATATGGCGTGCCTACTGACATCGACACTAGTGTGACGTGAAGCTACAGTATAAATTTTGCTGACTTCACGCAGCAGTATGGCAAGTTCTGATGACGTCAGGTACAAAAACATGCAAAATGGCCGCTCGTGCGTCATTCTCGGTCGTGTGCTCTCGCCGTTCAGTCGCCGTAGTTGACAGTGCCCGTGAAGCGAGCGAGTGAAGTCGAATTACCTTCTATCGTCGTGTGTGCCCGCGTATTAATCGTAAGGCAAGCTCTCCATGGTGCCGACATTTTGCCCCTGAAATGCCGTGGAGGTCTCGGAGGCCACCTTAGATAATCGCAGGCTCTGGAGTCACGCCGACACCCACCGTCCGTGCTGTACGTTGCATCTTGCAGTGTGCCGAAGTATTTGCTGTCGTCGCGGAGTCACTATACAAAATTTTGTACATTGTTGACCTCGCACTTACTGCAGACGCTGTGCGCGAGAGACCACTAGGCGAAAACGTCACGATTCTTTGCGGGAACACGTCACGAGGGCTCATTACTATGCACATACTGTGTCATGACGTCAGGCTACACTAGAAACCGAAACCGGCTTTTAAAGGCATGCTGTAAATAAATTTTCACAGCGCTCTCACGCTTACCAGTACGTTTCTGGGCTCTGGAGGTCTTGGCCTTTCATTTCATGCAAAAAAACGCCAACTGAAAATTTTCGTGGCAGTACTCCGTTAAGGCTAGGGGATGCTAGCGATTTCCTTTCCAATCAGCATCCCGAACTTCAAACGACATCAAGCAAAAATAGATGTACCAGATTGGGACTTTCATATTTTCGCCACCAGGATATAAGAGTAACCTTGACTGAAAGGGCGCACACTTATCTGCAGAAACTCATTTCTTAGGGACCTTGGAGAGAAAAAAAAAACGGCGAAGAGAGTGATTCGAAAACTTCTTAAGGACGAAAACGGAGGCCCCAAATACTCGCTAAAGGTTCGGGGAAAAAAATTCTCAAGACGAAAGCGTTAAACGAGGACTGTAGAAGACAGTAAAGAACAGAAAACGCGAACCCAACCAACAAACAGAGGTGTCGCAGTCTGCACTCGCACATATCTATCTACACCACAGCCCCCGGAATCGATATGTGGCACCCAAGGTCGCGAGGAAACGTGCCATCTCGGTTCCTTTAATATCGGTGCCGAGCTCGGGAGTGCGTCGTTTTTCACCAAAGGCTGCCACAGTGCGCATGCTCAGTTTCAAGGACACGCGTCTTTTTTTCTACGTTTAGTACTGCGTCCTTTCACACCATTCTTCTTCCTCGGAGTTAAATAAATGATCACTGTCTCGAAAAGGCAACACCCCCTTTCTTAGATTTTTTTTTTATTTCTCCTTCTCCCCACGTACGTATAGCCTCTACGGTTTGTCCATCTCATTTCGAAGTCCACTGCTTTGAAGAGAATGTCTTTCTCGGCCTTTGCGTTTAGCTGCCTTTCAAAGCGTACTATCATATCCAATAACGATGCCTTCTGACCTATATAAAATTTTGTTGAAGCCCTCAGTTATTGCCCCGCCACGGTGATCCGGTGGCTATGGCAGTCGGCCGCTGATCCGAAGGTCGCAGAATCGAATCCCGGCCGCGGCGCGGCATTTCGATGGAGACGAAATGTTGAGACCCGTGTGCTGTGCGATGTCAGTGCACCTTAAAGAACCTCCAGGTGGTCGAAATTTCCGGAGCCCTCTACTACGGCGTCTCTCATAATCGTGGTGCAGTTACTTTCACCTCTCAGCCATTTTTACCATTGAAACTTCACAGACAACTGAGTTGAAATTCAGTATGACATCAGTCGCGGCGGTCATCCTTTCGACGGAAGAGAAAATTTTATAGGCCCCTGTACTATGCGCGGTCAGTGCACGTTAAAGAACGCCATGTAGTAAAGATTTCTCGAACCTTCCACTAGGGCGTTTGTCTCCTTTCTACTCTTTCTTAATAGCAAATAACCCTTCGGCGACCGGGGAATCGAACCTGTGACCCTTCCTTCCTGGATGCGCTGCTCGGCCCCCTCGGTCACACCGAATATGCCCTACCTTCATATTGACGTAGGTCCAGCGCTACACGAAACACGGACAAAGAAGACGCACAGATCAGATGCGTCATCATCTTTGTCCGTATTACGTGTAGCGCCGCACCATCCTCAAGATAAATCACTACCAAGTACCTCAAGTCTCAGTCCTAATGGCGCCTTCTTCATTGGCGAGTTCTGTTGGCGCATCTATGTTAAGTGGTGCAAGACGACGGGGGACGCCTAGGAGTACTGCAAGTTACTCGCACTTTCTGCCAAGTGGTGTCGTCACTGTTAAGTGGCTTGGCGGTTGAAGAGCATTCAATTCTTAAGACGAAACTTCAGGGTCCCACAGTCTTTTATTACTACTATTCTTATTATTACCAGCTCAGCTAGCAGCACACGCCAGAACGCGAGGCGTGCGCCTGATTTTTGCGTTGCAAGCGTCCCGAAGAATTGGACTCCCCAGTTCCATTCTGACAAACCAGCAAAAATATGCCAATTTATGGACTGTAGTTTTATTTTTCGCTATTATCGCTTTATTTGCGATTACATGAATGCAAATGCAAAAAAAAAAACAAATAACAATTATCCCTGTTTTCCTGAGACTTCTATTGTCGGCGTGACGTCACACAGACGTCATACAGACGCATTTAGATATTCACACGATCAGGCCACGACGCTGTCTTCTGAGGTGTCTTTTGCGCTGTCTTCTAAACGGTTGCTAAACTTTTAGGAAACACAGAATGTCATTCGAGGCCTAGTACCGCGCTCTATTTTTTCGCCATTGCTCAATCACCTATAATTAACACCACTTCATCATTCGCAGGCCCCTTCTGCCCATTCGTGAGCGCCGAGCAACTGCGCCTGCAAGAGCGCATGCGCAGAAGACGGTGCTTTGCCGACCAGGAACTGATACAAGCCCTGGCTGCGTTGGCACATCAACAGCAGCAGCAGGCAACGCCATTCGTGCCTCCCGGGCCGCTGGCGAACGCATTGCCTCCGGGAATCCCGACCATTACAACACCGCCCCCTCCTCCTCCCCACACACCGGAAGAGGTGCTGCTACGTCACCACTTCCGGTTGCTCAGCTTCGCGCGCCACCCGGTGCCCGCTCCAGGGAACTTCCGCAATGGTGTAGCGGCGACTCAGCCCTTCGATTCAGCCCTTCCATTTGGCAATGGGTGAGCATTGTTGGTGGCAGAATAGACTTACGTGGCGGTAAGGAATATAAAAACAGTAACTACGCAAACTCAAGGCAAGGCATGTAAGCCGTGCCATGTGAAACATCCATAAAAGAATTACATAAATGTCAGCAGAGTATTCACGTTTCGCTACGCTCCTTCAAGCATAGTGATTCCATGGCGGTTCGGAAAACCAGCAAGGCGGCGAAACCTTCCTAGTACACACACACGTTTTTGTAAAGATTAAAAGAGGCACGACAGCTTGAAAATAATAGGGTTCCCCAAGAATAAAGGAAAAGAAAGAAGGATGCATTGACCATCGACAGGAAACAAGCTGCTACAGTGCGTTTAAGTAAAGTGCTTACGAGTGCTTGCGTGCACTGTCTTGGCGAAAAGCGACGTCTTTGGCCGTACTGTTAGACTGTAATTTTTTGTATATTTCGTATGCCCTTCATCCATTGATAACGTTGATTATGTGATTTGTTTCTTTTTTTTTTTTTGTTGAGTTATCAGTCGTCATGTTTTTGAAAGGTCAGTGGCGTTACTAACCTTTTCTGTCCCTCTTTTTTTTCTCTCCTTTTCATGGCCTCGTTCCATTTCTGTAACGCCGGGTGGCCCATCCTGCAACAACAACCACAACGTACAAACCATCAAAAACAACGATGCGAACTCTACATCACGGCAAATTGAAATGGGCGTAAACAGTTCAACGGCACATCACACGTACTCGCTCCATGACTACGACGACCCTCGTTACCCGACGTCCATAAGCGGCGGTGGCGGCTCTTCGCCGGGTTTCCTGCCACTTCCGGGATCAACTTCCGGAAGGCCGGAACTATCCCCAAGTACTTCCGCGCGCAGCACGAGGTGCCCGAGCGACGTTGCATCCTCCCCTCCCCTCGCACTTCCAGCGACTCCATCGCCCCGGCCAGAATCGTCGCCTCGATTTCGCCATACGACGCCGGCGGAAGTGACGTCGCCGCACTGCTTCCCCTCTTCCTGTTTCCTCGTCAAGACCGGAAGGAAGTCCTACGCCAGCGAACCGGGAGAAGAAGGCGCGGCTCTCATTTTCGGTGGACGCCATCATGGGGATCAAGTGAGAACGGAAACACTTAGGGGGCGACAGTGCGAAGGTCCGTTCCTAAAATCTTCGCAATCAGCAAGTTCTAACGGAAGAGCGGACATCAAACGGACAACACTGCCTGTGATTGAAAGCTAGACAAGGCATAGCGGCATATGCAGAGACAGAGAGAGGGCAGAGATTTCTACTGGCCTTTGAAATGCCGCTTACATGCTACTCCGCAGAGTGGAACGAATGAGGATTAAGTCAGCTCAAGAAAGGAAGTATTCAAGCGAAGAGATGCACGTAAAGCGATGGACTTTGTATCTTCTGACAAGTATAAGCTTCATACCAACAATGCCTGGTCACTCTAATGTGCGCACATTTCACTACCTAAAGTCTGTCGAACGAGCCAGAAGTTCGATGGCAACCAGAACAAAAACGCGTGAAAGCGTGCCATTGGGCACAAGGGCAATGCGCAAGACACTACGCGCTTCGAAGTATGAACATATGCGGAAAGGTTGCGCCCTGTGTATTGGCAGGCATACCACCTGTGGCAAGATGAGAGAAACTACGATTCATTATAATGAGCGATCGGATGACATCTTGCATTCACCGCGTGCCTTCGTGCGAGTGTGTTCTACCTCGACAATGTGATGCCAGCTTCGGAAGTGCTACACAATTGGCTAATCCTTTGTCCCTTTCGCACTGTTTGGTTCAGACGATGTTAGACAACCAGCTTGTTCATGTTGCCGTTGTGATATATGGCGGTTTTTTATGGAAGCCATCGATTAAGATCCTCTGCTGAGCACACAAACACTGGCAATGTTCATTGTCAAGGTAGCCACCATGCAGCGGGAGAGGAAACTTGAAGGCCACCTGATGAGACCATTTGGTAGCAGCCCCAACTAGCGCATTATATCAAGAGCGGCATCAACGTAAGCAATATCCACGCGTTATACCTCCTCCGAAAGCACAGACACTGGTCTGACTGTAGGCGACATATTTGGCGGGACATGGTCAACCTGCGTCCCCACGTGAACTTAGTGCAGTGCTTGTGGCGATGGTGTACTGCTCCTCTACCTAATGCCGTGGAGAAATGCAAAGTAGAGTAGTGTCCATGGCACACACAGCCATGATCTCTTACCGATAACTCAATACCGGATGTCCCCGAGCGCCAACTGTGCCTCCTTTGTGAGGCTGAGTTGAGCAACAGCAAACTGCGATTGCGACGACCACGTTCTTGTTAGGCGCGGGCCAAGATGCGTTGACATCGACGAATATCGGCGAACATCGACACAACGACGGACAGCCTTTTTGTGAACAGGAATGACATAGGCTAACTAAATCGTTTTAGTCAGCCTTGATGCGTGCTTATTTATTCACGATGGCATACCTGTCTATCGTACACTGATGATAGCAGACTCGAGTGATCAGCATGGACAGCGTTCTGAAAATTGTGATTGCAGGCGTAAAGCAGGAGCTGTGGATACGCGTGAAGCGTGTGAACGCGCTACGTAGGTGGAGACTTTGCAAAGTGTGCGACTGGTGACCACTTGTGGACTGATATGTTATGTAAGTGCTATGAGTGTAATTGTAGTTAAAAAATGGTGCATCTCACAGCCACACGGATGGCTCTTTCACATATGGCGCAAAAGAGAAGCGCTGTCTTTTTCTTACTTTCGCTGTGCATGCATTGCTTTTCCTGCAACGATTTAAGCAGCTAGCAATGACGTCCTCTTTTTTAAATCGCTCCCCTTCCCGGCCCCTTCCTGTTTAAGAAAAGTTAATCATGCGCTTTGCCCAACCCTGTCCTGGACTCCAACGACGTGCACTGTTGTGATAAGGCACTACAGAGTAGAAAAATTCGCCATCTTCTACGTACATATCCGGCCCTTAAAGTTTATCCAGTGCACTAATCAGCATTAGTAATTGTCGCAGTTGTTCTTTGTTATGACTATAATTCTCGTGATATGTGCGACCACGTAGATAAAAGCTCTAGCGCTCGTCGCACAGCTGTAGCACAAATATGTGAATTGACGAACTTTCTCAAATGTGCCTTTGAAATAAAAGAACTGTGTTGGCTCATACATCTCCCAGGTGTCGTCACAGCGTTGCGCTCACAAGTGCGTGGCCCCAGTTATAAGGTTCCAGACAAAGTCCGACCAGCAACAAGAGATGGCTGGCTGGGGAAGAAAATATTACAGGATGAATTTTTAATAAATCAACGCATGCAGCAAGCATTGATAAATGCCAGCAAGTACGTGTCAAGAACGAGGCCTCGCCAAATGGAGCCTATGTAACGGTCAGCACAGGTTATGTGCAGTGCTAACGCTACATGGATATTTGATCGCATAAAACTCACGAGCTCTAAACTGCTTCAAATGTGGCATTGTTAAAGTGGCGATATGACTGTTAAACGTGAATGCGAATGCCCAACTGATAGGCCGATCATGGGAGTTACGTTTATTTTAACGTTGTTTTCCTTAGGCGCATTTATACCTACTGAAAATTCCACCCACTTCGATAATTGGTTGTATGTTTGAACTAGGGGTAATAGTAATTTCCTATGAAATGTGTGTGTGTGTGTGTGTGTGTGTGTGTGTGTGTGTGTGTGTGTGTGTGTGTGTGTGTGTGTGTGTGTGTGTGTGTGTGTGTCGTCGCTTTGAACAAGCACGTACTACGCAGTAGCTTCGCGGAATAAAAACAAGATAAAACAAAGGTACGAACATCACTCAAAAGCCTCTTCTCGGGAATGTAAACGTCGTGCTCGTGAGATGCGAGACGAAAGTTCACACCCCTCCCTTTCAATTCCCAGTAAACGCGTGCCAACGTGATACGTATATACACATAAAGATAGACCCCAGAAATGAATATTTCAGCGATGATGAGAGACATCAGCGTCTCTCTGCCTCGCTACAATACCGCAATAAAAGAGAAAAACACGAGGCTGCCGCCATACGCTGTGTCATTCAGTACAAAAGCGAGAGCTGCATAAACGTACAAGAACGCAGCACTGGTGTCATACACGTTCAATGAACCAAAACTGTAGCATACATACAATGAGTACACCTGTGCGCAGTGTACCTGGACCCTATCACGCTGTCCTACACCTTTACCTTCTCCGCTGTTTTAAAAGCCGTACGAAGCCTGCTACTGGGTTGCGGCGTGAACACTGTTATTAGAGAGAGAGAGAGAAGTTGTGCGGAAGGCAGGGAGGTTAACCAGAGAAAGATTTCCGGTTTCGTAGCTTGCACTGGGGGAGGGGTAAGGGAGACAGAAAGGCAAGAGAATTGTTTCCAAGAGCCTGCTCTTGCAAACAACCCCGCTCATTTATTATTTCGTGAGGTACACGTCGTTAATACAGTGTTTTGTTTGACACTTAAACGGTGGTTTGCGACGCGCTCTCTAAGAGGACAGAATTGACACTTAAACCCTTCTTTACGACGCGCTAGGGGCGCGCTCTCTAGGAGAGAAAAAAAAAAGGGGCGGAGGGGGGGCATTCCTACCAAGCGAAGTCGCATACCTGACGTTTTCTACCTGGAAAACAGTCACTACTAGAAGCGATGCCTACTTTGTAGAAACAACTTAATACACGTTACTTTCAGTGGCAGCCAAGAAGACAGGCTGCCAAAGTTGTCCCCTTATTGAACAAACGGAATTCTTTAGAGGCCTTCCGGAAGAAGTCCCTCTAAAGGGCGCAACCTTGCGAGAGAAAAACAAAGGGCCACTTAGAGCTCATGTTCCCTTTTTCGAGATATAGCCATTTCTTTCTTCATATGAAGGGACAGAGTACTCCCTTCAGGTCGATAGCTCTTACTTCCGGCAGCTTACCTCGTTGACCTTGGCGTTGTAGACCTTGGGAGGCTTTTCGCGTACAGGTTTGGGCTGTCCAGCTCAACTAAAAGAAAAGAGCGACTTCCCTTCGACTGCCACGCCTTCATAGCTTAGTCGATCGAAAGAATAACGCCCCATACGATGGTTTTGGGACCCTGCTTCAAGGCTAGTAGGCTGTCACTTTTCTTCGTGTTGTTTCCACATTAAAAATACCAGCCTAAACGTAAAATTCAAGCGTGCTTTTCGTGGAGTACTCATTCATTTTTATTTTACGCTGCTCGGATGGCGTCCAGTCTTTCATTCGTTCATTACCGGGTGATAGCTGAGCGGCTAGGGTGTTGGCATGCTAAGCTCAAAGTCCCGTGTTCGAATCCCCGCCGCTGCGGACTCATTTCAATGGGGGGGGGGAGGAGAATGCAAAACACATCCGTGCATAGAGATGTGGCGTTAAATAAACCCCAAGTGGTCGAAATTAATTACTAAGTCTTCCACTACGGCATGCCTCATAATGATATCGTTGTTCTGGCACGTTATTTGTTTGTTAAATAGGGTTGTTATTTGAATGACACATTAATTACTTGCGGAAGTATATTTTAACAGTGCAGGCTGATTCCCTTTGCGTTTTTTTTAAACTTAAGGACAACTTACGAAATTATTGGCAAACATACGAAAGTGCGAGCGTGTTTGAAACGGGGCAGAGTCTTCACTTTGCCTTGAATGTGCCTTGTGAACCGCATTTTCCGGGAAAAAAAATCTCCGGTGTGACCGACGTCACAATTCACTGACACGTAAAGCTGTAGTAGTCCTCTGCGATACTTGACGAAGACTGACTCATACGATCGCCTGTAGCTTCAGTGCACCATACCCGGGAAAGATCCGAAATCGATATCTCTGTCTGTCGGCCTCTACTCATCTGATGTCTAAGGAAGCAAACAGGAAAAATCCTAGCAAGGCCTTGAGCCTTCGATCACCGCTTTCTTTCTTTATCTATCTACCTACACAAGTATTCTTAATCAGTACACAAGGCATTCCGGCGCAAGAACTTGAATACCAAATTGCGAAGTAATGATATACTTACAGATAAACGAATCAATATCGGAAACTAGAGCATTCACACATTCCTCAACGCCATTTCCATTCACATCATGAAAGAATGAAGAGAAAGAAAAGTGCATCGAGCACAGCGGTGGTTGCCGTAAGAGATCGCGCATCACATACAGGAACTCGCTCAATCTCTTCATTCATCCCTTCGTTTACTCTCGGGCACTCCCGTACCGTTGACCGCCTCTCAATAAGGAGGTTCAAGGGCATCGCGGTTCGTACAGCCCCAAGCGACGTCGATCGATGGACAAGACCCCCGCATCGGGCCAGTGTCCCCTTAAGACTTCGTCCACGAACCGCTGCCAAATCACCGAGTAAATCGCTAAATCAGCCAAGCCTAAGAAACGCACCCTCTAACAAAACGAAACGCGCACAAGGAATCGATGGCTCTCCTACAGAACTGTCCCGAAATGTCTGCCCTTAGCCCGAGTTCATCCATATATCTCTGCGCCGATACTTGAGCCTCCCGTTCCGCATATTACGGCCGCGAGACGGCGGCCAAGGAGCGGTCACAACCTTACAGCAGCCCAATCATTGACATACCATGGCTTTACGGCGGCGTCGACCTTGCTCTGATCAAGTTA
The DNA here is from genome assembly GCA_013339685.2 of Hyalomma asiaticum. Lineage (NCBI taxonomy): Eukaryota > Metazoa > Arthropoda > Arachnida > Ixodida > Ixodidae > Hyalomma > Hyalomma asiaticum. The sequence goes on along the minus strand of CM023491.1, from coordinate 48,654,949 downwards.
GTCGTTCGTCCCCTTATTTACACTGTAGTCCAGCCCTAGCGTAAGCGCCCGTAGTGCTTACTACAAATATGCCGACAAAAGAAAGCCAAAGCCACAACGAAAGGACACATAGCGTTGCCCAATGGCGACAGTTTATCTTCGGCGAAGAGGATGACGTTACGAGGCGCCGTGAGGACGGAGCAACGTTCGCGGTTCTTTCTGTGTACACAAGGAGCAAGAAGGAGCGAAGTTGGTATGGACGGTCCTGCATACAGCGGCCTACATGAAGGCACACAAGTTCCGGTCGACACAGCCGTGTAACCTGAACGACGAGGTCGACGTGTAGATTGACACACCAATCTTTAACCTCCCTTCCCTACCTCTGTTTCGTGTACGTCATAGCAGGCACGTTTTTTTTTCTTTCAGGCACTCTTCGTCAATAAAGAGGACCGTGCTCCTCTGCCTGGCGGAGACGAGAATTTATGTTCTTGTCCGCTTACGTCACTGCCTTCTGGCGTCTATGGCATGCGTTTTACGGTTGTTTTCTGTCTCTGTGTCATTCTTCCAGAGGTTATCGTATAGTAGGCGACCAACGGCTGTGTCGCGCCGGCTCTGTCCAGACTGCGTTTCTGTATCGATCGATTATGGCACACTGTATACAGCGTAACAGTGAAGTTATATCCCCTTTTATGCCTGTAGCCTGCTATAAACGTGAGGCTCGTGCGTTTAGTATTTGAGTCGCTTGAGTTCTCGAGTAATTTTCCTGAATTATGTATCTTAATGGTACCACTTGGTGAGCAGCAAATGGAACACTAAACATAGGAGAACACGAAGTTTCGGCTCAGCCTGACGGAAAAGCCAGGACTGTTCACAATCACCGAGAACGTGTGATACGATGCTTATGCATGCATTAAAATGCAACCAAGTAACGGGTGTAGACATGTGAAACTGTGTAACGTGTTATTTGTATCAGAATAACTTGCAGCAGTTGAAATGCCGGATGCAGAACCGACAAAAGATATATTATTGTCTGGGGGCGCGGTACCGCCTCAAAGTATGTATAGTTTGTTGATGTGCTCCTAGATAAGGAGCCATAGGAGATATGCGAAATGACCAAAAGCAAAGTACGACGCTTTAAAACAATACTCGATAACGGTTTTCTATCAACATACTTTAGTGGTAGCTTGTAAACTGTCGCGATAAAATTTGCACGGTACGATAAGCTGTTTTGTGTCTCTGCATTGCACCACACAACCGTAAACCCAGTATTGATGCGAGACAAAACGCGCATGTCTTCACACTAGAAATACAAAAAGAGGTACACGGGGAGTGAAACACCCACGCTCACGGAAATGACCCGCGACAGATGACCCCACTGAGGAGGACGCTGACGCAGACAGTGAAGATAGGACTGCTTAATGGCAGAAGCTCAAGGTGGAGGGATCGAACCCTGGCCACGACGGCTTCCATGGGAGCTAAATGCAAAAACGCACCCACGTACTTAGATTTAGGTGAACCTTAAAGAACATCCAGGTGATCACAATTACTCTGGAGCTCTACATCACGGGGCATGCCTCAGATAGCTGACTTTGGCAAAATCTCATCAATTATTATTATTATTATTATTATTATTATTATTATTATTATTATTTAATGCCAGTATGGTGCATACATGTAGGTAAGGCTGGCGCAAGCGCGACGGCTTTTGGCCTGAGCCGCCATTAGAAAACAAAGCAAAAAAGAAAAATGAAATTGAAGTAGAGGTTGCGCAGCCACTGCATGGAATGCTTGAAATGTTACGCAATGTCACCTGTAGTGCGCTACCCAGAGCGCTATTTTTAGTCACGTATCCATACTAGCACGACTGCTCATACATCCTTTCAAATGACTCAGGAAGTGATGAAGCAAACAAAACGCTGATGCTGTCGTTACCAGCGGACCTCCTGCTGAACAACTGAAAGCCAGCAGGCAGCGAGTTCCCGCTCTTCTGGCAAGTCACGCAGTGAGGCGAAGAACGCTTGCGCTGCTCCAACCTGTTTCGTTTTTCTGCCTCTCTATGTGTACACAGAAGCGCGCACAGGGTTGAGTGCTGTTTGTTGATCAAACATCCCGGAAAGGCCAGTTGTGCCGACAGTATACAGTTAACGCTCTTGAAGGCACTAACCAGGAGCGTTAGGTTAAGCTGGGCACTTGAGGGACGTTTCTGAAATGCCAGGAAGGTCCGTCTTGAACGGAACTTGATAAAAGAAGAAATAACTAGTTATAGGTAAGACGCAGCGAATGTAAGTTTTTTTGTCTGTCTTTATTTTGTCGATGGTGTTGACGCAGATCCTAACGTGATGCCCTTGATAGCATGAGAGAACACATTGTCAAGCGACTGACCAGAGCTTTCTTAATAAAAAAGGGTGCATTTTGAAAAGAGGCCTTCTGCTTTCTTAAAAAACAAATGAAAAAAAATCCTGAACATCCCACGCATTGCGGAAATCGGTGTCGTGCAAAGCATTCAGCAAAGAAGTTGTCTATGACCGACACCTGATTCTTACGTCGAATCTCTCAAGTGAACTGCGGTCATGCTTGTCTCGATCGGATCTCAGTTATTATATACAGCAGGATTCCAAAAAGGCGCGACCGATGTCAACCATGAGAGTCTGCGGCGTAGGCGACGTTGCCTCCAGGACGGAATAAATGGCTCAATGTTTCCTGTGAAGTAATCTTTCTAGGCAATATCGCACTGAATTCACCATTCTTCAGGCGACGCAAAGAGCGGCAAAATCGGCGCCATATTTGCCGGAGAAAGTTATCGGCTCAGCCAACGTCGGCTCTATGGTGGCATACTTGGCACAATGTTGCCAATAAATGGTGATGGCTTAGCCCATAAGGTCTAAAGGATGGCAAACTCGGTGCCATATTAGCCAGGGAAAGCTATCGGCTCAGCCAATTTCGGCTATAAGGCGGCATACTTGGCACAATGTTGCCAATAAAAGGCGACGGCTTAGCCTACATTGTCTATAGAATGGCAAAATGGGCGACATATTTGCCGTTGAAAGCCAACGGGTCAGCCGATGTCGGCAGTAGCGCTGCATATGCGGCCCCATGTTGCCGATTACAGTCGACGGTAGCAAACTGGATATTTTCCCTTCCGGTTAACCTCCCTGCCTTCCGCCCATCGTCTCTCTCTCTACAGTCGACGGCGTGCTGATATCGGCGGGGCAGCGGCTATAGTGGTCCGACGTGGTCCAGTCATTGACGGCGGCTTAGCCGACGCTGGCTCGCTGTCGGCAACATTAGGCCGTGGATGGGCCATGCTTTGCCGCCATAAAACCAATATCGGCCCTGTGTTGCGTGCTGCCTAGACGCCTACCACTTGGCAGGGAGCCTTCGGAAATTACAGTGTGTTCGTGCGTGCCTGTGCGTCTTTGTCTAAACTTCAATCTCACGCTACGACAAACACTGCCTTTGTTGTAGCTGTTTTTAATGAAATGTTACATGTCTAGTTTGCCCGAGATCGGCATGGGCTGTATAAAATTGAAACACCTGTCACGCATAACCGAATAGAACACGCTCAGCACTACAGGTATGAGCCACACGTAAGAACAGTATCCTTATTCGTGACATGCATGACTAGTATATCACGTGAGTGATGTATACATCATTCATTCTTGTTTGTTATGCATTCGCATGCTACCATACAAATTTTCGTGTAGATAAGGTGAACGAGGCGACCTGCAGGAGAGCATTGAAGCGTAGGCAGCTAGACAGAGTCGAAAAGCCGCATTTTTCTTCAACGTAGCATAGATAAAACGCACACACACCAAGACACAATAAGCCTTAATATTATGTACATAATCATTTTCCAAAGTAAAAGCTATGTTTAAGAATTCCGATACTCAAGTTATCGAGGAAGAAATTGATTCGTAATAAATATCGCCCTTAAGGCGTGATTTAGTGGTCCAGGGTGTGCCAGCTCATCGGGTTGAGGGGCACGCGTGGTCTAGATTTATCTATGTCATCACGTTTCGTTATGCGCAAGTCTTCTGTGATACATAAAAAAGTTATTTTCAGTGCCTGGTGGCGTAGCAGTGCTTGCAGGACCACACTTATCACGGCATGCAAGAGCGAATACTGAGCACTATATCTGCGACAGAGAGCGATACAGAGAGGGGGGCTAGGAAGCGCAGGGAACGGTTCTCCAGCGCGAGAAGTCGGTATTTTTCAATCAAGAAACTCGCTAGAAGACGCTGCCTGCGCCAACGTTGTCTCTCACGGGTGAGAGCCAACGCCTTCTTTGCGAGCTGGAACAGCGTTCATCGAAGAAAGAGCGTTTCCATAGTCAACGCACGCATTTCGCTCTCTCTCTCTCACACAAGACAGCACGCGCCGAGGGCACGCGCTGAGGGCAGGAGGCGCCGAGGGCAGGAGGCACGCGCCGAGGGCAAGCGCGCGCCTCCCGGGAGATACTGCCGGTTACGCCTGACGCGAGACAAGGTTAGATTAAGAGGAGCTTCGCCCCTAAAATGCCGATGCGATGAGAGGGCCTCACGAAGAGCGGGCCACGTCAGGAGACACACTCTCCTTTGCCCCCTTCGTGGGCATTTTATGAAAATGTCCAAATAAAATGAAATGAAATGAAATGCTGTACACTGACACCACAGTCTGTCACTCACGTCTGCCGAAGTCGCTAGGCTTTAGGTATGTATCCTGTTGTCATGGCGCTCGACATGAGCAGCTCTCGCTAAATAGTGCATCAACAATGCACCAGTTCATCAAAACATTTAGTCAGACAGTGAAGCAGTTCTTCCAGGCTTTCTATACCAAGAGGCTAATTAATACTGATATTTCAAGGTGTTTTGTCAGAACGTTCCAACTTAAGGTTGTAATAGCATACATAATGTGCACTAATATTTCACCAGTACCTCGAAGTTGCTGTACAAAGTTACTTCAATCTAGGTACTGAAGTGACGCAAGCACTCGATGCAAGGTATCCAGCAGCTGCAACGCACTTCGGGCTGATGAGGTCGTCGTCGTACTTAAAGCCACGTAAACAAGACATATCAATCAGTGCGTTATCACGGCGACCGGCTTATGTTCCTCTATCGATTTGTCTGGAATTTACACGAAGTTCTGTACTGTGGAGTCTTCAGAGTGAGTAGATGAATGACGCCTTGGGAATGCAATTCTAGAAACCTTGCGCACCCTCTCTACGGCCTCCTCTTCTCCGCCCTCTTGGTCGTTCACGAGGAGTCCAATAATTACACATGTTTCCGTACGAAGTCCGTACATATTCCATATATTTGACGCATATTTTCCGCATAAATTCACGCGAGTCTTATGGAAACATGTTCAATTATTGCAATGGCCATACGGAACGTTTCAGTAGGTGGAAGGCGAAAAAGTGGGAAAAGTCGGTTGTGGGAGCTTATGGTCAACATTGTAGAAGCCTGCAGACGTATCCTGGAATAAAAGTTGGTTTCATTTGATTTGTTGCTCATTCCTCAAGCGTTGTCTGTGGCAGAGTCAACAGCGCTGATTTTCAAGTTTGTTGGCTTCATGCATCTCGGTCAGTCGAATGGTCTCTCACCATCTGCTTTTTGTATGGACAATTCTTCTCGAATCCGGGGACGTTCCTTCGAAAGGGCATCGTGAGGTCCACAGCAGTTGGCGCACTTCAGATGGGTTTGCACGGCACTGATCAGTTGTATGAGCCGCGGAGAAGCCGGGGTATCTCGTTGAGTTTCCCCACACACTGCTCACACATCCAATCAAACATTGAAGCGGCCTGGGTATGAAGGGACAAACTATATGGCAAAAATGACTCAGCTTGACGCACGATGGATGTTATTTACCATTGAAAATAATCTTTACACAACGCGACTTGCCACTGCCAGATACGCGCATAATGTCATCAACATTTGCTACTGCCTTAGGAAGTGTTCGCAAATCAGCGTTTGAAATCGTCACGTCAGTGTTGTAGATGACACCGACAGTATAGCGTCCTTGCAGAACAGGAAATAAGAGCGGACTTGCATACCACCTAACTTTGATTCTAATTCCGCACAGAGACAACACAGAAGTTGGTACTGTTAATCGTTGAAGGCGGCATCAATTTTAACATCGCGCTTCAAAGCAAACACGCCTGAACTAAGGTCACCTGACTGATTTATTAACGATAGAGGGCTCGTTCCAAGAGCCAAGCTTCTGCTTGTCCTTTAATGGAAGCTGCAGCTAATGAAGAGCCTTCCATCATCGCTAATGACTTGCGATTCATTGTTCAAAGAGCAAGGCGTCGAAAAAAAACAGATAACACTGGTAACCATGGGAGCAGGCTAGCATCGTTCGCAGCAGTGTGGACAGGTTGACTTTGCTATTATAGTGTTTCTGTCGCTCTCACGTTTACAGTTAAAAACAAATGCGAAACCGCTTTTGCCTTTCCAACACATCAGTGCGTATTTCGAAAAGAGAAAACATGGGAGCATTAGGGAAATGTATGCCCGAGACCCGGAAGTCTGAATATTGCAGTGAGATTAATATTCCACTGTAAAAAAAATGGCCGATGAAATATATATTTTCGGATCGTGTGCGCGCGACAAAACATAAGAGGGAAGACATATTTTATTCTTAATGCAGGTTATTCTTCGGCGTAATCGAACGCAATGCTAATGACTGAAGTTTAATAAAGTTTGCTGGTTAGGAAGGCTAAAAGGCAATGACTGTTCTCTTAATTTCCCTTGTTCAAGAATGAAGACCTTTATCTTAGATAAAAATACAAAGACTTTGTTAATGTAGTGGCAGTCATGTTACCGAAAAACAGCTCAAGTGATTCATTAGAGGACGCACATTCGCGAACTAGTGATGATATTTGGCACAACAACATTTTGGGCTTCGCTCGTGCATTGATAATCGCACACTCCTTTTTTTTGCGGAATTCATGCTTTTCTTTATCTTTCCTCTATATATTATTCTGATAGGAATATATTGCTAAGAAGCAACAGTACATCTCAGGCTTTCATAACAACGTTACTGAACCCGAAATCGATAAGAAAAAAAACATAGTTATGGCCTTTCGCGCCGATGACCAGCAAGTAGGTCTTTCTGCGAGAGGGTTTTAAAATAAATGAGGCGCTACTGCAAATTACGGCGTATAATGGAGTTCACCAGGCCCGTACCTCGGAGCCTGCCGAATTGCCTCGAATGTGCTCTCGCGAAATGCTGCACAGCCTGCACTGTAACGGCACTTCCTTTCTAAATCTTTTTTCACGGCCATTTTGTTGCGCCAACTGCTTAATTACGTGGTGTGCTCTGAATTGAGCCTTAGGCTAAACTCACCAAGAATCTTATCCATATACTACCGAAGTGTATATGTATGTACTCTTCGCTGTATTTCTGGGGACCATGAAGCCGTTTTGACGACCTTTCACAAGATGGTTGAACCAGTAGCGTGGATCTCTTAGATTATAACCAAATCGAGCGAGAGAGAGACAGAGAGAGAAACACGCTGTAAGGAAATACTGGAGATGTTAGCCAGGTCATTAGCATGACACGCTAATCCGGGTGCTCGGTGATCATTACGGTATATGCGCTAACAAACACTTAGCGACACGCACACGCACACACACACAGAGAGAGAGAGAGAGAGAGAACGTGAGGGAGAGAGAAAAGGATTACGATATCTACGAGGCTTCGTTAAGGAGAGTGGCCCGCAAGAACAACCACAGCGCTTCTGTGGCCTTTGACGCACGGCTAGTGCTTTGCCATGGGCCTAGAGTGTGTCCCCTTCCTAAGTTCGGGCTCCATTGAGGGTGTATAAACCGCGTTCATACACTGTCTTCTGAAGCGTAGCGCCTGCAGTCACACAGAACATGTTGCACGTCTTCAGGGGCGTCCTATAAAAGGCATATTGCCGAACCAGACAGTCTAATCTTGATTTATGCACTCTGTGTAACCAGTACACTTTGTTACGAACGCGGCACGGATGCTCCATCTGCTTGCTCGCAAGTGTACTCTATCGCAATGGGGTGGCACACATTTCACGCATTCCCGACTTCACTCTCTCGATCCGACCTTAAGCCTTCGAGTCCCACCCAAGACTTGCCGAGGAGAAGCCACACTCTTATACCGACTATGGTTGGGCGTCGCTTTCACAAAAGCATATGCGTTCCGCATAGGGATGGCCGACACCGCAGCCTGTGACCACTGCGGTCACGAAGAGACCATTGAGCACATTTTATGTGACTGCCCACGATACAGCGTAGAGAGGCAACCTCTTCGCCTTGCACTCAACAAACTGGGCGACCAACCACTGTCGGAAGAAGGCATCCTACGCCATCGACTAGACATCACGTCGCAGAAGAAGGCCATGCAAGCGCTACTGCGCTTCTTGACATCTACCGGCCTTCGTGAACGTCTATAAGCGGAACGTCGTTGTGTGGTGTATGTGTGTGCGCGTGTTTTTGTTGTGCTTGTCTTGAATCTTGTACTCTCTCTCGGCTGTCATCTTTCTAACCCCCTCCCCTTCTCCCCAGCGCAGGTAGCAACCGGAATCTAATATTGGTTAACCTCCCTGCCTTTCTCTCTTTTCTCTCTCTCTCTCTCTCCGGTTCACAGCGCTCCCCAACATCGCCATCTCGGGCACCCCTGTTTTTGGGAAGTCACTCGTGGGGCGGATAGATTTGGCTTATTCGGCTCCAGCAATACGCGTAGACCCTGAGCGGTGACTTGTTGCTGAGGAGCCTCGACTTCATCGCTCCCTGGAGGTGATTCGCCCTTACAGGGAAGTGATGTCCCGACACGTTGAGCGGCTCCGCGGTATCAAAGAATCGGCACTTCTTCGTTAGAAGCGCTGTGCATGGCCTCCGAAGCTTGCGCGCGCCGGTGTACCACATGCCCGAAGCCATGCGCTGTGTTCTGTGGTTCGCATTTTGTCGATACAGACAATGCGGTACCGTTTTTTAGCCGTCTCTCTCCTGCCTATAATAATAGCTGTTCATTTTTACTGAATCATGACTCGCTCTATCTGCGATCACTCGAATAAAGAGCGAGCGGCCTAGAGTTGCTGCGCAAATAGCACCCCTACAGCGGGCGAGCCTGTGGGGCAGTACGTGATAGCATGCCGACGGAGTATCGTCGAAGGCGGTGCTTAAAGCGCCGATCACTCGGCGGGATTGATTGATTTGTGGGGTTTAACGTCCCAAAACCAGCTCTGACTATGATCGACGCCGTAGTGGAGGGCTCCGGAAACTTCTACCGTATGGACTTCTTTAACGTGCACTGACATCGCACAGCGCACGGGCCTCGACATGTCGCCTCGATCGAAATGCAGCCACCGCGGGCGGGATTCAATCCTGCGACCTTCGGATCTGCAGCCGAGTGCCATAACCAATAGACCACCGTGGCGGGGCCCTCGGCGGGAGAGTTCAGAAGAAGTACAGTTTGGGAGAAGGGAAATATTCAGTCTCCTGCGCATGTCTGTATACGAGTGGTTTCGCTTAATTCACGATGCGAGTGATTCGCTTCAGAAGTAGAAGTAGCCGGACCGTTTGCACAAGTAATGGAACCGTATTAGGGGACGCCTTAAGGAAAGATCTGCGTTGCGTGGTTACCGTACCACTTCGTCCCGTCCTTTCCTCATCGTATTCCTTGATCACTCCTTTTGTCAATTTTCTTCCTTTCTTTCTTTCTTGCTGTCTGTCTTTTTGCCTGTCTATCCGTCTGCCTCTCGGTCTTCCTCAGAAAGGAACCAATTGCTCCCACGTTGCAGCACTGCACTATCGGCCGCTATCTGTGCAGTTGATCCCTGCTATCTGTGCAGTACGGTTCCTCACCACGCGCCGGCCACTACGCAGTGAAAGGACATTCGTGCTCCTTTGAGGGTGACTGCTTTTTGTGAACGCCGGTGACTGCTAGTGCAGTTCTACACCACGTCGCCGAATCCACTGCTTATTTCCTTAGTTTATCCTCTCTTGCCTTTCTCTCTCATAATTTTATTCCTATTTTCCATTCCACGAGCAGAAGGTAGACATCCGGACGTATTTTTGGCTGTCCTCCCTGCTTTCTCTTTCCTTCTTGCCTCCTCCTACCCCTCCCACTGCTTACTCTGGGCCTTAGAGGACCTAAAAGGACCTCAGAGCACATTGCGCCACAGCCGTAGCCCCTTGGTTAGGGCGTCGGGCTCGGCTGCGGGATGTACGGAGTCGAATCCCTGCCGCGTGATACGAAACACCAGCACAAGCAGCCCCCGACCAGGCGCTCTGCTCTATAGAAAAATGTATCTTGCTTCACGGAGGTTTGCACAATCTGTCACACTTACTACGCAAGAACCAAATCATGGCGCGTTGGCTCAGGCCCATGTCTCCGCAAACCTCCATTGAACTCTTTCTCGCGGCGATTACATCACGTGTAGTCATCGCCATCAATGGTTCAGCACAGATATATAGTCCCCGAAACGTGATTTAGTCACCAGACCTGTAGACGATCGATCAAAAGTAGTGCCCTCTACGGGGATGGGAGGAGGACAACTGCGACCTTGTAGGGGGGTGTTAATAACGCTCCCTTGCACGGAAGTGGGGGGCCACTGACCGGAAGTGGCCTGAGCCTCCGGTGGGTTCGACAGCGCGTCCTGCATGCCTCTCGAGGCACAGGACGTGCACCACGCACACGTACGAGCCCACTAATTAAAAGGCATTGTCGGGATATCTCGTCCATCTTCCGGTGTCCGTCTTTTTGTGTCCAGCCGTTCTGCCTCCAACTTGGGCCAGCGTGGTCCGTGTGGTCTTATGGCCAATGACATAACCCGATAGACGCCGACTTGGGCCACGTATACATAATCCGTGGTCCTACGCACCACCCACAGTGGCCCACTGGGCGCAAGATCTTAAAAAAATACTTTTTTTTAAAGTAGCAACAAGCCGCTGCCGGTGACTTCTGGTGATACTTTGAAATTACATACACCAGTGCGGGCCATATAAGCCAAGTTTCAAGCACTTCGAGGCGTTTCAATGTGAGTCCGTCCGCGTGCTCCATGCTGCTATATATGGCCTCACTTCTGGATTTCTCCGATAAAGGCGCCCAGCTTTGTCCAGCACATGCAAGACCAACATTAGTGCACTTCAGATCGTGCAAACCCAAGCACCTCTGATGGTTCCTGATCCTTCCAGATGTTCCTCAACAGCTGCAACCGTTGTTATTGCACAGGTACACTCGGTAACTAATTACAACGTCGTAGAGACATTAAACATTCGACACCTCTCACGGGTACCATCACATTGCTTGGCCCTTTTGCCAGTGCGAGCATAACGTGCTTCGTTCCGCGGTTTTGTGTCGAGACATCATCATTCATTACAAGCTCACTTTAAATCTGCGAAGTGTCGTGCGTCTGCATTGTGCTATCTCCGACAACTTTACGTGTGCTTATTAGTTCTGGGGATCGTTAAGTCGCACATGTCGTCACTAGTCCTGAAGCGGTCTTTGCTTCTCCCAAACGAATGACACTGTAACCACATCCACGTTCACGTGGTCGGTGCCACGAATCACAACAGTTCTACCTAAGCTGCGATTCTTCCATCAGTTCTTAAAATTGCAGCGCGACCAAGACGAAGACAGGAGACACATGAATCACAGAGACGAGCGGCGACTTACAACTAGATTTATTTGCACTTCACCAAACCTTTTTATGCAAATTCTGGCCACATCACGCCAAGCAGTCCAACAAAACAAAAAAAAAAACTTCCATCAGAGACCCTATCCTCGAAGTTCCTCGAACACTACCATATCGACTGGAGCAGAACTTGCCCGCTTCAAAGTGCCGTTCCAACACGTGGTACAGCAGCCACCTAACATCCGGCTCATCTTCGACTCGAAGTCAGCAATACTAACGCTGCATTTTGCCTTACGTCGAGGCTTGCACAAGAAACTAGTGGCACATTTACCATCAAGCGTCCAACAAGGGTCATGACCTTGGATTTCAATGGCTTCCGAGCTACTGCGGGATTGCCGACAATGAGAGCGTCGATGAAGCTCGACGCGCGGCTCATCAGCAAGATCTACGGGTGCACATGCCCCATCCTAGAACAGACGCTGCGCGGCAGCTTCAATCCATTGCTCGCCACATCACGCTTCTACAGTTGCATTAGCCGGATTTCTCTTACTCCCATTTACATTCCCTGGACCCAGACTTACAACTTCGATCGCCATCAGGACTCCCACGTCACAAAGAAACAATTCTGTGCCGCATGTATGACTACCTGTTACTCATAAAAATGGCGAACAGTCTGCCACTTAGTTATGGCGGCATTGAAGAGACATTCGCCCATGTGCTTCGCCATTACGCATCCTACGCAACTCAACGAAGCGAACTAGAAGCTAAACTTCGCCGTCTTGATGGACGACTGCTTTCGGTAGACAAGATCCTGGGTCCTTGGCCTACGCACTCCTACATGCTCAAGGCTGCAAAGGTGCTACCGTGCTTCCTCAAGCCGACGGGGCTTCGCGAACGATTGTGAACGATTCACCTGTGCGTGTGTTCGTTTCGTGCGTGTGTTCTCACTAACCATCCCCGTGTTCATTTCTTCCTGCTCTTCTTCCTTCTGTGTCATCTAACCTCTCCCCATGTCCAGGTGTAGGGCAGCCAACCAAGCACAGACTTGCCCTTCCTCTTCACTTCGCTCTCTTTCTTCGCATCACTACAAATACAACGTCCCGCAGAGTAACCGGTGACAATGTTCCCTGGAGTGACGGTGGTCTCAAGAAAGTTATAGGAAGGCGTTTTTAGGCGACTGTGTAGGATACATCGCAATCAGAAACGTAACTCCAACGAGATCGTGATTGACCGCTTTAATGCGCGTTCCCCAGAGGACTGCGAAGAAATTATTTCAGAAAGCAGACGTTATGAGGCACCGCTGAAGAATGTTCAATTCCGTTCTGGTTTTTCACGTACCAGTACCAAAATATTATCGCGAGCCATGCCGCAACGAGGGACAGCGGAATAGTTTTGTCTGGCTGGGTATCATAGCGTGGCTTAAATTTCAGTAATGTTTTTGTTTATTTCTGCGCGATCGAAATACGGGTGGCGTGACCGGGAAACGCATCCACGTTCTCGAGCACAGCAATAAAAGACGTTAGACGGTATTCGCTATGATACCCTGCCTTGTAAGGCAGAACTTTACATATCCGTCATTGCAGCTCTAATTAACAACAACCTATCTTATCGAATCTATGATTAAGAAGCTTTATTTCTGTGAACCGCGGTAATTGCGTGCACGTCTGCCGTTTCCATATTTCTTTAGTTCTTTCTAATCTCCAAATCACTTTCACGAACCAGCAGTATACGGTAACATAGTTGGAAAGGTAAGCAGAGACATTCAAACAATGTGGCCTTATCTAGAACGAACGTAAACCCTCCGATACAATATCCAATTAATATATACGAACGTCTCAGAAACAATGGAAAACGAAGTTTCCTCTACTACAGACTTGTCGCCCTACAAGCCGCAGAACAGTGCTCGCACGTGTAAGATATTTGGAGGTTTTATAGGACTCGGTAACGTCTAGGAAGAGAGTCCCCTCGAGAAAATTTGATAACGGGGGCTACATGCGGTAAACGATTCGGTTACAGAGTCGACCTCTCCGTACGTGGTTGGAATTCATTTCCAATTTGCGTCGTCGTCAGTTGCAAAAAGTGAAGGGGCGGCAAGACCATTTGTAGCATGTAGCAAAACAGCGCTACCATCCTCTCATTTTCTCTTTTGCTTAGAATGAAAAGAAATGGATATAATCCGATACTGCGGGAGAGCTACTATTTTCGAAGAGGCAAGCTCGGATCGCAAAAAACTAATTTCGCCGTTGACAAAGCAGCCCCGCACGTGGTCTAGATTTTACCGAGCAGATGATTCGCATCGCAAAAATAGCAACGGAATAGGCCTTGCAGTTATTATGCGCTTTAACAGGTTTCTACTTAAATCTGTGCTCTACGGTAGGAGGGTATACACGGTATTCCGAATGTCGTGGGATCGAGTCGCGGTCGCGGCGACTGCATGTCGACGGAGTTGACAAGTCGAGGCCCGTGTACTTTTCGATGGCAAAGCACGTTAAAGAATCGCAGGTGGTCGAAATTTCCGGAGCCTTCCACTACGGCGCCTCTCATAGTCCTGAAACCGCGATGATCGCGGTTTCGGGACGCAGAACCCCGAAAATTAATATTGTTACGCACAAACAAGGCTATATACAACTGTATATGCATGCTCCACCGTAACCGCACACAACCAGGACAGCCCGCGCTCGGTTCTCACTTCTTCGGCTTCTTCTTTGGACCAACCATGAAATACAGCTTGCACTCGCGTATGTGCCTAGCAATATTACACGCTATACATAGTATCACGGCCCTAGAGGTATGCACTCTAACGCATTCTATGCCTGACGAGCGTGTTTGGGTGTGGCTCCCTTACATTTGCGTTCTTCGAAATTGGTCGCTGTCTCTTTCCTATACAATGAACAATATGTCACGTTGAGAGTGCCACGGCGTTCGCTGTCGAAAAGTACCGGGCGTGAGGCGATAAGTCAACATAGGCACGCAGATAGATGGCGATTATTACTGTGCGATAGAGAGACACCACAAATTTGCTTCTCGCGGACAACTAGAGGAACTCAAGAATACGACTTATAATAACAATTGACGGCTTTTACGTGCCAAACCCACGATAGTATTGTGAGGCAGACTCTGTAGCCAAGTGCTCCGGATATGTTGACTAACGGCTGTTCTTTAACGTGCGCATGGTAAAGCGAAAAATGAGTCTCTTTGTCGTTTTCGCTTCCGTCGACCGCAGGCCGTACTCTCGTCTTTCGGGTGAGCATTGTAGCACTACATATAACTACACTAGGCCACCGCTGCGGACGAACCAGGCAATGCAACTCCATTTAGGTAGCCTAGCTTCCAGTGACCATTAAATGCAGTGTAAAAACTCGTATGCCTTCAGCGGTGATGTGGGCAACGTTTAGCAATTCATTCGGCTATGCCTGCGGTACCCTACAGAAAGAACAGCAACGGTGCGTCCCCCGACAATGCACTGGCCTAGCGCGCAAGACCTCTGCAGTTTCTGGGAAGGCCCGCCTCAACCAGAAAGGGAATTCAATGACTGCAAGGAGGCTCCGGCGCAACGAGAACCCGCTGTGTATACTCCAGAATAACCACGCCTGCTGAAACATCATCGCCATCACCGTTGCAAACAGTTCCCCGTTCATCTCATCTTGTGCAACCATACGTAAATGCTATAGATTCCGGGGCAATGCGTTCCGGAACGCCGTCGTGACTATGAATCACGCAGTAGTGGGAGGCCCAGTATCAACAATGAACATTTCCTCTTTATTTAAAGCGAATCTGAACCTGGATTTGATTTATTTGTGGTGTTTTACGTCCCAAAATCAGCTATGATTATGAGAGGCGCCGTAGTGGAAGGACTCCGGAAATTTTGACCACATGGGGTTCTTAACGCGCACTGACATCGCACAGTACATGGCCCCCGACTTTGGCCTCCATCGAAATGCAGCCGCCTGCTGCCGGTATTCGATCCCGCGACCCTCGGATCAGCACCAGAGTACCATAGCCACTAGACCACCGATGCGTGGTGAATATGAACCTAGAAGCACGGCCCTCAAGAAGTGCCGGCCAAACTGCGGCTATCATTTGGACCCGGGCCCGTCTTGTTAAGCAGTGAAACTCCACAGCCTCTGCGACGCCCTACGACACCATATATTTTCTAAATCAAACTAGAGCCGCACGATGTGATTACACGCATACTATCAGTCATTGCTAGGTCAGAGAAGTTTCAATGGTCAAATGCGTACGGAAGGACCTTAAAGCTGACAGCATGCTGCTGTTGCCGTACACTGGTTACGGTGGCTAGCTGCTGACAAGAGAGACGCTGCTATGGCATTTAGAACGAAGCAGCATGATGGAGGCCCCCGTAGTGAGCGGCGTCAGTGCAGTTAAAGAACCCTAAGTATTTGAAATTTCCAAAGCCCTTAAGGCGTGCTTCATCAGTGAAGTTTAGCGTGTCCGGTATTGCGCTATATCGAAAGGCGCAGCGGAATATTGGATAGCGTATAGCGTTCTATGCTGCCAACAAGTGGCGCCAGCTATAGGTAGGCGCCAGGTGAAGCAAACTCGTAATATATGTCCTCGAAGATTCTGGCAGCCACTCGCTAAGCTTACTACGCCGTCAATTTGAGTATGGCTCTCAGAAGCAGTGCCGCATTGTCACCGATACGTTACTGTCGAAGCCTCGTTTTCAAGAGCTAAGGCAAATACAACACTCGCTTATTAACTTGAAGGCTAGCGAGCGCACGGCGACCACTTGAAACATTTCAAGCGAAAGGAATACGCTTTATGTTCGTTGCCATGCTCACGCATACGCTGCTTATGCCAAGTAATCCGCTAAATCCAAGGCGCTGCGCGCGCTGCGGTTGACCAGACAGGCTAAATTTCCGTATGATCACGTCGAATTTTCGCTCTTAAAGTCCCAGCAATTATTAATATGATAGCACTGTACTTGATGCATACAACAAGTTCGCTCTATCTCAACTTGCAGGGTGGTTTTTCTGCACTTGCTCAAACATCCACTTCGCTGCACGGCATTGACGGCGTTCGTTGTGCTATCGAAACCGACCGGTGAAATTGGTTTTGTTGTCGCAATCGTAGCACACGCGGACGCGGGCAAAAGAAAACAGGCAAGATGGGATTTCCGGTAGGCACGTGCACTGAGATTGAATGCACGTGCTGCATTTTCATGAGAGAACACGGGAGAAAGAAAATTTGACTTAAACCCGAGATAGTAAAACAAAAAATCTGACGACGCATACTGGGAATCGATGTCATGTGCAGCGGTCGACGAGGAAATTGCCTGTGACGAATTGTTTGGCATTGGGCCAAGGTTTACGAGTAGAATGAACGTCTTTTTTGCAAATTTGGCAGCTGTGTACGTAACGTCGGCTAAGTGTTATGAGTAGCATGAACGTCCTTTTTGGAAATTTAGTAGCTGTGTACGTAACGCCGGCTTGCCAGGCTTGTCGGCAGCAGACGTCTCTTTTGTCGAAGAGAAACGCACGCCACGGTATGGTGATAAGCATGCCGTAAGCGTCGTTCGGTGGAGTTCGACAAAGCTGGACAGTAGTCGGCTGTGTGGCGGTAACACACCTGTATCGTTTCTTACATTGCTATAGCAGCGATTGACAAGCGCCACAACCATGTGCGAACACAGCGTGTACGAGCGTTACCGTACTTGCCTGGTGCCACGGAGCCACAAGCTCGATACCTACCCCCTGCCGCTTGGTAGGCTGCTTTCGCGCATTACAGCATTTGTTTGTGTTTGTTTGCTTGTTATGTCATATTTAAATTGCAAGTTTGAATGAACGGTTTATCTTTCTCCTGCTTAATTTATGAAAGGTGTTTTCTCATAAGGACTGCATTTTTTTTTTACTTTCCTTGGTCCTGGACTTACATAGGCTGCAATCTCAACACTGAATCCCCTGTGACGCATACCAGCATTCCCAGAGCGGGTCTTAGCCATGTGTGAGCGCGTTATCATTAATTGTGACGTGTGTGACAAGCATATGATATTATTGATGCCAAGGTGAGTCATTCACGTTTGTAGTGCGTTCATACGCTACCATCCCAATTTTTGTGCATACTAAGTGAACGAGACGACGAGTGAGACAGAGAAAGCAAAAGGAGGAAACACAGAAAGGTTAACCAGACGAGAGTTCCGATTCTAGCCCTGCGTAGATAGATAGATAGATAGATAGATAGATAGATAGATAGATAGATAGATAGATAGATAGATAGATAGATAGATAGATAGATAGATAGATAGATAGATAGATACGCTAGGGTACTTCGAAGCGCAAACACCCCTAGCACCTGTCCTGCTCAATGCTTCGCATATAAAGCATTTATTTTGCGTATGAACTAAAGGAAAACAACATGTCACGCCAGATAAAGTAAACATGCGCAAACACTACGAATCGGCGCAGTGCACGAGAACTTTCTGCAAGAATTACATCGCATTAATAAATCACACTAGAAAGAAATGAAGCACTGCAATACTTATGCAAAACTAACCGTCGAACGAGAACTCTTTTATAACGTAGAACTATGAGTAGAAGTTCGCAGTGAAAGTGCCTCTCGCTTGCGGTTCACGTAAACGAGATGGAAGGTTATGCCTCGTCAAATTATAATAGGTAAGCTATGCATGAAATACGCGAAGGTGTCCGTGAAATCGATAAACGTACCGGGAATGGACGAGAAATTACTGTAATAAGAGGCGGTGAGAGGAAAACTTGGCTCGTTTGAATAAGCATAATTATAGTGCCCGGTAGATATTTAGAGGGGTCTCGAAAGCACAGATGGGCGTGGTAATAGACAAAAATCCAACCACTCATTACAGAAGTAAGGCGGCTTGATTTCCCTCAATAAATATTTTTTTTGATCATTTCGAAAGTTTCACGTTAGGCTTTCGTAAAGAACCTCTAAAATAGATGAAGCAGGATCCGCCCAGAAAAACGTCCGCATTACAGGAGCAGTACTGCTGAAACGCCGCGCCCTCTAAATATAAATAGTGCCCAGGCGAAACTAATCAAATCAAAGTTAAAGCATGAAAGCATGAAAGCTTAATCATTGATTGATTTCTGGGGTTTTACTTCCGAAAACCAGCTATGATTATGAGAGGTGCCGTAGTGGAGAGCTCCAGAAATTTTGACTACCTGGGTTTTGACTACCTACATCGCACAGTACACGGGCCTCAATAATTCGCCTCCATGGAATGCAACCACCACGACCGGTATTCGATCCCGCGACCTTCGTACGTTCGCTCACTTAACGGCGGGTGGCGACGGACGACACTCAGCGGAGGCGCAGGGACGGGTGCGTAAGAGCTGCACTATCTGAGGGAAAAAATGAGAAACAACGACGAGTCAGGGGCTGTCCTACTATTTACAATCTAATATCTTAGAATAATTATTATTGCTGGGATTTCATGCAACAAAACCACTTTACATTTTTCATATCTTGTAGCCCGCTCCCCTTGTAATGCTTCGGCGATTGAGGGTAACAAAAATAAATAAAAATAAATGTAATTATGAGGTACGCCGTAGCGGAAGGTTCCAGAAATTTCGACAACCTCGGGTTCTCCAACGTGCGCTAAAAACGTACAGAGCACGGGCCTCTAGCGTATCCGCCTTCGCCGAAGCGGTGACCGCCATGTCGGGGATCGAACCCGCGTCTTTTGGTTAAGCAGCCGAGCACAATAACCACGGTGCCACCGCGGCTGCTTTTCGCGCAGTTGTCTTCACACAGCAAGAAATGCACGTGCAAAAACTCAAATGCACGGACAGTCTACAAGAACCACAGATTCCAGCACAGAATAGACGCTCACCTAAACACGAAGACGAGAACATAGGCACAAACGTTACTTCACACACACACACACACGCACGCACGCACACACACACACACGCACGCGCACACACACACACACACACAGAGAAAATGTCCTCATACGCATGAACACCATGCATTACACATGCGTGAATGCACGGCGCACAGAATATAACAAAACCTAGGCAAACACACTCTTCAAACCAACCTTCAGAATATTAGGAGAAGCCTGTAGCATGTCCCAGTTGGATAGTGACTCCGCAGTTAGCTCTCTCTCTCTCTCTCTCTTTGTATTCCTTAATTCTGCACATTCTGGCTTGTCCAGCGCATAAACGTCTGAAATACGAAGCAGCGAACGAAATTTCCGTACCTAGGGACCAGGGCAGGAAAAGATAACAGGAATTCTAAGCGCAGGAAGTGAAAAGTAGTCTTTCAGTTCTTTTGTTTTTCTTTCCCAAGAAATGGAACCCAAAAGAACATGTGAGGGTCCACTGCAGATATTTAGCTGTGTCTTATCTACTGTACGCGAAACTTCTGGACGCGGGGGAGCTAGACTGTCGACTTTCTTTACGAACCAACTGCACGAAATGAAGCTGACGTGTACTATATACGCTTCACTGAAGTCACTCGCCGTGGGAACAAAGAATGAAAACATACTCATGCGCGGATAGCTGCACCGCTTCCATTGTTCCGAAATGTGCGATAAAAAATTAGGTGCAGAGGTAGAGAGGAAAGCGACGTGTCAGAAATGAGCACCGTCAGAACTGTTCGTAGAACTCCGAAAGAGAAAGCTTATCAAACCACACTATATTCGGAGACGTTATTCAGCGATCGTGAGAATTGGAGAAAGTACGGAAGATGACAGTGTAAGCAGTAATTCAGAAGAAGTATCCTGTTTATTGATTGATTTCTCGTCTTTTACGTCCCAAAACCAGCTCTGATTATGAGAGACGCCGTAATGGGGGTCTCCGCAAATTTCGACCACCTGGGGTTCTTTAACGTGCACTGACACCGCACAGTACACGGGCCTTAACATTTCGCCTCCATAGAAACGCACCCGCCGCGGCAGGGATTCGATCCCGCGACCTTCGGATGAGCAGCCGAGTGCCATAACCACTAGACACCGTGGCGGGGCGGGGTCTGTTTTTTTCACAGAAGGAATTCAGGGTGTCTTACGGTGCCACACACACACACACACACACACACACACGTGTTCCTTTTCCCTTCTTTTACTGGGGACACACTCCTCGGCCCACTCTGGCGAAGAAAGGGCTGGTGGTTCACGCGCTCCACGGCCTTCTCTACCACGCGCCACCCCCCGCGGGCAACGGCTGCATGATAAAACCAGTCGACCAGTCTAACCGCATCGGTGGCCTAGTGAAGTTGCTGGGTTCGATTCCCACTGCCGCCGGGCACCGACCGGTTTTTCTAATGGGGTGAGAGGTAATCTGACCTGGGCTCGGTACTGTGGGCAATCTCCACTCTCGTGAACGTGGCCTCGCTTCTGCACTTTCTTTCCCTACTTGCCCTTGCTGAGCCGTGCTCCCATAAGGGCTGCCGAAAATATACTTTTAACCCAAATACAAAAATCGCTACTACCAGTCTCGTTCCTCAAAGAAAGGAGCCGTTTTTTCGCTCCTGCTGGGGCGAGACACAACAAGCTGCAGGCGGCTGGTGCGCGGAACAAGTCATGACCGTTTTGCATCAAATTGCTTTGAAGGCTACGCCCGTACCCACATGCTTCGTGCAAGTTGCATAGATAATTTGTAGTGAAACGTAACACTAATCAGCTCAGACAGGCAAAGGAGGGCACGCTAAGACAGGATGACATACACGAGCAGATAATCGTGCAAGTGTTAGGGAAGGCAGGTGTGGCAGGATGACAGAGAGCGAAACCTGATAGATTTTTACTTACCGTTACACACAAACAGGACGAAAGTTGAGGAGAAGGTAGAGACTCAAAGCGATGAAAATTTCGCTGAACAGGTAACGTGGCCGGAGCCAACGTTTCGGCAAGAGGCCGTGACCAAGATAAGTTCGCTTGGCAATACGTCGGTTCCAGCTACAACGCCTGTTCAACGCTTTCTGATCATTGTATACATGCGTCAGTAGTTTCTCCTTAGGGCATGAAGTAACGAACAGATCGCTCAGGGCGGCGAAAAACCGTGAACGTCGCAAGAGCCGATTGAATGCCGCTGGAGCCTTCATCAGGGTAACCACTGCCTATGAGAATGGTTATCATGATACATAAAAGTCCACGTACCGAAACGTTCGCTGTCTTCCATCGTTTTCGATCGATGATTGACTGATTTGTGGGGTTTAACGTCTGAAAACCACGATTTGATTATGAGAGACGCCGTATTGGAGGGCTTCAGAAATATCGACCACGTGGTGTTTCTTAACGTGCACTGACATCGCACGGTACACGTGTTTCGATATTCTTCCATAGTTTTCAACGATCTGTTCATCATTCCAAGCCTCCATTTCACCCTCAACTTCTGAGTTATTTCTGGAGTTTTACGTCCCAAAGCCACGATATGATAGATGCCGTAGTGGAGGGCACCATTTCGACCACCTGGGGTTCTTGAACGTGCCCTGGCGTTCAAGACCCCCAGGTGGTCGAAAGCTCCGGAGCCCTACACTATGGCTTCTTCCGTGATTTTGGGACGTTAAACACCGGAAATAAGTCAATCCATCCCCTCAACTTCTCTTCTGATAGTGGTCTTCAAGGTGCGGTGACACCTGTCACCTCCCAGGTCACTATGTGGAAACGCTTGCTCCTGCTGCGAATTGCTTCCGCTGAGAGAAAACACAGCTGATGATTTCCTTTTTTTTTTTCATTCGTTGCATAACCATCTTTTATTAGCTTCACAATGAGTCAGGCAGCCGCGGCGCAGCAACCGCCACGATTAACACGTGGTTGGTTAAACGTACATGCGAAGACAAGAGAAACACAGCGAGAACGTTATGTACAGGAGTCCAGCACAACGCGCGAACAACGACAGCGTTGGCGTGAGTACACTGGCGGTGAGTTGTTGAAGACAGTCCCCGATGCATAAACCACACATCCAGAGTCAGAAGAACCACATTGGGTGCGGTTAGTCCATGGTTCCGTTAGTCAAAAGGAAGAACACAGAAAGACATGCACGCACGCTCGGTAAATGAAAAGCACAAGTGTCCTGATGCCAGGAGCACTACACCGGTTGCGGTTAGTCCGTGGCTCCCCTAGTCACAAGGAAACAAAGACGAAGACACTCACACACGCACGCTCCGTAAACAAACAGCATAAGTGTCCCGATGCGATTTCGCCGAACAACGGGTGTAGCGCGAAAAGAACCAACAGGTTTTGTTTTGCGGAGATCACAACCTCCGCAGGAACAACACAGGTCGCGGTGACGGTGCACATACATTCATGGCGCACATCTCTGGAACAAATTTGAACACGAAACAACACGGAATTATACACGAACAATTATCGAGGGTTGTTTCACCTTCTCCCCCATGTACACAAGATTTACACAAGCGAATGGCCAGAAAGGCGAAGCAGAGGACCTCACGTCGAGCCAGTGCACAATCCATCAATTCCTGAAGTAGATGTCACAGAGTCGCGAAGGTACGTACTACATATATATACAACGCAAAGTTCCCCGAGAAGTGTGGGAAGCAGAGAATTGACGACAGAAGACGCCATGTTGGTGTTCTGCTTCGAGTTCAAGAGAGAGGCTCGTGAACCCAAAGTGAATGTGCAGGCTTTCACCGTGCTAGCTGTACATTCTTATGGTGGCGATACCTACCGCGTGTTCGTAAGACCGGTAGTGTTGTTACGTATCAGTGTACAAGAACACAGGGACACTGGCAGAGCCCTATGGAGACCATGCGTTCGTATGTTGTGCCGGTTGCTGTGAGCGAGTATGTCATACGCTGAGTGCTGCTCACCTAAACGCGCAGTGACGTGTCGTCCTCGTGCTAGCCTCTGTATTTAACTCTTTTGGGTGAGCTTCTACGCGAAGCCAGTAGACTTTCTGGCGCACTGGGAATCCACGCAACTTCCCAAGATGTGCACGCCAGCGTTCGCGTACATCTGTGATTACGATAATACGTAAAGAGTAAAGCGCGTTAAGTGTAGTACAATAAGGTTCCAGCATAGTTTCCAGGAATGTATCCTGCAAAAGGTTCCAGCATATGTTTCAGCATATGTTTTGGGTTCCAGCATATGTTTTGCAGGTTCAAGCATATGTTTTTGCAGGAATGTATCCTGCAAAACATACTGCCAGAAGCTGCTTTATACGTGCGACGTCTCGCGGCACCTCGTTTAGTTAAAAGGCGGAGGAGCATCATTACTCTTGCATACTGTGTTGCAGTAAATTTACTCACGTAAACATGGGCGCAGTGGTTAGTCGTATATAGAAGAATGTATATTCACATCCCTAATTTTACGAGCTTGGTCACACCTTACCTCTACGGCGAAGCGACATGAATAACGTGGTTTCCCGAATTTATTATGATCGTTGCTGTAGGCGACGTTTCCAACGAAGTGACCGGAATAACGAAGTATTGCGGATATCCCGCGCGCTTCGTTATGAATATCTTTCATTGCGTTCCCTTTTATGCTTGGCCAGCAACGATGCGCAAGCAAAGGCGGTCGTGGTCTCTGTCCGACGTATTGTTCGACATAACTACTTCGTCAACATATCAACTTTAACATGTGGACGTGAAGTTAAGTCGAGTCATGCATCTTTTGCGCAACTTTATGCTTCCGGAGTGCGATGAAGTACTGTTAGTTCAAGTGCAGCTCGTCCCGTTTGCAGGATATCGTCACACACCTCGTTTTGCGGCAATAGGGCCGACATCTGCAACGAGTTAAACGTAACAAGTGCGCCATATTTCGCGACGTAACGATACGAGACTTCATTGGACACCGTATTAGATGACGTATTTATCCGCACTTCAAACGCGATCCTCTTGTGTTCACTTGTCAGAATGCTAGGCCATAGAGCCGTCTGCGTAGGCTTTGCTTACCGATACAACCTGATCTGTGTCAGGCAGGTTGTATCGCACGCCCCCGCTATGTTCAACTCTGACAACATACACCTCTCGTGCTCTTATTGAAACTAGAGAAAGCGTTGAAACACAGTCGTTAGAAGCCTTACTCGTATACGCTCTCGTTACGTACCGAAGAAAGTCGCCCGCCAGATTCTGCAATGTTCCTGTTTCTCACCACAAAAAGTAAAAGTTGCTGGAAACGCGTAGGGGAGCTGGACCGAGAAAACGAAATCGTAAGCTGAATGGTAACAATGCCAGACTGCCTAATTCGTTGGTCAGAATAATTCGCTACATCGTATAAATTCGCGACGCAATTCGCCATACATCCTGTTTTCTCCCGTCTAACAATGCCGAACTTTTCCACAAAAGTCCCGGATAAATTTATCTTTAGTTCTCCTCGTCGAAGTCGTTAACCGGCCCCTCGGAAAACGCTCCTTGTTTACGGTCCCCTCCCTCCCTCCCGTCATCCCTACAATCTCGCGAACTCTGTCGAGTATCTCGGACTGGGGGAATCGTAAAGAGTGCAGTTTTTCTCATCACCGATGTGTATTTTTTTCGTTCTTCCTTCATTCCATTCCGGTGCGGTCATGAATCAGGGCACCTCGACTTATACGACGCCTTCAATCACAATCTGCGATGGAGTGCGGACCACGCCCAGAGCCGGCATCGCCCCGAGATCACACAGGCTTCGGTCTTTCTGCGTTTCATCTCTCGTACTGTCCACGGTGGGGCGATCAATCAAAGGGGCCCCATTTCCCCTATCTGCCGCACGCTTTCTTTCCTTCTTTCTTTCTTTCTTTTTGTCCAGTCAGAAGTGCGGTGGGAGAGATTGTTCCATTCAGTGCATGCCTCGTTCTCACGAACACTTCCATCACCCCCAAAGAAGGCACAGTGCGATGGAAAGTGGACTCTCCCAATGAGATGTGTTACAAGCCGTGGCACTGAAAGTGATCAGTATTGATCCCCCGAACACGGATCCGCTGTTCATAAAGTGTCAAAGCCTCTTAGTATTCACAACAGTGAAGTGTTGGGCCAGTTAGTTTTACTTACTTGCGGAGGTGAGAGCTGAAAAATTGCGGAAGAACAGGTGTAGACAGGAAATAATAAGACTCACTCTGATCTTCCCGCACATGCCAGTTATGACGCTAAACTCTCAACTACTGTTTTTGATGTAGCGACGTGCCTGCTCGTTTCTAGGCCATCTTTATATCTTTACTTTTGTTTCGGGTTTCGTTTGGCGGAATTTTCAGACCTCAGCACATGCGCAATTACGGTTCCTGGTGGTTGGTTCTCTTTCCATGAATAAACTGCATTCCGCTAAGACCTCCAATCACTACTGATAAGCTACCCTGAGAAAGTTAACACTCTGTCCAATATACACAGTAGAGCTATTTCCGTGATGATCCTGCACGAACATTCACTCAGTCCGAATAAGCTGCAGCTAACGACCTCAATATTTCGCGGATGTTGTTGTGCTTGGTTACACCGAATCAAAAAAAACTGCACGGCCTGATTTCACAAGACTTTTCGTTGGCAAGCTCTTGGCAAACACGGGAACTTGGTGAACTATGTTATTGCCGAACAATTACAGCGTAGGACACTTTTTAGATTAAAGCGTGACCAATATGGAGGAGCACTTGCTGCGTTTCGGTGCCATTTGAATCATCTACCTTGTCCCACGCGGTGGAAAGTTGGAGCGTTCGGCACTTTTCTCGTTGTTATCCTAAGCCAACACTTGATGTGTACAAAAATTGTGAACCAAACTTACACGCACAACCTACGCCAACCTACGCACGCTTCCCAAGCACTGACTTTCGAAGGCTGACGCTGTTACGCCTCGCGTACGCTGCACAAAACTAAATGTTCCCGCGTACGCACGTGCGTAAACGCTAGATATCTTTCTCGCCTGGCACACAACCCGAAGTATCCGTGCCGCGGATGTGGCCTGGCGCGGAAGAGCGGTCCACTGGGAGTGATTTCGGCGCACAGTCGTCCTTTCTCTGTTTACTCCGGCCAGAGTTCTGTCGAGTCTCTAGCGTACTTTCGGCACAGAAATGCTCAGCTAACATACAGACATTCCCACTACGAACACATGCGGGTGTGGGGGTAGGCTATCTTGCAGCAGCCATGAACTGTACGACGTTTTGCGCGAAAGCGATGCCTTCCTTTTTCTGGGAACCAGTGTCGTGAGAGACGTCATTGTTTGTTGTTTAAGTTTCTTGGTACCCTTCCCTTATCTTTCTGGTTCGTTTGCCCAACTCCGAGGACAGGGTAGAAAAAGACACATTTGTTCCGGCTAACAATTCCCCACCTTCCCATGCTTATACATCGCTTCATCACTTCGGTCACCGAAGACTTCCTGTGTCAATGGATAGAAGGAGCTTCTCCTTGGAATTTTATACTGGCTCCATTACGAAGGCTACAACATTGCGACAATCATTTATAGGGGCTGCAGTAAACGTAGGCGATATTGCCGAGTAAACCTCGGTCCAGCGTGCCAACAAAGCGCATAATGAAGGGATGAGTGAAGAGCTAGTGAACGAACTCAACCATTCTTCCGCGCTTACATGCTAGTCATATTCAAAACGGTGAGCATTCCGAGCTGGACAGGAATCACTGTTCCATATGTAAATATCCGCTAGTGAACACAATGCAACACGGCAAACAATTTTCAGAAAGTGAAACATGAAAATAAAAGAAATCATAGAGGATGTCTCTGTCTTCTGAAGCTGACGGTCGTCACCTAGGTAAAGTATTCCGCAGAGAAAAACCAGCTCTAACAGGATGCTGATCCGCTGCTTTGCTCTCGGCCTAACAACATGCCAACATTTTAATAAGACTTACTGGATTGGCGGAACGTATCGAATGATTGCAATGACGAGCTCAAAGTTTGTTTCGTGTCAGGGATACGAAACGTCTCAGTAGCCTCACAGGTAACTCTCGTTGCAATAAAATGCCACGTTCGCCACCACGTTGGTCTATGTACGAAACACCGTGTGCACCAACCACCGCCGACGCAAGGCTGACCTCCTGAGTTACTTCACTGGTCGTTCTCTTAATTCACGAATTAGTTCATTACTCGCCTTGACGCTACACTGTAGATGACCGAGCCATTTTAACTATAGCGCTGCGAAGTGTTTCTTGGGCTATGTTTTTCGCAGCCCTGCGTCACACCGAACGCTATAGTGCGCAGAGCCACATGGGTAATCTGTTCACGTGATCCCCTTTTCCTGGCCTTTCAGCAGGCGCCACGAGTCGTTACGCCGTACGGACGCCACGCGCTGAGGCGACACTTGCCACGACCGCATATACCGTGTATACTCATGTATAATAGGTGACCAACAGGAAAAGGAAGGCATGTGCGCTTCGATGTCGCCCATGGGGACAGCTCTATAGGCAGAGAGCCTCTCACGTAATCTTCCGGCCTAGAACGTCTTCTTTGTATTATTACTGTGTACATTAGGACCATGCTGCAGAGAAAAAAACAGTTGTTTTTTTTATGTGACACAAAAAAGATATTATTACTAGGCACGCCACACCCTACTGAAGCATTCCGTTCCGTATTTCAATAATTTCATGTGTTTCCACAACAAGTAGATACGTGTTCATTATATTTGTCGTATATTTCCGGTATATATCAAAATGAATGTTAGGGGGACATACAGAATTACTGGACCGGCCATACGGAACGTTCAACTAGTGGGGAACTCGAACTGGTTTCCACCACAAGGGGTCCCTTGACATACTCGTAAATCTAAAAATACATTGTTTTGCACATCGCCCCCAAATGTGGCTCCCGTGGTTGGCAAGCGAATCCACGTCAACAAGGTTAGCAGTCCAGCAAATTAACCGCTAATTACAGCGAAAGCTTTACAAGCCGGTTGCATAAGTCATGTGAGGAATTATATAGGGTGAAAGTGGCCGGACTTTCACCCTATAACTAACTTAAGACAGACATTCCAGGTTAAAGAATAGGAAAACACTGTACAACGTTATGTTACGTCAGACACCGGCATGAACAATGGCCGGTGAAATGGCAGCGACAACCGTTTTAAAGACAGAGGTGGTCGCATGCGCTTTAGTGCTAACACGTGAGACTGCGGTCTACCCATGAGCGTCCCCGGACGTTGACCCGGATGTTATAAACATTCTCAACTCTACAGCCGACCTCGCTTCCACAGACTCGGCGGACAGCTTTGACGTTGTACTAGCACCGGTACATTTCACTAACGCTTCTTCGCAGTTCCCGAGCAGGTTCGTTAAGCCTAACGGCACATAGTATGCGACGCAGCCCTCTTTATTAGTTATAAGCAGCAAACAACCAATTTTTGCAATTCTGCACCTCTATGAGCGTTCAAGTGCGCCGAAGTGACGGTTGAGCGTACTTCCGAATCGACACGCGCCGGCAAGGATAGTGTTACTAAAGAACCGACAACTAAACTTCTGCCGGCAGGACTCGTCATCTGCGATAGAGCAATTTCGTACGCACCACATATGATTTCCGTGATGTCATGATAAAAGCGAAAGACCCCGCTTAGCTCCCCACAGCGCAAAGATCCACATCAAATGAAACAGTAAAATTTGTGCACCTTAACTTGTGTTCATGTAACGCGCTTTTTTTTTTGGGGGGGGGGGGGTGGAAAGAACAATGAAACTTAACTTCCGGAATATGCTAAATGGCGTTGCAATTAAAGTACAAACAATTTGTTTTCTAGGTTACCCACCTCAGGAAAAAATAGACATTAACGTACAAAACATGTTACTGCAGCCTATGCTTTGACACTGTTATGCTCCAACACATGTTTGAGACGTTAAAGTATGCGTAAGGTCTATTACGCGTCGGGTATGTTAGGGTCAAACTCCGCATCATTTCTGAAAGGGAATTTCACAGAATAGGTTGCGATAACTCGAGTACTTTGCATAACGCTTCGGGTATAGGATTCATGGAACGGCAGCAATGCGAATACGGCTGCCTAGCTCGCCATATTGAATGCTCAGGCTTCCAACCACTCAAAGAGTACCTCAATGTATGCCGTTCGACTAGTAAGCTTTTTGTTGGAATCCGGTTTTTTTTTTTTACGTGGTTGCATAGATATAGCCCCCTTCAGTACCTGCACAATGGATTTAAATGTTCCCTTTTTTTTATTCACCCTCTATCATACGCAACCAAAATCTATAGCAAACATTAAATCAAGCTCGCCTCCCTATTCACTCAGTTTGCCCAGCATTATCGTGAAAGCACTAAATAATGAAATTGCCGTAAGGGGGCGTTACACGAAAACGAGTGCTATAGCGAGAGCACCAGTGCTTTGCATAACTCGCAGTATCGGGGTACCGTCGAAGGATGCGCACCGGCTGTGTGGAGTCGAGGCTGGCGTGTCGGGTCGAGTCGAGTTAGACCTTGCCTTCCTCCTGTTCGTCGTGGTCACCTCGGGCGGCCGGATTGGAGCGAATGGACGAGTGTCGCTTGGAGAGGCGCAGGAAGCGGTCGCGGCGCATGAACTCGTCGCACAGGTGGTACAGGCGTGCTTCGTAGCGCTCGCGGCGCACGTACTTGATCAGCACCACGGCGAGGGCGAGCGCGTACAGCAGGAGCACCACGAGCACGTACACCACCGCGCTCGCCTGCAGGAAGGGTGGAGGGATGGGCGTTGGAGAGGAGGAAGCGAGTTCAATTGACAGCGCAAAAAATGTTCGCTGCGTGTTTTTTCTTTGTACGTTTTACTGCGTCACTTCCGTTACGGAAATGACGTGTTGGGGTCGTGGTGGACCCCGGCAAAAAAAAAACAATATTCACCCCGGCCAGAACGAAATTAGCAGACAGCTAGATAAACCAGTAAAATTAGCCAACGTTGGCCATCATTCAGCCAATACTAGCCAATGTCGAACACCAGTGGTCCAGCTAGTGTTTAGCCAGTGATGGTTAAGGTCAAGCTGCATTACCAATCATTTACTCGATAGGCAACCGAAAACGGCAAGTAATGCTTCTAACTTAGTCAAATTACGAACACCGGCAGACATTAGCCAACGATTAGTGAATACCAACCAACGTTAGCAAAAATAGCTGCCATTTCGCCATCACTACGCAACATTAACGAAGAGTTAGGCGATACTAGGCAGTAAGAGCCACTTCCAGTTAACATTTAGCCAGCATTAATAGCACTATGCGTTCGCCGAGGTTCTCCAACGCGTTACCAAACTTTTGCCAACATCAGCTCACAACTGTGTTGTATCAATGAGGAAGTGTGATAACGTCACGTACTGCTTCATGCATCGTGCCTATCAGCCACATCACTTGGTCCCAGAAGCGTTCATATGCTACTGCGGCTACCTAGCTTGGGCACTCTGTAATCTGGAATTTAGTTGTTCGGCGGTAGCTGGCTGGCTGTCCGTTTACGTCAGTGTTCATTAAAGGCATGCTGTTCTACGGGACGCCTTCATCGACGCCGCGTCTATCACCTACGACACAACAGCCGTCAGTTGGGGAATACTAGCTAACACAAGCGACCGCTACCTCTCATTCCGACCAGATTAGTAGCGGAGTTTAGCCTATAATAAGGCAATAGCAAACAACTTTAGGAACCATCAAGTCTCCTGTAGCCACCACTGGGCAGAATTAACAAGCGTTAGTCCACAGTAAGTCGATGCTGTAAAACGTTAGCCGCCATTAGCTATGATTTAACAAAGCTTCGGCGCCACTAGCCGGCTGACTGTGGGATCATTTAGCTAGTACTACCCAACATTACTCACAACTAGTCATTTTTAACCAACACGACAGCCACAAGTAGCCTACGTTAGCCATCGTTCAGTCATAATTAACCAACTGCAGTCATCGTTACCCGACATCTAGCTATAACTACAAACACTAGTCAACATTAGCCAACTTCCATCCAATATTAGCCAGTATTATCACAAATACCTAATATAACTAAGCCATAAGTATTCAGAATTAGCCGGTATTAGCCAAGTCAACTAATACCAGCCAAGGACACCTCCCGCTATCGTTACGCACGATGCTAACATTAGCCAACATTAGTGAGAAGTTAGCAAGCCCTAGGTACCATAAGCGACCACGTGCTTTTTCTCTACTTCTCAGGGCGATGGAGATTGAACAATGCGTATATGAAGGAAGGCATCTGTGGCCTTGACGAAGGCATGACCGCTTGTCGAAACATTGGCTCTGCCGATATTCCTTGTTCAACGACTTCGATTACTCATGTTACCCTGCAGCTTTGTTGTTTGACAAGCAAACACGTGAGTTTCAACCAAACGTACAAGTTCCACATCACTTGCCTGACTGTTTGTGTTGTCCGTTCGCCAGGGCTGCTTGACGACAGCGCCGCCAGGGGGCGGTATGGTACCGCGGCCATCCAGGTAGTGCGTGCCATTGTGGCACCACTGCAGCGACTCTTCGCCGCTGCCGCCGGCCGCACCGTTGGCCGCAGCGTTGGCCGAAGCCAGGCCGCTGGACGACGACCCCAGGTTACCCAGCTTCGTCGAGGACACGCGAGTGGATGTCTCAGCAAGAGAAACACGTCATCGTCCGAAGCCTGGAAGGTACACACCCGGAACACCGGGCCACTCACGTCATCCCCTGTCGTCTCCAAACGCCGCTCTCTCTTCGGCCAGGGCCAACTCGCACGTGACGGCAATTAATTACTCCCTGAGTCAATGAATCGGCGCCAGAGTCAGGCAGCTGTTTTCCGATATAACAACACTTCGGAGCGTCGTCACGGTGCTAGGTTTCTCGTGCTCGAAGCGTTCGTAGTTTTCGACAGCCGCAGAAATTAATCAAGGTCCTTCGACTCCTTTCTCGATCCTTTCACAGACAAGTAGTTTTCTTTGTTTGAAATGCAGTAAGACAAGCTTAGCTCGAGCGGGAACTTCCAGCTAAGGGACAGAGGTATTTGCCCGCTGTTGAATACCCGAGCGCTATATATTCCTGCCGAAAGCCGTCACCAAGAAGGTCCAGTGCGTCCCTTCTCAAAGTCCTTCTTTCGGCTACCTCGAAACGAAAAACAGGCTGCAGCGGCTGTTCCTTCGTACGGACGATTCCATTTTGTGCATGGTGGACGACTGTAGCAACCTGGACCACGTTTTTCCTTCAAGCGTTGGCTCGCTGCTTGCACGCTCTTTGGTGGCTTGGAGAGTTGCCGCAGGAATGGGTGCCCGCTCAATGCCTTGCCTCACAATCCAAGCGGCTAAAAGAGTGACGTTTAGCACAACCTTCTTCACTCGACGTCACCTTATCATGAAGAACGCTCTGCTCCCCATTGGACTTGGAAGATGACTCGTAAGGAGTCTGTTCTACAAGCCTTGCTGCCTTACTCTGTGCGACAAGATGTCCACGCTTCGCGAATGATTCTGTTCAAAACGCCGGCATAATCATTTACGACCGCCATTGCGGAGTCCATCAAACGATTTGAACGACGAAGTCATTGTTTATGACATGGACGCGACCGAGACGGACCGACCAATGACCTAAGGTGCCGCGCAATGCTTAGTCATTCAACGTTTAACTGGCGAGGCGTACTCAAGCTCATCCTGTTTGAGGAATTAAGCTTCACTGTCTCTACAAAGTTGTCATGGCACAGCATGTCATGACACAGAACGAACAACACGACGAGACAGGGAATAATAACACACAGTGAGTTGCAAGTAACTATGAATATACACGAACGCCAAAAATAAAAGGCTCACTTCAGGTTCAGGAAGAGCAAGTACAGTGAAGGTTCTTATCTCAATCCTTGCGGTGTGTTCTATGCTCAGTATTAAACGTCGAGAGCGACGGGGTAATCCGGTTGCAGGAGAGAGAACCTCTACGAAACCATCAGCAGGATCTCGACTTGAAGTACACTTCTCTGTTAGTAAAGCGAGGCTTGACGATTCGCCGGCTTCCAAGTGAGTAAATAGTGCGACCCACGTGTTTTCTACGCGTGCGCTGTGGTGTGGTTGTATACATATTTAGAACAGGAAAGATTCCAGCAATGACAGAGAAGACGACGAAAGACTTGAAGTCTCTGGATTGGTGGCGGTGGCAACAGTACGCAAGGAGTGTGAATCACAATGCCTGTTCAAGTTACGGGGTGAGGTAAAACAGCTTCCTTGGGCTCTTGCCTTCTTATAAGTTGTTGTAGACGGCGCTTACGACAATAGCGAGATTTCTGGTGTCTATCTTCGGTGACCCAGTCGTAGTCGTACCTTGAAACTGCTCCTAGGGGTGTTGCTTGATAGCCTCTTGTCATGCACTCTCTAGGGCAACGATTCCTTTCATTCTGAACTGCTCCGTGGAGACTACCGCTGTCAGAAATACCAAAATATCCTGCCCGTAGTTCACACAGTCTCGAACAATTGCCGAAGCAGTTGTACACCGAAGATTATGTTCGTTGTAAGCCCTTCAGACGGTGCTCCCTGACCCAGACCGGTGTTTCATCAAACTTGTCGACATCGAGCTACGAGTGCCACATTCTTCACTTAGTCTCACGAGGAAAACCACCACTATGTGGGACAACTGGTCGGACCTAACGTCCAGTAAGAAGCACGGAAAGTAACTGATGCTTTCCGACCTAAAACGCTTCTTGCCAAAGCTTGTCTCACTCACTCCTTCGTTCTCTGAGATCAGCTAGTGCATGTGAGTCAGAAGTCTGCAGGAAAGGAATTGTTTCTGCAAATATGATCAGGTCATCCCTCCGCGGAAGGCGTCAGTAGAAAGGACACCACGCTACTCTTGGCGATGTCCACAACGAGACCCACCTGCAGGAAAAAGGAAGAGGGAAGAAAAAAAGAAAATATAAGATGTATTGCGCGAATGATTTTTGTTTTTCCTACAATATTCCTTTTCGTTATTTGGAACACAATGTGTTAATTCGGCACTGTTGGAAATCACCTTGATCAAGTACCGAACGTAAGTCATCTCGGGTACCACACACAGACAGGCAAACAGGTGTGTGATATCGAAGTGAATCCTTTTTGTACAAAGCTATCTTCAGCCATTCACTGAAAAATTCGTTATGCGATGACAAGCACTTCTAAAGTCAACAGAGAATAGGGAAGAGTGGATTTGTGGACTATAGGTTCAAGGACGATCCACGCAAGAGGGTAATGATATGCACTTAAGGGTACTTATTATTTGACCGCCATTTTTTTTTCACCTTTAGCGAACGCGAAGAAAGACAGACCGAATCAACCAAGGCGTTCAATTAAAAATGTTCTACTCTCAATACAGGCCCACACCGACAATCACGGACGATCTTGGCGCTGATCCAGGTTACAACAAAGAAAACGAAGATCATACCCTAAATATAATAACAGAACCACAGCCCCCTGCAAGTTGTAATACATGTCGGTCCCATATATATAAATACGGGACCGCATTAGCTAAGCAACAAGCCTCGCACAACAAAAATGCAGTGACAGAAATAAATTTCGTGAGTAAGCTACAGCTGCCATCTTGTGCGACGCATTTAACATAAAGGGGAAAAACCAAGGGGTAGTTTTATACAGTTTCAGGAATAGCCATCAACGGCTAACAGTCACAGCACATCAGCCAGCGTTGCGCTTATACGTTGCGAACGCACATAATATAATATTCTTCAAAAAGTTCGTTAATAAACTAGTCCGCACATTTTCCCTTGATCAGAGTTTAGCAAGCTAGCTTGCATGTTTTTTTTTTCTTCGGCAATTCAAGCACCAAAAAAGAACAAAAACTTTTTTTTTCACGCTGATCTAAACACATCTTCCAGAAGCCTTATTTACTCCTCGCGAAGTGCTCCGCGTCAAAAAAGAAAGAAAGAAAGAAAGGAACCAAATAAGAGAACGGAGGGCTTCCTTTTAATCCGAAAGCCCTTCTCATTATTCAACGAGACACGGCGAATGCCACGACGAATTCACAGACTCTAGTACCGACTAACCCCGTCTTGCTCCAAGGAAAGATTGCTTTCAACCTAGGTAGCGGTGTGCGGGACAACTCGGCATTGTTCGCTGGGGGTACGTGCGCGACCATCTCGAAGCCCCGAAACGCAGTGCCGTAGAAAATCCCTAATGCGTCGCAAAGCCCCGAGAACCGAATAAGGAACTAAGAAGAAAAGGTAAAGGGGTCAAGATTTCGTGCAAGGACCTCGTATACGAGGAAGACTCTTAATCACAATTTCGTAAGTGTTTTCCGGGGCTTAAGTTTACCACGTCTAAGATAGTTGTGAACAGTGGTTTTGTTATGTGCTGTCTTTGAACACGACTTTATATATACATATATGTATCCAAAAAAGTTCTTCCTGGCTATCGGGATAAATATACTATCAGAAAGTCATAGTGACAAACATATAATCTAGGATTTATTTCTGACGTTTCGGCTGGATACCAGCCTTTTTCAAAGGCGCATATATATATATATATATATATATATATATATATATATATATATATATATATATATATATATATATATATATATATATATATTGTGACGAAGACAACTTCGATGACTGTTTTGCTCCTATTTCGGCCACATTCCCGGACTCCACGAGATTCAGGGATGAACAAGCCAGTGATGTTAGCCTGGAGCCCCTTTTTACTGCTGCGCTGCGTCCTCAAGCCACCGGTCGATTTTGTGTACGAGATGGCCTCCTTTACAAGACGAATTATTCGGGTAAAGGCGCTCGCTTTCTCCTGGTGGTTCCGCAGAGTCTGCGACCAGACGTACTGAGTGCCATGCACGATGACGCAACCTCTGGCCATCTAGGCTTCATAAGAACACTCAACCGAACACAGGAGCGTTTTTACTGGCCCAAAATGCGAGACACTATCAAGCAGTACGTCAGCGGTTGCGACAAATGCCAACGCCATAAGCGCCCTACGACTACTCCGCCGGGTCTTCTCCAGCCTCTGCCACCACCCTGTCTGCCGTTTGAACAAGTAGGCATTGATCTCTTGGGGCCATTTCCACGATCTTCTAACGACAATCGGTGGGTTATCGTATGTGTAGACCACCTGACCCGTTATGCAGAAACTGCGGCCATACCATCTTCAACAGCTACATGCGTTGCCACATTCTTGCTGCGGTTTGTTATCCTGATGATTTGATGATTTGTGGGGTTTAACGTCCCAAAATCCTCAGGCACGGCTCCTCCCGTGTGATAATTAGTGATCGTGGTCGTCAGTTTGTTGCGGACGCTGTTGAGGAATTACTTCGTCTCTGCAGCTCGAAGTTCCGGCATTCAACACCTTACCACCCTCAAACCAACGGCCTTGTAG
The DNA here is from genome assembly GCA_013339685.2 of Hyalomma asiaticum. Taxonomy (NCBI): domain Eukaryota; kingdom Metazoa; phylum Arthropoda; class Arachnida; order Ixodida; family Ixodidae; genus Hyalomma; species Hyalomma asiaticum. The sequence goes on along the minus strand of CM023491.1, from coordinate 48,618,261 downwards.
AGCGTACCAACAGGACTCTTACCAGCATGCTGGCAATGTATGTTTCCTCCGACCACAAAGACTGGGATGACGTGCTGCCATTCATCACATATGCGTATAATACCGCAAAGCATGAGACGACGGATTACAGTCCTTTTTATCTGCTGTACGCACGTCTACCGCTAAGGAGTATTGATACAATACTGCCGTTTGGCCCCCACAGCGAGTACTCGGTTGCCAAGACGCTGTGCCTTGCAGAAGAAGCACGTCGAATCGCTCGACTTCGTACCGTGGCGTCACAACACCGATCTAAGGAGCGCTATGACAGCCGACACCAGCCTATCTTGTACAGCAAAGGGGACTTGGTATGGGTGTGGACCCCACAGCGTAAACGTGGATTATGCCAAAAGTTTTTGCCCCAGTATACTGGACCTTTCGTGGTTGTCGATCGGTTGAGCGACTTAACGTACGTGGTGGCCCGTTTAACGTCAGCTGGTCGTCGTTCCAGCCGAACGCAGTTTACACACGTCGCGCGTCTCAAGCGGTTCCACCCTGCTGTTTTCCAGTGATTTGGACTTGGACTTGCCCCGCTATATATATATATATATATATATATATATATATGCGGACTCTCCAGGAACCGTTTTGCCATCGCCGTCATGCTTCGTAAATATTTTTCTAACAAAAAAGGACACAAGAGCACAGAGACAGTCACACTAACACACACATATAGATAGATAATAGCACAAACGCAAAATACATACGCACTTTAACACACGCACACACAAAATGCAGACCATTTGGTTTATCATACAGGATTATGTTTCCATGGGAAGCTCTTCCGCGAAAAATTACGATTCAGGCCGTTTCCGGTGAGAGGACAGCATTCCGTACTTAAGTATCACGAAGGCGATTCAGTTATACCCTTTTTTTCTTTTATTTTCTCCTCTCAGAGCGCCTCAGGGAAAAGGATCTCGTTAGTACCCTTCAGTTTTGTTCCGGCGCAAACTCGCATTACGTGGAGGAACACAAAGGAAGGAGCGTTATTTTAAATCTCTCAAGCTTTGGTGCTCGCTCATTTGCATGAGATTCCGCGAGCAAAGGACAACAACAACAGCTTCATTAGTTTCACCTGAGCTGAGCCCCGGGCGAAGCGGAGACGCTGCCTCAGCTGAGTCGAAGACCGAGCAAACTGCAGGCGACAGATGTGGCTCGAATCACGAGAGCTCTTTCTCTATCGGGTTGCCGGTTCCCAAGAATGTCGTTTCTTTGCTGATATTCGGCTTTCGCAAACGAGGCAAGGAGCGGAAATCGCAGCCGTCACGCTTACAATAGAATGCCCCGCATTTCGACCTTCGCATTCGTGGTTTTCATTATTTTTCATTAGTTCGCTTATCATTAAAGAAATGATACATCTGCAACACTGTGCGTGCTTTTTAACTTATCGCTATAGAGTCAGTATCAGCTGATAAATCTGCAAAGTTGTTGAGACCGCCCACGATAAGGAATGTTTCATAAGAGTGATAATTAATGCAGTAAGACACTGTGCAGTGAACTATATAAACATGTAAAGCGAAAAATTGAACAATGCGCCGCGCTAAGTTGTACAGGAAGGCATTGCTAGGCTATTCAAGAGTGAGTTAATATGAGTTCAAAACGGTTGAAAAGAAGTTGCAGTGAAAAATGTATACCAATGCTATTGAAGAATGTGCCGTAGTGAAGAACGTGCGCAATGCAGTACTAAAGAATGGATTGCTAATCTATTCAAATTTTCACTGATACAACTTGCAACAACAGTTGCAATTGGAAGTTTGAACGTACACATCGCCAAGCCTTTTCATATTGTAAACCCCAGAACGAACAAGTATTGTTCGAGCGTCAACGCATGCAGATTGCTTTGACGTCGCTAATCTGATAGCTACCAGGTTGTCGGGCCCATATTTCACAGCACGCAACGCCGCAGCGCGCCGCAGGAAGAAAATGTGGCTGATCCATCTGCAAAGATCGGTATAACACTAAGTGTGCAATGTTTATTCGCATAAGCAGGTGATGTTAAAATTTTTGGGGCGTTTTACAATCGGTCAACGTGCAATTCCTATCGTGTTTCGCCGGGTACGGCAGCGTTTTTGTCGTGATGAACCCACGGTCCCGGCGCCTCGCGCCATAACATCGATTTCAACCCTTCGTGTGTAAAACCTAAGTAGTTTACGTATAAGTGGACACAGGTCCATGCCGGGCGACGAAAGATATCGGTCAGATTTCTTATCGCCACATTGACCCGTCAACGTCACTGCCGTGCTTGGGCGCCTAACACAGTGTGTTTCCTTGTTGCCATCAAGCTGATAGTGTTCGGCGGGAACTTTCCCCACACCGAAAGGTGACCGTGATCTACCACTGCGCTATACCGGAACCGTAAGTGTGTACGAAGCAACGTTGGTACGAACGCGGCTACGTTCTTACTCATAACGCTTCTTCCTGAAGCACGCGTGCACCTAGACGGACTTTGGAACGCGCCTGGAGTGGTGCCGCCATCTAGGAGGGGCGAAGTAAAGCTGTAGTGATTCACTTCGCCTCTCCTGGATGGTGGTACTGTTCCAGACAATGTGCCCCTGGATGCGCTCGCGCTGAGCCCGACGAGAGCGTCGCAGAACGAAGGAATATAAGGTGCGTTCGTACAGTGTTGGGTGTGTGCGGCGTTAGCGCAGCGGTAGAGCACCGGCACCGGCTTACAGCGTTTACGGACGTTGCCAATATCCATATTGGAACACGCGTTCGTATGGTTTTGAGAAGTGTAGGTAAAATATTCTCTCAATGAAACTGCACAATCAGTTCGTCAGGGTGACGTCACAAATTTGGCATGGTAGTATGAAGTGCTGTGTTGTTTTAAAACCAAATAAAACCCGCTCAGGTCCTCTCGGCATCTTTGCGGATCCGCAGCTTCAAAAACAACATTGCTAGCATGCGATTCTTTAGTATTTTTCATCGATCCCGTCAGAGGATTTCAAGCTACACTTGTCACTCTCAAATAGTCCTTCAAAGCAGTTAGTCCTTTGCGATCTCGACACTAGAGGGAAGGGCGAGAGCGTGAGGAGAAAATATTTCTTACAGTAAATGTAAGAACAACACGCAGTTGCACAAACATATCTTTTATCTTATTAGTACGTAACGAAGTGCTCATGAAAATACAAAATTCTACGTCGGCAATTCAAATCGAGGCTTTGCACGCGCCCTCGAAAGGAGTCACCGCCGTGATTTCGCCGACGAAGAAGGTAATTTGAGTATGCAAATCGTGTCTCTCGCTTGCTTACCAGAATCGAGTTGAACATCTCACTTCACGCGTTTTTTCGGAACAGGCTCACGTCTCGAACACCCCCAAGAGCTTTCTTTCTTTTTTGTTTTACATCGTGCAAGGCTCAACCATGCTGCAATTTTCGTAGCGAACGATGCGACATCGATATTGGTAGCGACAGAAGCAGGCAAAGCAACGCAATGCAAAGTAAAAAAAAAAGCGAAGACAAAGGAAAACGCGAAGCATGGAAAGGAACCCTGCGCGCAAAGCAAGCAAACGAGCGAGCACGTGCTGTTTATTTCAAGCCCCGGTGCGAGGCAATTCAAAATCAACTCATTCTCGCAGCCAATCAACGAGCTTTCCGGTCTCCGGTTCCACTTTTGCTACCTCGTTCCTGTCTCGGGGATTCCCCGACTTCATTTGCCGTTCGCCTGCAGACATTTTGTATCAAAGCGGTGCTGTCGTGTCTAATTTAGCCTGCATTCAATTCGAGTTCGCGCAAGAGCGGCCAGATACCGGCAAACCTCGCGCATAAGCTGCAATATTAAGACGAGGCTCTCTTTTTATAACCTGTTCAGAACCTTCTATAATTTAAAGATTGATTAATTGATTTTTTTCGGACAGCCTAGTCAGGCCTAGTCAGGAAACAGCTACGTCTGTTTCCTTTTGCCTGATCTCGGTGGCATGTAACTGTTTTACACATGCCAGAATAAAGAGAAGATTATTATTATTATTATTATTATTATTATTATTATTATTATTATTATTATTATTATTATTATTATTATTATTATTATTATTATTATTATTAAAAACGGGTGTGATTATTAGAGACGCCGTGGTGGAGGGTTCTGGGATATTTCACCCCCTGGGGTTCTTTCACGCGCACTGACATCGCACAGTACACGGGCCTCAAAATTTCGCCTCCATCAAAATGCAGCCGCCGCGGCCGGGATTCGATCCCGCGACCCTCGGATCTGCAGCCGATTACCATAGCCACTAGATCACCGTGATAAATGTGACGAAATAAATCTTGGGAATACTTTTATCCACTGTTTTCTACGTGCGGACCAACGTCAAGGACAAGGTGCTCCTGATTATACCGTACATGTACGCGCAGGCATCCGCAGAAAAGTACAAAATGGAACGGGTCCCGTGAAAGTGTGACGTTTTCTCACATATTAGACGCTTCACTCCACCTCACTGTTGCGTTGCTACGAAAAGACAATGCGGATTTGATTAGGAATTCGCGGGATCGAATAACGGCCGCGGCGGCTGCATTTCGATAGAGGCGAAATGTTCAGGTCCGTGTACTGTGCGATGTCAGTGCACCCCAGTAGGTCGAAATTTCCGGAGACCTCCCCTACGGCGTCTCTCATCATCAGAGCTGGTTTTGGGACGTTAAACCCCACAAATCAATTTGATTAGGAATTTAAACACTCAGTCATAATTCTACCAAAGCCCGCAAAATTGCAAGACTCGCCCTAATTCGAACAATTTAGAGAAAGTTTGAGGACATGGCAGGATCACTGCTGAAATTGGACTCAGACTCCAGCTTCAACAATGACCCATTGGTCCTTTTTTTCTTTATCTCTGGCATATCTTATCTTCATCCAGCCATCGGAGCCGTTCCGTTTTGGCGTGTTATTGCAGTATACGTACATACACTTGATACACGGTAGAGCATCTTCAGCTTCAAAAAAAAAAAAAATGCAGCATATGCACGGGGTGAATGATGATGAGTGGGCGAAGCTCCGGAGTGAATCACCGGTAAACCGTTAATCTTCCGTGTAATTCGGCCAGTCGATCATCATGTAAAGACGTGAGAAACACTCTATTCGAACGCTGGGATCTCGCGTTGAAGGGGACGCTAGCACAAACGCGTTAGAAACATGCAGTACACTCTAGTAAGGGGGGAGAGGCCACAGCGTCTTACGCAGCCCCTTACACAGGCCGGAACGCGCACCGCGTTTGCCGACGCCATCACATGACTGCTGAAAGAGTATAAGGCGGAGAGGCCACAGCGTCTTACACCAGCTTCTTACACGCGCCGTAACGCGCTAGCACAAACCCATCATCATCGTTAGAAACGGACAGTCTTTCGCTCTCTCTCTCTCTCTCTCTCTCTTTCTGTCTCTCTCACACAAGACAACAGATGGAAGAGTGAGAGAGCTCGCGCGCCGGGAGGAACGCGCCGAGGGCGAGCGCGAGCCTCCCGGCGCGCGAGCTATCGAGCGCAATCCTAGAACGAGGTAGTTACGACTACAAGGGACGAACGACCCACGCTTAAGGAGCTTCGCCCCTAAAGAAAAAGAGGGGAGGGGGGGGGGGGGAAGGTGCATAGTTTTTACAACTAGATATCCTTGGGTACTTTTGCTCCAGGTGTCAAACAAGTGCCCCTCTTCCACATTCTCATCTCTGCAAGGACTCGTCGAGTTTCCTCGTCCATTCGCAGCGCTTCGTGCAAGCGCAAAATTCTGTTTCCAGTATGCCACAGTGACATAATCGCCAAGACACGAGGGTAGAACGCGAGGTTTCACGGTATTCCGACGTACATTTTGCAACCTGCGCGCCCTTTGCTCTCCCATTAACGTCCGCCAACGAGGTCCTCTCGAAATGGTCGTATAAATAACTCAAGTAAGCACAGTCCTTTTTCTTCCGAATTCCATCCTATCCCGCTCCCGACTTCCCTTGTGTTATTCAAATCTGCTCTCTCAGCATGAAGCCAGGCATTCTCTAATGACTTTTATTGCCTCTGTAACAAAATCAAAAAGAGACAGCCACCAAAAAAAAAAGGAAAGACTTCTTTTTTTTTTCATTGTCGATGAAATGGGTTTTCCTGGAGGCTAGTGCTGCATGTCGCCGCAAGACGCTTGCACGAAGCGCATGAGTAAGTACTTTTCCGCGTACGGTGTTTTCTGTAAAGATGTGAGTACCATCGTTTGTGGGCTGCGTACTTGAAGAAACGACGTGGAAAATGCGTCACCGTCACGCAAAAGAAAAACATGTTAATGCGAACAACTGCTTTTGTTTAAAAAAAGATCAAGAACAAAGACAAAACTTGCATTCGAAGTGTGGTGTTGAGCTGGGGAATAAATGTCTCACTGGCGCAGAGTGTCCCGATAATTTGGGATGAGCGCGCAGAACTTCGTTCGATTTGTTCGCTTATGTCTGAACGCGGCTGTTTTCCGTGGCCTTCGACCAGAAATTTTTGACTGATTTCTGGCGTTTAACGTCCCAAAACCAGCTCTGATTATGAGACGCCGTAGTGGAGGTCTCCGGAAATTTCGACCACCTGCGGTTCTATAACGTGCACTGACATCACACAGCACACGGGCCTCAACATTTCGCCTCCATCGAAAAGCAGCTGTCGCGGCCGGGATTCGATCCCGCGACCCTCGGACCTGCAGACGAGTGCCATAACCACTAGACCACCGTGGCGGGGCCAGAAATTTTTCCCGCAGCGATAACGGCCGTCCGCAAGCTGCGAGTACTTCAAGTGGAATCCGGAGCCTTAAGAAGAACACTTTTCGCAAATTTAAGAAATTGCCTCATTTTCACTGTATGGGTGCTTGCTTCATGCAATGAAAAAAGGTGGTTTCAGCAACTCGTTGGAAGTAAAATACTTGCGTGGCGAGGGTATCGTCTATGACTACTGTTTTGTAACAGAATGTGCGTGCCCATTTCGAAGTGGTCTGTATTTGGCGGTCGCGTGCGGTAAGGAGAATTTCTCGCATTTTACGTCCCAAAACCATAATATGGTTATGAGACGCCGTAGTGGAGGGCTCCGGAAATTTTGACACCCAGGGTTTCTCTACCGCGCACTGACATCGCACAGTACATGCGCCCCAGCATTTCGCCTCCATCGAAATGCAGCCGCCACAGCAGGGATTTGATCTCGCGACCTTCCGATCAACAGCCGAGCCTCGCAGCGACTACACCACCATGGCCGGCAGGCGCCTGCTGTCACCCTCAAGACAACGCGACAATATATCCTCTTGTGCCACTCAATTGTCTAGCGTGTATCACCGTTTAATGGTCGCTCTTGAACAGTCGCAATAATCGTCACAAATGAGCACATTTTACGACGACCGGGATTCTTGAATAACCTTTCATGACCTTGATAAAGAGGTCGTGGATAACGATGGAGAAAAAAGAACACCGCTAGAGACAACGCTTCGACAAGTGGACTTGTCTTCGCCAGGAGGGAAGCCTCCATTTTCCCCTGAGCTTTTGTTCTAGTTTGAATTTCACGAACGGGGAGCTTGGTAGCCAAAGAAATGCTTAGCACTCCAATGCTTACTCTGCAGAACTCTAGGTTATTTCTTGCCGGTAATGGTTTCTTAACATGTACCAAAATCTTAATACACGAACGCCCTTCCGCATTCGCATCTGAGCGCCATGCCCCAAACAGCATACGAAGCCACCACCTTTTATCAACGGGATTTGGTTATGTATCCGCGTCACCAGAATAACCAAATGAATCCCACTGGTAGCAACACTCACTTGCCTCGTAGTGAGCCTGCTACTATACGTTAACTCCTGCATTAATTCTTAAACTTCAGAGATATTTCACGCGACCACGTGGAAAGCCAGAACTGCGGTTATTATTCAGCAGCCGACCAAGGGTTCCTATATAAGGCAATGAGAGACGAAGAATCGTCGATGCTGTCGCCTCTCACGCCTATACGACAAGAAGGGAGGCAGCTCTGATAAATGACAATGGGCACCGTACATTCCGTGGCGTGCAGTCGCTCACTCGCCATGCAAGCTCACGAAGCGCCAGCCGCGGCGGTAGCGTGTACGCTGGGAGACAAATCGAGCTCGATCCTCGCGGGGCCAAGATTGAGAGGCATTCGTTTCGATTACCCATCCCTCCGCAACGATCTCACGCCCGCGTACAGCAAAACCGTGCAGCCTTCGGGAACCTCGAGTGAAGCACGGAAATCCTGGAGTCCGCGCTTGCAAGTTTATCGCCGCTAGGCCATCATGATAAAACAGGGACGTTAAGGGAATCCATGCCAATTCTCTAGGTCCTCATGGGCTATTATTATTATTATTATTATTATTATTATTATTATTATTATTATTATTATTATTATTATTATTATTGTTGTTGTTGTTGTTGTTGTTGTTGTTGTTGTTGTTGTTGTGTTTCACTAAGCTGGTTGTAAGCCGACCTTCACTAAGCTGGTTGTATTTTGAAGCACTAATAATGCCAATAATGAACATCTAAAAACAACACGTATAAAGATACGAAAGAAGCTTTACAAAACCAAATGATGTATACGTTACAGAATAGGCGGCTTTGCCTTCACGGTAGTTGCAATAAGCCTTCAGCTAGGTCTTGGTATTCTACTTCGTCGTTTTGGTGGCCTTTCTCTGACTCAATACACCAGGTGGAAGAGAAACTTGGGCAAAGATGGAAGCTTGAATCTATTAATATATAGTTAAAAATGCTGTAGAACAGATGATCTCGCTGAAGCCAACATTTCGACAAGTGGACTTTCTGAAACGTTGGCTCCACACCGTAGTGGAAGAAATTTCACCACCTGTATTTTGACCATCTGAGGTCTCTTATATTGCCGTCCTAACGAAGACAAATCCACGTGTCGAAACGTTTGCTCCAGCGACATTCCGTTCTACATTGTTTTAGATGCGAAGCAGATTATGGTCCGGCAGCTTATATCACTCCCTCCATCCCTCCATCCATCGGCCGTGCGGCGTCCACACCTGCAATGCGCATGCGCATCCTCCTCCCCCTCCTCTCCTTGTCTCATCTCCTCTCCTCATTCCTCCTCTCCTCTCCGAACGGCGCACGTTGACTATGGAAACGCTCTTCGATGAACGCTTTACCAGCTCGCAAGGAACGCGAACGCGCCCTCGCCCGCGACAGACAACACTGACGCAGGCCGCGTCTGCTAGCGTCAAACCGATGCAAACGCGGTGTGCACGCCCACGTGCTGTTTCGCATCGCCCCTCATGGTCCAATTTAGCGGGAGATGGTGTAATTTTTAGGGGCGAAGCTCCTTAAGGCGTGGGTCGTGCGTCCCCGATGTATGTAGTAGTAGTAGTAGTAGTAGTAGTAGTAGTAGTAGGTAGCCACCGGCGCGTGCCTGCCGGGAGGCACGCACGCGCCGAGGGCGAGCGCGTGGCTCCCGGCGCTCGCCCTCGCCGCGAGCGCCGGGAGCCACGCGCTCCCCGGCAAACTCGACACTGCCCCGGCAAACGCGAGAGACAACGTTCGCGCAGGCAGCGTCTCCTAGCGAGTTTCTTGATTGAGAAATACCGACTGCTCGCGTTGGAGGAGCGTTCACCGGCAACCCATATATATATATATATATGCACTGGATCTTGACTTGCAGTGAAGTGCCGGTGGCAGATTTCACTTGTGCATTGTGCATAGTTGAACCGTGATGATTCGTAGCATGCGCGTTAACTAAATTAATCCGGAACTCGGCACGATCTACGATGAACATCCCGAGCTTCGCCCACTGATCATCATTCACTCCGTGGATATGCTGTAATTTTTTTTAACGATCAGTTCATCAAAACGGCATGTGGTAACACATACCGAAATCGGCGCAGTGGTGGAACATAAAGATGAATTTCGCGATTTGCGTGCGTGAACACACTGAAGCGGACGTTTTCGTCAAGCTTTTAGTGATAAGTATAGCCTCACCGGGAGAGAGAGTCTAGGGCTGCCAGCCTCTGACTGCTTGTGCAAGGCTGCGCGGAATTATTAGGGATGGTCGATCAAAATTTTTAATCGATTAATCGTTAATCGTTCATCGATTTAGCCATTCATCGATTAATCGCTTTCGGTGTAATGTTTTAATCGATTAATTGATTAATCGAAATTTTTTATAGGTGCTTGAAAAATGATGCCTTGTTGTTTGAGAAGCGTTGCTTGTGTTTGATAGCGACACAAGTATTTATCCGACGCGCTAGAGATCACATGCGCGCATTAGCGGCTGCGTGAAAATTCGCACCTTCGCCCACTGAACACAGGGAGCCCGTCGTCTTTTGATGATGTCAAGGATCCAAAATTCCGTGGGTGGTCATGATCAACGGAAAATTCGGCAGCAGGTCGTATTTGCTCTAAGTCTGCCTACTAGAGCGAACCGAAGTTGGAGGCGCTTTCGGCGACCACACTGGTTGGAAAGTCGCACAGGAAACTTGCAGTGTGGCCGAGGGCGAGAAAATTCCGAGAAAGGTAAAAGAAAAAAAAAAGGAGACGTGGACTAAAGGAAAGTTAACGACGCTCGCTCTTGTAGGGACGGCAACAATTCTCGGTTTGTCCATTAGATATGGTGGAAGTCCTCGATAATACTATAACCACGAACTGACGTGATCTCTCCCTTGTGGTCGCTCATTCTAGATTGCACAGCAGCATACCGGTCTCAAACAGGCGATCAGTGCAGGGCATCTGCGGGAAATATAGTGACACGAGTTTTCCCTCACGGCTAGAATAAACGGCAGCTGTGCCAGTATACTGCAAAGGCTTCACCTGGTCGCCGACTTAGCTCGGCGCTACACGCACCTTTTCAGTCGCGCGTATAGCTCGAACTGTGAACGCTGTCTATTGTATCAGAGATTAGAACACGTAGTATTTCGCGACTGTCATCCATTCGTGCCACAGCAGTAGACGGCGGCCACTAGGCTGGCTGATATTGCAGTACAAGCAATAGATGAAAGCTTTATTTCACCCGAAATAGGCGACCATACAGAATTACCAAATGCTACAAGGTCATTTTTTGAATAGGAATGGATTGGATACGAAACGTTTGGTATACCAATGCGCAAAGTTGCGCATTATGAAAAGCGACTATTAGGCTTAAATATAGGTAAAGTGGTTTCTCTCCATTATGCGACTATTAGACCTTTTTCATAATCCTCGAGCGCGTTTCCCTGCACGGCGTATTCGCCCTACTAATGGTGGCCCCTGTCACGTTACAAGTGGAGGCGAGGTCCCAGTTACGCGTGCTGGGGTTTTACTACTATGAGTGTTTATGTCAAGAGAGCTGAGTCGACATTTTCCGCGTCATACCACGCTGTTCTGCTGAAATGAATAGCTGCCATAAGTTGGGCTGACTGTATTGCAGGGAAACTAGCATTACAATTATCAAAGGGTATATAGGCGTTAAGGCGGACAGCTAGGCTAGTTGGTATCAAGCGTAATGAAATATGATTATTAGCGCCATATCCCCTTTGCGCAAGCAGTAATGTCTGATTATGTATATACGGATCATTCATTCTTAACCCCATCATCATGCTTCATCACTCTTTTCCCCTGTTGCTTTGTCCCCAAAGTAGAGTAGAAGGCCGGGGCGTACTAGATCAGGCCACCCTTTCTACGTTCCAATAAATTATCTCTCTTTCTTTCATTGGTGACAAACAATCTTTCTTTCGCTAAGGAGTAAAATACAACGGCAATAAGAACTGAACTGGTCAAGAAATAAGCAGCGCATATTACAATGTGGCGCTTACACAAGGAGCAAGTAAAATCTGGGGGTTAAGTAAAACGGTGTAGGCGACGGAGATCGGCAAGAGTTCATTTCTATCTCTATGGGGTATGGCCGCCTGCGGCTCCGGGCTCCTTCTACTTGCGCAGAAATATGCGTTCGACATCTGCGTCTTGGCGTCGCGCGCCTCGCAATCATGCGCTCCGGCCAAGGGGCGGTGCTGGGGTTGTGGGGAGGGTGGGGGCGTAATCGATTAATCGAAGAGCTTTAATCGATTAATTCGATTAATCGAAAGGGCGAAATCGATGACGATTAATCGATTAACCGTGTACATTTCATCGATTAATTGATTAATCGTTCATCGATTTTACCATCTCTAGGAATTATTTCGACGCACAACGGCCACGCAATGGGGATGTCGGGTACGGGGCACGCGACGCTCGCAAATCACGCCAGCCGAGAGAACCAAAGGAAGAGAAGCATGGGAAACGAAAGAACAGAAGCAAAAAGAAAAGAAAAACAAAAGAAGGCAGAATGATCGAAGCATGTATACTAGTTCGATCCAGCATGATTTCTGGAATCTTTGTGTATCATTTTGTTTATAACTCAACTGCATCGTGACTTGCGTTATTTCGCGGAATGGCGCCGCATTACTCTTAAGCTTGCCGAATTGAAATTAGCTTTCCTATAAGCAAAGTACATTTTTACTGCGTAAACGCGAGAAAGAATGCACGCGATACAAGGTCACTTGGGTTCGGAGCAGGTTTACTACCCTGGCCTTTACACTCGGGGACAAGGAAGCGCATAGAAGTATGGAGCGAGAGAAACGAAGGCAGAAGGGCAGACCTGTTGCAGCCCTGCTGCGTTTTCTAAATGCTTGCACCCACACGACGAACGCTGCCGCGTGCGGGCGCGGATCGACTATTCCCGATGAGTCGCAACACAATAGATTTCGTGAACGCCTATTAAAAATACGTTGTAACAGTAAGCGGCTCGGAAAAGTTTCGCAAGATACGCCTGTAAAATTTTTGTATGAAAAAAAATTCCGAACGCAACTGAAAAAATAAAGAAGGTTAATAATAACGTCAGGTGATTTTTTTCTACTATCGTGCGAAATATTCTTACGCAAGAAGACACAATTCGCGCAAGCTGCCTAAACAAGAATGCCTCGAAATATGAAGGGTACATCAGCAAAAAACGGGCAGAGTAACGTAATCATCTCGTAGCGCACGCGCCCTGAGAAGTAAGGTAAACAAAAATGCATATTTTTATTTACAAAACTCACTTGCAGCCTTCTGTGACAAAAATTGCGAAAGCGCATAGTCTCTTTTCGCACAACAAAGCATTAGTGTTGCGCAACCCTTCTTTGCCTCAAACTCTCACATTACTCCTGCTCTCCTGTACCGAAAGCAACGCTGAGTGCCTGAGCGTAAGCGCGTGAAACACTCGTAAGTGCCTGCTCCCGAACAATGCCCGGTAATGATTACATAAATGCCGTCGAGAAAGTGCGTTAATGGACAAGCAGGACATGGTTCGAGAAATGAAGCAACTGCCAAGAGAACGTTGAAGAGGCCAGATGGAGTAGACGGCTGCGCATGTAGCTGTGTTTGGAGAAAGCGAGGGGGAGGGGGACAAAAAGAGGCTGGACCTCCTGTCGACCAGTGAGCGCTGGGCTACATAGAGGTCATCATCAAAAGCTGTCTGTGTGGCCTGAAAGCAAGTGGAGAATAGAAGAAGAAGATGCGGGTATGCGTCATTTAATGTAGGACCATCATCGTCATCATCATCATCAGTGAACAAGGATCGTTTAGCATGTGCTTCAAGGGATGCTTTTCGTCTCTCAGAGTCTGTCAGTTACGTGCGAGCAGCGGCTTCGTTCTCACCACTCTACGGAAGATTACGCTGTTATACAGTATTTGTGATTTTAGAGCACAGCCTTTTGTACGTAGTTTTCGGTTTCCGTCTCAACGCGTCCTGGAACTATTTGTTTTGAACATCCGCTTTCATTATTACGTGGCGGTGGTGGTGGTGTTAGCCTGGCAGACTTAACCAGTAATTGCTCGGCCCGAGCATGTCTGTGGGTCTCATGCGCGTCACTATGTAACAACCAAGTTTCTCTCATGCAGAAAAGTTGAATTAACAAAGAGCAACAGTTCGGCTACTCCTTGCAAATCCTCCGTGTACCTTCTGGTATAGTGCCTAGAAAGCCAGTATATTTCTAGGCACTGTACTTCTGGGTACGCAAGGTTTTGGGTGCAACGCTCGAAGAACTCTTTTTTTTTTTTTTCGTGTTGTCCACGAGTGTCGTTCTTCCAGCGTGAAATCGCTTGCGGGACCAGGGGCAGTGGCAAGTCTTTACCACCTTATTGCACTCGGTGCACAATGATATCGGCGTTCTGGTGCGTAAAGTGAGAAATTACTATTAATTTATCCTTCCACCTTATTGTCAGTCTCTCACTTAGTGTGTCACCGCAGAAAAACCATAGCGCATAAGAAGCTGAAAAGATTTGTCGAAACTACAATAATCTATTGAGCGCTCTGAACCCTATCAGCGTTTTGTATGGGTCCTACAAGTCCGTAAGAACTTGTTCGGAAAACACTGTGGAAGTACCTTCAACTAAGCCCAACGCACGCATTTTCCACAAGCATTCTACTATAGTTCACATAACACATGCGAATTTCCTTTCTTAACTGAGATTAGCTTCAGAATGTGTGTTAGACCATTCTCTTTTTAGCTTACATTTTCCGGTGGAGAAGGTTATGGGCGCATGGAAACATAATGACCATGTTCAACGCAACATCAACGCTGTCTTGAAGTTTTTGTGCGAAACAGTTTTACAAACTCATCTCTAGAGCATGGGCTGTGACGTGAAGACTACTGCAAGTACTTCACAGCCGCGTACGGGACATGTTCACTGGCTCACTGTACTGTACCATAGTTACCTGTCCTCATGCGTCCCTGAATTTCTGTCTATCCTTTTTCCCCATACCCTTGTGAATAGTAGCAGGCTAGAGACTCTCTCCAGTTCCGGCACGGTGGTCTAGTGGTTATGACACTCGGCTGGTGATCCGAAGGTCGCGGGATTGAATCCCGGCCGTGGTGGCGGCTGCATTTCGATGGAGGCGAAATGTTGAGGCCCGTGTGCTGTGCGATGTCAGTGCACGTTAAAGAACCTCAGGTGGTCGAAATTTCTGGAGATCTCCACTACAGCGTCTCTCATAATCACAGCTGGTTCTGGGACGTTAAAACCCCATAAATCAATCAATCAAGACTCACTCTCCAGGCAGACCTATCCTCCCTTCCTTTCATTAGACACTATTGTCTTTCACTTCACATGAGGCCTACTCTAAGCCTTCCGCGTTTAAAAAAAAAAAACAAGAAGAAAGGGAAGCGTACAGACAAAACAGAACGCATACCCGCGAAACTACTATAACGAACCGGCCAGCCACACGACGTAATGCGGTGAGTGCGCTTCCTGATATACGGTTTTCCGTGTCCCCCAATCGACTTTCTTTTATGGTCGGCAAGCTCCATGAATCCTCGGACGGGGATAACCGTGTCATTGACGACGTGGCCGAAGTGGAGATTGGAGTAGTGCTTCGAAAAGCGCGGGCGAGAACGGACAAAGCGAGTGCGAAGAGATAAATGTGTGGCTGTGTGAGTACTTTATGTGCGGGAGTGCGGAGCTGTTCCGCGGCAAGCGATAAGTTGTCGGGTGTGTCTCCTGGGGCACGGCGCAGATTTTCACCGAGAGAAGTTGCCTCTGCTCTATCAAGCTTAGGGGCGCTAGTGTATGTGCGAGTTTCTGTTCTTTTCTTTTTCTTTCTTGCAGTGCATTTCGTCTGACGACCTCGCGGTTGCCATAGAAGATAAAGCATGGCGCTGTCAATTACGCTTCTTATTTTTATCTTTACTTCAGATGAAGTAAAGAACTGGAAGAGCGAAACAAAGGGAGGGACAGCCAGCATGTTACGCTACACAAAGAGAACGGAATGGGAGATAATGAAAGTTAGAGAGGAAAAGAGAGAGAACACACACAGAGTGAAATAGTCACAGTCCGTAGCTTTGTGTGGTACGGAATATCAATATCACCGCCGCTAGTTCGAGGTTGTTCCTTTTG
This sequence comes from Hyalomma asiaticum, assembly GCA_013339685.2. Taxonomy (NCBI): domain Eukaryota; kingdom Metazoa; phylum Arthropoda; class Arachnida; order Ixodida; family Ixodidae; genus Hyalomma; species Hyalomma asiaticum. Next base: position 48,602,407 of record CM023491.1, on the reverse strand, counting down.
AAAAATTACGCAGTGCCTTCGTTGCCATCAGTTGCGATGACTTCGACCACCTAACTTGAAAACATGAACAGAATAAGTGAAATAATAAGGCATAATAAGTGCAAAAGCGAATTAAGGGAGGTACTGCATCAGTCCACACATTTCGGAAGCGACTATGGAATTATAGGTTCAAGACTATAATAATGCAATTCTTCAAGAGTGGAACGGAAAGAAGCAAATAAGAAGCCATGAAGGCTAAAGTGGACTCACAGTATGGACTTCGCAGTGGTCTTGCCGATTACTGTTTTTTTTTTTTAGTTGCACTGCTGGGACACCTGCTTAATTAGAAAGTGCAGACTTTCCCATATGGCTTCGGCAGTAGTTTTTAACCTTAATTTTATCGAGTCACCCAAGTCACGAATCCAGAGATAAGGAATGGGGGACATATCATAGAAAATATGAGAACAACGTACCCTCAGACTTGGAATGTTAAACAGAGGAGTTTTGCACACAACCCGCTACGGTGCATCGACTGTCATGCGGGGCATTAACTACACGGAACAACGTTCTTCTGTAAGGTCAGCAATTGCAGTAGTTACGCCGACTTATGCTTATCTCAGTAGGGCTTGTACCCATCTCGGCGGACAGTGCAATATCCCGTAAGACTGCGCGGTGGGGTATCATAGAAGTATCTGAGAAATGTAGCGCTTCTCTCAAGGTAGCTTCCTTTAATATATTGTCTAAGGTAATACCAAAAAGAACCCTGGCGAACGCTTACACGAAACCGTCAAATTTGTGGTTCTTGTGTTCAATCTGTTGCTACGCTATGCGTGACTTACGGGAAAGAGTACCGTGACGTTAACATGCATTACAAGGGCATTTCGCTTCTGCGTCTGCGGCATTATCAAAAAAGGGCATGCGAGGCTTCACTTTCTGGTGGCCCTGCACAACCTTGCATATTGGTAGTGTGATTTTCTACTCGTTGTGATGGTCTAGTGGTTATGGCACTTGACTGCTGCCCTTAGAGTGGCGAGATCAAATCCCAGCGGCGCCAGCCGCATTTAGATGGAGGCGGAACGCTAGAGGCCCTTGTGTTGTGCAATGTCAGCGCACATGCAATAAACCCAGGCGGTCAAAATTTCCGGAACCCTCCGCTACGGCGCCTCTCACAATCGCATGGTGGCTTTGGGAAGTAAACCCTCAGAAATTATGATTGGATTAAGACGTTCCTAAATTCTCCTTTCCTGAATCATCATCTGTACCCGGAATCACCGAAGCCTTTTGTTTTTGCTTCGTTTTTTCCTATGTACAGGAAAATAAAATAAACCTCAAACCTCAATAGTTCCCGGAAAGGCTCATTCGGACTCCAGCCTGTTATAACTTATAACGCCCCCCTCGCTTAGACATGGGGAAATATTACTCAGCCGCGTTATTTCGGGCTCACGGTTCAATACGAGTCCCGGCCGACCAGTGGCTGAGTTGCGTTAAACTTTAGTGGTGGTAAAGAAGGGTGCGGATCTAATCAGGAAAAGCATTCGAGAACGCCAACCACGGTGTCTCAGTAGCTACGAGGTTGCGGCGCATGAAACGAGGTCGCGAGTTCTACCCCGATCGCTGTATCCGTATACTGATCGAAGTGAAATGAAAAAGAAAATTGTAAGAGAGCTGTGCACAATCAACCAGGATATGCCGAACCTGCTCATACCGAAATATCCGTCTATATGAAACAATTGTAAAATCGTATTTAAGGTGTCCATTATTAGGTATTTATTTTATATTACACATACGTCCAAGTTCATTGTCATGCGATTCGAATTCAATATATCCGGCTTCGACTGCATTCTGCTTTAGCTACAGGCTGAAAAAAAGAGCCATGCCTGCGCGGAATCGCAGGACAGTGACAGCGTAAGCTGGAAGAGCGACCTTCTTAGAGGCCATTGTAAACGCTTAGGGAAACTACTGCAAGTAGAGGTGGTAGGCATCCACTGCGGCATAACTCTTATCATTTCGCGAAGTAGGGAAGTACTCAATACACCATAATTACTGCGGTATTCTAACATGCAAGTCTGTATACCTGCGCATCTTAGAGAGTCTCTTGAAAAACGTCGCACGGCGTGAATAAATCCGGAAACCTTCACTGCTTCACCGGTCACAGCATGCAGTGTAGTTAATCGTACAACCAAGCAGTTAGCCCCAATCTGGTCATTATTTTTCCCCGGTGTCGTCCGCACGGCGGAAATAACATCCGGTGATTGAAGTGTTACGTGAACATACTCTTTATTACCAACGTACAACATATAGGACAGCATTTCCTTCAATAAATAACGAGCACAAAGCAACCATCCAAAGCCCATAATTATTGATCAGACGCTCACGCTAACAAAGCAAATCACGTTGCGAATCGCCGCACACCCATCCCAGCAGAGATTACTGTTGCGCAAGCTGCCGCAGCGACGGCAGCCTGCGATAATGGCGGTGGCGTGACTAGTGTTTCATATATGTATAAAAGAACCAGCCTACATATTGATTACTACAGTGGTTAACGCGGGCAGTATTAATGTTAACATTACGAAACCCAGCAAGGAAGACTTGTTCCTATAGTTGGTCGCCGATGGCACTCCGGCCACATTTGCCCCTTGCACCATTAAACCCCACGTATCATCGTCGCTGGCCAGGGAGAACTTGGGACTCGATTCCGATGCTGCTGCGACCGCACTCAACAAACGAAGAAGCCATGCTGCGCAGATCGTGTTCTTATACGGACTCCGCCACAAACAAGTCAAACTGGCAGGCAAAACCATCACGGTGTACCACAGCGAGCACAAACCCATTGTCGCTGCCATTATTCTATAGAAATGAGGCAATAAAGCTTCGCTGGACTGCGATATACTTTCCCAGGGCCGGGATCGCCAACGTTTACTTACTGACATAGAAATATCGTATTGGCCTCCCGAATGGCATTTGTCGGGGTGGAAGCTTTGCTTAATGCCGTCGTCTGTGTCCATCTGTATCGTTATCCTCCGAGTCGTGCTTGCTTTTCTGGACTTAACTTAAGGAAACCTAGAACCCACAATTTCATTATAAATTGCCCAGGAGCTCGGCCGCACAAAGTTTAACACTCTCTGTTTTTCACAATTACGAATTGCGCACGGTCAATTTTAAATTTTACTCTGATCACGTGTGCGTACCCGAATCGTGTATGGCTAATTTAAGCACACATGATCAATAGAGCGCACCGTCACAAGGAAAAGTTGGGATACCGCAACACTAACAAAAAATTAATTTGTATCTAGCAGGGCTCTACAGTGCGGAATTTCATCAGCACATTACATTGGCCGAACATGCGTACTTGAGGTGGACCACTCGAGTCCAACCAACATACTCAGTACTGTAAGAAAAAGAAGTACTTGCGGCGTCCATGGGTCCCCAAACTTTCGCTTGCGACTGTACTCAACTTTGGCAGTAATTCTATCAGATTCTAGCATTCCTGTCACTCAAACAGTGCATTTGTTGCACATTCTCCTCCCCGCCCCCCTGCCCTGTGCTTCCACTTACAAGAAAAGAAAATAAATCATCACAAGGGATGTGCTTTGTAGTTTACAGATTGATCCGGAAAGCTATTTCCCACGAATGGCTTCAAACTACTGCCCTGAAGCAGACAAACAAGGGCGCAAATCACATATTTGGTTATTTCTCGACGCAGCCATATTACTTTTTTGTTAGGTCGGTCATCCTGAGTTTAATTTAGGTTCCGAGCGAACGCCAAAGCTTATCAGAGGCTGGTACGCGACTTCAAGCCCCTTACAAAAGCCTTTACTTCTACGAAACAAAATTTCCCTTTTTTCTTTTGCACGCAATTCTGTCTCCGTTCTTACAACGAAATGTCCGGAGCCTCTAAATGTAACAGGAGTTGGCCAGCGGGGACCAAACTTTGAACACACAATGGAGCTTCGGTAAAGACTTACGCGTCTAACTTGTCTATTAAGTTTTCTCATTGGCGTCAGAAGGGAACGGGATTTTCGCTTTCTGCCGCTGACTTGGTCCGCCGGACATAGTTCAATTTAAACTTCTCCACATTTTAAAAAAAGAAGAGGTATTGTAAAGCTTCGTGCGCCGAGTAAATTGGACTGCCCCGAAAAGGTCACCGATGCCAATTTCGGCATCCAGTGACATGGCGGACAAACAAAGCGTCAACTTCTTATTTGTCGCGAGAAGCTCAGAAAAGTAAATATATTAAGAATGTACCAAGCAACAGAAAAAGCTTGGCGAGGCCTTATCGAAAACAAAAATTTTTTTTCAGCAAGATGCTTGCCAAACAATCTTGTTTCGTGTCTTCTACATCTGCACCAGCGAACACCGGAAGTGGCTTTGATTGTTTCGATGTCGTCCACAGCTCAATATCTTCGAGCTTATTTTTTTCGCCAATAAGTCCCAGTATGAAGCAGCAGCAGAGGCCGTACACGCAACTACCTTCCTTTTTGTTCCCTTTCCCAATCTATTCCCCCTCACTTCTCTCTATGACAGAAAGTGAAGCGCCATCAGAGTTGAAGATATTTACAGGTACTCAATAGAGATGATGCAATAAAGTCGCAAGAGAGGAACCCCCAAATAAGTCGGGCTAAATTTACTGCTTCATTCGTGATATTTTGAAAGACATTACTTGAGCACGCAGCATAATTTAGTTTAAGCTGCCACTGCTCTCGATCCTCTGCGCAGACCTTGGCGGTTTTCTTTTCTCCCTCACTATAATGTTGAGAGGAAGCTCTCAAATTATCGTGAAAAATAATTTAATTGCTACAAAGACAGTGAGAACGAAGCACCAGTCGAGGAACTAACAGATGAAATGACAATTACTGACTCTGAAGCGCTTCCACCTGGCGGGCCGGAGACACTTAATCGAAGCTTCCGTGCGAGCGCCCCAGAAAAAAAAAGAAATTCGTATTATGTTGAGACGACTTCCATATCAATGTTTCTTTTGATGTGAATAAATCAAACCAAAACACTGAACGGTTGATATAATTCAAGTGTCGTCGACAAACAAAAGAAAAGGTCCAAGAACATGTTTCAGAAAACTGAGCGAGAAAGTACGTTAAGGCGCACACACTCCCAAGCGTACGCTCTTGGTATACTGCCACGGGAGGACCTTACGCACGCAAACACGGATTGAAAAAAACAGCCGTTTTCTTTTGAGCTGCAAGGCACACGCGGCTTTCCTTGTCCATGCGCATCTCAAATATCGACAAGCAAGCCTCCGGAGGAATCGGTCGGTCCGCACGGCAGTGGGACACGGAGATATTAAATTTCCATTTCGCTTCCGGAGATCTTCGTGCAAGAGCCGCTCTGTATGTAGGAGAAAATTGCTTCGACGGCGAAGCCAAGCAAAACCTGAACAGGCGACAAAAGCGAACAAAACTTAAGATATGATTCGGGACACCACTGAGAAGAGAAATCTAAAAAATCAAAGCAGAAACTGCGAGCATTAACAAATGAGAACACGTTTCGTGTGTATGGTGTCTTTCAGCAGTTCCGTGCAGCATGAATCCTCAAGCGCAGATTCTTGCGAAGTGATATGCAGTGCCAGTATTGGGAGACATTGACGAAAAAAAGAAAACTGTTACTAGGGCGCCACCTGACAACATTGAAGACTATAGAGATGAGCCTATATAGATTGAAGACTATATAGCCATAAAATATTTAAGCGGCAGAATCAGGTGATAGAGGCCTTGGTCACGTGACAGCCAACCCCCTAGATTCATCGTGTCCGGTCTGGCACCACTAAAGGTTGCCCATGTGGACCCGATCCTACCCAAGAAGCCCCACGCTTTGGCGTCAGACAAGGTCGGCTTGCCGAGGACAGAGGAACCACGTGACGTCACCTCCTCGCTATTTTTCTCCTTTCCTCCATGTTAAGGGAAATCTTGCGGCTTTCGCAGCAGGGCTAGCCGCTAGCCGACGACAAGGTGCGGAACACCACATTGTAAGATGTATTCCCCTTCCTGCCAAGTCGGTGAAGTCCTATACCTTCCACAGCGCTGTACGCAACTTCCGGAACCAGGTACAGCTTCGCCTTTTTATCATCGGATTTCGTAAGCTGTCCGCACAAGCACGAGTTGCTTCTCTTGTTCAAAACACTCTTCGCCGTCTTTTCTTCCGTCGATGAAGAAGACGGCGCCGAATCCGTTATTCCCCATTCATTTGTTGATCTTTTTTTTTTGTAGCTTTCTTTTTTGTTCTCTGGTGCGTTTGCGTAAGGTGGCTCGATCACTGCGCTCCAGATTGTTTACGTTTCACCTTGGGTTTCGATGCGAGCGGCAGGAAACTTCGATGACATTCTAGCAACCGGCTGCCGCCCGATCCAAACAGGCGAGCCATTGTTTGTGGGTATAGGGCGCGTGCTTTGCTCCACGTTCGCTAGCACTGAGCGTCCCTCGACAAAATGCGCGCGCACACAATAGCACATCGGCGGCGACCGTGAACTGCCACTAGAGGAAATAATAACGCGCGCAAAGTGAAACGACAGACGGGGAAGGGTGAGACAATCGAAACAAGCAAACGACAGGCGGGGAATAGTGAGACAATCGAAACAAGCACAAGGAGACACCGTGAAAGAAAATAGCACAAGATCGATGAGAATAGCTGCGGTGAACTACCTCAAGAAGCGATTGTAAGTGGCTTAAGCCACTTATAATCGCTTCCATCAAGAAAAGAAGACACCATCAAGCTACCATCAAGAAAAAAGAAAGCTCTCCGAAAAGGAACCACAAAGCTTAGGAATAGCAAACAAAAGCGATAAATATGAGGACAACAGCATCAGTTTGAGCTAGTGTATTACTGTCTCCATGCGTACTGGAAACCACGCTGAAATTAAAACGAGCAATCATGAAGGAAAGGTCAATGAATGAATAACCATATTGCTAAGCTATAAACATGAAGCACAGGCACGATAACTGGAGCTATGTTTCACCAGGAGCACATGACTTGGAAAGAAAACGAAAACTCAATCAATACCCTTGGAAAACAAAGAGAAAGAAGAAAGACAGTCCCGCATTGCTGAAGTGAAATTTCACAGCGACAACACTAACTGCTACGGAAAATAACTGAAAAAAATTGGGGCGGGGGGGGGGGGGGGGGATTGTTCAGGCAAAGCAAGAATAAAGAATAAAGTCACGTCGTGTTTACGTAACGCCGCCGGCCACTCCATGAGAACGTGCGCCAAAGCGTCGGTTATCCTGTCTCCGTTTCTCCAAGAAGCACACGTGTCTGGCTACAGAAGCTTTCAGCTTTTGTGTTTCCAGAGTAGCATAGTAGGCGTTTGCTTTCATTCCTTCCTTACTCCCTTGCGTTCTGTGCTTCTATCTTCTTGTTTACCTTAAATACATTATAAAAGTCCCCTTGAGTAGGGAAATTGTGACGCAAGTGGAGGGCTGTACAAGGCATTTATAGAGGTTCTAGAATAGCAAGGACATCGTCCAATCTGGATAGAGAAACAGCACAGCACAGGCCTTGATATCAAGTATTAGAATGATGAATTTATGAGCAAATAAACATTAGCATGACCATATTTATTTTTCATGGTTCACGGTTGTTGTACTGTAAGGTTATCTTGGCGATTGTTTTCAATTTTGCATTTTCTATTAACGCTTCTTTTTGTTATTTCATTCATTTTGATCTTACTAAACACAAGCGTACGCCACTTCAGTTATCTGTCCTTTAACTTGCCTGTTAGCTTCATCAGTTATCTGTCCTTTAACTTGCCTGTTAGTATTTGTTTTCCTGTACGTTCTTCTTTTTTCTGATCTCATGGTACTGTGCCACAAGTCCTATGTTTCTCGCGACACTACTGAATGTATTCAAATACAAAGAAGTAAATAATCAAGTAAATACTAGACGAACATTACAATGCCCATCTTCTGTCTAGCAATTCTCCATCAATTTCATCCTTCGGTGCGTACCAATCGAAAGTGGAGCTTCTTTCCGGTCACGGAACCTTAAAAAAGTGTCTTTTATTCCAGTCTTCTACAGAACAAGACAAGATAGCATAGTACTGACATCTTTAGGACAATTCTGAACATGCCTTTCAGCACAGGCGTAATCCACTGCGAACTATACTACGGACATCTCCTTCCGCTACGATCATGGATCTACTCGAGCAGCAGGCGAATAGCGTAAGTCATCAAACTTTTGCTACTACTACACGAAGGCCCCTGTTATCTACGGATTAGCCTTTACGTAAGCTGCAAGCCGTAAGAAAGCTAACGACCACCTATACGAGTCGTTCGTCTGTCTTCAGTCGTTTCCGGGGTTCGTCTTCTTGGCGACCTCGTTAGAATGACGACGTCGGCACACCGGATCACGATATTCTTACGCCTGAAATCCCTCTTCTCTGTAAAGCTTTTAAGCTTCTATTATCTTCATCTTTTTTGTCTGCGCGTCCCCTGTCGAAACTAAGGCCATACACGCGAGCCCCGCGGAAAACATGCAACACGACAACAAAGTACGATGTCACTAAGTATTTAGGGATGTACGAATAGAATAGTGTTCAGGCTATCTGATTCGACCACAAAGTCGAATGACCAATAAGTAAAGATCGCAATATTTTTTCAAATAGTTACCGAATATTTCAATATTCTAACTGCGCCGCGGAAAGACGATAAACTTTACTTCTGGTGCCTCATTATAAGCGTGAAACGTGAGAGCTAATGCAGTCCATCGGGGTATTTCCCTCGGAGAATGACTTTAACGACTGTACCAGCGATCGCTCGCACATTCCGAGCAAATATGTGCACACGAAGGGACTTATTATTTCTCGTGCAAGCTGCATTTGTGATTTCAATGCTAACGTTCGGGATAACGTGACGTCAACATCGATCTGCATTGATCATAATAATAACGGCTGTTGAAAATGAGCGAATTATTCGCTAGTTATCCGATATTCCATTCGGCGCAATTCGTTTCTCCAACTAATCTCTTCGCATTCGATTCAGTCCCAAAACCCGCTATTTGCACAATCGCGAGAGTTGTCATACATAACCGAAAAAGGAAAGTGGTATACATAAATCCAGGGCGAGAATGTTAACCAGCACTTAGTCGAGTTGGCTACCCTGCAGTTCAGAAAGGAGGAAGGCAAATTTGAGCGATGAAAAGAGAGTCCACTATTCATGTCAGCAATACTGCAGCAGCCTTGATCTTTATGTCAAAGACGATGCCAGTCAGTCCGGTAGCGTTTGGTAGCCTCAGCAACGCTTTCGTTGCCTCTTACAGTTGTGACGCGCAAGACCGCGGCCCCAAGACGATGTTCTCGGAAAAAGCCTTTCCCTCTAGCTGGTTTAGATCTGCGCTGATCTTTAGTTTTCTAAAATACGATACAGAAACGCAGGATTTCTTCGAAAGTCTCCACGACACAAGGTTCCACGACCCAAGGTCTCTAAAAGGTCCAGCAGAAAATCACTTATTTAACGACGCAGCCGGATCCGCACATGACGGAACTCGAGTGGTCGCGATCCCACTGTCAACGACGGACCCACTAATACAACTGAGCTCGGACGATTACACGCGCTTACTGGTCGTCTTTTAGATGCCGGAGCAGCTTATGGCGGGGGCTTTGTCCGTCCCTCTTTTCGTCCCGCGTCCCACACCCCCACAGCGCATGGGTGTCCAATCCCCCTCTCTCTCCTCTAGAAGTCCTCTACTCTACGGAGCGGTGCGCACAACAGGTGGTGTGACAGCTGTATACTCCGCTGGGGGCGCCATGGTAGTTCCGCGGTATGAGAATGACGGAGCACCGCGCGCCTCATTCTCTCTCCTGTGCAGCGCCACGATAAGCGCTCGGGCCCCTGCCGCGAAAAATTACACCATCCATCGACAATTCGAAGCCCATGGGCTTCGAGTTGTCGATTGATTCGCCCTCGTGCTGTCAATCGCTAGCCTCCTGGTTAGCTCAATTGGCAGAGCGAGCGCCCCGGTCAGGCGTTGGTCCCGGGTTCGAACCCCGGACCAGGACGAATTTTTCGGCAACTATGAAGCTTTCTTTTCTGAGAAATCCGTATGGATTTCCTTGTAGCCTTGTGCTACAAAAACGGGTGGATGCTAATTTTCTCTTTCATGAACGAAAGTTATCTTATTTACTTAATGTGACACAACGGTTCCTCATGGTATACGCAAGCACTAGCAAAAACAACCGCTATACTGCGGTTACAAACAACCTTCCTGTAATCGGACTTAAGGAACACCGGCAATCCAAAAAGCCGGCTTTTGGTCATTAGACCTTTCGATTAGATCGTATGTTTTGAGCGCAAGAAACCACCTACGCGCAAGTCAATTCACACACACACACACACACACACACACACAATGGTTCAGAGGTACGTAGTGCACAAAGCAAAAGTACTGCTCACCACTGGTCTTCAAGGTTCCCCCAGAAGGATCTCAGAAGGCCCCTGTAAAGGGTACCTTGCCGTTTGCTGCCTTGTAAAAGGGGAAGCCTATGTTACAAAAACGTGCAATACAAACGAGGAGAGTTCGCCAGACAATAATTTTCTTCTCATGCTTATCACAACACAAAACTAGAATTTTAGTGAATCATGTGCATGCATTTAATGACGTACAATTTATGCATGTGCACGACATATGAATTACGCTGAACGTGGAGACCAAAACGTAAATTTGGCAGAGACACGAGATTGTACACGCGTTGGAATACGAAAGCACCGGCAGGCATCGAAATGACTGCCTACTAGCCGCATGCTCCTTGCATGCGGTAAGCGACGAGGACAAGTGGTGGCGCACCTACTTTCTAACAAGAGGGACCCAATTCGATTCCCAGCCTAATCGGGAACCTTTGTCTTCAGAACCTGGAATCGTCTTCTACTCACCTGACTTACAAATGTGACACTAACCGCAGTTTCTTTACGAAAAGCAAACGTGATATGTGCAGTCACCAGACACGTTGCGCAAAACGAAATCAAGACGTCATCGCGCAATCTTACGTAGTGACGTCACCGCATCTATCTATCTGATTTGTGGGGTTTAACGTCCCAAAACCAGCTCTGATTATGAGAGACGCCGTAGTCGTGGTCTACCGGAAATTTCGACCACCTGGGATTCTTTAACATGCACTGACATCGCACAGTATACACGGGCCTCAACATTTCTCCTCCATCGAAATGCAGCCGTGGCTGCCGAGATTCGATCCCGTGACCTTCGGATCAGCAGCCGAGTGCCATAACCACTAGACCACCGTGGCGGAAGGAATCTACCATGTCATATGTTTACTACCTTGAGGTAGTATCTATCTATCTATCTATCTATCTATCTATCTATCTATCTATCTATCTATCTATCTATCTATCTATCTATCTATTCTAGTCTGTCTGTCTGTCTGTCTGTCTGTCATCCAACAAGTGCAAAGCGACCTGATGACACTCTTCTGTCTAGTCGCAACTAGCGGGAAGCATCTGTTTAAAAGGGCCGGCGTCGTTCACCAATACAACACTCGTTCGTCGGCAAGTGGTGCACATTATTCTCAGCTAGACGGCGGCTCGTCGTTTCGGGAAGTGCACCACAATGAGTGCCGCTCGTGCGGCAGCCAAGGTCGACACCGCGAGGCCAGTAAACGAGCACAGTAAATAGAGGCGAGCGTTCCGGGCCTAATTGCGAAATGGAGCAGCCGTAATGTCCGGGGATAAGTGATTCTCGCGCGCTTTGCGTTGCGCTGTGCATTAGGAATGCGGCGCTCGTCGTTTGAACAGCGCAAATTTATCTGAAAAACAAAGATTGAAACGGGAGGTCAACAATTAGCGCCATTACGTGACCTACGTTACCGTTGTACGACCGTTCATCTTTCCGCATTTACGGGATATCACACAATGAAAAAAGGTCGTGTATAGATAGATAGATAGATAGATAGATAGATAGATAGATAGATAGATAGATAGATAGATAGATAGATAGATAGATAGATAGATAGATAGATAGATAGATAGATAGATAGATAGATAGATTCACGTGTGCGTGTGTATCCAAATAGTGGAAAACATTTGGCACGGCTGTGCAAGCGCAAAACTTTATTTGAATACATCCACAGACCCCATAAACGTCCATAGATGTACTATTTCCAAGCTCACTGAGGTGGTTCAGGCAACCTTCCCAAGATATCGGGAGAATGTTGGCGCACTCCTTGGCGAAGGCGCAAAGCAAAACAAGCGAAAACAAAGGCCCGAATAGCGACGTCAGAGACATTATACAAATGTGGACGTGCCCGACTCTCGCTGCAGCCTTCATGCGTCGGCAGTATACCCAGGGGATCCCCGCCGTCTAGAGCGTTATAAGTGAAGAATGGTTATAGTGCGTAACACATACGCTTCCAAGAATTGCAAAGAAAAAGAAGAAAATTTCTCCAACTGCTAAATTTTATGCAACTGGCGATCAGCGGAGATCTGTGGGGCATGTGTGTACGCATGTACAAAACAAACACCAGCATTACCACGACCTGCGCCGCCCATACCGCATCTCGTCCCTCGCGCACGTGAGCGCAAGGGGACTGCAATTAATAAATAAAATAACGAGAGACAGGCGAGAACATACGTAAATCTACTACGAAAGATGATAATAAAATAATAATCACAAACTAGGAAAAAACTGCTAATTTAATAGTGACACAAGTGATGATGACCAGCACTAACACTAACGAAAACACACGTCCCGCGCAACCAAGAATGTAGGCAACACTGGAGCAAGAAGCATCCACAACGGCAATTCCCGAAGCGTGCCGTACGGCAGTATTTCGTAAGATTCGAATTCCCTCGGGTGAGCTGCACATAAAATGGACACGATATTACTTATTCCAACGAACGTTACTTATATATAGAAGGAAAGGCAGACAAACAGACAAAGTACTTTTAATTATATATAGAAGGAAAGAAGGACAAAAGAATGCAGTGTCTGCAGGCGGAGAACTGGGAAAATGAAAGTCTGTGTGCGACGAGTTACTACGTTAGCAATACTAATACTAGTTTTCTTAGCCAAGGAAATCGCGTTTGTAGTTAAGGGACTAAGGATGACCCAGAGAGCCTAGTGTGAAAAAGAAAAACGCATAACCCAATACTCGTATATGTTCTTACGGAAAGATAAAAGAAAAACATCAAAAGAAGCTTGCTGCTCCGTGTTGGTGCTGGCTCCCGTAACAATATTTTCGATGTTAGCTTAGTTTCTCGTCTTTTTCTTTCTTTGCTGATGTAAAACTTGTGTTATGAAAGAGGAAGGTTACTGCAGCGATTGCCCTTTCACGCATACGACGAAGCCACCCGCTGCATTCCTCTCTTTATTATTTCACTTTTTCTTCGAGTAACCTAGGGGGGGAGCACAGTGACGATAATCACATCTGGAACCGTTCACATTCGGTTGTTACGCAGAGAACGCTTATGCCCTGACGCTCAAACGAATGCATGCGGTTCGTAGAGCGCACGGCCCTCATTTCAAGTTCTGAAAGACGACTACCGTAGCCCATCATCAGTGCCGGTGAAAGCGCAGGACGCGAAAGGCCGTGCGTCCGGTTCTAGGCAATTTAGTGGATCGATAGTCCGATGGGAACGTAATACCTTTCCTCAGCGCGAAACAGCAGAGGCAGTAAAAATTACAGGACAGCGCGATGGGGCAAAGGGTCAATTTCTAACTTGGACCGGTTCAGACCAGAACAGGCCTGATTTTTATGTCTGCGCTTGCTTTATGATCGGCGCTTAAGAATTACAAGGTATGCCATCCGGAATAGCTGTCTGTCTCTACATAGCCCGCCTCACAGGGCTGACACCCCATGCCGGAAATTAAATGACTCTTTCTGTATTATTTTTTGCCGAATTCTTGCAAGCAGTGATGTAAACATGTTTCGTCAATCCATCAAGTATATTCCAGCACCTCAACTAAGTTAGCGCTATCTGCGGCTAAAACGCGGGTTCGGTCGTTTTAATCGAATCTTCGAAAAATTCGAACGAAAGGTACCTACCCACGACCGCAACAATGACAAAAATGACGATGTACTATGCGCGGAGACCAGTTGCTTAAGTACTATACCAGAACAATCGTGCGGATTTGAGTATATTTTCAAAAAAAGAAAAAACGTGGTTGATCCCTCTGTCATAAGAATCTCTATAACATGAAAGTGAAACCTGTCTTCGCGAAGCTGTGGAACGCATAAGCGTAAATCTGGCGAATCGAGGGGTGGGAGATTGCTTGGGTACTGTGAACATGTAAACACGTTAAATGTAGACATTAGCGGCACCTCGACACGGTACAGGGATTCTCGACAGTTGTCACACGAGAGAAAGTTTTCGAGCGACTCACATTGCTCTGGAAAAACTGTGAAAGAACTGTGACGATCGGAGAATGCCTCTGGGACACGCAACGTAAGAAGGAATACACATCAAAAGTGCTTTTGCTGACTGACCTTGCATAATTTATATTCGTGTACGCAACCCATCCCTCAGCTATCGCTGTGATCCGTAGGTTTCCACTGCAGCACGGCTTATATCCCATCGTGGATTTGCTACCTAAACGCTTCGAATATTCAGAATGCCGCAGTGACAGATCAGTATTTGTTTGTTTTTTGTTTAATGGATCTGCCATGACTTCGTAATTTACGAACAGGGTGGATACTTTTCAGCATTTCATACTTTCCGAAAAAGTGGCACATGTCTGACACATGGTGCTCCTCATTATGGCCCCGCATAGTGGGTGGCAATGTTCTGCTAGGAAAATAAAGTTCTGCATTTTTATGCCCCGGATCGACAGTATCATCTTAAGGTACGCCGTACACTCATAAAAATGGGCATGTCTGGGGCGTCCTTACGTCACACAACTAAGGCCACCTGGCTTGCTCACGCTTCCTTACTGGAAAGCCGGAGAAAGTTCTTGGGATGGGAGGTTCTGCCACCTGCTGCAATTCGCTTGCTGGAAACACCACGTTCTTTAAAAACCTTGTTTCTTTCCCCAGTGCGCTCTGAGACATGCAAGCTTTCGAAACAAACAGTCATGCGCAGTTGCGCATGCAGTCAACATTATGCTCCGGTACTGACTTGAACAGAAGTGTGTTTTTCTCAAGCTGTGGTCAGCGAACACTCCCTTGCCATGTTTTCTTTATCTGATTCGACTCTCATTTATTTATGTAGTATTCGGTTATAGACCTAGTTTTAATCTAATCAAATACATATTGCGAACTTTTTCGACGTTAAGTAAACAAATGTTATCCGTAGATGCTCGGACATTGGATTTCCCGAAGCACGCCCAACAAGCGTTTAAATAGCCTCACACGAAGCAAGCAAAACAGATGAACGAATAAAGATATTCCAAGCGGCAATGAATGCACGCTGTCCGTCCAGCCGCGATAAATGACCGAGGCCGAGTCGGAACGACCGGCTAGTCTCGAGTCGGGCTAAATGCATCCCCGCTCATTCCACGAGAGAAACTTGGCCCACATTTCGGCCCTGACAGACGACCTCACCCTCACCCTCCACCCCCCCCCCCCCCCTACTCCAACGTCGGAAGGTCAGACGATGCGTACGCCACTTGCGAGCTTCGTATGCGCAGCGCGAGAATCACCAAGGTCGTCCGTAATGTATACAAAGCGCATGCGCCTAACGACCATCAGCGTCGCAGCAGGGAAAAATCCCGTCGCCCAGTTCCTCCGTGCTGTAATTGCGAACGCGCTTCGGGGTGGCGGCTAATGCTCCGAGATAAGCACTGTTCTCGCGGAGTGTCTTCTCGGTGGGAGAGTGTTTAAAATTGGGATTTCGCGGAACGCTCCCCGAATTCGAAATGGGGTCGTTAATTCGCGAGAAACTTCTTCGGGTAAGTGGAGAAATGAGGAGGAGTCCGGGAATTTCGTAACGCTGAGAAGTTTCTCCGAGATCCGGACGAGACCTTCCGTTGCACTGGGCGTGGGGAGTTCTATCTTAGGGGACTCGGAGCTGCAGAACGAACTTATGATTTCTGGGGTTTTACGTCCCAAAACCAGCTCTGATTATGAGAGACGCCGTAGTGGAGGGCTCCGGAAATTTCGACCACCTTGGGTTCTTTAACGTGCACTGACATCGCACAGTACACGGGCCTCAACATTTCGCCTTCATTGAAATGCAGGCGCCGCGGCCGGGATTCGATCCCGCGACCCTCGGCTCACCAGCCGAGTACCACAGCCACTAGACCACCATGGCGTGGCTGCAGAACGAACTTAGACAGGTTTTAGACAGGTTATGTAGGACGGCAGTTGCGAAGTAGACATCGCACACGCGGAGACAACAGCCAGGGCTTTGCGTCGTTAGTGAAGAGAAAATGTTGCGCTTTCATGCGGTAACGAATCACAGTGAACCAACCATGGGATCCAAGTCACAAATTAGGATATTAAGTACCAAATCACAACTTCGTAGCTTCCTTTGTGACCCGGTTAACAATGGCGCCCTAAAGCTATCTACCCCTTACAACTTACGAAACCGTTCATTATCGTCAGCACTCTAGCTGCAACCTTTCTTCAGGGCCCAGCTAGCACTAGCCCCTTCATAGCATAACTAGCGGATTGCAGGCTCCACTGGCTCTCTCACAGCTTCAGCAGCAGTGACCAGGTTACAACGATGCTAGCTCCCCACGATCGTGCCCTCGTATCATGTGTACTTCATGTTTGTCAGCGACTACGTATCCGTGGTGTTACAGCGAACACCTTTATCAATGTAATTTTCAGACCACCCTCACAGCTAACCCTGCTTCTGCAAGTGTCCATTAAACTACTGCCTTCTGTGAGCACTCTACGGCTTCCTAGAATACCGTTATCCCGGTTAACGCAGTGACTGGGCTGGGGGTTATGTATAGGCCTGGGACTCCCTTTGAAGGGGCTGTTTTCAACATAGCAAAGAGGGGGGAAAATAAAAAAAAAGAAACATTAGGAGCTACTTAGACCCTTTCTTTTTCTTCCCGTCATGACTTTATGGGAATGTGATTGCTTTTAAAATATCAATTGTATTACCCTGAAAGTGTGCCGGGGCGAGGTTTCACGGCATCAGGTGCCACAAGACAGCGAATTTTCTGCAACCTATAGCGAGAGCAGTCGCGCAGTACGGCCTCAGTAATTATCTTCGCCACGGGGCATAAGTGGCAGCGAAGCGAAAGTGCACCACTTAATGAAGGTCACTACTGACCTATTGAATACAGCAGGTCATCTCTTAAGATAGGGGCAGCAACAGAGACCCGACACCTTTCCAACAAGGCATTTTTGCTCGCCAATGAAAGAACAAAAGAAGCAAGAAATGAAAGGTCGCTAAGTGCGACGACACTACATTACTGGTGCCACAGAAATTATAAGTGCACGCGAAAAGCAAAAACGAACTCACCTCCTACGTCGTTCATCATTACGTGAGATCGGCTTAGCTCGGTGCATTAAAGCATGCAAATGACGTGAAAGCCACAGGACTCAGTCTTCAACGGCGGCTAATGTGTTGCATGCACCCTTGATTAGAACGGACGTACTCACATGACCTGAAAGGCTGACGCATTTTCAGAAGCTTTCATAGCCTAATAGGCTGCTGTATTATATTTCACAATGCTCTCTTGCTCCCTTTCATTCGGCACATTCTTTTTAATCTTCAACACACGTGTGCGGGGAGACATGGGGAACACTTCGGTGGCCTGCCAACTTCTCCTCATACGTCTACCTGTTTAATTGGAATCGTATAAGCTCCGTAAGGACAATCATACGTTAATGCACTATTACGTTAATACTCTATTACTCTATTAAGAAGGCCGTATTAACGAGTATTACGTTAATACTCGTTAATACAGCCGTCTTAAACAACTGAGGATGACACAGCGAGCAATGGAATAGGAATAATAGGTGAAACGTGAGATAGGTGAGACATGATAGGTGAGAAAAATGATAGATGAGACAATAATAATAGAAAAATGATAGATGACAAATGCCTATTAAGGACACCTAATCAGAAATCAAGCGTAAAAAATGTGTGTGGTCAGAGCTTGTAATGAGAAGGCAAGACAACCGTTGGTCACTGAGGGTAACGGAGTGGATCCCTAGAGAAGGCAAGCGTGGCTGGTCGCGGCGAAAAGTCAGACGGGCAGATAACAAGACTTGGGGACAGCGTGGTCGCAGATAGTACTATAGTCTGTTTCAGGAGTTCCGCGCAGCAGAGCCAAGGCTACGAGACCATCGAGGGCAGAATTCTTCCGAAGCGAGACGAAATCCATTGTTCGGACACGCACCCCCCCCCCCCCCCTCTTCGTCTTCTGCCTTCCAGGGCTGCAGCTGCCACTGCAGCGCCCGCCACTGGCAGATGATCAGCCGCGGAAGGACACGTTTAACATGATTTGCCCCCCGGGTTGGCAGAAGAGGGCTGTAGAACGACAGTGAAAACAGTTGAGCAAGAAACTGTGTTTTTGGCGTACAACCGTCCGCATTACTGAGTTTCCAGCAAAACTGCTCAGCATAGGGAAATGAAATTTTCTTTGCTCTTAAATGAAATATCATTCTAGAATTCTATGAAGAGAAATTTCGTGTAAAGCAATCAGGAACTTGTACAGACTCCAATGAAATGACCAAAACAATAGAAGTTTATAATCGAATAACGTTTGTCCTTTTCAACGTAGAACAACGGTATTTGGTGGTTTCGTAGGTCGTAGTCTACTTATCATTTGTGCGAAGTTGAGTTACGTTCTGATGAACACATCACGAGTTATTATTACTTCAATTTGGCAATTTTGAGCTCTACTTAGCCACGCATTACTGACGAATTGACAAAACTGTTTAGGTTGAAGCTCTGAAATTTTCAATAATCAAGAAGGAAGCCCTTCTCTAAAATCCTATGAAGAGAAAATTCTCTTTTTCTTATTAGGAAATCTAAACGGGCGTAGTGAATTCAGCTAATTTTTCTGCTGGCCAGGTCGGTACAAATTGGCATTTCTTGTCATGCACATGCTAAGTCACGACAATTGCTGCACTTTAGTGGAATCATACGATGTCTTATGATGACTCGTGCTCAGTAGTTTTACCGAGGAGCGCCTCAAACTAAAGATTTTTGATAAAATATAGACCTCGAAACTGTTTTCTAGCAGTGGTGCCCTCTGTGGAAAAAAATATCAACCACTTGCGCGTGAGTTCCAACGTTTGTCAAAAGCGGCGCGACTAAACACTACAAAGCGGGTACGCTCTCCCTCCAGCGAGCCCCATACAGTTTTACCCCCTTCTTGAGATCGGTTTCTGTGAGCGCGCGCGTCACCGCATTCGGGTATTCGGAGAACCATTTCCGGCTTCCCTTCACTGCTTCCCGCTGGGCGCGAGCGGGCACCCACTGTATGCCCACTGTCTCCCCTTCTTCACATCTGGACAATGCCGCAGCCCTCCGACGAAAACATCGCGAGGGGTGCACGTTTTTTTTTTTTCTTTTCTTCTTTTGTGAAACACGTTCAAAAGATGGGGAGATAAGGAAAGTTATTACTGGTGATCGTAGTGTCTGTCTAGCTCAAGCAGCTGACATGAAAGAAGGTGGAGTGGGAGTGAGAGAGGAGGGCACAGAGGAGAGCCATCTACATGTAACCAATAGGACACAATGCCTGCCACTTCTCCGTGGTCTGCGCTACTGAGGGACAAATTCTTTGGAAAGAAACTTCGGTAGAGACTCCGAAGTGCACGGTAACTGTCTTTCGTCTGAGGAAACCAGAACTGAAACACTCGCACAGGAAGGGGAGTGAAAGGAGGGAGTAGGAGGGAGAGGTCGCTTTCAGTGGCATTCAGGGGAAGGGCGGCGGCTTCCCCTTGGTGTGGTGTGCCACGCGACGAAACAGCCGACGATCTCGCAGCAAGTGCACACCTACCGTTACCTGTCAATGTCCCCTAGGCTTGAGCAGCGAAGACATTCGTGGCACCATTCAACGCCACATACAACAACGGCACCCAGACCCAGCATCGTAGGAGTGGAAAAGCTACCCGCTGTCACCTCGCGCAACATGTTGCACTACCAACGGACGGGACTGCTGCGGTTGCGCGACGGGTGCATGTGGACGCAATCGCTCACAAACAAACCCGTCAATTCCAGGTCTGCATATGCGCTCCCTATTCACCATTGAACCTACCTTTATACACGCAAGTGCCTTGGATGCGGAGCGATCTCGACGTTATTTCACATAACGCTGGAATTTCAGCTTCTGGTTATTCTTCCATTTCCTCTATCTAAATACTACGAGGCTATGCTGCGTGACGTGAAGCCCAGGTAGCCAGCGAAGCCTGATCTGCGTGGCACATAGCGTCGCAGCTGCTTTTGGCGCTACAGGTATATATAAAGTGAGGGCCCCAACCTATATCAATGACCTGAACAAAATCTCTCCCTCTGTCCTTGGCATAACAGTGGAAGTGTGCAGTGACGGGTGACAAGCTATTTTGAAGAGGAACAACTTAATGAGCAAACAGACAGTGAAGCCTAGGAAAACATAGGGGAAGTTACTTGTGGTATTGTAATTGTGGAGAAAGTAGAAAGGAATTAAAGTGGACGAAAAGACAAACCTGCCCTCAGTGGGACCCGAACCCACGGCCTTCGGATGTCGCGTCCGATGCTCTACCAACTGAGCTACAAGGGCGGTCGCCCCCCCGTCCACTTTATTGTGTATTTATGTAGGTATTATCCTGGGAGTGTATCCTGGGTATTATCCTGGGAGGTATTATCCTGGGAGTAGTATCCTGGGAGTGCCCTTGTAGCTCAGTTGGTAGAGCATCGGACGCGACATCCGAAGGTCGTGGGTTCGGGTCCCACCGAGGGCAGGTTTGTCTTTTCGTCCACTTTAATTCCTTTCTACTTTCTCCACAATTACAATACCACAAGTAACTTCCCCTATGTTTTCCTAGGCTTCACTGTCTGTTTGCTCAGTAAGTTGTTTCTAACAAATAAAGAACGAGCCCTTGACCCCTTCCCTTTCGTTATTTCATAGCTTGGGTGTCACAGAGTTGGCGGCATGCCTGATTATTCTTATATTTTGTATAAAGTTGCTGCGTCCGCTCTGTTACGAATGTTTGTCAAGTCCGAACCTTATTTTGGTCAGTGCACGAGCATGCATACGTACTCGCTGAATCGCGTTGTAGTTAACCTAACTTCGCGGCCCACAAGCAGGGGCCTGCGTGCCGCATGTTTTGCCTCTCTTTTGCTTTTCACAGCTCAAGGTGTCCTCTACTAAAGCCAAAGCCTTGAGCTTCGTTTTGTATATCTGTAGCTGCTTCTCGCCTTCGGTACGACCCTTAGCAATACTGAAGTTGTTGGCGTACGTGCATCTTGTTTTGGTTGTGTTTTATTTTTTGCCGCTTCAAGGTCACCCCATGCATGGCCAGAACTTGGCCTTTCTTTTGGTTGTTTGTTATTTTTCGTGACGCCAAGATGGCGGCCATGCAGTGTGAGAGTGACATGCCTACGTGCTCATCCGTTTTGTGTGTGGACTACCTGCGGCGCTTTTGTGTGTGTGTGGTGCTTTGGGCTGCGACACTGAGTGAGCCGGTGATCACAAGCGCCGCTCAACCCTCTCCCGAAAGCTATATAACGCGCTCTGCCGCCCGCCTGGGGGAGACCGCGAAACGGAGGGAAAGAGTCCGCCGCGAGTCTCCCGAGGAACTCTCAGCCGCCTCCCCGCATCCCGAGACAACGCACCTGCAGCCCCGGAAGAGATCATCTTCGAGGGCCGCGCTCTTCGGCCGTCGTCTTCGTTGATGGAGGGTCGCCGCATTCCCCGGTCAACTGTATGTTCCTTCAGACTATGAACTCTTATTTCCGCCTGCCAATCCTTGGACTCTCGTCATAATCTGTGTAAGCGAGCGTTTTGGCTCCCATCCGTAACTTCTCTAAATATGTTCCGTTGCTTCGCTGTCTATTAATTTGTAACTTAAACTCTTTCCAAGTGTTCTCATTCTTTTGTATTGTTTGTCGTGTTGATCTTATAAATTTTTGTTTCGTTCCGTTGACGTGCCTCCGTCTCAGTCACTGCGTTTGCTTACCGGCTCTGCCGGGCATCAATCGACCTCACCCCCCCATTGCCACGCCTCGGTGATTGCCTCGCGCAATCGTGGAGACTGTGACAATTAAACTGGCGTCCGCGACGTAGGACTGATTGATGCAAAGGGAACGTGGTGAACTGAGAAGGAATTCTGCTGTGTTTAGAGAAGTTGAGCGGTATAGTGTAGAGTGTTGTGCACGGTTGAGCTGCATGATTGAGTTGCACGGTTGATTTAGTGCCAGATTGAGAGTTGTTTGAGCTTCTGTTCGCGTTAGTTGAAGTGCTTCACAGAGAAACATGGATTTGGAGCGGTTAATATCCATGGGTAGCCAGCTTGGCCTGACGAACGCAGAGCTCAGGAAATGGGTAGAAGATAAGCAGCGCGAGGAGCGAGCGTTCGCGCGACAAGCAGCGGAGGAGGAGCGCGTAGCCGCGAGGGAAGCTGACGAACGACAGATGCAGCTTATGAGTTTGAAAATAGAGTGTCAGCGACTAGAGAAAGAGACTAGAGAAAAGGAAGGGAGTCGGGAGAGAAGCGACTTAAGGCTGGATGCGAGTAAACTCCTTATGCCCTTCGACGAGAGGAAGGATGATTTAGACGCGTATATAAGACGGTTCGAAAGCCTGGCAGAAAGTCAGAAGTGGCCCGAGGGCCAATGGTCGACAGTTTTGGCTACTTGCTTGAGTGGAGAGGCACTGAGTGTCTATGGGCGGTTGCCACCGGGTGATGCAGCAGATTATGCGAAGGTGAAGCAAGCACTTTTGAAGAGATTTCGTTTCACGGCAGACGGTTTCCGGGATAAGTTCAACTCCGGCAAACCGGCAGATGGGGAAACCGCAGTTCAGTTTTCGGCACGCCTCAGCCACTATTTTGACCGCTGGATCGAGCTCTCCGGTACGAAGGCTGACTACGAGGACCTTCGAGAGCTCCTAATTAAGGAGAAGTTTTTGCATGGGTGTCACCCCAACATGGCCCTATATCTAAGAGAAAGGAAAGTGAAATCGCTAGAAGAGACGCTGGAGCTAGCGGACCAGTTTTTGGAAGCTCAAGGCAGCGTGAACCTCTCCAAAACAAAAGAAAGCCGTGACGATGCTGTGAAGCCACGAGGTGATGACAGGAGAAATGATCCCGGCAGAGCACTCCGCTGTTATCTTTGCAACCGCGGCGGGCATCAGGCTTCGCAGTGCCGGACGTACTCCGTCAACAGTAACAGCGTCAGATGTTTCCGGTGCGGACGAACGGGTCACACGTCGAACGCGTGCCGATCATTGCTGAACAACAGGCCGCAGGCATCGTGTGTGTACTCGCCGGCTAAAATCGCAAATCAAGAGGACATTCACGATGGTTACGTCGAGCTCAAGAATGGAGGGAAAATCCCCGTCGTGAATGCGGTAATGACGACGCGCCTGAAGTCTCTAGTAGACAGACAGCCTGTGGTGACTGGAACGTTAGAGGGCAGAACTATTTCGGTGTTGCGCGACAGCGGGTGCAATACGGTGATCGTGAGGAGAGAGCTCATCCGCGACGACCACCTCACGGGTGAGAAGAGTCCAGTTTATCTGGTAGATGGAACTGTGAAGATGCTGCCCGAGGCTCAGGTTGAGATCGATACCCCGTACTTTACCGGGGCGATTACGGCGCTATGCATGTCGGACCCGCTCTACGACCTGATCATCGGGAATATTGAAGGCGCGAGAGCACCGGATAACCCGAAAGAGGCAGATGAACGGGCAGTCGACGACGAGCGTGCCAAGGGAGAAGCTGCTGCGGCAGATGTCACCTGCGCCAAGGCGAGGAAGCAACCCCAGAAGTTCCAAACACTCAAAACCCCAGACTTCGCATCCCAACCACAGGAGAAGGATTATGCAGACGAACAGGAAGAGGACGAGACGCTCAAGCCATGCTTTTCCCAGATTGGCAAGGAACTGACTTGCAGAAATGGGGTGAGCAAAATTGAATTCAAGCGTGAAAATGGGCTACTCTACCGAATGTACACGGAGAAAAGTGGGCAGGTAGCGCGTCAGCTCGTCGTCCCAAAGTACCGCCGCTCTGAAGTACTGACAGCGGCCCACGAGGGAATAATGGCAGGACATCTGGGCGCACAAAAGACAAAATACCGAATTTGGAGAAGTTCTTCTGGCCAGGGATCACTGCGGACGTGAAGAGGTTTGTCGCCTGTTGCGATATCTGCCAACGACGAAGTCCAAAGGGCAGAAAAGTATTTCATGCCAACTTGCTCAAACCGCCCGAAGAGCGGGAGAATAGGCCAGCAGAAAAAGTTTGTATTGCTAGTTGCGGCGTCACGGAGACGGAAGGCGATGGGGCGAGTCCGGTTGCAGCATTGAAACAGTCTGAAACGAGCGAGACGTTCACAAGCTTTCGGAAGAACTGGAGGTGGAGAAGAAAAAGCAACTTCGGGTTGTCACTTCGGCAGGCTCCACCCGGTGGCGTACGCTAGCAGGAACATACTCCCCGAGAAGCAGCTTACAGCACCATTAGAGTGCTTAGCCTTAGCAGACGCCGTCAAATATCTGTGACGTCACGTGTTTTAGTACAGCGTCCCTTGACCATGCACTGACATCGCGCAGTACAGGAGCCCCTCCACATTTCGCCCCCATCGAAATGCAGCAGCCGCAGTCGGCATTCGATTCCATGACCTTGAGATGAGCACCCGAGTGCCATAACCACAAGACCACCGTGGTAGGGTGACGCGTTCATATTAAATGCGAGAAAAGGACACTCATGATATAGAACGCACTAATCAGGAAACATGCGCGGTGAGCCTGCACTGTACTCAAATTTCTTCTCATTATATCCTGGTAATATTCCGCTCTGTTAAGTTTACTGGCGCTAATACAATTATTTGCAAGCGACAGCCTTATAAACGCTGCTAGAATTTTAGAAAAAGGAAGAAGCTATCTCCTCTTAGCAGCCGTAAACGGTACGCTTTAATTCTATCATCCGAAATTTATTTCCCGTTTTCACTTTTACGAGCGGCAATAGGCAATACAAGTGCCAGCCAAACACTGTCGAAACACTGCGAGGAGCTCGCTCACAAGCAATCTCGTACATATTGCAAGAAAAGCGTGCGAGTAATATTACGAAATAGAGAGCGCTTAAACAGGCTTATAAGAACGTTTTCATTTAAGAGCTTTAAAAAAGAAATAAACAAGCGCTCGGCTTACTTCGAGTTACCAGGCTAACGACGCGACCGTCATACAAGCTGACGGCCCTCAGTTGGCGGAGTGGAAAACGCATGAAAAAGCACGCCAAAAAATGAAGCTATACCTCCGGTAACTCGTTTAGCGCAGTCAAGAACTTAGCAAGAAGAATATCAGAATGTATCACCTCGTAAAAATAAACGAAGAGATTGTCGCAGTGTCGTCACACTGCAACAGCAAGGAACGTCAATTTGCTGGCGCGTCACACAGCTCAGCGCACACGTGAAGGGATGTCATTACGCGCTCTTTTAGCGAGCTTTATTTTTTTATTGTTCATCGCTTCACGAACGTCGTCCGGATGAAGTAGCGTAGCCGCGCGTTTAAGGTTAAAAACAAGTACAGGTTCGCTCAGTACTAGTTATTTGTTGGGAAAGTTTATAACGTAACTTGTACTTCGTGCTAGGTAATGATGGGAAGAAATTGAGCGTTTGACGCGTTCATTGTCGCTGGCAGTGAAGACATTATTGACGGAGGTGTTGAGGAAGCTTCAGCTTGAACGTAGGCGTCAGTGTGCGCAGCACAGAGAAAAGGCGTGTGTGTGTGTGTGTGTGTGTGGGTGTGTGTGTGTGTGTGTTTGTGGTGTGTGTGTGGTGTCTGTGTGTGTGTGTGGGTGGTGTGTTTGTGTGTGTGTGTGTTTGTGTGTGTATGTGTTGTTTGTGTGTGTGTGTTCTCCCGTGGGGGGAGAGCGCACACACACATACACAAAAGAGAAGCTAGACCACTGCAGTCACTCTATAAGCAGGGGTGGCGTACATCGGCAAAAGAAACCGTATACCACCATTTCGGCGAAGGAATAAAGAAGAACATTGCAGTTTCCCCAAACGTACTTAGACCAAGCAGTCTAGGTTCGACTTCCAATAAAGTTTAGGCAATTTCTGACAATTTTCTAGTAGGGAGTTTTCTCCGTAACTTATTTTCGCTATCAAATATAAACGTAGTAAAGGCCTTACAGAAGTTGGCTGGAGCTCTAAGAAGAAAAAACAACAACGAACGGCACACGTGAATTTTGTTTCTGTAAAAGCTTGGCACGCTCTTGCTTTTAGCAACGCATGTTAAGACGTTCTGAAAATAAATTGCAAGCTCTAAATAGATCATCATCGCCAAGCAAGTCCTTGCAGTTTACAAAATGAAATTTAGTGTAGCGGAAATGTGAAATCTTTAGCATTTACCTTTCAAACTGCCTCTAGGAGAGAGAGAGAGAGAACACTTTTTGATGAACCTGATGTTAGCCTGGTTAATGGCCTGGGCCTTGCTACTCCAGGTACCTAGCGGTGATTATGG